>OX031057.1:55385000-55985000 GCA_943736015.1 Tridacna crocea | reverse complement strand
TTTCATTCTCTCCGCAGAACATTGCTTCGATGACGGTTTTGATGGAAGGCGGCAAGTGACTTGGGTAGAATATTCTGGAAAGTACATGTACCAGTAATGAAAACCTTAGGAAAACAAAGAAAAGTGCAATCAATAATTTACAGAGAAGCGTTAATTAATTTCCAGATTTAAAAAAGAAAATAAGACTTTTCCATTTAAACGGTTGCATAAACGACATGTTAAATGAAGCTAGAATGGTTAGTTTTGGCTAAAATTTGACAGAGAACACTGTGGGAAAAGAAACCTTCCCCCTTTTCCCATAATTGTTTTTAAAGTCCTTCTTTCGCATGGTATCCAAAAGTCGGAAATGTATTGTTAAGGATTGAACATTGTACAAACAAAGACCCAAAACCGCGAAACATGCCTTCAAACGCCGCTATACACACCGTTAGAGAGACGAATTATTTCCAGACAACAGAAATTTAGGAATTGCAAACCTTGATTTGCAGACAGAAACGTATCAGTTGCGCATATGATACTGTTTTTCTTTAGAAGGGATGAAAACAATTTGGTGAATTGAGGACAATCTAGTTAACAGCTTTTCTTCTTTTCCCACGATGTTTTATTATTCTATTTTATCATCCCGGTCGCAGTACGAACATTTGAACATCATTTAGATCTGCAAAACGAATATAGCATCAAATGTATACTGCTCAAAAATTGATAAGCATCAAGATTTTATTTTAGTTACCGGGACATCCTGGTGATGTAACTACCAAACTTTGTTATAGATATGTAGCAGAACTATCTCCATAAAAACTTGCTACCTTTTGTAAGCATTTTCTTTAGTTTCAGACTCACCGTGTTTCAAATTAAAAAAAAAATCATGTATTTTTTTTTTTAACAAAAATCACAATTTTCTGGAATTTTCAAAAACTCTATATATTAAACTTCAAAGAATCATTATTTCGATAATCAAAACACTTTTGGAATAACATGCAACAGGTAGTGGGTTGGTTGAAAAAAAAAAATAGACCTAGTAGCTACAATTCACAATCATTTTTGACAATTTCGGTTTTTTTTTTTTTTTTCATTGCGATGGTTGCATTACAGATCCTTAACACAATAGGGCATTCAGCTACCAAGAGCTTTTGCAAACAAAAATCACGTTTGATGCTAATCTAAGTTTGAGGAGTATATTTAACAAACATTATATTCAATGACAGAAAGAGAAGCCTAGAGGTCACATATGGGACAAACCAAGTTGTGCTTGCGGGTGTGTCAGGTGGTTTCTCCCGTGGTATTTCCGTTTTCGACCTACCTACCGATTGGCTTGTCTCCACTTATGTGAAATAATCTTGAAAGGGACGGAAAAACTGAGTAATAAAAAATGATAATAGTTATTGCAGGATTCCTCTTTTTATCATAGGGCTAGGTAGTTATTGTCCATCTATGGTCGGTGTACACATGTACCTCCTGTTTCATTTTTCAAATGTCCTAGTGGCAAAGTCGGATTTCTGAGAGAGAGGTCCTGGGTTCGATCCTCATAAACGGCGTCACCGTGTTGTGTCCTTGAGCAACACACATTTACTCCCCATAGTACTGGTTAAATACCCAGGAAGAGGTGGCTCCGTCCCAACATGACTAAAACATTGTTGACTGGGACGTAAACTCAAACAAACAAACAAACAAATATATAAGAGTTTCATAGAAAGTTTTGGTCTTCATCTATTAACCCTTTCCCAAACGACAAATTTTACACTCTTCCAATTAGAAAGAGTTTGAAGACAAAATTTTTAAATTTGATGAGAATGGCGGAAAGTTCTCCAAAAGCATAGAAAAAAGTGTGGGAAAAGGAGAAATTGCTTGTTATGAGCAATTTCTCCTTTTCCCACATTGTTTTCAAAAGACCTGTTCTCCAGATACGTAAAAACCAGGGCTTGTTTGGGAAAGAGTTAACACGTTTTGTCGTAGTTTGCGGCGTTACATGTATGCCCTGTATTCAGGGCTGAAAAAAAAAAGTCACGAAATTACAGTCAGGATAATTCTAATAATTAAGTGACAGGGTACGTTCGAATGACAAAAATCTGTCCTCAAACAGCAAACTCGTCTAATTCCAACACTAGACAATGTATTTCACGAAGATTTTATCTCGCTATCGACCGTACACTCCTAACAGGTGCTTTTGCTATATAATGTACACCATCCTCCTATAGACCGTACACCGTAGAGAAAAAACAAAGATGACTCTATCGAAAAATGCAGTTTTAAAAATAAGTCAGGAATTTTTCTAGCGATTCGCCATGATTAACTAGGCTATTTATCATTGATTTCAATATATGACAGATTAATATTTTATCAAAACAGTCTTTAAAAGCAACGTTTTCGTTACAGACAAGAGGAGATTATCAGTGATTAGGGGAGTATTTTTGTTATTCGTAGCTCTTCTGGATATTTCCCAACCATTTGCTGTGGTAAGACAGCTACATTAATGTATCAGTAACGACTGTCAAATATGCTTACGATGAATTTTAATGTATTTCAACGAAAACATTCGAAAAGTTCTGACCTTGTACTGCACTGTGTGGTCCTTCGATTGGACAATCGCTATATCCGGTATACGTTGATACACAGTGAACATCGAATTTAACTGACGCCGGCCAACCTTCAAACTATAACCTGTCGTGGCAACTTCAACATGATCACAAGCCTCAGGCAAAGATCCACAAGCATAGTTATGCCAGTCAAAACTGATCTTAGGGCAAGACTGGGCAGCCTTTCTTTCTGTTTTGCGTGAATCGCTCTTTACTGTAGAGTTTCGAAATTGCATGACAAACTTCTACACCGGAAGTCTCAATCTCCGAGCAGATTTGTCGTTCGTTACTCTCACCATGCAAGAGAGTTCGGAAGTCTTAGAAAGAAAATCGTTTCTTTTTTTATTTTAGATCTATCGGTTACATTAATCGACAAAACGCCTATAATTTTTTTATATTCTTCATAAAGTATCGTTGTATATTAAAAAGAAGTACATGTAATGCTAAAGATGGTTTAATCATGCCATGTCCGGAGGTAATTGACGTGAATGCCCGACCATTCTCCGCGGCTTACCGAGGCAATTCGATTGTTGTACGTAGTAACACCGACATTGGCCGATGTTTCAGGATTACATAACAGTTTGCCAACCTTAAGTGTCTCTTAGAATGCATTTTTAAGCATAAAATCAATCACTATCAACACGTCTTTGATCAGTAAAATTAGTTAAAGCCGTCTTCGTTAGAAGCAGTAGCTTATTTGGTGGTCTACTTTTTATGAAGTTAACTGAAATGTTATGACGGTTGTTAGGTATGTTCATCACCGATACATAGACAACGAGTTTGGTTTTTACACTTATTTATTTTTCGAATTTTGTTTCGAATTTTGGATTTTCGTTAACTCTGTGGCGACATCCGTCAAAATGTCTTTTCGAATCATTTTCTTGTAAGTGTTCATGAAAGGTATTTGACTATACTGAATATTGGATAATGATGGCATATGTCAATTTTGAGACAACCCCTAATAAAGTATCGAATCGAAGGCTTGGAAAAGAATAAATGTTATGCGCCAACTAAAAAATCGTCTTGATAGAAAGTCTCTCCAAGTGATATACTTCTCATTTGTTCGACCAATTTTAGAATATGGTGATGTGATTTGGAAAAATATGCCTCAATATTTGAAAGATGATTTGGATAAAATTCAGAATGAAGCTGCCAGGATAGTTACAGGTTGTAGTAAACTAGTCTCTTTGTCTGATCTACGAAAGGAGTGCGGTTGGGAGTCACTTAGTGAGCGTAGGCGTAAGCATAAACTTATACTTTTCTTTAAAATGATGAAAGGCTTTGTACCAACATATTTAAGTTCTCTTGTTCCTCAACTAAATAGTAACATCAGCAACTATAATCTTCGGCATTCTAATAACCTTTACAGCATTGCATGCAGGACAAACTTGTATAAAAATTCATTTCTTCCATCTGTCGTTGATGAATGGAATTCAATTCCACAAGATATTAGAAATTTAGCGTCTGTTTCGAGTTTTAAGAATTATTTGAATATTGATAGACCAATTCCAAATCAGTTATTCTTTGTCGGTAAAAGACGTTTCCAAATTATTCATGCCAGATTAAGAAATGAATGTAGTTCTCTCAAGCACCATTTATTTATGCGAAATATAGTTGAGTCGCCTCTTTGCGTTTGTGGTGCAATAGAAACTAATCAACATTATTTTTTTGAATGCCCAGTATATCGAAATGAAAGAAGCGTTTTACTTCGTTCTCTTTCACCCCTTTCATGTGTGGTAGATCTAAATACACTCCTCTTTGGAAGTGATGCTCTAACTTTTTGGGATAACAAAGAACTATTTCTTCAAATTCATTTATACATAAAAGAAAGTAAAAGATTTGACTAGTACTGCATGAACCTCCATTCTCTATCTTTCTCTCTCTCTCTCTCTCTCTCTGTTAGACAGTAGACTATTAAGGTATGTGTGTGGGTGTGTGCGCGTGTGTGTGTGGGTGTGGGTGTGTGTGTGTGTGTGGGTGTGTTGTGTGTGTGTGTGCTTTTTGTTGTAAATATGGATTTATTGTATGAACCATTTGTATTTCGGAGAGGGACTTTATAAGCTTTCGTTAGCTTTCGTCCCAATCCTTTTGTAATTAATTATTACAATTAAATATGTTTAAACTAAAGTATCGAATTCCGATTTCGAACTCCAATCTCCACCTCGGGTTACATATGTCTAGTAGTGCCATTTTCACTTCGGAACTGATAAATTATGATGAGGTATGACATTAATATACACTTTTATAATATTCTCATGTCGCCAAGGTATATGTTTGCCGTCCGATCGCCGTCCGTAAAGATTTAACAATATCAATGTCGCACGGCGATCTGACGGTCACCGGACGGTGCCCGTACAAATATTTATAATCGGGCAGTCCCCGCCCGGAGGCAGTCCGGCCGCCCGATGACCGTCCGGTCGCTGGACGATTTGGAGATATACGTTTTCATAAAAATCGGCCGGGCGCCGTCTGATCTCTGAAGGCATCGTCCGATCACCGCAAAGCGCCCGGACGGTGCCCGGACGATGAGTTAACGGGCTGTCCAATGGCCAAAAAATCGTCCGGTTTCCGTCCAATTATAACTTTGTTTAAGAACTCGAACGGGCGCCGGACGGCGTCTCAAAACTGAACTGCCACCATTCAAATTGAACTACAAATGGACGGTCGCCGTGCGGTCCCCGGACGACTGCATCGAAATCTGAAAAATTCGCCGTCCGGCGGCAGTTTGTTATTTGTGACAGGGGCATTAAATGCTAGATGTCGCTCTAGGTCATCCCTTTTGTACTTTTTCGTGACAAGTTGATTTACAATCCATTAATAAGATTATATTATGATTTTTCAGAAATTTGACTCAAATGGCATTCAATAAATGGTCTTTATTTTGGAAGGAATGACATGCAAAAAGACATGCTAAAAGATATTTAAAATGTCATTCTAAAATTGAACGAAAAGTAAAATTTGAGCAACCATTAAAAAGTAAGCAAACTGTATCTCAAAAAAAAAATTAACATCAAAGAATGCTAATTACAGTGACTGAAATGATTATATAATTATGTATTTAATATGTATTTGTAATTTGCAACTCTTCATCTTTCCCAAAAGACAAGGTTTAGACTCTGCAAAAGTGAGAGCATCCACAGTCGATGAATTCAGAACTGGTACAAATGAGCTTTAGGTCTCAGATAGGGTAGAAATCACTGGGCAACAGCATTTTATCCTTTTCCCTCAAGGTTTTCACAAGCTTTCTTTCACAGGATCGTAAAAACCAGAAATTGTTTGCTAAAGGATTAATGTGATTGTATATGAAATTTTGTATTATGAGCTGATGATTTTCATTTACAAATAAAAATCGATTAATTTTGTAATCGTATTTGCACTAAAAAACTCGTGACTTTCTGGGTGATGTATAGAAATATCTAAATTTAAGTTTATTACATTTCTTAAGATTATTGGGGACTTACACAAGGTCTAACGTTACCAAAGAAATGTTAATTTGCCTATCAACTGATACGGTATAGCCAGAGGTGCACTTGGTTACCTTTGACCTCTATAACTTATGAAGGCCCAAAATCAGGTGGCAGACATTGGAAATGTGCCCAGGAAACTTTGGGGATTAAGGAAATAATGGACCTAAAAATTTATTGGGGGTGGAGAAAACACCCTAGCCTTATAGCTCGTTTGTTGTCTAAAAACTCTACAAGCGCAATTTTAAACATTACGACTTCCATATTTTTTAACACGCAATAACTTCCCCTTTACCCCACCCCCACCCTCTCTTCTTTTTAGTGTCATTTGCGCAATTCATTTATTATTATTCTGATTTTACGTTTGCTTTTGGTGTTCTTAGCATAAGTCATTATTTAAATTGTTGAAAAGCCTAAAAAAAGGTAATTTATTTTTGGGTTATTATTTGCTGCAAGAAGGCACTTTACTTTTTCAAATCTTAAGAAGCCATCATGTGTATCTGGACCATTTATCCTATCAATTTTTTACTGGCAAAATTAACTCATTACCAAACGACAATATTTTAGGCTTGTCCAAATCGAGAGCATTTGCAGACGATAAAATAAAAGTGACTAAAAATTTGAAATTTGTTTTGTGAAGGGTAGAAAACATTGTGGGAAAAGGAGAAAATGCTGGTTACCAGCATTTTCTTCTTTTCCACAATGTTTTCTAAAGGCTTCTTTCTCAGGGGCGTAAAAAGTAGGGATTGTGTGGTAATGGGTTAATATGGGCATAATCTTTCTGTTCAAAACATTGGCTGACCAGTTTCTCCAACATTTTTTTCAATGTCTTCCCAACCCTTACCCCTTTTCCAAATGATAATTGTAATTCTGGACATGCCCAAATCGAAAGGGTTTGCATTTACGAATCAAATGTAGACAAAATGTAAACTAAATGATGATGTGAGTCGTCGCAAGGAGAAAAGAAAAAATGTTGGAAAAGGAGAAAACGATGGTTATCTGCATCTTCCTTTTTCTGCAATATTTTCTTCAGGTTCATCAAAAACGGTATAGTTTGGGTAAGAGTTAAAACAATTTGTTATGGCCTTTTACGGTCTGAAAAACAATATTCAAGTATTGTAATTTCATGGTGTTATATTAAGATATGCACATATATACAGACAATTAAGATCTTAAATAAGTTTTTTATCGATCTGCACTGCATTCAAAGGACAGTCTAATTTTGACCTTTTATTGCCTTCAAAGGCGGCAGTACTTGTCCTTCGACAACACAGGTCATTTTATTTGAGCCATTCTAATGTGCCAGTGCATCACTACAGTAATTCTCGCGCTCTTAACCTGAAATATGGAGGATGAGATTCAACTAATATGGAGTATAGGTAATAAGACAAACACCTCACTGAGTTTAACAAGTTAAGCAATGAATTAATGAAATCGATATGTTAAGCATGGAAAAGCAGCCTATTTCAGGACCATTGCTGTTTTATAAGAATATCTTAGAAAACAGGCCTAACAAACTCAAGATCTGATTGCACGTTCTATGCAGTGTGGTATGAATCTGCCCTAGCCCAAAAAGCCTTTTTACTTGGTCAGTTGATTCAGTTATGGAGAATATATCGTTAAGTGAGCTTATTTGTTTTTGCGCTTTCACTTTTTTCTTCTATGATAATGTTCTATTCAACTCTTGCCGTGAAATTACAAATGTAGAAATTATTTCAAATGACGAGAAAAAAGTCTAACATGCTGCATTTTAAAGTCCAACAGAATTATTTAGTTAACATTTGACAGACTGATATCAGTCTTTAGAATAACATCAAGAAGAAACATGTTTACTGGTGAGCCGTGCCGTGGATGGAAGGAGATGAAGAAGGGCTACGAAGACGATTTAATCTTTAATCTTGTAAATAAATGAAATTAAATTTTAAGCCGTCAGTAAAACACCAAGTTTTACTATTTTGCAGGCATTTTTCTGATCGGACAGTGTATATCCAAAATCAGACTACATGTTAATGTGCAATCAAACCTTGATCTATACTGTCCACAAAAGGTCAAAGATCGCGCTTAGCAGCCCAAGGGTTAATACATCCTAAGCTAAAAAGTGCCTAATCAGATCTGGGTCCGTATTCACCAACCGTTCCTAAGAACATTCTTGAGATTATTCTTCAGAATTTTGTCAATGTGAAAGTAACAGAACCTCTGATTGGCTAAACCAATTGATTTAGCCAATCAGAAGTCCTGTTACTTTCACAGTCAGAAAACCTTGAAGATTTAGACAAATAATGTTCTTAAGAATGGTTGGTGAATACGGACCCTGGTCAGTATTGTGGATGGACAGTATCACCCGGGATTACCCAATATAAGATACTCAGAGGGTCCAGGAACTAGGAGGTAAACAAAGACAGTCGCTCTTGACTAGGGTCTGAATTATATCATTTATAATATTGTTAAAGAAACATCGGATATTATTTGTGTTGTAGATTATTGCGCAACATAATAATGAATCAGTTTCTGAACATCGTTTCTTATTATGTGGTCACTTAAAGATAATATGCTATTTTAAACTCGGAACTATGTTAATGCAGCGAGATTATTCGTATTCACAGGTTAACATTGAACGAATATACCGTTTTAGCAAAAAACTGCCATCTTTAATCAAAATTCAGTTATTTTACTACAGATCTCAGGTGTCATCGCACACTCATGTATAAGGATAAAGTCTATATGCATAATAACATTAACGACGTATCACAAATTTGATACGTGAATTCTCGGAGTAATTTCTAAATTTGATTTTTGTGCACTCGGAGGTTTGGGTTTGGGCACTTGGAGGTTTTAACTTTTCGAAGAGCTGATTGTTTTTGAAAATGTTAATGTGAGATTATATGAATGTGTCGGCAGGTAGGTAGGCAGAGGTAGGTATTAAGGGAAGGTAAGTTTTCAATGTATGCAATGAAAACAGATGAGTAACCGACAGGATAATTCGTCGTTTTTATGTAGACAGCCTTGCATCACACCTTTATTAAACTGGAATGTACATTACTATTTCATATTTTACCTCTTAATTACGGCTTTGTTTACTTATTAGAACCTCTCATAGAGCCTGTTCTAGTCTACACGCTAAACTTCATTTGTGGATACAAATAAAATGAAAATGTGTCACTTTTAGAGCTGTAAAATCGTTGTATGTTGCACAGATGTCTTATTGTAATGTATATTTGTACTATTTTGCTCTAAGAGGTACAAATCTGGTTTTCATTGGTAAATTTTTACACGAGATTCAACCAAATCCTATGTTATTGGTACCTATTAAAATCACCGCTTGCGGTGAGCGAGACATAATTGTTACAATGACAGTTCGGTGAATGTGCAACCGTGCGTGCGTGCGTCCGTCCGTCCGTCCAAACCATAACTTCTACAATTGTGGATGGATTTCAAAATGATTTGACACAATTGTTCTCCATCACTTGCCGATTTGCCATTTGAAACATTCGTACAGGTCAAGGTCAACTTGAAGGTCAAATTTTTGTCCGGACCATAATTTCTACAATTTTGGATAGATTTCAATATAAATTTGCACAATTATTCTCCATCATGAGAAGTTGTACCATTTGAAACATTTTTTTTCACGTAGGCCCAAGTTTAAGGTCACGCGGGTTCGATATGTTTTCCCTGGACAACCTTCTAGTTAGTTAAGAGTTAAATGCTTTTGAAAGGGGAAATTTCCATAGTCCAAAGGTAAATCTAGACTGATAGAAAAAATGGCTATTTTTATCTAACAAAGATTTTTGTTTTAACACTTCCCAAACAAACCATTCTTTTTATTTGTCTGTAATACGAACATTTTGAAAATACCGTAGGAATAGGGTAAATCGCTCGTAACAAGCACTTTGTCCTTTTCCCCAAGTGTTTTCTACTCGTCTAGAGAACGTTCCGTCATATTCATCTGGTTTAAAGTGTCATCTGCAAACTTTTTCATCTTGGACGATTCTAAAATTTGTTGTTTGGAATAGTGTTAACTCATACGCTACCTTGACGAGATGTTTACTTAAAGGTTGTATTACAAGGTATATTTTAAGAGACTTATAATAAACAGGACACTATTTCGTAGAATTAAAGCCTGATAAGGTTCAGAACCAAACGAGCACATTCTTCAGTATATGGATTCTATGTGTTCATCCATATCACGAATATGATTATACTCCGAGTTAACCATATCATACCTCCGAAAATTACCATACCCAATAATTCGATACCTCCCACTTTCATCTGGTTTAAAACATATGATTTTTTACATACTTGAGACTGAAAATTTTTTGGATCCCAAAAAGAGATCATATAATTTAAGACACCAAGAGAAGTATTGCGACAAATCACCCCTTAAAGGTGGGTATTTAGAATTTTTACATCTCACCAAATGGAAAAATATATGTATGGTTGAAATTCATATGAAAAAATAATATAAATCATCAATAAATTCAGATTCATAAAATTATAAAAAAAGATTTGTTTTGATGATGTTCCCTTAAAAGGCTACGTAGCTTCTTCAGACATCTTTAGGTTTCGCGCCAAAAATCTTGGCACGTGACTCATAACGCTTAAATTCCATTACATAACAAACATGTTATAATTATTTTCCATAATGTCTTCTTCGGACGCTATATTTGTAACTTCGTCTGTGTATTCCTGTATGTAAATGAGCGAATTGATCATCTAAAAGTAAAACTTGACTCCCGTCGGTGTCGACCTGGGCTGTAGTAAATCTCTAATTTCTCATTTTGTTGGACGGTGTTCGACTACTGGGGTATTTTGAATGAAAATTAAAAGGCTTTGGTAGTACAAGGATGATTTTGTTGCATTTTTTTTTTATTTTCGTCCCAAAATCTGAAGGGCCACCTTTAACCTGCAATGAGACGATTAGATTTGTAATTGGTTTTCAAAATAGTAAAATTTCCAGTTTAGATGTTTTTTTTTTTTTTCATTGTAAAATGGCCTGTAAGCTCACACCAGTAACGGTTATAGATCATTTGGCTTCTAAACTTAACATATACGATTATTTAATATTCGAAGGGGTTTTTCTTTTAAAAATAAATCAGGATAAACATCGACCCTATTCTAGCGCGACTGTCTTTGTTTACCTCCGAGTTCCTGGACCCTCCGAGTGTTCTATATCGGGTAACCCCGGGTGTGGAAAGGCAGTTGCTATCTCTGGTTTAGAATATGGGTGGTCAGTACCATCAAACTGAAGGTTTCGTACAGATTTTTTTTCCTTCATTCCTACCTAATTCCAGTTCTTTCAGGCGTTTAACTGGTTTTGTCAACTGGTCTGCCACAGAAACTTTCTTCTGTAGAGCTGATGGAGCAGTCTTTGCCATTTTTTTTTTGTCTGTCACTTTTTTCGATTGCTGCTTGCAAGTTAGCTACATATTTGTCTTTAAAGTCGGAGAAATATTTGCAAGTCTTAGCAGAGGGTTCACATTTGTATAAATTCTCCAATTTAGAAACAGGTATTGTTGTCGCGAAAGCGATCTGAATGAAATATACGTCCTATCCAACGGGACCACAAACCAAGAAACAACATTAGTAATGTTGTGCGTATTGCGAGACGCATTTATTGGCATCAACAATAAATGTACATAGAACTCTACATGTAACAAGGCGGACTATGACACAATACTCTTAACTGCGGATAGAAGCACTAATTCCTTAGATTTTTCTTTTAACTACATTTTGGCCTGACTCGCCCAGGAAAAACCAGAGATAAATCATTCTCTTTAATGGAAAAACTCTGGAAACCTGTGCCCATTTGTCAATGTCACATGCCATGGAATGTTGGGCCTCATTCACTTAACCCCTTTTCTCAAACCTTTCAGTATTCTGGCTACCAGTTGATTAAAACGTAAACTCAGATATAAATACATATCGAATTTGAATTTGAAATACGTGTCGATGCCACGAAGGTCTCTCTAGAAGTGAAGCTCAGCTACACCCATCTATAAATAGCCTCATCACATATCCCTCGTGCAAAACCGGTTTTGTATCTACCCGTCCGCTAGGACAATGGTACTCGGCTATACGGTGTACCGCCGAATACCATCAAGTCCTATCCAACGGGACCACAAACCAAGAAACAACATTAGTAATGTTGTGCGTATTGCGAGACGCATTTAGAGACAATACAAAGGATAGGGTATTAAAACAAATTCAAATTCGATATTCACACTATTCATGAAAACAAAGCTTTACATGCCTATAAATTTAACGATTTCGTAACAGATAATCTTTTCTCAACACTATCTTTGACGTAACCGTCTTTAGCAATATCCGTTTTCCACCTTCCGTGCCTTTTTAAACACCTTTCAGAAACATTGGAAGTATTAGCAATTGCTGTAATTCCGCTTGCTCTCAAGGAATGTGTGCCTAATTTTAGACTTGGAGCTACCAGTTTTAGTTTATTCAATATACATTCCTTTGCCCTGGTATAACTAAGCTTTTTGTTTTTGTTTATGAGAGAAACCTTTTGTTTAGAACAAAACCCTGGTTTAAACAAATATTCCTCAGACTCACATGACAAATTTGCTTTATCTATGTACCTTTTTAACAATGCTACAGGACATGCAGAAGTACAACCTTGAGCTACAAGGATTTCAGAACCATCCCTGTACATATCTGTTTTACCTTTTCTTATATTGACTGATAAATGATCATCTTGAAAAGAAATATCTCTACAGCGTAGCTCGAGGGTTTCACTTATACGCAAAAAACCTGAAAATGATAACATAATGATACATAAATCCCTCAAATCAATAACATTAGTACACTTGTCGTACATTGTACATAATGACTGTAGCATTTCGGCAGATAAGACGTCCTTTTTCTGAACTGGTTTCGAATTCAAACGTTTAGCACATTCAAGTAACTGCTTAACAATGTTACTCTCCGTGGGATCACTGAAATCGTTAATACTATGTACCCACTTGATACCATAGAATGCGGCTGAAATAACATTGTCTGACTTTCCCTCGTCTATAAGTGATGTGAAATACATGGCTACAGTTATTGGTAATGCTGGTTTAGATGACATATCATGCTGTACACAAAAATGCTCGAACAATTGAAAAGAACCTGTATACTTTTTTACGGTACTGTCCGCTTTGGATCGAAGAAGATAACCAGACATTTTATCTGCCAGACGTACTTGTTCGTGTCCATAAACGCCAGCATCACTCAATTTCCTCTTCAAAGTCTGTTTTAAACCAACACCTGTCAAAAAAACATATTTGTCAAGTCCGTCAGCGTTTTCAAAAATTACTTTTTAAAGCCAGCATATCAAAGACTAACGGATTATTACCGAAACAGCCATTATCTCCCCTGCCTGCTTTAATGACATTTGTCCTTCCCAAATTCAATGCTTCCTTTACAAATGAATTGAATGTACCGTTATCAGTCACTACTTTAGGCCAGAAAGCGGCACTTTTCCATTTAGGTATAATAAGGGTGCAATTTGCCCTTTCCTGAATTATTTTATCAATACACTGCGGTATTAACCGTGGGGGTGGAACAACCCAATTTATATCACCATTCCATGGATGTGCCAAACAATCAATACCCTCAGTACCTGGTACCCACCATCTCGAGTTAAATCGTGTACACTTTGCATTTAAATGTGGAGCAAATCTGTCAACTGTAAATGGACCCCAAAGGCTACTGAGAGCTTTGAAAATTGTATGATCTATTTCCCAGTCATCGCAATCGAAACACCGACTTAGATAATCGGCTGTATCATTACGAGTGCGCGGAATCCATTCCGGGCGTAAAACAATGTTTTCACAATCACATAGTCTACAGAGGTTTAAAGCAATACTCTGCAACTTATCAATGCGACTACCGTTTTTAAGGATAGAATTAACATTTTTGTTGTCACAATACACTTTTACAACAGAATTTCTCAACACCCCTGTGTTTGAATTTACAATACGAAAAATTGATTCAGCTTCTCTCCAGGTCGAACTTTCGCTTCGTTCTAAAGTTGACCATGATCCAATTACTTTTGTGTCAATTAATACACAACTTCGGTCATGCTCCGACATGCCTCTGTTTTGCAAAGTACTGACACTTTTGTCTCCTGTATTTTTTACACAGGACATATCGAAATCTACATTGAATTCAAATGTATGTTCTCGGTTCAAAACCGACTCTTTTGCAACGACCTCTTCCGGGATCGAACATGAAGTTATGACCGCCTCCGGGGTCACCACTGAACCTGCTGCCACTTCCGGGGCCCTGTTCAACCCAAGGACCGTTCCCTTGGCCATTTCATCAATGAAAACCACTTCCGGGGTCATCAATTTCAACTTTGATTCAGAATCCATTTCCGAGGATTCGCAAAGGTCATGCATGGGCTTTGTACATACTTTATTATTTGTTTCTAATCCAAATGGCCCATTGCTTTCTGTTATGTGTGATAAATCAACATTTGAGTCTTGTACAATATATCCGCCATAACCAGTACTACTTGCATCTGAATAAACACTGTAAAAGCACAAACGCTCATCTTTAATGTGCTTTCCTATCTCGTTAAGCTTCTCAACATTATTTTTCCAGAAATGAAGCTCGTTAATACCCCCCTGTGTTACTAATACCGGCGCATTCCAACTGGCTCTTGTATTTATACAAGCAAACAATCCTCTTGTCATTAATCTTACCTTATTACCCATAACACTCTGCATGGAAATAATTTGACCGACAACATTTGCGAGGCTCTTAACATGAATCAAAGGTATTGTCTGAT
Organism: Tridacna crocea; assembly: GCA_943736015.1. NCBI lineage: Eukaryota > Metazoa > Mollusca > Bivalvia > Cardiida > Cardiidae > Tridacna > Tridacna crocea. Next base: position 55,970,175 of record OX031057.1, on the reverse strand, counting down.
TTTCTAATGTTTTCAAAATTGAGTCAATTCTCCTCAGTAACCTTTGTATTCTTTCATCTGTAATAAACAACAAATTCTGATGCATATCTATAGTATGGCCTAACCAAACAACTTGTTTACTTGGAATCCACTGACATTTCTCTTCTGCTAAAAGAAATCCAAATTCTAGAATAGTCTGCTTTGTGAAAACACTTGAAGCCAAAGCCTTATTATAATCAGTATCTCCTCCGATACCATCATCAAGAAAAGCAATGACTTTGTGGCTTTTTTCTCTCAAAAATGAGATGACGACTCGTAGAACTTTTGTGAAAATATGTCCAGCAGTTTTGATACCAAATGGTAACTGATTGAAAACATAATATTTTTTCAGACCCTTGTCAATACATGAAAAACCTAAATAAGTTGTGTGTTCGCTGAAAATGTCGATATGGTGATACGCTCCTTTCAAATCGAAAGTATACATGAAAGTGTTATTATCAAACAAAGTTTCAGCAACACTTATGTCCTCGTATTTTACTTTAAACTGGTGTAAATAATCATTCATGTGCCTACAATCCAATACTAACCTAGGCTTACCATTTCTGTTGTATGCTACAGTCAACGGGTTTACAACATATGGAGTACTTTGTACCTCTGAAATAACTCTTTTCTCAATTAACATTTGTATTTCTTCCATAACAAATGCCATATTATCTCTAGCGGATTTGTTATTCTTTAGTATCACACTATCTGGGATCTTTTTGAACGGTAACTTATAACCATACTCAATTACATTATGTATGTACTGGCTATCTGTGGCCAATTTCCATTTATCTAAACTACCTCTCAGCCTTCCAGCTGGTGATATCAATTCTGACTTTTCCTTTGAATCGGAACAAAAAGCTACAGATATCTGATCAACTACTACAGATTCAATACTTATCTTATTCTGTGAAACATTCGCCTGACATTCAGCGGCGCCTTTCCAATGGCCTGGCTTACCACAGTCAAAACACAGACCTGGTCTTCGCACTGCTTGCTGCGTTGAACCGAGCCCAGTTGTATTAGTCAATCCAGTTTGTCCCTTGCGATACGGCCATATCTTTCCCATACGACTTTTCTTGGCTTTCTCTGCCTTAAGCTTTTTGGAAGCCCTAGCCTCCGCTTTGTAGATGCGTTTTTCGTCATCCGAGTCGTTTGCCAGAGGATTGGTTTCATACTCGGTAACAAAACGCCAACCAAGCTCGGATGAGTCCGCCAGTTTAATGAGTTTTTGTCGGTGGGTGATGAGCTGCTTGGCTGAAAATTAATATTTCTATTTAATAGTTCTCAAATGATTAGGCTTAAATTAACATACCCTCACAACTTTGAATAAATACTCTTACGAAAAAACAAAAATACAAAGAACTTCAAAAATATTCCTCACTGTGCTTCTCCCATGTAAAATAAAACCATTGACTTTATCTTTCCTGTCAGTGCTTTGAAAAAAAATAGAAGTATACTGATGACATACAAAAGTATTGTATATAAAAATCGACCTGTTGCAATAAACTACGATGTAAATCTGTAAAGTATATAACATTTATACCTTCTGCAATTTTTTCTCTGCTTTCAACAATCTTTTCCGATTGTAGCAAGTTGTCTGCCTCTTCCAAAGCTATGCTGACTTTCGAATTATATTTGTACTGCTCATTTGATTTACGTTTGAATGTGTGTCCTCCATTCAATAACCCACTTATTTTTTAAACTTGTTCAGAATTAGAAATTCCACTTATCTTTGTCATGACATTCTCCATACTAGAAAGAATGTCCGCCTTGCATTGAGTCAACGACGACTTCAGTCTCTCGTCAATTAAGGTGACTAATTCCTCTCTATCCATATTTCTTCTGTAACTTCTGAAATACGTGTCGATGCCACGAAGGTCTCTCTAGAAGTGAAGCTCAGCTACACCCATCTATAAATAGCCTCATCACATATCCCTCGTGCAAAACCGGTTTTGTATCTACCCGTCCGCTAGGACAATGGTACTCGGCTATACGGTGTACCGCCGAATACCATCAAATAATTGTCCCGGACAGTTTTGAAGCTGTATACTCTTCAGCATGTAGAAAGACAAACATTTTCTTGGGCGATTACACTGATTTCACAGGAGCTATCATCTTCAATTCACTTCAACGAGGTTAGATGTAATTACGGAATCGGCTGAGTTGTGACGAGTGATTAACAGCTGTGACACTGACACTGTTTTTTACATGCTAATAATTGAGTTACAAACCGTTGCCGTCATTCGATTCATAGCTTACAAGAAACATAGGATAGGCCAAGTTTTAGATCGGCAACAGGTAGATACCATCGAGAACAGCTCTGCCGACGGTAAGTACACCTATTCATTACAAATTATCTATAAAAACGTCACTCGAACGAAAACATCGTCCGCTTAGCCTCAATTTTAGATTGTTGATTATATTGTTCATGTACAGAATTATTTTTTTCTTCCATCAATCGTCGATAGTATTGATTTCAAAGCCAGCAAAATGGCCGCCTTCGACAAATAAAGAAGTTGAAGAGCTAAACATAGATTGTGTATGGTAGCCCGTGCTTCCAACTATCCGCCAAAGAAATTAACTCGTATTTCCTGTCGTATTTGTCCGTGAATTTTTCTCTGTGTCATTTTCTAAAAGTGATTTAAGTGAACAGCGAATGCAATTATAAGATTTGAGTGCAGATTTTTGTGTTTTCATCGAGATATAAAATGCATTTGCCTTATTACATGGCCTCAACAAAACGGCCTTCGGGCGTTATTTGCTATGTAATAAGGCAATTGCATTTTATAACTCATGAAAATACAAAAATCTGCACTCAACCCTGTAGTAATGTATGTCGATGAGACTGAAAACTAAGTGAAAGGGAGAAGGATGATTTGAAAGACGTTATCTTTTTTAAAACAATAAACCAACAAACGTTCATTAACCCATTACCACACAATCCCTACTTTTGACGCCCCTGAGAAAGAAGCTTTTTGAAAACACAGTTGGAAAAGGAGAAAATGCTGGTAACCAGCATTTTCTCCTTTTCCCACAGTGTTTTCTACCCTTCCCAGAACAAATTTCAATTTTTCAGTCACCTTCATTTTGTCGTCTGCAAATGCTTTCAATTTGAACTAGTCTAAAATTTTGTCGTTTGGTAAAGAGTTAAGTGAAAGGATGAAGGAACATTTGAGAGACGTCTTTTTATTAAAACAATAAGCCGACAAACGTTCATTTTCCAAAAAACCATAAACGCTCCGACCTAAGATTCACTGTTCTGAAAAGCATGTTATCCTGAATACAGACGAAAAAGAACGTCAAACATTATAAATCAGCACGAATTATAAAGCTGCTGACGGTCCAACCAGTGATCTTTAAACATAACCCCCTCTTAATTAGGACCAGACTTGGCTGGGATATTCCTTGGGAGTTCCTCTTTAAAAAAAAAGTTCACAGAATTTGATTCCATCAAAAACTCTGGTTGCCGTGGCAACTAAGTGGTGTTTTCTAAGAAATTCTTTTAAAAGATATTCTCCTCTAAACCCTTACAGGTATTGGTTTCCAAATTTTTGGATTGGAGTCATCATTTAAAGTCAGTTTTGCCTCAACACCTTTCATTGCTCCAATATTTTTGTCAAACAAAGAAGACTGTTTTTACAACCATTGCTATACAGAACCAACTTCATGACACCATTTAATATTCGGGTCCCTATAAAGGAAGAAATGGAACCGAAACGAAATGCAACGCAACGAAACGAAACGAAACGGAACGAAATGAAACGAAACCCAACGAAATGGAACGAAACGCAACGAAACGAAATAGAAGGAAATGGAATATAACGGGAACGAAACGAAACGAAATAGAAAGAAACGAAATGAAATGAAATCTAGCAGTGATTTTTATGGAAACTTATCTTTTAGTCTCAATTTATCGTTGTTCTGTTGTACCGTTTCCAATTGTTTTATCCCACAGTTTATATAACGCAAAAAAGAATATATGTGGCTGAATTTTTGCAATTATTTTGCATGGAAAATCTGGTCGGAGTCACGATTAACCACTTAAAAAGATAGTCTTCTACAAGTAACTATGGCTTTAGAGGTTGCACAAAAATTAACATATTTTAAATTCTTGGCATGTAGGGAAAATTTGATTTTGTTCTGTCACTATGGTTTCATAGTATTATCACAGGGCACTGGAATATGCCGAGCCTCGGTAGTACAATCTGTAGCGTACAGGACTTGAGAACAAGGGTCGCTAGTTCAAATGTCCACTCGACAAATTTCTTTCCAAGGATTGATGATAGTCATTGTGACAGGATTCATTCTTCTCTCACCGCTGATCACCGATAGTAAGCGATTGAAAGCAGCCAGTGGCTTGGGAAAAATATAACGCGGAGTACTAGTGAAAAAAAAACTGCAGGAAAACACAGATAGGTGTAATGCAGAAATTTTGTTTTACTTTTTGTTAAGAGTTTAACGCCTTTTTAACAGCTTAGGTCATATCATGGCGGTCAGTGACGCACTAATGTGTTTCCTGGCTTTTTCACATCAGTACTGACCAGGTCCAGGTCTGATGCGCTAACCACTGAGCTACCCGGCCGGACTCAATGTAGCGATACATGCAGCGATACAATTAATGTTGAAAAGGGCGTTAAGTTTTAAGACATTGTGAGAAAAAGAGAAAACGCTGGTGACAAGCATTTTCTCCTTTTCTTAAAACGTTTTCAAAACTCTTCTCATTTAGGGGCGGTGAAACCCGTGATTTTGTAGCAAAGGGTTTGTTTCTTTAATGTTTAAGTCGAAGACTTAGGTCATATCTGTTCAGCAATGAGAGCTGTGAAAGTATGGTGGTTAGTGCTTTGCGAAGTAGTCGACATTTCGGTTGGAATCCTGGTCACGGCAGGTCTGTGACCGTCGCTATCTTAACAATTTTTAGCAATCCTTTGGGTTCTAAGGTGTCTTACACCATTTTTCATACGATTTCAATTCCATCATTTTATCATGGATTCATAATTTCCCTCTTTGTTTAAAAGCCCATTGAATCACCAGGTACACTGGTCCTTTGACAAGTAACATATTGACTAATTAGCAAGCATTTTCTATTTAGATCAGCCTGCACAGATTGCGTCATGCAGCGATACAACTGATATAATGTTTAGTTTAAACATATTTATTTTACATCGATTGAAAAACAAGTTCTTACAGCTTCTACTTATCTCTATTCTGCTTCCTGGGAAATACACCAGTACTCGCGCCGAATGCGTGGGCTAATGAAAAATCCCAAAGCTGACACACGCTCCCGGGTATCACAATAATGTTGAATAGGGCGTTAGACACTATAAGTCAATACAACCTAGCGCAGAAATATTTCCAGTATGTTTTTTTTTTACCCAGACTTTTATTTCTTAATTTGAACTATATTCTGTAAAATAGGGTTTAACGAATCCGTAAAAAGTATCCGCCCAGGTCAGCCTGTGCAGTCCCCTTAGAGTGACATGAGTCAAAACCTTTCCCTATTGGTCACTTTTCTGTATGTCAAAGGACCAGAGTATTTCATGATACTGTGCAATGTTACACAAAAATTTCATGGATCAAAAATTTTGTGAGGACTTGGTATCATGCATCAAGGAGATTTATTAAACCCCCTTTTGCCGGAGCATGGTTCATTGTATATTTTGTGAACTCTAAATTAGTATTAACTTATTTTAAAGTCGTCTTTTGGGGCCACTGTTAGTTACAATTTCTTTCCGTACTTTTTATGAAACCTCTATTTTTAAATAAAATGAACTAGGAGAGAGCAAACTGGAAGGTTTCAAACAGTGGCTGAAAGGGAAAAATAGTGCATAAACCTTTCGATGTACCTAGAAACCTCTGTCAGTACCGTACAGGACTTGAGAACAGACAGTTGCTGGTTCTATTCCCTACTCTGCCAATTTCTTTTCGAGGACTGATGATAGTCATTGCAGCAGGATTCATTCCTCTTTCAACGAAAACCGTTGGGTTGGCGAGGGTTAAGTGGAAAAGCAGCCAATGGCTTGTAAACAATGTTTTGTTGAAAACTTGTGTAAGAAATTCCAGGAAAGCACCGATAGACCTGCACTGTCAGCCCCTTTATAATTGAAATTATTTTGAAATCGGCGTCATACAAAATCAATCATTCATAATCAGTTATATCAATGCATTCAACTTTGCTGTGTTTGGACATTATTTTTTTAATCACAGTATTTGTGAAAACAAGAAGAAAAATATCAACCAGACTGCGGCGTATTTGCAGTACTGATACCTGCCAAAAAGATGAAGAACATTTTTCACCAAAGTATCACGATCAAAGTGCACATATCTGCCGTCAAATTTTAAGTCATTCTATGTAACACTTTCGGCAATCAAAAGTAAGGTAATTTACAAAAACAAAAACTAATGTAGGTTTTCCCTCTGCTTCATTTTGTACCAAAAATAGCGCCCAGTTTCGTTTAGTCCTATTTCGTTTCGTTTCGTTTCGTTCGCGGTATATTCCGTTTCATTCTATTTCGTTTCGTTGTGTTTAGTTCCATTTCGTTGTGTTTCGTTCCATTTCGTTGTGTTTCGTTTCGTTTTGTTGCGTTTCATTTCGGTTCCGTTTCTTACTTTATAGGGACCCTTAATATTCTCCCAACCAAGCTTATTTCCATAAAGCAACTTCTCCCAAACAGATGAACTATCTCCATACACAATAATTAATGGTAGAATTTTCTTTTGATGACCATATTTGACATTTGATAGTTATTACATTTTGTCAAAGAACTTCATCTCCTGTTTATGTTTTTAGCAGCACAAAATATGTATTAAGTTTCAAATGACTAAAAGTACTTTCATTGAATATTTCCATAACAACAATCATAGGGTTCCCTGTATCTAAATGTAATTTTCTATCACAGTTTTTACCCACAATCAGCACTTAAAATCGATTTCTGAGCTAGTAAGTTAATTTTGGACATTCTTTAATTTCTCTTGTAGGGGAATGGCCGAATCTAAGTTTTGAGAACTTGTGGCTAGACCCCTTTGCCAATGTACATTTGTCATTCCATGTATACTAAAAATTGTAATATGTATTGCTGTTGTTGACATGTACATATGTATGGCAATAAAATATGTTTAAACTAATTTCTCTTTTCCCGTTTGGCCATAGGCTATGATTTTATGTTGCTTTTTTATTAGCCTTTTTTATTCAACATCTTGGTTTTATGACCTGACCTTTACAGCTATGACACCTTGCATTCGTGTAGAAACATTTCTGTCATGATTATTTTTACCATCCCTAAACCACTGTGTGAAAAGTCTTTATTTCATGCTTTCCGGTAGAATATCGAGAAATAGCAGTGAAAATATTTTTCGATCTTACCCTGGTATCACCAGTAAAAATACCGATTTTCACGTTCCTGTTGCCTAGGTAAATTGCGCGTGCCTAACAAACAGATGGGAAATATGACGTCATATACCTTACATTTCTCGCGCTTGACGTAACGTTGCTATGCGGGAGGGGTACGCCGCGGGGAATAAGGGAAAAGAACAGTACTGAATTTGATAAAGCTCCACCCAGAAAGGGTAAAAAGCATGAAATAAATAGAATATTTGTATTTTTCGGTGAAAGATCGAAATTTATTTCATCGAGTGGACACCATCGGTAATATTTTCACTCGTGGCGCAGCAGCCACGAGTGAAAATATTACCGATGGTGTCCACTCGATGAAATAAATTTCGATCTTTCACCGAAAAATACAAATTCTTATATATCATGGGCCCTTAGTTTTTGATACTTCAGTTTCCATCAATTCCAGACTTACAGCCACATCAATTGCCCTTTTCAAAGTTAATTCCTCTTCTTACAATACTTTTCTCTGAATAAACAATTTTCTGTAACCTACTGACAAAAAAGAAATCACTCAACACATGTAAAAAATATCTTACACTCACATGGTTTACTTAGCCATGTCAATTCGATTAAGTACTAGATTACAGTTTCATTTTCACTTCGCATTATATAATGAAACATAAATCGTTCTGCCATGGCAATGATTTCGGTTTGCAGGTTATTTTAAATACTTGGTCGAAAGTCTTAACTCATTACCAAACGACAATATTTTAGGCCTGTCGAAATCGAGAGCATTTGCAGATTTCAAAATACAAGTGACTGAAAATTTGAAATTTGTTTTGTGAAGGGTAGAAAACATTGAGGGAAAAGGAGAAAATGCTGGTTACCAGCATTTTCTCCTTCTCCCACAATGTTTTCTAAAGGCTTCTTTCTCAAGGTCGTCAAAAGTAGGGATTGTGTGGTAATGGGTTAACACTAACCTTTTTAGGTATATTAAAATTACAGAGCAGGCTGTAAGTCTCAGATCCATACGGTAATAAAAATGAATCAGCTGACTTTTTAGTATCATCGGCGAAATTTAAAACCGTATTTTTTTTTCCAGCAAGACACTTTTTGTACCATCGCATCGCTGTATATACGAGGGAAGGAAGAACTCTTCTTCGTGGAATGGTTCCTGTAAAATTACGTGGTGGTAAGTCATAAATATCATTATACTGAACATCGATTGAAATAAGGGCGAGGGGAAGATTTAATCACCGAAACCATTATTTCCTCACTAAAACATATCTTGTGAGTACACTTGTGAGTACTAACAATATAGATTCTAGTGAAATGAAATGGCTGTTAGTCTTTGAAATCCAAAATAGTCCTTTTACGTCTAACAGCATGTATCAGTCATTTTGCATATTTACAATTTTCTCTCCCTGTACGTCTGACTACACTTCAGACATCCGGTCATCATTATGTTAAAATCCCACACTCTAAAACCCCATAAAATAAAACAAGATACCCAAATGTATTATTAATGAAAGGCGCAAATCGTGGCCCTTTTTTATAATAATTCAGAGCATTCTATCTTCTTATACGGGAAAAACAGGTAAATTATCCCATAATTTCAATAAAACTTTGCATTGAAAAGGCTTAAAAGGTTTTACAAGCTAACTATTTTACTAAGCAAGCAGCGGTGTAATGAATACAATTGTATCTGCACCCTTAGCCTCTTTACATTCAGTATTATTGCTTCCTCATCTCTGACCGCCATTATTCACTGCTCTAAGGCTTCTTGAATTGAAATGGCCGCTTGTAGAATACGAGTTTATTTATTTTACTAAATCCGGAAGTCTGCATCAACTTTTCCACTGAGGCTGCTTCAGTTGTCAATCCGTTCCGTTCCACTGGTGCTTCAAATTTAATCCTGTTTCAGCGAGTTTAAACCAGTGCCGCCCTATACATAAGGCAAGCCATACTAGAACTGAAAACCTACAAAGCTACGGGTGCAAGTTGGCACCACTAACGACATTTATTTCCATCGATAATTGTTATCTGTGTAGAATAAATTCACCGCAGAAGTGTATCAGGTAAACAAAGAATCGGCAAATTATGTGTTTTTGTCAAATGCAAACCGGGTAATGAATATATTTCAGATAACGCTGCAAAGATGTAAGGGAGATTTCTGTCCGGGTTCTATCTATGGATAGGGAGAAAACCCATCAATATATGCACTAATGTCGCAATGCAATTAATACACTTTAACCTCGCAACAGTCCCTACCGAAAAAATCATACCAGCACTTGTATATGTGTACTTCTTTTACAAGAAGACACCATGTCAAATATGTAGATGCGCAGACCAGTGTATAATTATATTTGTACCCTGTTGTGTTTTCCTCCGAATCGTGAAATTTCTGGAATAATGGCACCCAATTGTTGATGCTCTTGGCTATCAGTACCTTTAATCAAAAAACCACTTATAAAGACACCATTATGGCAATAAATGCATAACAGGCATCAATGCAGAAACCCATTGACAAAGTATACCAATGGCATGATACAATATTTGTATTTAAGCATATATAACAAATGGCTTATTGTTGTGAATTGCTTTATTGAGTTGGCGTGTGGACCAAACACTTGTTTGACGTCAGAAATCAGAGTATTTTTGTGTTCTAGGTGACTTCTGTTCCATGAGATTAACATGCCAAGCGCTCTCTAAAGTTTCCATGCTCGACAAGCCATCATTTTTCCTTTCCGCTGCTTCTTCCGTTAAGATATAAAATATCTGACACACTTTTTAAATGAAGTAACTTCAGGAGACGTTGCAACAGTCAGAAGTTAACGCTATTTGATGATATTACACTAAATGTTTATAGCAATTTTAAAGGTGGGTATTTAGAATTTTTACATCGCACCGAATCAAAAAAAATATATATCATTGAAATTCATATGAAAAAATAATACAAATCATCAATGATTAAGATTAATAAAATTACCCAATTTTTTTTTTTTTTTTTTTTTTTTTTATGGTGTTCCCTTAAAGGGCTACGTAGCCTCTTAAGGTATTTTTATATTTCGCGCCAAAAATCAATAAAACATTGTGGGAATGTCAAGTGACTGGCACGTCACTCATAACGCTTAAATTCCATTACATAACAAACATGTAATAATTATTTTCCATAATGTCTTCTTCTGACGTTATGTTTAAAACTTCATCTGTGTATTCCTGTATGTAAATGTGCGAATTGATCATCTAAAAATAGAACGTGTCTCCCGTTGGTGTCAACCTGGGCCGTAGTAAATCTCTAATTTCTCGCGTTGTCCGATGGTTTTCGACTACTGGGGTTTTATGGATGAAAATTAAAAGGCTTTGGGAAGATAAGGATGATTTTTTTGCATTTTTGTAAAATTTTCTCCCGAAAATCTGAAGGGCCACCTTTAAGCAGAAAGTGCAATATAATCACAGACAGTGTATCGTATCGAGACGTATTGAACCCCATCGCACCCAACAAAGCATGTTCTAGCCTGATTAGAAATGTTCTTTGTACACCGACTGATCATCTTTAGTCCAGAGAAAGAATGGACACCACATTCACTGGATCTCATGAGTAATTGGGGCACTCACTTGTAAATCTGAGATCTGAACTTCAGAGAGCGCTTTGAAATGTTAACCTCAAGGAACGGAAGTCACCTAGAACACATTTGCTGACTTCGGACGTCAAACATGTGTATGAACTCTGAAATTCAATGAAGTAATCCACGTCAGTTAAGCTTTTATCGTATAAACTTCATTTTTGCATGTGCCAATGATTTATCAGTAAATTGCGATATTAAAAAGTTGTGTCGGAAAGTATAATAAACTCTGCATGTGATTAAAAGTTGATTTTTCCTTGTATATCACTGCAAGATACTGCTTTTCACCATGTTGAGTCCTTTACTCGTAATTGATCACGTTTGACTATCTTGCGAATCCGCTAATCCCGTTTCTGTGTGTCAGAGAATGTGGAACTTGGTATAATAAAGAAAAATTAATACCTAACATGCTTACATCCAATGTCTTGAATTTGTCCGTGAATTCATTCTGACAAATCATTCATCAATACTGCCCTATGACTCACTTTCTTTATTAAACCGCATATACATTTTGTTAGCCAATCAAGTGGGTATTTTGTGTCCAATTGCAAAGAATAATCGATAAATCACACCTTTCAATGTATCAAATACCAGTTTTTTTTTCTTGTTTAAATGTGATCTTTATAACACTAAAGCTTTGTCCCCTATTTGCCGCCATTCTGTCAAAGTTGTAAATAACAGGGTTCAGATCGCGCACCAATTCTTTTCTACATGTATTTATTGTTTAAAGCACTTTAAAAGTCCTTTATGGCGATATAATTTAATATAAGTACATTTGTTTACTGCTTGAATGTTTTGTCGTTCGAGGAACCTGTTTATAACATTCTCGTGTCCTCATGTAGATGAAGTATTTTTATGAACAGATACTAGTTCATGTAAATTGCTTAGAGGATCTTACAATTCTTTTGAGCTTAATGTTAGTCTTTTTTAGCCCACCTTAGCACAAAGTGCTAAAGGTGAGGTATTGTGATCGCCCAATGTCCGTCGTCCGTCGTCCATCGTCCGTCAACAATTTCTTTAAACATCTTGTCCTCCTAAACCACTGGGCCAATCTTCATGAAACTAAGCAGGAATGTTCTTTGGGTGAAGCTCTAACAAAATTGTTCAAAAAATTTAATTCCACCCATAACTCTGGTTGTCATGGCAACAATAAGGAAAAAAAAAAACGAAATCTTTGAAAATCTTCTTCTCTGAAACTAGAAGGCGTAGAGCTTTGATATTTGGTATGTAGCATCTCCTAATAGACCTCTACCAAGTTTGTTCAAATTATGCCACAGGGTCAAAACTAGCCCCGCCCCGGGGGATAACGAGTTTGAGCATAGGAACAAAGAAGGAAAACTTTCAAAATGTTCTCCTCTGAAACTTGAAGGAGTAGAGCTTTGATACTTAGTATGTAGCATCTCCTAGTGGACCTCTACCAAGTTTGTTCAAATTATATCCCTGGGGTCAAAACTGGCCCTACCCCAGGGGTCACAAGTTTGATCATAGGAACAAAGATGGAAACCTTTCAAAATCTTCTCCTCTGAAACTTGTAGGCGTAGAGCTTTGATATTTAGTATGTGGCATCTCCTAGCAGACATACTACAATTTTGTTCAAATTATGCCCCTGGGGTCAAAACTGGCCCCACCCAGGGGGTCACAAGTTTGAGCATAGGAACAAAGAAGGAAAGCTTTAAAAATCTTCTCCTCTGAAATTTACAGGCGTAGAGCTTTGATATTTGGTACGTGGCATCTCCTAGTGGACCTCTACCGAGTTTGTACAAATTATGTCCCTGGGGTCAAAACTGGCCCCACCCGGGGGTCACAAATTTGAGCACAGAAACAAACTAGGAAAACTTTAAAATTCTTTTTTCCTCAGAAACTAGAAAGCGTAGAGCTTTGATATTTGGTATGTTGCATCTCCTAGTGGACCTCTACCAAGTTTATTCAAATGATGTCCCTGGGGTCAAAACTGGCCCCACCCCGTGGGTCATTAGTTTGAGCATAGAAACAAAATAGGAAAACTTTAAAATTCGTCTCCTCTGAAACTAGATGGCGTAGATCTTTGATATTTGGTATGTGGCATCTCCTAGTAGACCTCTACCAAGTTTGCTTAAATCACGCCCATTGGGTCAAAACTGGCCCTGCCCCGTGGGTAACAAGTTCGAACATAGGAACAAAGAAAGAAAATTTTAAAATTCTTCTTCTCTAAAACTAAAAGGCATAGAGCTATGATATTTGGCATGTAGCAATTCTTAGTGGACCTCTACCAAGTTTGTTCATATTATGCCCTTCGGGTCAAAACTGACCCTGCCCCGGGGGGTCACAGGTTCGAACATAGCAACAAAGACGGAAAACTTCAGAAATCTTCTCTGAAACTTGAAGATGCAGAGCTTTGATAATTAGTATGCAGAATCTTCTAGTGGACCTCTACCACGTTTTGTCATATGATGTTCCTGGTGTCAAAACTGGCCATGCCCCGGAGGTCACAGGTTGGAACAAAGGAGCAAATAAGGAAAATTTTAAATTTCTTTTTCTCTTAAACGGGAAGGTGTAGAACTTTGATATTTGGTATGTAGCATCTTTGAGTGGACCTCTACCAAGTTTGTTCCAAGGATGCTGCTTTGGTTAAAACTAACCCAGCCCCGAGGTCCACAAGTTTGAACATAGGACAAAGAAGGAAAATTTAAAATTCTTCTTTGAAACTGGAAGGTGTAGAGCTTTGATATTTGATTGCCCTATGTCCGGCGTCTGTCGCCAGTCAACAATTTCTTTAAACATCTTCTTCTCCTAACCCTTTGGGCCAATCTTGATGAAACTTGGCAGGGACGTTCCTTGGGTGAAGCTTTGCCAAAGTTGCTCAAAGAATTGAATTTCACTCATCAGCTATAGTCTAAAGTGAGCGCTCCAGGCCAATGGCCCTCTTGTCTTAATTGTGTAAGATTATAAGAAGGCATTGTACATATAATTATTTCTATATCGTCTGTAAAACTGGTTTTCTTTTTTCAGGAAAAGCCACGTTTATGGCCTTACTGATTGTCAGCCTGATTCTTTGCATTATGACGGCAATGCACAATTCTTTTAAATCGTTGATAAAGATTCAGGGAGTGGAAAAACGTACCAACCACTCGCAAGTAAAAAACGTGCTGGTGAGTGAGTGCCTCTGTAATGCAGATAAATGACCCAGAGGGTCTCTCTACGTAATGAAATGACATCTGGGGACATTTCTCTACGTAAAAAAATGACCCAGGTCATTTTGTAAGGGAGGGTCATTTCTCTGCATTACACCTCCTCTAATTTACGTCCGTGCATGTTAATGTGCTCCGAGCCCGGGAGCTTAGTTGATAACAATCTTGGCCCGCACAACTTCTTCTTGAGTTTTGATGATAGTCCTTTTGCCAGGATCCATTTCATTCTCTCCGCAGAACAGTGCTTCGATGACGGTTTTGATGGAAGACGGCAAGTGACTTGGGTAGAATATTCTGGAAAGTACCAGTAATGAAAACCTTAGGAAAACATAGAAAAGTGCAATCAATAATTTACAGAGAAACCTTAATTAATTTCCAAATGTAGAAAGGAAAATAGACTTTTCCATTTAAACGGTTGCATAAACGACATGTTAAATGAAGCTAGAATGATTAGTTTTGGCTTAAGTTTGACAGAGAACACCGTGGGAAAACAAGCCTTTCCTCATTTTCCCATAAGTGTTTTTAAAGTTCTTCTTTTGCGTGGTATTCAGAAGTCGGAAATGTGTTGTTAAGGATTGCACATTGTACAAACAAAGGCCCAAAACCGCGAAACATGCCTTCAAACGCCGCTATACACACCGTTAGAGAGACTAATTATTTCCAGACAACAGAAATTTAGGAATTGCCAATCTCGAACCATTTGCAGACAGAAACGTATCAGTTGCGCATATGATATTGTTTTCCTTTAGAAGGGATGAAAACAATTTGGTGAATTGAGGACAATCTAGTTACCAGCTTTTCTTCTTTTTTTTCCCATTTTTTTTCAAAATGCATTGGTTTGAAGCATCGTTGAACGAAGGAGAAACGGTAAAGGCGCTAGCTAGAATATTTCCTAAGTCAGCTTTTAGAAATAGCCGATGTAATGATTAAACATAGTATTTATGATTGATTGAATGGTGTTTTACACTGCCTTTAACAATTTTACAGTTATATCACAGCAACATCTTACATATTCATGCATTTCCTGAGATCCACAGGTACTAGGCTTGAGCTCTGAGGTGCCTTGCCAAAGGACACTCGCATAAAAACTAAGTGGATCCAATGCGGCTCGAGTTTATCGTTTCAGGATCTATTCTACTTTCATTTCAACAAAGTCGCTTTAACTCTCGCCAAGTAATACTGTATAATGGTTTGATAAATGGTAGGAAAGAAAACGATACCAGTTGATCCATCAATATAATTTGAAAAAGGTTTACCAATTTGTTATTTTCTTCGGGTATTCAAAGACTATAGCTTAGAATATATCATAACACAAAAGTGATAGAAGCCAAACATCATTATGCATTTAGCGTCACATTATATATATTGCTGTTATTTTTCTGTGAATTTCAGGCGGCGAAGAGTATCTACTTCATAACATGGTATAATGCACCACTCGACTTTAAACGCAGGCCAAGGGCGTTTTATTGTAATTTCAGTTCGTGTAAATTCTCAAACTGTCAGATGAGGTATGGGAGAAAAAACGTGACGTCAAGCGACGCCGTGATTTTTGATGGCCGCGCAGTAAAACCGAGGGATTTTATCAGCCGACCATATGGACAAATCTGGATTTTCGCAGCGATTGAGTCGCCTGTACATCTCACCCATTTAGGTACTCACTGGTTACATGGAGAATGGGTTTCAAGCTTCAATTGGACGATGACATATGATAGCTCAAACACTGATATCTTTTTACCTTACGGCGAAATTCAGAAGAACCGGCAGAAAGTGGCCCTTAACTTTACAGAAATCTTCAAAAGAAAAAATAAAACTGCACTGATTGTGCATTCGCATTGTGCAACAAAATCAAAACGAAAAGACTATCTTTCTATTTTACAAAAGTACATGGATATCGACTCCTACGGTGCCTGTGGACGTCCTTGGAAATGTAGACGAAGATTTTTCCATGAAGCTTGCTTTGAAATTGTCAACAATTACAAGTTCTATCTTGCGTTCGAGAACTCCATTTGTAACCAATATATTACAGAGAAATTTTATGAAAATTTCAATTATGATAGTATCATGGTGATACGTGGAGACTTTCGGCATAACTCAAAGCGAAGAATCCCAGATGGTACGTATGTTTCAACGGATGACTTCAAAACTATCAAATCCCTCGCAGATTATCTTGTAAAAGTGTCAAATTCAGAATCATTGTATACAGAACTATTGCGAAAGAAAAGCAAGTACCGTTCTGTTCCATACGAAACAGTATATCAAAGAGCAATGTGTAACTTGTGTGAGAGAATGAATAACCAAGATCATTACAGGAAAACCATTCCGAACATTGCTGAATGGGCATATGGTCGTATGCCTTGCCAACGTCCTCTAGATTTAATAGAGACTTAGGAATTACGAATCGTAGTTGTGAGGAAAGGAGAAAATAGTAGTAACAAGGATTTCCTTCATTATCCACTAAGCACAATGTTTTTTTTACCCCGTAAAAGACGAATCCTGTCATTTGAAACAAATTTACCTTGTTGTCGGCTTTCAATTCAGACATGCTTAAAATGTTAGATCTTCGTAAGTAGATAGAAACATGTTCAGAACGTTCAACCGATATAATCATGTTCAACACTGGTGTCGTCTGCGCCATCTACTGCGTTTTCATAGGGTATAAAACTTTTACACTATCAAAAACTGACCAGTTTTAATATTATCTTGTCATGAAGGAAGATATTTATCTGAAACTTGGACAGATTTTTCACTATCAAAAGGGGAACCGATACAACAAGGGCGGATAACCATGAAAGTATTTCGACAGATTTATACCATTTGGTCGAAATATGCAGTAAAGTTTCATGAAAATATCATTACCGGGCTGTGTACCAGCTATGAAATCCGAAATCCTAATTTACGAATCTGCTATATACATCAGCCTGACATTCTTTTTCCTTATTTCTATTTTGTCTTTTTTTTCTTACCTTCTTATTTCAATCTTTTCAATATTTATGTCTGTGGGAAGTCTGCACTAAAGTTCAATATAAATTTTGTCGTCAGGCTGTGTACCAACTACTCTGGCGACATCAGAAATCGTATATTACGATCCCTCTCATACAACGGCCAAACTTTTTATCCCGCGCCGCATGCGGAGCGAGTATAGTTTTAGCGTTGTCCGTACGTCTGTTCCGACAAATATCTCCAATTCCATTGGACTGAATTTAGTGAAACTTTATACATGTGTACAATAACCCATTATCTCGAGATCCTTTTTTTTTTTTTTTATTTGATACAAAGTAGCCGACTGAGAGCGATTTTTAACTTACGCGGTCCAGTGCACTTTTAGTGTTTTTAGTCTTATCTCGAAAACTATGCAGAGGTTTTACATTCAACTTGTCACATCTATCTACCACCATTAGGAAATGAAGGGAAAAAAGTTTAACCAAGATTAACCTTGCAACTCTGTCAGTGCTTTTGCCATTACTAGCTGCGTCATGGAAAAAGCGGGCTTCATGTTATATTTCATTCCACTTCTTGTGATCACAATTCCTCCCACATTTCTTGACGGATTTCAATAGAAATTGTTATGTACATACCCAGTTATTCCTAGCTTTGTTCATGTGTGTATTTATTTTGAATGGTTTTCCCCTGTTGCTATTTTTAGAACTGGATTCTCTTATGTGGAATATTGTTCTGGAAGTTTCCGGGCCTTTTTTACAATCTGATTACTAGAAATTATGCAACTAATTTTAACATGAATTTTCTGGAAGTTTCTCTGTTATTATAAAAGGAAAAGATCTTTACATCTCAGCGTTCACTAGTTAATACATGATTGCCAGACTAAAGTGGGGATTATTTTGTGTTTGTGTCATATAATTAGTGCTTGGATTACATTCAGTTTGGATTACGATCAGACTAGACTAAAGTGGGGATTATTTCGTGTGCTTGGATTACATTCAGTTTGGATCAGGATCAGACTGGAATTAAGACTGGAATAATTTGTCTTCTGTATTTAACGTCTAAGGTATTGTTTTGTACTATTGTAATATTGTCACTGATTACTTGATATTTTGTAAATAAATTCTGTTAATTGTTATCGTTTGTTGCTAGCTTCTACTTTCTAGTTACGCCTGGCTCGTAACAGAAATTTGGGGCTCGTCCGGGATTGGAAAATATGACTAACGCATTGGTTTTCCTTTTGGGATTAACCATCGATCTGAATATAAGACATAGACGTTTGCTTTTCACAATTTGAATAAAAATCTAATACATCCTGTTAGTCAAAATTTCTTACAGACAGTCTAGTTTTCACTTATTGAATTTTTTTCCCTACATTTTTACTAATCAGTTATTATAATACAATTTTGTACTTGAATCCAGCAACAAACAAACATGTCTCTTGACTTAGATAAATTTACGGCTGAACCGTCTGTGGAGTTATTGAATTTAGGTAAAAAGACTGATTTGCTTTATCTTGCTAAACACTATAAATTGTCTGAAATAAAATCTTCAATGCGTAAACATGAAATTAAGAACATTTTGGTACAATATTTTGTTGATGAGGAGATTTTCAATGAAAATGCTCTTTCCCTGATAGTTGACGTTCAGTCAGTTTCAAGTTCGAGAGAACTTGAATTAAAATTTCAGATCAGACAATTAGAAATTCTGGAAAGAGAGAAAGAAAGAGAAAGGGAAAGAGAAAGGGAGAGAGAAGAAAGAGAAAGGGAACGGGAGAGAGAAGAAAGAGAAGAGAGATAGAAGAGAGAGAAGAAAAAGTGTCTTGCTTTAATTCTGGCAATCCAGCAGTTCGAAGTTTATTTAACCTCTTCAACTTCACTAATTGTTGTATTCAGTGATCATAACCTTTTAAGTTTTCTACACAAACTTAAGAATAAGAATAAAAGATTACTGAGAAGAGTTTATTGCTTCAAGAGTTTAATCTTGACATAAGACACATAAAACGGAAACATAACATTATACCAGATGCTCTTTCAAGAGTTTAAAATTCCAATAGTCAATAGTCATTTTCTCTAAATCAAGTTCAAACTGGATTTTCAAATTGTACTTTCATTACCTTGACTATTTTCATTAGTCTGAAATAATTAATGTTTGAGTTTGTCATTTCCTCTGTAATACTTCAGTTAAAGTGTCATATACATGTATATAAATAATATTTCAAAAAAATAAAGATTTATTTCATAAACCTTTCTTTTTCTTTTCAAGGGGGGGGGGGGGGGAAAGAGTTATGTACATACCCAGTTATTCCTAGCTTTGTTTATGTGTGTATTTATTTTGAATGGTTTTCCCCTGTTGCTATTTTTAGAACTGGATTCTCTTTTGTGGAATATTGTTCTGGAAGTTTCCGGGCCTTTTTACAATCTGATTACTAGAAATTATGCAACTAATTTTAACATGAATTTTCTGGAAGTTTCTCTGTTATTATAAAAGGAAAAGATCTTTACATCTCAGCGTTCACTAGTTAATACATGATTGCCAGACTAAAGTGGGGATTATTTTGTGTTTGTGTCATATAATTAGTGCTTGGATTACATTCAGTTTGGATTACGATCAGACTAGACTAAAGTGGGGATTATTTCGTGTGCTTGGATTACATTCAGTTTGGATCAGGATCAGACTGGAATTAAGATTGGAATAATTTGTCTTCTGTATTTACGTCTAAGGTATTGTTTTGTACTATTGTAATATTGTCACTGATTATTTGATATTTTGTTAATAAATTCTGTTAATTGTTATCGTTTGTTGCTAGCTTCTACTTTCTAGTTACGCCTGGCTCGTAACAAAATTCTCACAGAATATTCCTCGTCATGTGCCCAATCGCATAGTGTCAATGTTTTGAAATTTGTAGCTGCGTCATGGAAAAGAGGGGGGCTTCATTTTTTTTTTTTTCTTGTGATCGCAACGACTCCCGCATTTCTTTGACGGATTTGATTAGAATTTTCACAGAATGTTTCTCGTCATGTGACCTATCGCATATTGTCAAGGTTTTGTGATTTGTAGCTGCATCATGGAAAAATGGGGCTTCATATATATAATTATATATATATATATTTTTTTTTTACTCTGTTTCTTGTGAACCCGATGCCTCCAACATTTCTTGGCAGATTTCGGCACAATTTTCACAGAATCATGTGATCTAACGCATACTGGGATTTGTTACTTCATCTTGGAATAAGGGGGTTTCATGTTATATTTCAATTTTCAACATTATCTCTTTAATTACTGGACATATCTCAACAGATTTGGATGAGATTTTCACAGATCGTATGACCTAGCGCGTGTTGTCAGAGTTTTTCTATTTTTTGGTACCATGGTCGGAAAAAGGGGGCTTCATATCGGATTTTAACTTTTTATCAGTGTATCTCAAACTTGCCCACATAGTTTCATGAAACTTCATATTTTCATTGGTTGATTGATGAATCCATCATGCCTCAGTCTGTCCATCCATCAGTGTATTTGTAACCCTTTAGATCACAAGAAACACAATATATCAATTGAGCTACCCAGGCAGGTGCTAGAAATTCCAACACTTTAGTCTCTCTCTCTCTCTATATATATATATAGCTAGCTGCTTGAAATGGCAGTAATGTTGCGGTGTATATTGTCCCTCGCAAAAATTGATGAAACTTCATGCATGTCTTCCATGGGATAGTCCGTTGATACATTTTTTACATATAACTGTCATGCATTTTGAACAAATTTTGAATTGTATCTCTTCCTATCCATATTATGTCATCCTATCCATATCATATCTTCTAGGCAGGCTACTGAGAGAAAGAAATCCTTTGTTTTAACGAGCCTC
Organism: Tridacna crocea; assembly: GCA_943736015.1. Lineage (NCBI taxonomy): Eukaryota > Metazoa > Mollusca > Bivalvia > Cardiida > Cardiidae > Tridacna > Tridacna crocea. The sequence continues at coordinate 55,949,229 of OX031057.1, read as the reverse complement.
GCGAAGAAAGAGAAAAACTTCTGAAAACATTGTAGGTAAAGGAGAAGATGCCGGTAACCAATATTTTCTCCCTTTTCTACAATGTTTTACCCCATCAAAGACAAGTCCAAATAGGTGAGTAAACTTTGATTTGTTCACTCAAATAGCTTTTAATTCGGTTGAGTCAATAAATTTAACGTTTGGTAACAATCTAAATATGTATATTACATTTCTTGAGAAGTTCATACTATTCATACTAAGCTCTTCGGATACTGCTTCCTGGGAACTAAACTAGAACTCGTGCCCGATATGTGGGATTTATATTTAACCCTTTACCAATCAATCCCTAGTTTTTACGACCCTGAAGACAGAAGACTTTTAAAAACATTAATAGAAATCGAGATGATGCTGGTAACCAGCATATTCTCCTTTTATCACAATGTTTTTACTCTGATGGAAACAAATTTCAATTTTTGCTCAATCCCTAGTAGACTAATTTGAGACTTACCCAAATTGAAACAATTTGCATAAGACAAACAAGAACTGAACAAATTTACACTATCCTTTCTCACGGCTTACAAAATTTTTCAGAGTTTAAGACATTTACAGAGAAGCTTAAATGGAACATACAATAGCTATACATGTATGATAAAGTTTTGCATTTAATGGATCATATGAACAAGGTAAAACAGCAAAAAAGTATTTCACACAGGTAGATCCCCTACCTCTCTCTGGTGTTCATGTATTTCTGTATGGTAAGAAATACAACTAAAATATTTTTCAAAATAAGTTTGAGAATTGTCTTAATAATCTCTGAACATATTCTTTTATCAAATTTCATGCTGGTTAGGAGCATTTCGAAATATTCTTATTCTCACGAAAATCGTGATTTATTGTGTATTCCTTCACCTATGAGAGAATAAATTTGTATTATCGGAACGCGATAACCGTGGCCTTTGTTTACAATAATTCAGAGCATTCTATCTTCGTATACGAGAGGAACGGGTATATTACCGGATAATTTCAATTAGAATGTACATTGAAAAGGTTTAAAAGCTGTCGAATCGACTAAGCAAGCGGTGGCGTAATGGAAAGAACCATGCCTCTCGAACCGGCTGTCCTGCTTCGGGTCGTATAAACTGCTTTTATTAGGTAAAAATTTATATTTCTTTTTTTTTTCTCCTCTCTTTTCTTTTTCTTGTTTGATTGTCTTTTTTTTTTTTGTATCCTCCCCCCTTTTTTTCATTTCTTCGTCCCTTTTTCAGACGTTGATATCTTTTTGATATTGTTTTGTTATAATTATATCTTATTCTAATTTATTTATTCTTTTCTTGATTTAAAACACTAAGCTATTTCTAGCGTTATTGCCTTTGAAAGAAATATTTTGTTTGGTTTATTTTTCCCAAATTTCACTAGGATCATCGTGCAATCTCGTGTGATGTGAATTAAATATGAATCAGACTACTAATTACAAATACATTATTATATTCACTGTCATATAAAAAATAATCTAACCATTGATTTACCTTAAAAAACAAATGCATAATTAAAAAAAGAAAATCATGGGACTCGAACTTGATCCGCAGAGAAGGTAACAGTGTCGCTATGACCACTGTACCACGGCGCCTTTTGCACATTCGATTGGGAAATTACCAATAAGAAACTGCTTCGGCCTTGGTATTCCCTATTTGAATGTTTTGAACTGATTCAGTGTTTGTAAACAAAGGCCACAATTATCGCGTTTTGATAGTAACTGTCAATGTTTACACAATTCTTTACAATGTACAAATATCAACAAGGGCCCATCAACAAATAGTTAGAACTAACATCTCAGGATTATCAATCATAAAAGTCAAGAAAAAGATTATTTGACATGAAACTAAAGTGTAGGGGAAATGTCTTCAAAAGTGTCGGAGAACTGTCTTGTCGTGGAACTGTCTTGAAACCGTCCTTTTTTGTTTGATTAATTCAGCTCCTTGTTCTACTGAAAATGCTTCGCGTGAAACAAAGTTTATGCCATACACTTAATTTCATAAAGTACAGAATAATATTTCTGTAAGCGATGTTCGCCCCGTAACAGATGTGTTTCAATAGCGCGCGATACTCAACACGCTTTTAAAAAGTCCGGCAAAACATCTTCATTTTCGCCATTAGTAAGCGAAGTGTTACTTTTTATCCTCACCATCAGAAACTTAATATGTTTCTTTAAAAAATGGCTGGTACATGTACGGCCTTACCCGCCCAGAATCGTCTATTTCTTCGTCTTACATATCGCTCAGTTCACTACCGTAAACAAGGTCTATATTGAAACAAATGACGTTCTATGACGTCTCAAATCAAGGGACGCTACAATAAGTAAGGGAGGTAAGCGATGCAATAAAATTTAAAAAGCAAAATATGAATTGAAAAAAAATTCTTATACTATTATTTTCTCTTATTACAACATTTCCAGCTAACCATTTGATAAATGTAGATTTGAAAACTACTTATATCAGAAACTTGTTGATTTGCCCTTTAAGAAAACATAGCTTTAAGAAAATCTGAACATTTAGATTGTTTTGCCTTAGAGCAAACTGGTGTATATGCAACAGCTGTAAGTTTAAAATAGTATTCGGCTGTTGGTCGTTTATTAATAGCGAGGTGAAACTGTGAGGTACAAAGGATTTAGACTTGTGTAGGGATATGACCCTAGTGGAGAGGTCGTTAGGTAAACATTTTCAGAATGAACTGGTTATCTCACGCGTGCAACCTAAGTAACCAGACTGTCCATTCACAATGCTGACCAATACTGATCTGATTAAGCACCCTTCAGCTTAGGATGCACGCTTAGACTGCTAAGCGAGACTTTATGGCCTTTTGCGGGCAGTGTAGATCATGATACGACTGCACACTACATGCAGTCTGATTTTGGATCTGCACTGTCCTATGAGGAGATATTTTTTCCCAAAAATACCTGCGAAATCGTAAGAACTTTGGGTTTTACTGTAGGTTGAAATTTAATATCATTCATCCAGCAGATTAAGGATTAAATCGTTTTCATACCCCCTCCTCCTCTCCTTCCATCCATTTTTCTTCTATTCTGAAGGCTGAAATCAGACAGTCAAATGTTGACTAAACAATCCTGTTGGGCTTTTAAAAAGTAGTGAGAAAAACTTCGTTTATTCAGCATGTTCTCTTTTTCCTCACACCGTTTTTTCACCATTTGAAAGAATTTCAACATTTTGTCATTTCACGATTACAGTTGAAGAGAGCATTTTAATTGAGGAAAAGTGAAAGGCAAAACAAATAAGCTCACTTAACTTCATAATCACCACGTCTGACTCAGATGATCAAATCAAAAGGCTTTTACGGAGAACCCAGATTCAGACCAGGGAGCGTAGAACATGCAATCAGATCTTGGGTTTGTTAGGCCAGTTTTATAAAATAATCTTATCAAAACAGCAGTGGTCCTGTAATAGTTAAGCTACTTTTCCACGTTTCACATACCTAGTAAGTGTAAAACTCGGATGTTGGTCTCATTAGCTATTCCATATTAGTTGATTCTCATCCTCCATATTTCAGATTAAGAGCCCACGTTTCACTGTAGTGATGCTCTTGCTCATTACAATGACTCAAATACAATGAACTGTCTTGTCTAAAGACACACTAAGTCGCTTTTGAAGACAATGAAAGATCAAGATCGGGCTGTCCTTCGCATGCAATGCAGATCTGTAAACGTACTTACATACCTAAGATCTTAATGGCACGGTCTGGTTTTTCTTTATATATATATAAAACACGACCATGAAATTGCAATGTTTGGATATTGTGTTTTTTTCTGCCTGTAAAAGGCCATAACTAGGTGCTTTAACTCCTAACAAAACTACGGCCCGCTTTTGATGACCAAAAGGAAGACGTACGGCTGTTAAAAACATTGTAGAAAAAAAAAGGTGTAGATAGCCATCGTTTTCTCCTTTTCCCACGATTTGTCTTTTATTCCTTCGCGCTTTTGATGACCAAGAGGAAGACGGCTGTTAAAAACATCGTAGAAAAAAAAGATGCAGATAGCCATCGTTTTCTCCTTTTCCCACGAGTTGTCTTTTTTCTTTCGAAGTTTCAGATCATCAATTGGGCTACATTTGGTCTACATTTGATAGGTATGTGCAGATGCTTTCAATTTGAACAAGTCTAAAATTATATCATTTGGGTGAGGATTGAGAGTATACTAGTATTACATTCTTTGAAGCATGGAGTTGTATATTTCAAAAATTGATATTTCTAAGTTTAGGAGGGTTTTAGCTATTTTTAGAAGCTCAGCGCATAGCCTTATGGTAGAAAAAGGTAGACATTATGATATTCAAGGAGACCACAGGTATTGTGTATATTGCGAAACTATCAAAGAAGATGAATATCATTTTGTTTTATTAGGCCCTTTGTATGAGAACCTTCGTATGGAATATATACCAAATTTTCACCTACGCAATAGAACGCATAATAGTTTTGTAACTTTGATGTCTTGTAAAAATGCTGAGACAATAAAACAGTTGTCTATGTATCTCTACTTTGCATTCGAAAAGAGGAACGACTTTCTAATTGGTAGAGAGTAGAATGATTACCTTTGATATAGTCTCAAGAATTGTATATACCCCATATTTTCCTTCATCTGTGTCATCATGCAAGGTATATTATTTGCATTAATTTAGAATTAGTTAATCCTGTGCTACGTTTTGTATTATAAAATTTGATATTTATTGTACATGAGCCGGTGGCCTGCATACGGAATAAACTATTTAATTGAAATTGAAGCAAATGTGGAAGAAAGTTTGCCAGGACAATCTTGCCCAAATCAATATTGCCAATAAAAAAAAATTAGTTAGAGCAATTCGTCCAGATAAATATGATTGCTTCTTAGAAATAGAAAAAAGTTAAAGGCCTACTTGCAGCAAAATGTAAACAACTTGTATTACAACACAGGCATTTTTTATACGACTTATTCATACCTTTATAAAGTATGGATATTACTGATAAAATCTGACAATTCATTATCCTGCAGTTGTCAAAGTTGCAAAAATTACAGAAAAGAATATTGGTATGCTGTTAAGCTTATTTTAAAGGTTGATAGGTACTGTTATTCAGGATGACTGATACCTAAAGCTTGATGGGTACTACACTACTACTGATCAGAATTGCACATACATGTATATCTGTGGCATTTCATTAAACTATTTATTTGTGAAGGGCGGTCCTATGTGGATCTGTTATAAGATGTAGGATATCTATCCCATACAAAGTAATGAAAACTGCCAATTGATTTATGATTTCAAACCATTGTAGTTATTCAGTGTCGACCGATTACAGTGCTGACAACACTTTGATTATCTTTGCTCCAACTCTAGATGACCCATACACTTTTCAACACCTGCAACATATACGGACAACACTCATCACAACTCGGCCGATCCCGTAACAACGCATATAGGTTTTCAACGAACCACTCGAAGTTTGCCGAATAAGATGAACAGTAGACAACTACAGAATGTGTTTACATCTTGCGATGCTCTTGAATCATTCCCGTTTCATTCATAAATTACACATTATCACTGATCCCATTTCTGATACCTGTTTTTAAAGTAAACTACTGCGAGTTTTTTTTTTTTTTTAATTTCCTGTTCGCTAGACGTTTTGATAATGTTGGTAATATGGCAAAATTGAACGCCAAACAAGCTATAATCGCCATTTATTGCATAATTGGAAAGTTGAGAACAGGATTACTTGACGCCTGTTTACTAGGACTGTTTACTCATTCTTGCGCTGAACCGAAATTAGTAAACATGATAAGGATTGTTAGGACTGTTAACGTTGTAATGTAGCCTGTTGCGAGTTGCGGTTAGATCAGTTCAGCGAAGGGGTTTTCGAAATTGGTAGTCTCTCTTATCGCCGACTGATTAAAAATTGTACTTGATTTCCGTGCAATCCTTTGTTCACCGGACGTAGTAATCCTCAAAGAACAATAAACTGTTGTGTGATTGCACCACTCAAATGTTCAGGATTGAGGAGTAAAATTGAAGACGTATAAGTAAAACTAATCAACCGCTAGAGCTGCATGAGGACAGACTACTATTTCTATAAACTAGTAGCTATTTATAAAGACAGAGATTTAAAGACGATTTCTACGTTTTTGTGAAAATTTAATTCTTTCATAGAATTTTCTAATTGTTTTATATGTTGGATAAAATTTAATGGCAAACTCAAAAATAAAAAGAAAAAAGTATGTTGCTTAGTTAGATTTTCTGCAAAATGGCTGTTTCTATGGTAACCGTTTGTATCAAAATACCTTAAATGACTATATCTTCATAAAAAACAGTAATACAGTGGTAGAAAGTTTATTATACAATGCAAATATCATTTTCCATATTTAATATATTATTTCTTGATTCTGTTTGAATGAAATAATAATCTGAATTAATTTTCTTTTTTAAAATTATTTTTCCTATTTCTTGATTCGCCAAAAGATAAGCAAATTCAACATGTAGTCTCCAATCAATTCAAAATTTTGAAAAATTCCTTTCATAGAATTTTCTATTTTTTTATATACATGTATACAGTAAAATTTAATGGCAAGAACTAAAATGAAAAGAAAAAAGATTTGTTGTTGTTAGATTTTTTGTAAAATGGCAGTTTCCATAGTAACCGTTTAGGCACTCAGACCGATCGGCACTGTCATTTTCAGTAGACTCTAATCTCTGAGAAAGTCGATACCGCCGAAAACTTTCTGGTATTCTTCTGATCTTTTCCCCATTTTTGCAAAATGTCCATTAAGTCGATATTGTAGACTCACTCTTCGCTTCGAAACGTACCGTATCCGAAATTCAAGGTATTGCCCGAACGATATTCAAATACCTTCTTTGAGAAGAGTTACTGTCTGTTATTGTCTCCCTTGAAATCGTCAAAGTGATGTGCAGAAATTACTACCGAAAACATCCTTAAGGTAAAGAGTTAGCTATTTCCGGACAAATTCATTCGATTGGTCAATTTGCTCCTTGGGGACAGCTTGGAGCTTTTCTAGTGCAACCAAAGCAGTGTCGTGAGGCTGGCATCCATACAGAAATCAATCTTTTTAAAAACGACAAAATCGTAATAATTGTAATATTGTATCTAAGGTAGGTTTACATACCGGAGTGAAGGATCAAAGATCAACACTGTAAAAAAATTGCCTTTCATCCAAGCGCATATAGAAACTCAGAATCTTCTATAACTTCCAATATCGCACTAATGACATTTTTTTTCCCTATAGTAAACAACTGCAGTTATGATATGGGTAACATGATACTTTAGTTGGTCAGCATCTGACACAAAATGGTCCTTGAGTAATTAAAAGCTACAATTAACCTCAATATTATTTGACCAATCAAAGCTTACCGGAAACAGCTGAATAATATGTATATATATATGTGTGTGTGTGGGTGTGGGTGTGTGTGTGTGTGTGTGTGTGTGTGTGCATATATATATATATTTTTTTTTTTTTGGAGGCTAAAGAACGTATAAATACTTAAAGCTAAGCCCCTGCAGTCTTTACTTGCAATAGTCCAATTATTTTTAAATGCCAAACGAAAAATATCAGAAATACACCGATATCAACAACAAATCAAAGTATTGACAGTACTAAAAGACAGGGAGCTGGCGATTAATTATTTGGTGACAGGTTTCCAGCAATAATTTATTGAGGAAAGAGTGTCTTTAAGCATTCATCATAACATGTATATTCCTCTGGCCCAAGGGAGACAGCTTTGAAAAACTTTAAGACTGCATATGAAAGCATGAATGGAATAAACACTGATAATTATTAAATTGAAATTTCTCAAAACCAAATGCTTGGAATCCAGCCAAATTTCATAGCATTTTATTACGCCTAGTATTAAACATTCCTAGAAAAATTTCAAAGACATTTGACTTATAATGTGGACTTTGTTGAGAAAAAGACACTAAGTCATCAAATGACTACATTTCCTGAATAGTTTACCAGAGTTTCTTCACTTCTAATAGAGTTCAATCCCTTGATGAGTCTTTGCAAGTTTCAAAAAAAATTAATCAACTATAAGAACTTCAATGCCTAAACAAGAAATGGAATTTTGCTGCTTTTCCGATACTGATTGTCAGATTCTTTTTTAAAAATCAATAGGGTTCCGGATGTTAATGAGACAAAGCAACTGTGCAAGCTTCATGAAAATCTCACTACAAATGCTGACTTCATCATATAAATGGGAAATCAAAATGTTCAACTTGAAATGGCTACTTCTCCAATAATGTTCGTTGGATTTTTTTTTTTTTTTTTTTTTTTTTTTCAAAATCAACAGGATTAAAGCTATTGATGACATAAAATTAAATATGTTAATTAAACTTCAAACTTAAGTGAGAACGCATCTCTGTTATCGGGCGGGTTCTGGTTTACCGAGAATGCTTTCTGCATAAGTAATATGGTTTTGTTGTCTTGCCATGGCTTATTTGATGCTAAATAGTTTGTCTTTAGATTACCTACTGTTTTGTCTTGGAAATTCACATGCAATGAAAGGATACATTAAAAGAAACATGACGTATTCGTTATCTTCACGGCTCCAAGTACTTAAAGCTATATTGTTGCTCAAAATTCAATTGTATTTTACCCCGTGAAACTGATGTATAACGAAGGTATATACAATATTAGAACTTTTCACTTAGTCACCAGGAATGGGAAGACTTATACAAGTGAAAAAATCTTCTAAATGTGTGATGGTCATCTCAACGTCATTAATTTCCGACACTGCTTCGTGTATATTCGTCTGCAGTGATAGACAGCCTATAGGCATGCGCTAGAAGTTGCAACGATCGATATAAGTTGCTAAGGACGCCGGATTCCTCGATACATTTTTCAACTGTTTAATGATTTACAGCAATCAATGTCAATAAAACAATTAGTTAAGAACTAACAAAATGGATAAACTAAAAAGAAACTGGCAACCTTATGTACGAAGTCACTCATTGTTTGCATGGGCACGATTTCCGAGAGAGTGCAGACGATGACGGATATTTTGGTAACAGACAGGTTCAGTAAATTAGACTTCCATAGTAAATCTATGACTTGGTAACATAGTAATTATTCATGGTTGATACATTTTGACGTTTTTTTTTTAAATATCCGATACTTAAAATCGATTTATTAAACTATTTTGTCTTTTTTTATTTCAAAACATTTTAAGACATATTTTTTGCTGCTCGATTGGTATGCTAAATACTAATAGTACCCGGAATTAATAATTTTTGTCCACCACATCTCATTTTCGCTTTATTTTCCCCCAAAAGCTTGGTATACAGCGTGTAACCCTCACTCTTTTAAGAACTATTAAAAACTCCCAAGTTACATCAACCTTGGGAGATCCAGGATCAGGCAGCACTGTCTCTGTGTCTGCCAAGACACCAGATATTATGCGGAGGAGTTTGAGGTCTTACTTAAAGAAATTGCATTAAGTACGTGGATCCTCAACTTAATTCTTCTATACCTATTCTGATTAAAAACAGATAATTAATTTTAAGACCTTTATACCCTCTTGAATCAAATGATTTCAACCTGTGCCACACTTTCTGTGATTTCATAATCAGCAATTGAAGCTATTGTAAGAGATCTGCCTGTTAGATAAATCTTGCTGTGGATATATAAATGCCAATTCATTTTTCTTCATTTGGTAATTTTAGATTTTACCTGTGTTAACATGTTTTGATTATACGATGCGACTGGTTACTGAGGATTCAACAAAATGTCATGTAACAAGCTGTGAAAACCAGATTAGTAGGAAAATTCTTTATCCTTCGTGTAATGGGGTGGGGGATGAAAATAGATTATTAATAAAGAAATGCGTCCATACATATTCTTTTCAGCTTTGTAAGTATGAACAGGAACCATATGATTATTTACCAAATGAAGTCTGTGATATATTTATTAGCGCATTATAATCTGCTAGCGACGGTGTCTTGCACCAACCAGATTTGAAAAACAGTTGGAAAGAGGAAAGGGACAGAACATACAATTTATATTATTATACAGGTTCAAATGTACAAAATGACAATTACAAAACATGCAACACAGTTTTTGTCTAGGTTTTTCCTCTATCTCTCACTTAATTTCTTCATTTGTAGCAATTTTTTACCAGTATACTTTCACGTGAATTTCTGCTCTCAAGTTGATCATTTATAACTTTTAACCTTGAAGAGCCACGTAGATCCAACAGCTGTTTTCACTATACAAATAGAACCTTGATATAAGCGATTTCAATGTTGACCTTGCTCAGAATGTCTCAGAAAAGCAGTCAGTATAGGTAAAAGATCAATTTGTGTGCTTTGTGCTATTCAATATTTATCAGCACCGATGGCATGCAACAAAAGTAGCTCTATGAATTCAAGGGTTTGTTTAGAAATATGGCAGTTTATTTCCGGAAGAAACTGTTAACTCTAATGTCCCTAAAATGGCCGAAAACATTTTATTTCTTGGTGTCTAAGGGAACAAGAATAGGACTGTGTAAGTAGTATTCAGTTCATCAACTGTGGTTGAGAATCGAAAAAATGTTATGGTGATAAAAAAAAAAACAATCACTAATTTCAATTCACTCAACATGGAAGGAGCAATATAACAAAAATGTTATACCTCTAAACCAATAGAAATGACAAATTTAGAGAGTGAGAAATAATATTATTGAACAAATCAGAGTCAAGTATTGGCTGTGGAATACGTATAGGATATTGACTGAGTACGAGGTCTTTCCGTATAAGAACGACCTGGGCACGAGCTTCACGAAACACCGAGAGCGCGAAGCGCTCGAGGTGTTTTGTGAAGCTCGTGCCCTAGTCGTTCTTATACGGAAAGACCGATGTACGAGGTCGATATCCGACTTACATACCGGCCACCATCAGTACTGAGCAGACGACTTGACAGCCATTTCGAAAAGAACAGATACGTTTGATGACAAAAGGAAGCGTAAAATATGTTTTATGTTTTTTTTTTAACTTTTGGGTATTCCTTTTTCATTCATTTATCAGTTTTATTTTCTCGCTTGAACATTAATGATGACTTGAAACTGACACCTCGTGAGCATCAACCTTATTTCTTTTTAACTTGGGTAGGTTTGTTGATCCTGCACGAGTGAGTTCATTGCTCAATTTAGGTTCGAATTTATTGAAATACTCATGGATTTCAGCTTTTGCCGGTAACACTTGTGTTTTCATTTCAACGGTCTGTCCGTTTGCACTAATTCATCCAGTTCTGTAAGGCCATAGGTCTATATTCATTTATTAATTTACTTAATGAATTAATGGCATTTTACACCGCTTTCAGTTATACAAAGTCACTTCCAAACAGGCTCAAGCCTGGATCCTGGGGTCGAGGTTCTAGGACAGTTGGTCTCAAAGCGATTCTGATCATTCGACTATGGGAGTGATCGGGCCCCTCAAATTGCTTTCTTGAAGCTAGCTGCGCCGGTTCAGCCATAGAAGGACAGTACCCCTATGTCAGTTTTCCTTTCTCACAATAAGAAAAATAAAAAATAGGGCTTTTTAGCTCCAGCTTATATGGACAAATCAACGGTCGGTCTCACTGGAAGTAGGGTGCATTAGAACCAAAATACAACAATACTAGAGACATGTTTTAGAACATGCGTCCGTCATTAACTTTTTGCCACTTTTGCTATTCAATTTAGATGAAAACTAGAAAGAAAAAAAAAAAGAAGTTGGGTTAGATATGAGAGAATGACGTGTATGTAACAACAACCTAAGGATAAGGCACTTTATCTACAATGTTTTAAATATTGGCATTAATGTGACCGCAGATTTTGTAATTACGGGGAGGGGGGAGGGGGGGATAGATTTTTTTAATGATCACTTTGAAAAAAATTATCAAAGAATTGCTGAATTGGTCACCAATAAAAAATAGATTAAAGGTGGCCCTTCAGATTTTGGGACGAAAATTTTACAAAAATGCAAAAAATCATCCTTGTACCCCCATAGCCTTTTAATTTGCGTTCATAAAACCCCAGCAGTCGAAAACCATCCGATAACACGAGAAATTAGAGATTTATTACGGATCAGGTTGACACCAACGGGAGACACGATCTATTTTTAGATTATCGATTCTCTCATTTAAATACAGGAAAACACGGACAAAGCTTCAAACATCCGTCCGAAGAGGACATTATGGAAAATAATTATTACATGTTTGCTATGTAATGGAATTTAAGAGTTATGAGTCACGTGCCAGTCACTTGACATTCCCACAACGCTTTATTGATTTTTGGCGCGAAGTCTAAAAATAGCTTAAGAAGCTACGTAGCCTTTTAAGGGAATACCATCATTTTTTTTTTTGTAATTTTATGATTCTTAATTATTGATGATGGGTATTGTTTTTTCATATGAATTTCAGTGATATATATATTTTCTAATTTGGTGGGATGTGAAAAATCTAAATACCTTCCTTTAAAATCTGCTTTACCAGAACGAAGTATATTTACAAGATTTTTCCTGTTATTTACAAATTCATAAAGATCAGTATCACGCGAGTACCAATGTCCTTCACGAACCTGTCTGCATGCACGGCTCAAGATCCATCAGTTGCACGTGGACAGGTCTTTCTTGCACGGGAGCAGGTCTTTCCAGCACGTGGGCAGGTTTTCTATCTACGGAACAACCTGCACACGTGCTGAGATAGACCTACTCTCGTGCATTCTATTGTTAAGACGGGTTGTTCTGAAAAATACAGACCTGGTCCAAACAAAGGAGCCGGTATGTAAGTCGCGTTAACACTACGTAAATTTTACCCTGTAACCTAAATATCCAACAATAGATTTACTACACGAGTCTAATTTACCGAACTTGTCCGTTACCGAAAGGTGCGTAAATCTTTCGACGACATGGGGGTTCCATTGGGGAATTTGTGTATCATCCCTGATATATCCTAAATGCGTATTCATTATACACATCTCACAAAGCTTATTTTTTTCCCAAATTGAAATCAGTCAAAATTGCTTTTTGTCTGTTTACTTTGTTTACATACAGCATACTTAATTTCATTTTCAGTCCAATAGGGGAAGAAGTAGATCTTGTTCTACGGACGATATTGAAGTCAGATTTTATAAGGATACATGTCGAAGTCAAAAGTGTCAACGAATGAGAGCTTTGTAGTGGAGAATAAGTTATAGGATCTACGTGATGCATTAGTTGGAGTAAGACTTCATCTGAATAGAGAAAAAATCACACCACTATGACTTACTATTTATTTACTACAAAATTAAACCCAATCTGAAAGCTTGAATTTCATTGCAGATTTAAAATGAGGGCAGCTTTATGCCTGCAAATAGGTTGCTGGTCAAATACCTGTCTTTTGGGTTTTTGAAGATTAATGATCGTCATTCAGATAGGATTCTGTATCGCGTGATCATTGTTTTGAAGATTATGACGTAAATGGTAAAAAAAAACTGCAGAAAAGCAAAATGGGGTCTGGCTGTGGCAGTAGATCAATAACCGAAACAATATTGAAAACTGTGTTTAATACCATTTAAACAATTTATTCACAAAACAGGGAACAAAATATTCATACTGAGTTTTAATTTTCACATGCATTCAAATTTCTTTTAATGAGTTTTTAACTTCTATAATCTATGCAGTAAGGAACTTTGCGTTTTATCGATTCGTTATCAGATGACAAAATTCTAAAATTGTCGAAAAAAATATAAAAAACTATCACATCCCCCTGTACCAGAAAATCAAAAATGAAAATAGTTCCAGATAACAACTCAAGTAAAACTACAATGATGGCATTTGTCTTAGAAAGGATAGAAAACATAAATGGAAAAGAGTCCATTACCAGCATTTTTGCTTTTGTCCACATCATTTTCAAAAGATTTTTTCCTGGTGATCTTTAAAACTCATGATTGTTTAATAAGAAGTTAATTGATTAGGTTTGTTACTTTTCAAGTTTGAATAAAAGGATTTAAAAATAAGCTTTATAGACATTTCTCCCCTTTTTTTGCCCATCTTATATCAAAAGCTTTCCACCCTTGCTTTATAGGGCTTGTCAAAAATCAATCTTTGATGCTAATGCAAATAATGAGGCTCAGTAACAAGCATGGATTTGGACCAGCTCTTTCAACAGACCAATTTGAAAACAAACAAAAAAATGACATTTCACTTGTAAGTTGAGAGAGTTTATATCTAAATTCATAAAATGTAACTTGAAGACATAAAATAAATAATTAATACCAAATTCTGATGCCCAACAATATGTTGTCAGATCAGATTCTACATAATTTCAAGTTCACAAAGAGTTACTCTTTTTGTCAAAAATCAATACAGTGAAAGAATTCCTTTGGAAACTCAGAAGCAGAGAGGCCCTCTTAGCATTGATTTTATAGGATAACCATACAGGTAGAATTGTTCTTCCAACATATTTGATGCAAAGGTAGCCAGAATAAGAAGTTGAATACCCACACAGAAAACCAATTTATAACACAAGTACACGTATGTATCTGGTTCGGAACATTACTACCAATTAGGATTCACTAGGCCAATCTATTTTAGTAACGTCCGTAACAAATGCTCATTTTAGTTTGCTGAAAAACATGCATACTTTTGGCAGAAGTTGTCCATGTTTATCCTAAATATCTATGGAACTGCTGTGTGTTGAAATCACAATATGAACTTGCTATCTTTACAACTATGGCCATCCTCAAATTTGGCCTTTGTTCACTTGGCAGGTTCTTTGTGGTTTTCATGCTTTCATGGGCCATAAGAGATGAGGATGCAGATCCTCTATCCAATATCCAAACAAGTGAAACTGGATTTCTGCCTACTACACTTGGATAACAAACCACATGTATTTTCAAAAGCATTGTGGTAAAAGGACAAATTACACATAATGAACAACTCCTTTTGTCCAAATGCCTTTGCTTTTATTTATGAAAAAAAAGCTGCTGATTACTAATATTTAATAAAAAATGCTTTCAATGTTTTTTGCTGTAAACTTGTTTCATGGTTTTATAGACTGATTGCAGGAGATAAAAATCCAGTTTTTTAAACTCTCTATATCTTTCCATGGAAGAGAACTGGATAGATATTGACAAACAATGGGAGAAAATATTCCTGGGTCACAGGCTTCATTAAAAATTTCCTCTTCATCCTCACTGTATCTTCAATTTTCCAATGAGCACACATTTCCTGTTGTAGTAGATATGGTATTTGAGACAAAGTTTCTAAGTGTCTTGCAGGTGTGGGCTGTGCATCTCTGTCTCTTTCTATTGTCAATCATCAGAAGGTCTATTTAAAAACAAAATAGTACAGTAATCTACATGTAAGTGATTGAACACTAGGAAAAGGAAAGCAACTGTAGATAACTCAATAATGAAATTTATCTAAGAAAAATTGAATAAAAAAAGCATCACATGAGATGGAGACAATACTTGTTTTTAGCTTGTATTTCTTTTCCAACCATGTTTTCACTTTTCTATTAGGATTGTTAAGCCTCTTGATTGTGTGGTAGAGGTATGTAGTTGAACCTAAAAAGTCAGATCCTCAAAAACTGCTGATAATCTGGATATATAATGTACATGTCAGTTAGAGACCCAAATAACGATGCTGTTTAAAACCTTGAATATTTGGCTAGGAATTTCATTTGTAAATCAACATCTCAAAGATCTGATCCTGGAACAATTTCTTTGTAGAAACTTTTATTTAAAATCCACTATTCAAACTTAGAATCATTGATAATGGGTTTAATGCTGTAACAAAATGAAAGCATTTCTACCAGCCAACCAGCCACATTGATGACCTTAGTCTATTCTTTCCTATGAAAATGAATTTATCAAACAATTTTACCTTTCTTTGATGAGCAGGGGCTCATTATGGTCAAAAGAAGCCAAAAAGATCCTAGCATTGTACACTGGTGGGGTAAAAGAAAACCTCCTAGAAGCTTACACCAACAGAAGCATTCCAGCTCTTATGTTGTTCTGAAAGAAAGAAAAGAGACTGTTGATATTTCACTCCAACATAATAAATTGAATGTAATCTACAACTCTCTATCATGACCATTAACGAGGAGATTATATGCAGCAGTATGGCGACTACTTGCTACAAAGTGAATCCCCCTTATGGGGCCCCACAAAATGCAGTCAAAATTGTTCATGTATATTCGTGCCGATTAAAAACACCCCATGAACAACAAGTCCAACTTATATATTAACTATACAAAATCAATAATCTGTGTGTGCAAAAAAGCGTGCAAAAATCGACATACATGAGATCCTGCCATCATATTCAAAACGCTCACCTGAGTCTCTGAGTCCTGTCAGTGACTGTCCAGCTCATTGTTGCAGCGTCTTTCCTTTCTCCTTTCGTGGTGATCTTTGAAAAAAACACTACATGTATTTACTTCGTTGCCGATGTAGTTTCTTGGTCAAGATGTATCACACAGCTATTTCCCCAAAATAACTTCGTTCGAGATAGGTGTAAGTATGGTCGGTCGCTTGACAATTTTCGTGGACTCCATTATTATTTACGTTCGAATAATATTAATGCGCATGTGCAATACAGAGGTCGCGGTCCAGGTCATCTGAATA
Source organism: Tridacna crocea (assembly GCA_943736015.1). Lineage (NCBI taxonomy): Eukaryota > Metazoa > Mollusca > Bivalvia > Cardiida > Cardiidae > Tridacna > Tridacna crocea. Next base: position 55,932,646 of record OX031057.1, on the reverse strand, counting down.
TTCTAATTTCCTGAAGAAATTTTTTCGGGGCTCTATAAATTTATTTCTTTTCAGTTCTTTTCAGACGCTGTTTTTCAGCAATATCCTGAAGGATTTTATCTTGGATGAATAGGAATTAAGAGAAATTTTCGATTGAACCATATTAAAACAGTATATCGGCTGAAAAGTTCAATTTTGAGCAATAATACTACTTTAAAGAGTGTCCCAACCTTGTCACTGAGAAGTGAGTACAGAACCTCAACATTAACACCAAAGAAAAAAAAGCATTAGGTTACATAATATATATTTCTGTCCCAAATGCTCAAAGTAAATATTTCGTTCGCAAACTTTGATCAGTAACACAAATCAAAGTTTTGTATGAAAGGCACATTTTTTTCGGTCTATCATTGTCGGTAGGTTGTGTAGATTTTTCCGTACTACCTTATCCTTAACCTTATGTTTTGGATGATTAGCCTGGGCCTTAAACTTCATGCGACACGAACCATAACTTCTACAATTGTGGATGGATTTCAAAATGATTTGACACAATTTTTCTCCATCACTTGTCGATGTGTCATTTGAAACATTCGTACAGGTCAAATTGAAGGTCAAATTTTTGTCCGGACCATAATTCCTACAATTTAAGATGGATTTCAATATAAATTTGCACAATTGTTCTCCATCATGAGTAGTAGGGCCATTTGAAACATTTTTTCACGTAGGTCCAAGTTTAAGGTCACGCGGGTTCGATATGTTTTCACTGGACAACCTTCTAGTTAGATAAGAGTTAAATGCTTTTGAAAGGGGAAATTTCCATAGTCAAAAGGTAAACCTAGGCTGATAAAAAATGGCTATTTTATCTAACAAAGATTTTTTTTAATACTTCCCAAACAAACCATTCTTTTTATGTGTCTGTAGTACGAACATTTTGAAAACAACGTAGGAATATGGGAAATTGCTCGTAACAAGCAATTTGTCCTTTTTCCCAAGTGTTTTCTAGCCGTCTAGAGAACGTTCCGTCATATTCATCTAGTTTAAATTGTCGTCTGCAAACTTTTTCATTTTGGACGATTCTAAAATTTGTTGTTTGGAATAGTGTTAACTCGTACGCTACCTTGACGAGATATTTACTTAAAGGTTGTATTACAAGGTATATTTTCAGAGACTTATAATAAACAGGACACTATTTCGTAGAATTAAAGCCTGGTAAGGTTCAGAGACAAACGAGCACTTTCTTCAGTATATGGATTCTATGAGTTCATCCATATCATGAATATGATGATACTCCGTGTTAACCATATCATACCTCCGAGAATTACCATACCCAAAATGCGATACCTCCCACTTTCATCTGGTTTACAAAACATGATTTTTTTTAAAATACTTGAGACTGAAAATGTGGTAGATCCCAAAAAGAGACCCTATAATTTAAGACACCAATAGACGTATTGCGACAGATCGCCCCTTAACCTGCAATGAGACGGTTCGAGTTGAAATTGATTTTCAAAATAGTAAAATTTCTAGTTTAGATGATTTTTCATTGTAAAATGGCATGTAAGCTCACACCAGTAACGATTATAGATCATTTGGCTTCTAAACTTAACATATACGATTATTTAATATTCGAAAGTTTTTTTTTCTTTTTAAAATAACCAGGATAAACATCGACCCTAGTCTAGCGCGACTATCTTTGTTTACTTCCGAGTTCCTGGACCCTCCGAGTGTTCTATATCGGGTAACCCCGGGTGTGATAAGGCAGTTGCTATCTCTGGTTTAGAATATGGGTGGTCAGTACCATCAAACTGAAGTTTTCGTACATTTTTTTTTTCCCTCATTCTTAACTAATTCCAGTTCTTTCAGGCGTTTAACTGGTTTTGTCAACTTGTCTGCCACAGAAGCTTTCTTCTTTAGAGCTGATGGAGGAGTCTTTGCCATTCTTTTTTCTCTGTCACTTTCTTCGATTGCTGCTTGCAAGTTAGCTGCATATTTGTCTTTAAAGTCGGAGAAATGTTTGCAAGTCTTAGCAGAGAGTTCACATTTGTATAAATTCTCAAATTTAGAAACAGGTATTGTTGTCGCAAAAGCGATCTGAATGAAATATACATAATTGTCCCGGACAGCTTTGAATCTGTATACTCTTCAGCATGTAGAAAACAAAATAAACAATTCTTGGGCGATTACATTGGTTTCACAGAGCTGTCATCCTCAATTCAATTCAATTTTTGAAAGTGTTTAGCTGAAATTTTCCATCGAAAAGTGGTTATAATCCCTGATTTTATTGTAATAACTAGCTCATTTTTTTTTTTATCGACAACGTTGCTATAGACGCCATGTTGTTGTTGTATTTATCATTTGACTGAAAGTAGTTGTAACGGCGACCTGCTTAATACAGACGAGGTTAGATGTAGGTACAGAATCGGCCGAGTTGTGACGAGTGATTAACAGTTGTGATACTGTTTTACACATGTTAGTAAGTGGGTCACAAAACGTTGCTGTCATTCGATTCATAGCTTACAAAGAAACATAGGATAGGCCAAGTCTTATGTCGGCAACAGGTAGATACGTACTGACGGTGCGTACACCTATTCATTACAAGTTATCTATAGAAACGTCACTCGAACGGACACATCGTCCGCTTAGCCTCAATTTCAGATTGTTGATTATATTGTTCATGTACAGAATTATTTTTTTGTTCCATCAATCATCGAAAGTATTGATTTCAAAGCCAGCAAAATGGCCGCCTTCGACAAAAAAAAAAAATGAAAAGCTAAACATAGATTGTGTATTCATGCCCGTGCTACCAAGTATCCGCCAAAGAAATTAACTCGTATTTACTGTCGTATTTGTCCGTGAATTTTTCTCTTTATCATTTTCGAAAAGTGATTTAAGTGAACAACGAGTGCAATTATTAGGCTTGGGTGCAGATTTTTGTGCTTTCATTGAGATATAAAATGCAATTGCTTTATTACATGGTCTCAACATAACGGCCTTCGGGTGTTATTTGCCATGTAATAAGGCAATTTTATAACTCATGAAAATACAAAATCTGCACTCAAACCTAAAGTAATGTATGTCGGTGAGACTGACAACTAAGTGGATGGAAGAAGCAACATCTGAGAGACATTATTTTTTTTTAAACAATAAGCCGACAAACGTTCATTAAGTGAAAGGAAGAAGGAACATTTGAGAGACGTCTCTTTATTAAAACAATAAGCCGATAAACGTTCATTTTCCAAAAAAGCCATAAACGCTCCGACCTAAGATTCACTGTTCGGAAAAAGATGTTATCCGGAATACAGACAAAAAGAACGTCAAATATTATAAATCAGCACGAATTATATGGCTGCTGACGGCCCACCCAGTGATCTTTAAACATCACCCCCTCTTAATGTGGACCAGACTTGGCTGGAATATTCCTTTGGAGTTCCTCTTTAAAAAAATTGTTCACAGAATTTGATTCCATCAAAAACTCTGGTTGCCGTGGCAACTAAGTGGAGTTTTCTAAGAAATTCTTTTAAAAGATATTCTCCTCTAAAACTGCTGAAGTAATTGTACAGCGCTATTCCTTGCGTGACCTTTTTCAAAATTTTGATCCGTCGAGAAACATGGCTCTAGTGACTGGGAGCTACTTGCACAATACGGATATGAAGAAATTCTTTTAAAAAAATCCTTTCTCTGAAATATCTGGTCAGATTTTGAAATAATTTCACAAACATGTTTCTTGGGTGACCCTTTTCATTTTTTTTTCTGGTCAGATTGTGAAATAATTTCACAGAGATGTTCCTTGGGTGACCCTTTTCAAAAGGTGTTCTCGAAATTTTCATCCGTCAAGAAACATGACTCTGATTGGGGGTGGAGGGGATGGGGGAGGAGGGGGGGCTACTTGCACTATACGACCACGAAGAAATTCTTAAAAATCCTTCTTCTCTGGCCAGATTTTGAAATAGTTTCACAGAAATGTTCCTTTGCCGACCCTTTTCAAAAAGTGTTCGCGAATTTTTTATCCATATGTTCCTTTGGTTACCCTTTTCAAAAATTGTTAGCAAAAGTGTGATCCGTTAAGAAACATGGCTCTGATGGGGGTGGGGAAGGGGCTACTTGCATTATAGGAACATGAAGAAACTCTTAAACATCCTTCTTTTCTGGGACAGCTGGTCAGATTTTGAAAGAATTTCACAGAAATGTTCCCTTAGTGACCCTGTTCGTAAATTGTTTGGAAAATCTGATCCATCACGAAATGTGGCTGTTGACTATTTAGTCTATATGGATTTGAAGAAATTCTAAAAAAAGTCGTCTTCTCTGAAACAGCTGGTGAGATTTTGAAATAATTTCACAGAAATGTTCCTTAAAAGATGATTCAAAAATTGTTAGGGAATGTTTTATCCTTCGAAAAACAACAGTCAATTCTTTGCTCCTGAGTGTGGTTCTCTTGTTCGACTTATGTTTTTAGTCACTATCGAGCATATGCTCTGCTTCAAGAAATTATCCTTGGGTTCTTACGAACGAAGTCCGTAACAAAGAAACAAATAAATAAATGCATGGCAGAAATAAGGATCGGAGCGGGATTCGAACTCCGAACTCCCGGACGCAAAGCCAATACCCTAACCACTGAGCCAAAGAGATATCTCCCTGACGCAGTAGCCAGGTATTGTATTTAAATCGGGAGTATACCATGCAGGAAGGAGTGGTCTGTCGTAACACACCCCCTCTTAAAGTCATCATTTATTGATGACTCAAAGCCTTATTAGGCAGGAAGTCCGATTTTGGACAACAAATGGGATTAATGGCTCAATGGCCAATCCCGGACGAGCCCCCATCTTACGAACGAAGTCCGTAACAAAGAAACAAATAAATAAATGCATGGCAGAAATAAGGATCGGAGCGGGATTCGAACTCCGAACTCCCGGACGCAAAGCCAATACCCTAACCACTGAGCCAAAGAGATATCTCCCTGACGCAGTAGCCAGGTATTGTATTTAAATCGGGAGTATACCATGCAGGAAGGAGTGGTCTGTCGTAACAGGGTGATCTATTCAAATATTTATTTGAAGAATTCTAATTCATCTAAATCATTGCTGTAGTGATGCTATTACTGGTGGTGACAGATTTTGAAATGACTTTTACAGGTGACCTTTTCAAAATTGCTTGGCAAAAATAATGATTTTGTTTTCAAAGTTTCAATACCTCGAAAAAAATGGCTATGGTCCTCTCAAAAGTTCAAGTGAGCGATTCAGGGCCGTCTTGCCTCTCCTGTTACTGTTTCTATCACCTTTGACAACTTTTTCTTTACAACTTCGATTACGCAGCCCTTCAAAACTTAGATTACGCAGCCCTTCAACCTCTCAGTTACAGATGACGAAGATAAGTTTGTACGGGACAATTTTGAGTTGCCCATTCAAAGTTTGGACTTTTCTGTTTTAATCTTGTTCTCTAGAGCAACCCTTACAGTTCTTTGTTTCCAAATATTTGGACTGGAGTCATCATTTAAAGTCAGTTTTACTCCAACACTTTTCATTGCTCCAATATTTTTGTCAAACAAAGAAGACTGTTTTTACAACCATTGCTATACAGAACCAACTTCATGACACCATTTAATATTCTCTCAATCAAGCTTAAGTTCCATAAAGCAACTTCTCCCAAATAGACAAACTATCTCCATACACAATAATTAATGGTACAATTTTCTTTTTATGACCACATTTGACATTTGATATTTACTACATTTTGTCAAGAACTTTATCTCCTATGTATGTTTAGCAGCACAAAATATGTATCAAGTTTCAAATGACTAAAAGTACTTTAATGGAATTTTTCCATAACAACAATCATAGGGTTCCCTGTATATAAATGTAATTTCCTATCACAGTTTTTACCAACAATCAGCACTGAAAAATCGATTTCTGAGCTAGACAGTGATCTTAGTCTGAAAAGTTGCCATTCTGCCTCATTTTCATTTTCGGGCTCTAAGGTTTGATGTTCATTCAGTAAGTGAATTTTGGACATTCTTTTATTTCTCTTGTCCCGTTTGGCCATAGGCTATGGTTTTATGTTGCTTTTCTATCAGCCTTTTTCTTAATATCTTGGTTCTATGACCTGACCTTTACAGCTATAACATCTGGCATTCGTGCAGAAACATTTCTGCCATGATTATTTTTACCATCCCTAAACCACTGTGTGAAAAGTCTATCATGGGCCCTTAGTTTTTGATACTTCACTTTCCATCAATTACATACTTAGAGCTACATCAATTGCCCTTTCCAAAGTTATTTCCTCTTCTTACAATACCTTTCTCTGAATAAACAATTTTCCGTAACCCACTGACAAAAAAAAAATCACTCAACACATGTAAAAATATCTCGCACTCACATGTTTACTTAGCATCGTCAATTCGATTAACTACTGGGTTACAGTTTCATTTTCACTTAGCATTATATAATGAAACATAAATCCTTCTGCCATGACAAAGATTTCGGTTGCAGGTTATTTTAAATACTTGGTCGAAAGTCTTAACACTAACCTTTATAGGTACATTAAAATTACAGAGCAGGCTGTAAGTTTCGGATCCATACGGTAATAAAATATGACTCAGCTGATTTTTTTAGCATCATCGTCGAAATTTAAAACTGTATTTTTTTTCCAGCAAGACACCTTTTGTACCATTGCATCACTATATATACACGAGGGAAGGAAGAACTCTTCTTTGTAAAATGGTTCCTGTAAAATCATGTGGTGGTAAGTCATAAATTCAATTTACTGAACATCGATTGAAATAAGGGCGAGGGGAAGATTTAATCACCGAAACCATTATTTCCTCACTAAAACATATATTGTGAGTACACTTGTGAGTACTAACAATATACATTCTAGTGAATAATAAAATGGTTATTAGTGTTTGAAATCCAAAATAGTCCTTTTACGTCTAACAGCATGTGTCAGTCATTTTGCATATTCACAATTTTCTCTCTCTGTACGTCTGACTACACTTCAGACATCTGGTCATCATTATGTTAAAATCCCACACTCTAAAGCCCCATAAAATAAAACAAGATACCCAAATGTATTATTAATGAAAGGCGCAAATCGTGGCCCTTTTTTTATAATAATTCAGAGCATTCTATCTTCTTATACGGGAAAAACAGGTAAATTATCCCATAATTTCAAAAAACCTTTGCATTGAAAAGGCTTAAAAGGTTTTACAAGCTAACTATTTTACTAAGCAAGCAGCGGTGTAATGAATACAATTGTATCTGCACCCTTAGCCTCTTTACATTCAGTATTATTGCTTCCTCATCTCTGACTGCCATTATTCACTGCTCTAAGGCGTCTTGAATTGAAATGGCCGCTTGTAGAATACGAGTTTATTTATTTTACTAAATCCGGAAGTCTGCATCAACTTTTCCACTGAGGCTGCTTCAGTTGTCAATCCGTTCCGTTCCACTGGTGCTTCAAATTTAATCCTGTTTCAGCGAGTTTAAACCGGTGCCGCCCTATGGTTACATAAGGCAAGCCATACTAAAACTGAAAACCTACAAAGCTACGGGTGCAAGTTGGCACCACTAACGACATTTATTTCCATCGATAGTTGTTATCTGTGTAGAATAAATTCATCTTAGAAGTGTATCAAGTAAACAAAGAATCGGCAAATATTATGTGTTTTTGTCAAATGCAAACCGGGTAATGAATATATTTCAGATAACGCTGCAAAGATCTAAGGGAGATTTCTGTCCGGGTTCTACTATGGATAGGGAGAAAAACCAATCAATACATGCATAGCGATTAATGTCGCAATGCAATTAATACACTTTAACCTTGCTACAGTCCCTACCGAAAGAATTATAGCAGTACTTGTATATGTGTACTTCATTTACAAGAAGACACCATGTCAAATATGTAGATGCGCAGACCAGTGTATAATTATATTCGTTCCCTGTTGTGTTTTCCTCCGAATTGTTAAATTTCTGGAATAATGGCACCCAACTGTTGATGCTCTTGGGTATTAGTACCTTCAATCAAAAACCACTTATAAAGACAACATTTTGGCAATAAATGCATAACAAACGTTCAAGGCCGATAAGGCACCAATGTAGAAATCCATTGACAAAGTATACCAATTGCATGATACAATATTTATATTTAAGCACATATAATAAAGGGCTTATTGTTGTGAATTGCTTCATTGAGTTCCCGTGTGGACCATACACCTGTCTGATGTCGGAAATCAGAGTATATTTGTGTTCTATGTGACTTCTCTTCCTTGAATATAACATGCCTAAGCGCCCTCTAAAGTTTCCATGCTCGACAGGCCATCATTTTTTCCTTTCCGCTGCTTCTACCGTTAAGTTATTTTATAAACACGAACGAGTATCATACAGGATATACCATAATATCTGAGACACTTTGTAAATGAAGTAACTTAAGGATATTACACGAAATGTGGGTATCTAGAATTTTCACATCTCATCAAATTAAAAAATATTTATATCACTGAAATTTATATGAAAAAAACAATACAAATCATCAATAATGAAGAGTCATAAAATTCTGAAAAAAAATTGTATTCCTTTAAAAGGCTACGTAGCCTCTTAATTTATTTTAGATTTCCCGCCAAAAAAAAAGCATTGTGGGAATGTTAAGTGACTGGCACATGATTAATGACACTGAAATTCCATAACATAACAAACGTGTAATTATTTTCCATAATGTCTTCTTCGGACGCTATGTTTGAAACTTTGTATATTTCTGGTGTGTAAATGAGCGTGCTGCTCATGTAAAAATAGACCCTGTTTCCCGTCGGTGTCGACCTGGGCTATGGTAAATCTCTAATTTCTAATGTTGTCTGATGGTTTTCGACTACTGGGGTTTTATAAATGAAAATTATAAGACTTTTGGAGTATAAGGATGATTTTTTTTTTGTCTTTTTGTAAAATTTTCGTCCCAAAATCTGAAGGGCCACCTTTAACACCTATTACCACACAATCCCTACTTTTGACGTCCCTGAGAAAGAAGCCTTTTGAAAACACTATGGGTAAAGGAGAAAATGCTGATAACCAGCATTTTCTCCTTTTCCCACAGTGTTTTCTACCCTTCCCAGAACATAGTTCTATTTTTTAGTCACCTTTATTTTGTCGTCTGCAAATGCTTTCAATTTGGACCAGTCTAAAATTTTCTTGTGTGGTAAAGAGTTAAGGAGAAAGTATTATCACAGACTGCGTATCGTATAGAGACGTACCGCACCGCACTCAACAAAACATGTTCTAGCCTGATTAGAAATGATCTTTGTACACCGACTGATCGTCTTTAGTCCAGAGGAAGAATGGCCACCAGATTCACCACATGTCATGACTAATTGGGGCACACACATCTAAATCTGAGATCAGAACTTCAGAGAGCGCTTTGACATGTTAATCTCAAGGAACGGAAGTCACCTAGAACACATTTTCCGATTTCGGACGTCAAACTTAACATGTGTATGAACTCTGGAATTTAATGAAGTAATCCACGTCAGTTAAACCTTAATCATATAAACTTCATTTTTGCATGTGCCAAACATTTATCAGTAAATTGCGATATTAAAAAGTTGTGTTGAAAAGTATAATAAACTCTGCATGTGATTAAAAGTTGATTTTTCCTTGGATATCACTGCAAGATACTGCTTTTCACCATGTTGAGTCCTTTACTCGTAATTGACCATGTTTGATTACCTTGCGTATCCACTAATCCCGTTTCTGTGTGTCAGAGAATGTGGAACTTGGTATAATAAAGAAAAATTAATACCTAACATGCTTACACCCGAATGTCTTGAATTTGTCTGTGAATTCATTCTGACAAATCATTCATCAATACTGCCCTATGACTCACTTTCTTTATTAAACCGGGTATACATTTTGTTAGCCAATCAAATAGGTATTTTGTGTCCAGTTGCAAAGAATAATCGATAAATCACACCTTTCAATGTATCAAATACCAGTTTTTACATTTTTGTTTCTGTTGTTTAGATGTGATCTTTATAACACTAAAGCCTTGTCCCCTATTTGCTGCCATTCTTTCAAAGTTGTAAATAAGAGGGTCCGGATCGCGCACCAATTCTTTTCATTGTTTCATTTATTCATTGTTTAACCCATTATCATACAATCCCTACTTTTGACGACCTTGAGAAAGAAGCCTTTAGAAACATTGTGGGAAAAGGAGAAAATGCTGGTAACCAGCATTTTCTCCTTTTCCCACAATGTTCTCTACCCTTTACAAAACGAATTTTAAATTTTCAGTCACTTTTATTTTGTCGTCTGCAAATGCTTTCGATTTAAACAAGCGTAAAATATTGTCGTTTGGTAATGAGTTAAGGCGCTTTATAAGTGCCTTATGGTGACATCATTTTATATAAGTACATCCGTTTACTGCTTGAATGCTTTTGTCGTTCGAGGAACCTTGTTATAACATTCCCGTCTTATCATGTAGATGAAGTATTTTTATGAACAGATACTAGTACATGTAAATTGCTCAGAGGATCTTGCAATTCTTTTGAGCTTAATAATTAATCAGTTTTTTGCATTGGTGTGTAAGATTACAGGTAGGCATTGTACATATAATTATTTCTACATCGTCTGTAAAACTTATTTTTTTTTCAGTAAGAGCAAAGTTTAGGGCCTTACTGGTTGTCAGCCTGATTCTTTGCATTATGATGGCAATGCACCATTCTTTTAAACCGTTGATAAAGATTCAGGAAGTGGAAAAACGTACCAACCACACGCAAGTAAAAAACGTGCTGGTAAGTGAGTGCCTCTGTAATGCAGAGAAATGACCCTTCCCTACAAAATGACCCGTGAGTCATTTCTCTACGTAGAGGAATGACCCATCGGTCATTTTTCTATATAGAGGAATGGCCCGGGTCATTAATCGACGTAGAGAAATGACCCCTCCTGGCCCGGGTCATTATTCGACGTAGAGAAATGACCCAGGCCATTCCTCTACTTAATGAAATGACCTCTGGGGTCATTTCTCTACGTAAAAAAATGACCCGGGTCATTTTGTAGGGGAGGGTTATTTCTCTGCATTACACCTCCTCTAATTTACGTCCGTGCATGTCAATGTGCTCCGAGCCCGGGAGCTTAATTGATAACAATCATGGCTCGCACAACTTCTTCTTGAGTTTTGATGATATTCCTTTTGCCAGGATCCATTTTATTCTCTCCGCAGAACAATGCTTCGATGACGGTTTTGTTGGAAGACGGCAAGTGACTTGGGTAGAATATTCTGGAAAGTACTGGTAATTAAAACCCCAGGAAAACAAAGAAAAGTGCAGTCAGTAATTTACAAAGAAGCGTTAATTAATGTCCAGATTTAAAAAAGAAAATAAGACTTTTCCATTTAAACGGCTGCATAAACGACATGTTAAATGAAGCTAGAATGACTAGTTTTGACTAAAAATTGACAGAGAACATTATGGGAAAAGGAGCCTTCTCCTTTTCCCGTAATTGTTTTTAGGGTCCTTCTTTCGCATGGTATTCAAAAGTCGGAAATGTATTGAATAGCATGAACATGTACAAACAAAAGCTAAAAACCGCGAAATATGCCTTCGAACGACGCTATGCACACCGTTAGAGACACTGTAATTAGTTCCAGACAACATGCATTTAAGAATTGCCAACCTCGAACCTTTTGCACACAGAAACGTATCAGTTGCGCATATGATATTGTTTTCCTTTGGAAGGGATGAAAACAATTGGGGGAATTGAGGACAATCTGGTAACCAGCTTTTCTTCTTTTTTGCCCCCATTGTTTTCAAAATGCATTTATTTGAAGCATCGTTGAACGCAGGGGAAACGGTGGAGACGCTGGGTTGTTTCCTAAGTCAGTTGTAAGAAATAGCCTATGTAATGATTAAACATAGTATTTATGATTGATTGAATGGTGTTTTACTCCGCCTTTAACAATTTTACAGTTATATCACGGCAACATCTTACATATTCATGCATTTCCTGAGATCCACTGGTACTAGGCTTGAGCTCTGAGGTGCTTGCCAAAGGTCACTCTGATGAAAAACCAAATGGATCCAATGCGGCTCGAACCCGTGGCCCGTGTGCTATACGGAGGAACTCAAGAACCCAGCGTGATATTAACAAACAAAAAATGTGAAGTTATCCTGAACATTTGATCTACATATATCCATATATGTATGGTAAACGTCGTGACTGTGTCACTGTTATAATACTCAAAAATTCTGAAATAACAATAGAGAAACTGTAAATAATGAGCTTCGGAATCATTATTCACGACAAAATCTGTCTGTAATTACCTCTACCAAGCAAACAACCTGTATTAAGCAAGTAACGATTGAATCCCCAAATAAGACAACTTATGTTGAACTATACATGATTTTTAAGCGTCTTTCTTAAGGAAGCTCATTATCAGTGTCCCTTGGACGCCTGTTACACCAAACACGTTCTGATAATTTACTACATATCTACCCTTGCTTTAAGACAGCCATTAAGACAAATTATGTTGAACTATACATGTTTTAAGCATCTGTCTTAAGAAAGCACATTGTCAGTGTTCCTTGGAGGCCTGTTACACCAAACACGTTCTGACAATTTATCACATATCTACCCTTGTTTTCAATTTAAGACATTATGAATTTTCTTGTCTTGCAAACGTGTGAGATAGAGAGGACCTTACATAAGTGTTTCTATATTATCGTTTTTATCAAACGAGTTGACTAAAATTGTATGACGCGAGCCTTGGCGAGCGTCAAATACAGCTTAGTCAATGAGTTTGATAAAAATGATAATACATAAACAAGAATGCGAAATTCTACTAATCACAAAAAACAAATGACATACAGAAAAATTTCCGGCATCATTACATTGTCCTCTATACTGTAATATGCGAAAATGGGCATTCAGATATTTGGTTAAAGTGTCGTTTCGGATCAGACTGCGAAGTCCACGTAGGCTAATCCGAAACGAAACTTTCCGTTTTTATGTAATTTTCTGTTTTTCGCATAACAACTGATCCACAAAGTCTATTGTAGTCATAAAGTGCCGTCTCAGATTAGCCAGCTCAGACTGCTCAGGCTAATCTGAGACGACACTTTACGCGAATGTCCGAATGCCCTTTTTCTCGTTTTGCAACCCATATAATAAGGTCTTTGACATTAACACCGTTAGAATGAAACAAGAGAAAAAGAAGACGCAAGAGCGTCAAAGGTCGCCCGAAAATGATTTTTTTTTCTTCTTTCCATTATTAAACAAATATGCAGTCAAGAGAATATATCCGACTTCAATTTTTTAAGTTATTTTTCATTTGAGAAAAAAATAGATATTGTTTTCCAATAAATTGACATGACAATAGTGACCTACAATGTCATATAACCAACTGTCAAGATGAAGTATGGGTTTTCGGGCTGGAAAACGTTCAAATGCCTGATTTACATTTTATGCTACTTTTATGTCTATTTTCAATTTCGCCATCTGAGAATAACTGCATAATGAAAAAAAAAATGCTACAAATATATTTTTTCAGCCATGATTACAAAAATATTGTATTTCGTTTATAACTGGAGATATAATTGGTCAATGAGTACAAATAAAATAAACGCATTTGAAACCATACGTGGTTACCAAATACTTTACTTTACAACTTATATTATAGTAACATTATATTTCCAATGCGAATTTTGTTTTTCCATTGCGCCTATCCCGCGCAATGGAAATTTGAAATGAAGTTTTATTATCTGGGTACTCAATAGGTATTGGGAAAAAAGTTTCAGATTATTTAACTTATAACTTATAACTTAACACATAATCTTTATTTTGCACACCAAATGACTAAATTTTTAGAACAATCCGAAATATCTGAGGACGGTGTAGATCAAGATCAGACTTACCAAAATTACAATCTGATCCTAGATTCACGCAATGTAATGTACCGGTATATAAGATCATACATGTAACCAAAGCCGATCAGTGAAATATCTGAAGAGGGTGTAGATCAAGATCAGACTTACCAAAACTGAAGTCTGATCTTAGATTCACGCAGTCTAATGCATGTTAGCTGATATATAAATCAAGTTATTATCCATTTTAAAATTCAATCTGAACTTTAAGACCTGTGTTGGTTGCATTATATTGTACTAGTTCGAACTTGGTAATTTTTCCATTTCCCCTTCTGAGATTACCTGCTTAAAGAAGGAAATATTGCTACAAATATATTTTTTTAACAGTAAAAACTTTATTTTTCAATATTCCTGTAGATATATCCTAGGAAAGATATATGAGTACAAATACGCACGTTTGAAATCATACATATTTACTTTATATAGTAACAAATGTATAATGTCTATTGCGTACTTTCTTTTCCATTGCGCCAGTCCCGCACAAAGGAAATTTAACCCTTTCCCAAACAATCCCTGGTTTTTACGGATCTAGAATAGTAGCCTTTTGAAAACATTGTGGAAAAAGAAGAAAATGCTGGTAACCAGCATTTTCTGCTTTTCCCACAATGTTTTCTACCCTATCATAGACAGAAATCATCTTTTCAGCAAGAGTTTAAATTTCGTCTTCTAATGCTTTCAATTTGGTCTAGTCCAAAAGTTTGTCGTTTGGAAAGGGTTAAAAGGTTTTGACATTTGTACTTATAAGCATTAAGAAATTCTAATCATTTTCTTCAATTAACTACCCATAAGAAAATACATTAAAGACCTGTAACACTTTAGGTACAATATTTCGCCATCTAGGAATACGTGCATAAAGGAAAAATATCACTACAAGTACATTTTTTTCAGCGGTACAAAAACATAATTTTAGGTTTTTACTTGTAAATTACCTTTAATGGGTAGAAAAAATCAAATCATTATTGTTATTCTATTTAATAAACAGGCATGATATATTTCCATGCGTATTTTCTTTTCCATTCCGTCCATTGCTCTAAAATATTTCCATTCCGCTCTTTAGGCCTACCGGTAAAGAGTCATTATCTCCCGCTAGATGGCATTCTATAAATACTCGAATCATCGAAGGATATGACATGCACAGACAACGGTAAAGAGTAGGAGCAGTTCTGCATTTCCATTGGTTCCTAAGATCATGTGACTGGACGAGTTCATTTGCGTTAAAAATAGATGCATTCTGCACAAGAACATTAATTGTTTCACAAAATGTTGCGCAGCAGACCGTTAATAATTCTTTCACGATTCTTTATCGGTTTAAAAACAGGTAAACAACCTCAAAAAAGGTGAAGAAAACCCCACACAACAATTTCACAAACATTTACACCTATTTTACCAAATTAAATCTGGCGAATATGATGAAAGATTTCAACCGGAAGTACCTACACTCTCCATGAACATCTCTTCTGAACTATATTAAATATAAGGTCGCCGGCTTCTGCCGGGCGACCAATAATTCATAGAGGGGTTAAATTCACCTGTTTCTTGGTTTTAAGAGATTAATGTCATTTTCCATGAAACGGCGTAGCAGTACAAATTCCCGCACCAACTTTAGCAGGTTTCTCTTGTTTTATGCGCTAATGACTGGATCATCCTTCTCATCATATGTCAATTGGGAAGTAAACGACTCACACTTTGTCTGGCTGTTCTATTGGCAAAATGGATATATGGAAATCTGAATAGGGACGCGATAAACGTACTCGGCACGGTTCAACCTATTGCAAGCTTAAAACACCATGTGCAAAATGCATTGCAATCTAGTGCAGAACTTATTCTTTCGTTTTCATATACATGTAGTTAGACTGAAAAGGGAACACGCAATAAAAGAAAGGTGGTCAAACTGATTCTGTCTATTAACCTGATGGACGAGCTCCACATGAATGGGTCCGATCGAACTGCAAACGTGGGTGTAACTAATTACACTTTTATATACCATTTCCCTATTACGAATCAAGTACAGCAACTCCATTCGTACTGTGTCCATACCGTCTTAAGTACGGTTTTATTTAAAGTTTATAAGTGCTTGCTTATTGCAGATTGGACTGTTTATGTCTGTAGGAATGTAGTAAATCGTTTTCAAGATCTACTCAAGTTTTATTTAAACAAATTCGGTTTAACCCTCGCCAGTTAATACTCTATAATGGTTTGATAAATGGTCGGAAAGAAAACGAAACAAGCCAGTTGATCGATCAATATTATTCGAAAAAGGTTAGTGGCCATTGGTTATTTTCTTCGGGTATTCAAAGAATATAACTAAGAATAGATCACAACACAAAAATGATAAAGCCCAAATATCATTATACATTTAGCGTCACATTATACTGCTGTAATTTTTCTGTTAATTTCAGGCGGCGAAGAGTATCTACTTCATAACATGGTATAATGCACCACTCGACTTTACACACAGACCAAGGGCGTTTTATTGCAATTTCAGTTCGTGTAAATTCTCAAACTGTCAGATGAGGTATGAGAGAAAAAACGTGACGTCAAGCGACGCCGTGATTTTTGACGGCCGCGCGATAAAACCGAAAGATTTTATCAGCCGACCATTAGGACAAATCTGGATTTTCGCAACGATTGAGTCACCTGTACATCTCACCCGTTTAGGTAATCACTGGTTACATGGAGAATGGGTTTCAAGCTTCAATTGGACGATGACATATGACAGCTCAAACACTGATATCTTTTTACCTTACGGTGAAATTCAGAAAAACCGGGAGAAAGTGGCCCTTAATTTCACAGACATCTTCAAAAGAAAAAATAAAACTGCTCTGATTGTGCATTCGCGTTGTGTATCACAATCAAAACGAAAAGACTATCTTTCTATCTTACAAAAATACATGGATGTCGACTCTTACGGAGCCTGTGGACGTCCTTGGAAATGTGGACGAAGATTTTTCCATGACGCTTGCTTTCAGATTATCAACAATTACAAATTTTATCTTGCGTTCGAGAACTCCATTTGTAACCAATATATTACAGAGAAATTTTATGAAAATTTCAATTACGATAGTATCATGGTGGTACGTGGAGACTTTCGGCATAACTCAAAGCGAAGAATCCCAGATGGTACGTATGTTTCAACGGATGACTTCAAATCTATCAAATCCCTCGCAGATTATCTTGTTAAAGTGTCAAATTCAGAATCATTGTATACAGAACTACTGCGAAAGAAAAGCAAGTACCGTTCTGTTCCATACGAAACAGTATATCAAAGAGCAATGTGTAACTTGTGTGAGAGAATGAATAACCAAGATCGTTACAGGAAAACCATTCCGAACATCGCTGAATGGGCGTATGGTCGTATGCCTTGCCAACGTCCTCTAGATTTAATAGAGACTTAGGAATTACGAATATTAGTAGTAAGGAAAGGAGAAAATAGTAGTAACAAGGATTTCCTTCATTATCCACTAAGCACAACGTTTTTTACCCCGTATAAAAGACGAATTCTGTCATTTGAAACAAATTTACCTTGTTATCGGCTTTCAATTTAGACATGCTTAAAATGTTAGATCTTCGTAAGTAGATAGAAACATGTTCAGAACATTCAACCCATATACTTATGTTCAACAGTGGTGTCGTCTGCGCCATCTACTGCGTTTCCATTGGGTATAAAACTTTTACACTATCAAAAATTGACCATTTTAATATCTCTTGTCATGAAGGAAGATTTTTATCTGAAACTTGGGACAGATTTTTCACTATCAAAAGGGGAACCGATACTACAAGGGCGGATAACCATGAAAGTATTTGACACATTTATACCATTTGGTCGAAATATGCAATAAAGTTTCATGAAAATATCACTACCGGGCTGTGTACCAGCTATGCTGCTGACATCAGAAATCCTAATTTACTAACCTGCTATATACATGAGCCTGACATTCTTTTTCCTAAATTCTATTTTGTCTTTTTAGCTCACCTGAGCACAACGTGCTCAAGGGGAGCCTTTAGGATCACCAGGTGTCCGTCGTGCGTCAGTGCGTCGTGCGTCGTCAACAATTTCTAAACATCAACTCCTCCTAAACCGCTGGGCGAATTTGGACCAAACTTGGCTGGAATGTTTCTTGGGAGGTTCTCTTCACAAACTGTTCACAGAATTTGATTCCATCAAAAACTCTGGTTGCCATGGCAACTAAATGGAATTTTTTAGCAAGTTCTTTAAAAATCTTCTCCTGTGAAGTCACTGGTCGGATTTTGAGATCATTTCACAGAGATGTTCCTTGAGTGATCCTCTTCAAAAAGTGTTCGTGCAATTTTGATCCGTCAAAAAATGTGGCTCTGGTGAATGGAGGCTACTTGCACTATACAGAAATGAAGGAATTCTTAAAAAATTCTTCTACTCTGAAACCGCTGGTCAGATTTTGAAATAATTTCACAGAGATGTTCTTTGGGTGACCCTTTTCAAAATTTGTTCGCGACATTTTGATCCGTCAAAATATACGGCGCTGGTGAATGGGGGCTACTTGCACTATATGGAAATAAAGAAATTCTTAAAAGTCAGATTTTGAAACAATCTCACAGAAACGTTCCTTTGGTAACCCTTTTCAAAAAGTTTTCGCAAAATGCTGATTTGTCTAGAAACATGGCTCTGGTGAATGCGTGCTACTTGCACTATTTGGTCTTTAAAATTCTTTTTCTCTGAACAAAAATTGCTCGAGAAATTTTGATCCATCAAGAAACATGGCTCTGATGGTTGTGGGCTATTTATACTATACAGACATGACGAAATTCTTGAAAATTCTTCTTGTCTAAAATGGCTGATTAGATTTTGAAAAAAATGGCTATGGCTCTCTCAGAAATCCAGGGCCATCTTGGCGCTCTTATTTCTCTTACCTTCTTATTTCAGTTCTTTCCATATTTATGTCTGTGGGAAGTTTGCAGAAAAGTTCAATATAAATTTTGTCGTCAGGCTGCGTACTAGCTTCTCTGGCGACATCAGAAATCATATATTACGATCCCTCTCATACAACAGCCTAACTTTTTTATCCCCCTTTGCAGTCGGAGGGATGTAGATTTTGCGTTGTCCGTCCGTCCGTCCATCCGTCCGTTCCGGCAAATATCTCCAATTCAATTGGACTGAATTTCTTGAAACTTTATACATGTGTACAATAACTCATTCTCCCGAGACATTTTTTTTAATCGATGCAAAATAGCCGACTGGTAGCGATTTTTAAGTTACGCGGTTCAGTGCACTTTTAATGTTTTTAGTCTTATCTCGAAAACTATGCAGAGTTTTTACATTCAACTTGTCACATCTATCTACCACCATTAGAAAATGAAGGAAAAAAAGTTTAACCAAGATTGACCTTGCAACTCTGTCAATGTTTTTGCGATTACTAGCTGCGTCGAGGGAAAAGGGAGCTTCATGTTATATTTCATTCCACTTCTTGTGAACACAATTCCTCCCACATTGTTTGACGGATTTCAATAAAATTTTCACAAAATGTTCCTCGTCATGTGCTCTATTGCATATTATCAATGTTTTGACATTTGTAGCTGGAAAAGGGGGGCTTCATGTTTTTTTCATTCCATTTCTTGTGATCGCAACTCCTCCCACATTTCTTTGATGGATTTGAATAGAATTTTCACAGAATGTTTCTCGTCATGTGACCTATCGCATATTGTCAAGGTTTTGTAATTTGTAGCTGTATCATGGAAAAAGGGGGCTTCATGTTTTTTTTTTTTTTTTTTTTTTTTAACTCTATTTCTTGTGAACGCAAAGCCTTCTACTTTTCTTGGCAGACTTCGGTGCAATTTTCACAGAAACAAGTGATCTAACGCATATTGTCAAGGTTTTGGGATTTGTTACTGCATCATGGAATAAGGGGATTTCGTGTTATACTAGTAACTCGCCATCTGCATCATCAATAGCCTTGTTTCATATATATGGCATGATGCTTCCAATTCACGTTTACTTTTGGTCTTAGGATAAGTCATTATTTTAAATTGTTCAAAAGCCTTAAAAAGCGTAATTTTACTTTTGGGTTATTATTTGGTGAAGTTATGTAGTGTCCATGTGTATTCGGCTGTTTACAAAGTTTACATGGCCCAAAATAAAGCAAAATGTTGACATACAAACACACATATTTGTCAAGACAGATCCGTAATCAGCCAGTCATTTTGACCGAGAAACTTTAAAAAGTTTCCCCTCTTCAAAGTGGGTCACTAGACGATTCATCCCAATCATTGGGAAAAAAAGCTACTACAGCGAAACTTATAAAGAATAATCAAAGGATACCTTTCTGGCTAACAAATGTCACCAACTACAGACTGCAGACTGAACACGGACACGTGTAGATAGTGTCAGATTATTTACTGTCCCGGAAGCAGGAAAGTCATTTTTTCCCACTCCTACTATTCCCTGATTATTTAAGGCTGTTTAACCGAGGACTGGTATCACTTGGTCAGTTTATGTAGAAATGGTATCAACCTAAAGTAAACAAGGTAAGTTACTATTTTAAGATATGCTGTTGCACCACGACGGTACTGGTTTTTACAAGTCTCTCATTGTCATGGCTGTCATTAACGATTGTGGCTTTGAACTGAATAAGCATCCACCTTATTCAAGTAGTTTTGCTCCATCAGACTTGAATCATCTATTTCCAAATATGAAGATTTAAATGCTATTGCGCACTTTTGGTCTGATAATGACGTCATATACAATATCGAAGAATTTCTGAAAAGTCTAGAAAAGGAGTTCTTTGACAGCGGCGTCGGGGCCCTTAACCACGGCGGGAAATCACGTGACACAACAACTACAACAGCGGACATTTAAAGAAATTCCCCCGCTTCAGGTAAGAAAATCTTCAATTCCGTTAATACCTGACCGATTTGAGTTTGGCTTTAAGCAGAGAAGGCGGAAAACGTCAGAGATTCGTGATTTAGGTAGATCTTTTAACAACACCTGATAAAAAAGTTATTGACGAGCAAACAATGTTTTATCCTGGATAACGTCCACGTCGAAAATAAATAAAACCCACCAACAGGCTACATTTCTTCTTTTAGTGCTTATTGTTTTCCCGTATGCATAAAATGTGGAGAGCACGAATAAAAATTCTTGTCACTATCAATACTTTTTATTTGAATACGATTTTCTAGGTAAACAACGTTATTTTCTTTTAAATGATATAGTTGACGTCAGGAAATATTTATGATAACGTTCACGTCATAAGTAGAATACACATAGTTCATCATCTTAGTTGCGTCATGTTATCTTGAATATCATGTTAATGCATACTTAAAATTATGAAATTGTCTTGATTTTAGCCACATTCAAATGTGTTACCTTTTGTATGTAGCAGTTTAAAGCATGTACACAATGTAATCTTATTTAGTACTGATTATCCACTGGGGTCCTACTAAAATACGCCATGGAGTATTTATACGCCATGGATACGCCATGGGAGTTTTTGCACGCCACAGCTCTTCCATAGCAGTGATATAATATATTAACTTGTAAAATATATTGATATATATGCATTTTACATCACATATTAATGTTTCATCGATAGAAAAAATCGTACTTTGCAAGATATTTGCCTTTGAAATTGTGATAAATGCTTATAACATAAATACTTATGACATAAACATGAGATTGAAACTTTGCTCACAAGAGCAATAAAATATCAACTGAAAAAAACAAAAAAAATCATTATGATTGTGTGAATATGCTACATTTCTACTGTGGTTCAATCTCAATGCGTAATATATCATAATTACTGTGAAATTTGTCTTTCTTTACACACGAAGATCGGGAGATAACGTAGTTTCGGCACGCCATGGGAGAATTTCCTCACTAGAGCGTTTTCACATGTTCGAATAAAGCGTTCTCACCATCCTTTCAGAGCATGATATCTTTTCACTGTCGTACACAAATCTTTCCAATGTGGACTAATTTTAACTTTCTCCTCCACAAAGAATTTTAAATCCTTTACAGCTAGAATGAACGCTTGACTAAGATACGTTTCATTATCTGGAAGCATACAAATTTGGAAAAAGCCAGGCAAAATAAAAATTTCACTAAATACATGTATGTATACACATTAATCAATAGACGATTTACAAATTAGATTTCATATAAGCGATATTTCCATTTTATCGTAAGTGGCGCACCAGAAGTATCACGTGACACCGGACAATCAAAGCATTATTTCAATAACAAATGCCGTATGTCCCGTTCGCAAATCCTTTAAATTTGGACAAATTCTTAACTTAAAAGAAAATGACATAGCAAGGAATCTACAGGAAATCAATTCTTACATAATTCAAACATATTTCATAATGTTGCTTTTGGGAAAAAATCATCATAAACAGACAAAATATCCATTTTATGAAATCGTATTGAAATAAAGAGCATGTAGAGACTAAGAACGGACTTACCCTCTTTACCCTCTGAAACCTGTATAAAAATCATTATCCTGACCATTAATGATCGATCACCAAAGTGGTAAATTAATATGAAACAAAAAATAAGAATAGTCAATTTTATGTGACACGTGTGCGCTAATCTGTAAGAAGCAAACATTACAGCTGTTCACCCACCCGGCAGTGTGATACCGGGATCAAAGGAACACCGATTTAACCCTTCACCCATTTTTTTTTTTAGTTAGACTTCATTAGATACATATTTTTAAATACTCAAAATGAAGCTTAAGAAGTTATGGAAGGTCTGAAATTTGATCTGAAGCCACGTTTCTTTTGTTCATGATCTATAACATGAAGTTATTCGTCAATAGGTACATGCTTAAAAGTGCAACAAGGATGTTTGATAACAGTGCTTTAAAATCAGTAAATGGACTGTCCCTGTCTTTCTGAAGACACTGGACAGCTAATCAACCTTTTACCAAAGTATTTCGAGCGACCCGAATAAAAAGGGGGAAGACGTGCTGATTTGTCCCACTTTCTGTTATTTGTATCACTTTCTCAACCTTAACACCCCCCCTTCAAAAAACCGAAAACCAAAAGTAATCAATATGTAGTTCAAAAACATCTGTGAAAACCCAAATTTTCGAAGTGTGAGAGAAAATATTTCGGAAAAAGAGGAATGGCTGGCAAAATGTATTTTCTCCTGTTTCAACAATAGTTTGTTTTTTTTTTGTCTTTTTTTTTTACTTTTTCAAAGACAATTACAACCTTTTATTTGACCATGTTTATTCAATCGTCTCCATATGCTAAGTATCTGGACGAGTCCAAAGTGTTGTTGTCGAGTGAAAAGATTCGCAGTATTTATTTAAAACCCTATGCCACATAACCCAAGCTTTTTACGGCCCTTAGAAATATAGTTTTTAAGAATGTTGTTGAAAAGGGATAAAGTTCGTATATGAAAAGCTGTTGTGTTCTTTTTAGGCACCGACTAACACACACGTGTCATAATTAAGTGTTCCCGTTTAGTCTTATGTTGATCACTTGTAAAGGTTTGGAATTGTTAAAATCTGTGACGGAGGGTAAGTCTGTTCTAACTACTGGCACTAAAAGATGCATTTTTCTGCCCGAACTTTTTTTTTTTTCAAATGCATTATTATGTAACCTGGGTTAACAGGTCCCACTTTAACAGTATATTTGCACTTATTTCTTAAGGAATGGAGGGGTATTTGTTTGTTTTTCTCTAAGTTCGTTCTCTTTCACACCTTTCATGTGTGGTAGATCTAAATACACTCCTCTTTGGAAGTGATGCTCTAACTTTTTGGGATAACAAAGAATTATTTCTTCAAATTCATTTATACATAAAAGAAAGTAAAAGATTTGACTAGTACTGCATGAACCTCCATTCTCTCTCTCTCTCTCTCTCTCTCTCTCTGTTAGACAGTAGACTATTAAGGTATGTGTGTGTGTGTGTGTGTGTGTGTGTGTGTGTGTGTGTGTGTGTATATATATATGCTTTTTGTTGTAAATATGGATTTATTGTATGAACGATTTGTATCTCGGAGAGGGACTTTATATGCTTTCGTTAGCTTTCGTCCCAATCCATTTGTAATTAATTATTACAATTAAATATGTTTAAACTAACTAAGTTAAACCTTACCTTACTAAATGAATTAAATGCCACTTTCAAAGCCGATAGTAAAACCTCACAATTTATTTCAAAGGAATATCCCGAGGAAAAATATCTCGGTATCGGATAGTGAAGATCTAGGATCAGACTGCACGTTCTTCCTGGTGTGATCTGAGTCTATATTGTCTGCAAAAGGTCATTGAGTCGCGCTTTGTAGCCTAAGAGTTAATGCAGTCTGCATACAAAAAGTTCTATCATCACGCCCGGCAGGAGACAGCGTTTATGATACCACTTTACTCTCTGAAGTTTACCGAAAAATTGATAAAACAACAGTTCTTTTTGAAAAAGGTAACTGATAAAACTATCGGCACGGCCATTTTAGGTTGTTTGTCTTATTTATCGCGTTTAGGGTGAAATCCATTTAAAAAATATGATCCTTTCACTATTCGGGTATATACAAGATTGGGAAAGATTGTCCGGTGGAAAGGGAAGTAACTCGTGGTGACGGGTCAGTAACGGTATTTGGCAAAGGTCTATTTCTTAACTGTTTGATTAGGGTAGGGTGATTTTCCATGAAGACTAACCAAAACAAAAACATGTTGGCTTTATTTCTATATATAATAGTTAATAAATGCATATAGATATATCTGGTTATATAAATCAATTCTGCATGTTATATAATTCTGCAAGTTATACGGCATATTTGATTCTCTCTCTCTCTCTCTCTCTCTCTCTCTCTCTCTCTCTCTCCTTTCAAATCACACCAGTATTCATGATAGAACTATTTTAATATGAAATGCTACTTATAACGTGAACGTTATCATAAAAAAATTCCTGACGTGAACTATATCATTTTTTAATATAACGTAATTTACCTAGAAATTCGCATTCTAATAAAGAATATTGATAGTGACAAGATTTTTCATTAATGCTCTCCACATTTTATGCATACGGGAAACAAAATAAATGCGCTAAAACAAGAAAAGTGGCCTGTTTGTGTGTTTTGTTTATTTTTGACGTGAACGTTATCAGGGTAAAACATTGTTTGCTCGTCAATTACTTTTTTATCAGGTGTTATTTAAAAGATCTACCACATCTAGCAAATCCCTCGCGTTTTCCGCCTTTTCTGCTTCAAACCAAATTCCAATCGGCCACGTATTGATAGACTTATTGAAGGTTTTCTTACCTTAAGCGGGGAAATTTCTTCATATGTCCGCCATTGTTGTTGTTGTTGTGTCACGTGATTCCCCGCCGTGTTAATCCTTTTGGAGCCAAAGGCAAAAATTGTAACGTTTGCGGACAGCACAGATCAATTTCGCCTGCTTGTATAGAACACGGCGGGGAATCACGTGACACAACAACAACAATGGCGGACATTAAAAGAAATTATCCCGCTTAAGGTAAGAAAATCTTTAATAATTCCGTTAAAACGTGACCGATTTGAATTTGGTTTGAAGCAGAGAACGCGGGAAAACGCCAGAAATTTGTGGTTTGAAGTAGATCTTTTAACAACACATGATAAAAAAGTTATTGACGAGCAAACAAATTTTTACCCTGGATAAAATTCACATTGTAAAATAAATAAAACACACAAACAGGCCACATTTCTTCTTTTAGTGCTAATTGTGCTCCCGTATGCATAAAATATGGAGAGCATGAATACAAAAGGCTTGTCACTATCAATATTTTTTTTATTTGAATACGATTTTTAGGTAAAGAACGTTATTTTCTAAAATGATATAGTTGATTTCAGGAAATTTTTATGATAACGTTCACGTCATAAGTAGAATATAGAATATACATATTTCATCATCTTAGTTGAGTCATGTTGTCTTGAATATCATGTTAATGCATACTTAAAATTATGAAATTGTCCTGATTTTAGTCATATTTAAATGTGTAACGTGTCGTATGTAGCTATTTAAAGCATGTACAAAACGTAATCTTATTTAGTACTGATTACGCTCTGGGGTCCTATTAAAATACGCCATGGAGAATTTTTTACGCCATGGATACGTCATGGGGGTTTTTGCACGCCACAGCTGTTCCATAGCAGTGAAATAATATATCAACTAGTAAAATGTATTGATATGGATACATTTTACACCACATATTGATGTTTCATCGATAGAAAATTGTACTTTGCAAGTATTTGCCTTTGAAATTGTGATAAATAACAAAGGGAGAGAACGTTTATGACATACATTGTAAGTATGAGATATGAAGATATGAGATATGAGATAATGAACTCTAGGATGGGTTCAAAATTGAGCAGCAACAGGAAATAAACAAAGTCGCCAGAGCAATAATATATTGATTGAAAACGACAAAATACTATATGATTGTGTAAATATGCTACATTTCTACTGTGGTTCAATCTCAATGCGTAATATATCATAATTACTGTGAAATTTGTCTTTCTTTACACACGATGTTCGGGAGATTACGTAATTTAAGCACGCCTAGGGAGAATTTCCTCGCGAGAGCGTTTTAGCTAAGATACAACCAGTAAATTACCATAGATACTTATTTTATTGGTTATTTATTACTACACGTTTAAATTTCAATAAGATTTATTTCGTATATCGCTGGAAATTTTGAATTACAAATTAACCTGCTCGACGAGTGAAACAAGGGAAGCATACCGTATTTATTAACAGGGTAAACAATCCATCTGTTTTCGAACACACGAGATATTCTTAATGTGTACTCAATACACCAAAACGAACTTCTAAACAGCCACTTTTGTTTCTCCTATAAACTGGAGCAAGTATAAGAAATGTTAATAAAAGCAAATTGTGCTATAAATCTGGACGTCGACCATGGTATTGTGATGAAAGATTCTCGATTTTGCTAACAGAATGATTCTGTTTTTCAAAAAAAGGAAAACTAGTTGTTTGCGCATGCGTGGTGTCTACCAGCGAAAAAAGTTTTAAAAAATAGAAGCATAAAATACTAAACTTTTGTAATCAACATGGAAATTAGTTTTGTGAAAAAAAAAATGTTATCCGAAAATACAAGTATGGAGTTTTCAAAAACTTCACATTTCAATTTACAATGTTGAGTGAATAGACGACAAATAAGTTTCTTCCGCAATAAAACTGAATGAATTCTCTTCAGAATTTGGCATAGGTTTGTTTTTAGAC
Organism: Tridacna crocea; assembly: GCA_943736015.1. Lineage (NCBI taxonomy): Eukaryota > Metazoa > Mollusca > Bivalvia > Cardiida > Cardiidae > Tridacna > Tridacna crocea. Next base: position 55,905,585 of record OX031057.1, on the reverse strand, counting down.
CGGCCAATAATTCTGCAAAAAAATGAAACCAAATAACCTGTCCCTTTTGTAGGCAGCGGATGCGAGAAAAAGTCAATGGGAAATTACAGCTTAAAGGTGGTCGTTTAGAAGTTCGTTTCAGTGTATATCTGATCATAACCTACACTTTCTGACACAAAACCTGACATTGATAATGAAAGCCTGCGAAAGTATTGTGGGAAAACGCCTTTTAAAAAATTCTTGCAAAAGTGAAAAATACTGGTAACCAGTATTTTCTCCTTTTTTTTGGCAAGATTTTCCTAGAGCCTACCTTGTAAACAACGTTTGTCCTTGTCAGATTTTCTCTATACTCCGACCATCAAACTGTAGGTATTCGTACCATATTCGATCCTTTTCATGGCATGTCTTTGATGATATTAGTACACCACAAACAAACCTTTGCACAGAATCTCAGTTTAATCGAAATCTGAACAAAAATTCACCATTTATATATGGTTATCTAAATCAATTCTGCATGCTAAATGATTCTGCAAGTTATACGGCATATTTGGTGTACTCTCTCTCTCTCTCTCTCTCTCTCTCTCTCCTTTCAAATCACACCAGTATTTTTCATGATGGAACTATTTTAATATGAAATGCTACTTATGACGTGAACGTTATCATAAAAATTTCCTGACGTGAACTATATCATTTTTTGAAATAACGTTATTTACCTAGAAAATCGTATTCTAATAAAGAATATTGATACTGAAAAAGACTTTTCGTTTATGCTCTCCACATTTCATGCATACGGGAACAAAATAAATGCACTAAAGCAAGAAAAGTGGCCTATTTGTGTGTTTTATTTATTTTCGACGTGAACGTTATCAAGGATAAACATTTGTTTGCTCGTCAATAACTTTTTATCAGGTGTTGTTTAAAAGATCTAACACATCCAGCAAATCCCTCGCGTTTTTTCCGCCTTCTCTGCTTCAAACCAAATTCCAATCGGTCACGTATTGACAGAATTATTGAAGATTTTCTTACCTTAAGCGGGGGAATTTCTTCAAATGTCCGCCATTGTTGTTGTTGTTGTGTCACGTGATTCCCTGCCGTGATAGTAGTCACGCTTATACAACCAAAGTCTTTGTGAGTTTCAATGGGTTATGGTTGGAGCGGTCGCTTCCAGAGGTATACTCTGTTTATTTGGCGCTGAAAGAGTTAAACATAACTGGCAAAAGTGTATCGATACTAGAGGCAATCATCTTGAAAAAAATAATGCAGTTTGTTCGCTTGTCAAAACCCTATATACATGTACATGTATGTACATTTATAACTTTGATAACCGTAAATAGTTCGATATGAAGATAACGATTACATTTATACGACATACGTACAGTTACACATCCCCAGACCGCTGATATCTTACTCTTTCAATTAAAATGGCCAAGCTACGATTACCATTCATCATTTTAACTTTACTCGTCAATTTGGCATTTTCTTATAAGCCAGTGGTTTTCATGCATGGGATTCTTGCTGCAGGAAATGAAGCTGATGTCATTTTTGCATGGATTCAAGAGGTAGGTCAAACTTGATGAATAATCTTAGAGCTTTAGAGCTAATGAAATCATTGATAATTACTTGTTATTTGTACTGCTAACACTATGGTCACAATGTGAAACTGCCGCCTGCCGATTTTTAGACATCGGTAGATTCTTAAAATTAAATGCCGCCGGCCGATTTTTTACAAATCGGTGAGAGTGGTCATAAATAACTGCCAGTTAAAGGCCGCCTGTCGGGTTCCGGGCGGCGGCAGCAGTTTTTTAAGTTCGAGGGTAGTGGAGCGTCATCAGGGTGTCGGCCGCAGGCAGTTAGGTGACAGGCCGGCAGCCGTCAGATTTTACCTGCCACCGCCCGGCGACCTGGTGGACACCCACTATTTACACCTGACACCGGCCGGCGATCGGGCGTTCGAACAGCCACCGCCAGGCGCCCGCCCGATAATCTAGCGGCGGCAGGTTGGTTTACGGGGGATATATAAAGCTAGATTGCTCTCGTATCACTACAAAGTATTCATTATTATTATCATCCACAAGATAAATAGATCTAATTCTTAAGAATTGTTTTCCTTCCAACAAGTTGCCCCCTAAAGGCAAAGGGCAGGACAAAGCGCCAGCACCGAAGCGCAAGCAACCAGAGCCCAACCCAGCAATACGCAAGTCTCTGAGTCGCTATGGTGCTGTTAGAATCGCCATGACGACAATTTTTTATTGTGAATAGCCTCGGATTTATATTCAGGGGCCCAGGAGTCTGCACTCGGAAGATCGCCATCCTGCTACCTACCAGCACCGCCAGTCGCCTTCCATCTGGTTTTCAATCTCCGCCCTGCCGCCGGCAGATATTTTGAAATCGTACGGTGGCCTATCGGTAGCATAAAGGTAGCAGGCCGGATGCTGGAGAGTGGCAGTTAGTCGCTACCGATCGCCAGCCGAAGATTAAAGGCCTTCGAACCCCATGACGACCGAGTAAAAATCGCGCTGCAGACCGTCTGCCACTTGACAGCCATCGCGCGACTACGAAATGCGCCCGTCCGGCGCCCTGACGACGGGCACAATTGGAAAAAATCGGCCGGTGGCAGACAGAATTTTAACTTTTTCTTAAAACTTCAGCGGCGTCCTGGCGGCGTCTAAAATGCCGCCTGCCGCCTGCCGATTGTCCCTGCCACCGAGCTGCCATCGAGCTGCCACCGGCCGAATTTGAGTGAAAACTGGCAGTTACTACGCCGGCAGGCGGCATTTACTGATTTATGACCATACTATAAATGCACCCTTTACAAAACAACTCAGCCTACCCGGGTAGCTCAGGTGTAAGCGTATCTGTGTCGAGACCTGGGCCCGTATTCACCAACCATTCAAAAGAATATTCTTTGTCTTATTCTTCAAGATTTTCTGACTGTGAAAGTAACAGAACTTCTGATTGGCTAAACCAAATGGTTTAGCCAATCAAAAGTTCTTTTACTTTCACATTGACAAAATTCTGAATAATAAGCCTAAGAACGTTCTTAAGAATTGTTGGTGAATACGGACCCTGGTGGTTGCGAGTTCGACATCCGGTTGAGGCAAAATTTCTTTCCGGCGGTTTTTGCCTTTGGCCTTTGATTTATGTGAGAAGATTAGTCCATAACTTGGAAAGAAATTGTGTCAGTACTGGTGTAAGAAAGCTAGCAAACATAGGCGTAGGTGTACTGACCGACCTGATAAGACCCAAGCTGTTAAAATGGCGTTAACCCATTACCACACAATCCTTACTTTTGACGCCCCTGAGAAAGAAGCCTTATGAAAACATTGTGGGAAAAGGAGAAAATGCTGGTAACCAGCATTTTCTCCTTTTCCCACAATGTTTTCCACCCTTCACAAAACAAATTTCAAATTTTCAGTCACTTTTATTTTGTTGTCTGCAAATGCTTTCAATTTGGACCAGTCTAAAATATTGTCGTTTGGTAATGGGTTAACTCGAATGCAAGCAAACAAAAGAAATTACCGAACAACCCCACAACCCCTAGCTTTGAACCCCCCCCCCCCCGAAACGAGAGAAACAAGAACAAACGGATTTTGTACACAGAAGAATAACAGGTACCCGGATTTGTCACTAAATAAAGGCCGCGGCTGGGTTAAAGTTATGAGGGTCATAGGTTCGAACCACAGCAGAAGCATAGCACTTTGCAGTATTTATATTTTCCTATACAAGAGTAAATAGTCAAGTTTTTTATGATTCTTCCTAGCTAAAGATAGGTTTTTCTCTCTGATATATGGCTTGCAACACGCGAAAAGGGGCATTCGGACATTTGCGTAAAGTGTCGTCTCGGATCAACATGAACAGACCGCGCAGGCTAATTCGAAGCGACACATTCTGTTTTTATGTAATTTTATGTTTTGCGCAAGTCTGCTGTAGCACAAAATCTAATTTAATCGTAAAGTGCCGTCTCGGGTCAGCCTGCGCGGACTGCGCAAGCTGACCCGAGACGACACTTAACGCAAATGTCCGAATGCCCGTTTTTGTGTCTTACAAGCCAATGATGAGCTATGCTCTGTGAAAGGGGGTTTAATGCATCTGCCATAAGTATTTACTAAGGTCAGCATGCGCAATCCGCGCAAGCTGAGCTGTGTCGAAACTTATTGTGTCGGTCAATTTTCTACTTGTTTCAGTAGCATTCTACCGAAAAAATGAGCCAGTTGAATTTAAACAAAATGTGTTTTATGGATACAAAATTATGCGTTGACTTGCTTCATGTCTTGCATCAATGAGATGCATCAAATAGAGTTTATTTCATCAGCTTGTGGTTAATATGGAGACATATTTGCCGAAAAAGGGAATGGTATGCGAAAATAACGAGTGCCGTAATGCTCGAGTTATTTTCGTGGACCTATCCCTTTTGAGGCAAATATTTCCCCATATTAACCACAAGCTGATGAAATAAATTATATATTATATTTTCCCTGATTATTTTGTCAACGAATGTCACTTTTAAAACCAGTGATCTCAAGTCAATAAAGCGGATAACCGATATTTTCAAAAAAAAAATAGTTCCAGATTTTCGGCAGAAGGAAAATAATTTATTCGCTGTGACGGGGAAATAATTCCCTCTGCTTAAATTACCACATTTTTTTACCCATAACATTTTTAAAAATAGACAAATGAAATATAATATATATCCTACCTCCATTTTATCAGAGTGCAGCCCATAGGTTTGGTCAAAATATCGTGTTACGTTACTTTAGGTATCACATGGTCGCTTTAAACCTTTCAGGAGCATGCCGGTACGGAGACATATTCGATTAACATGTACGAAAACTTGGCAAGCACAAAAAACATGATGGAACAGCAACAGGAAATAAACAAAGTCGCGGAGAAATACATGCAACAACATCCGGAAGGCATACACCTTATCTGTTATTCACAGGGTTAGCCGTTTGTCATCTTGATTTTCTTTTGCTGAGTCCGAACATCAGCCAAGGGGGAGAGGTTCGGAGCCTAAAACCAAGGGGAAAGATGCGATTCTTTTCGAAGAACCGATAATTAATTGTCACTGTAACATAATTCATTCCTCTCTCACTGCGAACTCTTTATGACAAAATTTTAGACTGGTCCAAATTGAAAGCATTTGCAGTTGCAGACGACAAAATAAATGTGAGTTAAGAAATGAAAATTTGTTTCAGGAAGGGAAGAAAACATTATGGGAAAAGGAGAAAATGCTGGTAACCAGCATTTTCTCCTTTTCCCACAATGTTTTCAAAAGTTTTCTTTCACAGGGGTGTTAAAAGCCGGGATTGTGTAGTAAAGGGTTAAAAAGATCGGTTTTGGGACAGTAGCCACTAGCTAGGAAAGATTGTTGCTCAGAGTACTTTTGGGAATAGAGTACTACTGGATGGATAGTTGCAATACTAAGCGAAATAACAGAAAGATATTAAAAACGACATTAAACACCAAACAAACAGAGGATCAAACTTAGATTTATTTCCATAACGTTTTTGTATTTAGTTCGTTAGCTGCATTTTATTTTTTATAGCAATACAACTGAACATGTGTACGATATAGGCAACATGACAAAAACTGCAGCAGATTATGAAGTAAGACAAATCTTTATCATGCCATAGTTTTGGCATTTAACCCTTACCTTGCTAAATCATTTGTACAAAACTTTCAAGTTGATAGTAAAAATACGAATAATGTTATTTCATACTTGAATTTAGAAGAAACTAATGCGCAGGAACCACTGTTTCCGCCTTCCGTTGAACAAAAAAAACCACACACACACGAATCGGTAATTTTTCGCAGGTCCTTATTGTAAACTGCATACGGCAATAATAATCTACCATTTTTTCTCGATAAACTGCCGAAAAGCATGATAAAAAAACAATATTAAACTTGTTTCGACGAATTAAACCTTATAAAACCTGTTTTTCAAGTAGTTTTGTCAATTTTCTTTGACTTTGCAGGGGGACTACTTTGCCGCGGAATACTAGAACAGACTAAACACAATGTGGACACTTTCATAGCACTGAGCTCGCCACTGGCCGGACAGTTTGGCAGTAAGTAAAATAAGGATTGGAATGGAGCCCATATATTTGGGCATGTTTAGTGACAAGGGGACTTAGTGCATCTACCGAAAGTATCAATTTAGCTCAGCCTGTGCAGTCCGCACATGCTGAGCTGGGTTGATACATTTTGCTTTTCGCTTTTTTTTTTTTTTTTTTTTTTTTTTTGTGTGTGTTCAAGGACCATTTTACCTCATAATTTAGTGAAATTCATTTTAAACATTTTCTAGATCTACGTTGATTTGACGAATTGCTCTGTTTTCTGTATCACAGAGGTGCGTTAAACCCCCATTTTCCAGCTCACATTTCATTTCATTTTGTTTAAAACAAACCAATATCCTTTCTACAGGAAAAACTCACTATCAAAAGACTGAAAGTCATGGGCAATGGATTTGTGAGACAGTAGTTGGTAATGATACAGAGAAATGGAAAGGAATATGACTAGATATTAGAAATACATGTATATAGTACTGTTTATATATTTGTAAATACTGTAGCGACTATTTCAAAACGAGTTTGAAAAGTACTGGCTAAATCTGAAAGTCGAGCGCACTTCTTTACCAAGTGACAAAATTCTAGAACTGTCTAAATTTGCAGACGATAAATTAAATGTGGTCCGAATTATATGAAATATACGTGAAATGGCAGAAAACGCCGTGGGAAAAGTCGAAAATGATGGTTACTAGCATTTTCTCCTTTAACCACGATGTTTTCAATATGCCTTTTGGTCAAAGTTCTTAAAACTCGGGATAAAGTATTACAGGGATATTTACTGGCGAATGATTATAAAAAATTAACATCTTTATCTTTTCAGTGACATCTTTTGACCCATTTTTCCCAAATCAAACCAGAGATGAAGTATATAAGTATGCATTTCTTTTTATATCGGACTCTTTAACTCTTTACCAGACGACAAAATTTCAGACCAGTCCAAATTGAAAGCATTTGCAGACGACAAATTAGACATGACTCAGAAATTAGAATTTGTTTTAAGAATGGTAGGAAACATTGTGGGGAAAGGAGAAAATGCTGGTAACCAGCATTTTCTCCTTTTCCCACAATGTTTTCAAAGGGCTTCTTTCTCCGGGTCGTTAAAAGTCGGGATTGTGTGGTAGAGTTAAACACTCTTATATTGGTGTCCGTGGTTGTGAAGTAAAACGTCGGTGTAGTGCAGAGAAATGACCTTCCCCTACAAAATGACCTATGAGTCATTTTCACTACGTAGAGGAATGACCCAGGTCATTATTATTCGTGGACAAATGACCTCAGAAATCATTTCACGACGTAAAAGACTGACCCGGGTCATTCTTATTCGTAGAGAAATGACCCCAGAAGTCATTTCACTACGTAGAATAATGACCAGGGTCATTCCTCTTCGTACGTGTAGTGAAATGACCCATGGGTCATTCTGCAGGGGAGGGTCATTTCTCTGCATTACAAAGGCCTCGTAACCCTAAGATCCTGAGTTCGATACTCGGGAATGGGTGTCAACTTCGGGATTTTTCATGGGCCCACACGTTCGGCGCGAGTACTGGTGTAGTTTTCAGGAAGCAGCATCGAGAGAGATTTCTGATTCGATGTAAAATAATTATCTTTTAACTAAGCTAAACACCCTATACTTATTTCATGCTTTCCGGTAGGATATCGAGAAATAGCAGAGAAAATATTTTTCGATCTTACACTGGTACCACCAGTGAAAATACCGATTTTCACGTTCTTGTCGCCTAGGTAAATTGCGCGTGCCTGACAACCAGATGGGAAATATGACGTCATTTACCTTAGATTTCTCGCACTTGACGTAATATTGTAATGCATTGCTATGCGGGAGGGGTACGCCACGGGGAATAACGGAAAAGAACTGTACTGGATTTTGATAAAACTCCTCCCAGAAAGGGCTAAAAGCATGGAATAAATAGAATATTTGTTTTTTCTTCGGTGAAAGATCGAAATTTATTTCATCTCGTGAACACCATCGGTAATATTTTCACGAGTGGCTGCGCCACTCGTGAAAATATTACCGATGGTGTCCACTCGATGAAATAAAGTTCGATCTTTCACCGAAAACAAAAATATCCTCTATATATACAAGACTAAGTAAAACTACGTTCTGTTCTATTCATGTTTTTGCAGAATAGCCTATACAGAGGTTGGACAGAAGGAGTTGTCAGTGTGTGGTTACTGGAATGGTACGTTTTCTTATGTATCTCTGTTTCAGTTTGTACGAGCTATCTCATTCGCCGTATTCGCCAGATTTGGCCTTACTGAACATTGCCTACTTTCATATGTTGAAAAGGAGTCTACAAGGCCGCAGATTAAATGATATCGATAATATATTGCAGTTTGTGAAAGCCTTTAAAACAGGTCTCTTAGATGTCAGTGGTTTGAAAACGTTTTCAGGCACTGGGCTAGGAGGCATGAAAAGTGCGTGCAACATGTAGGGAACTACTTTGAAAAATTGTGGTTATGTGACGTCACAAGTTTGTGATGACGTTAACGTTGAGTGGGCCGCACGGCTATAGCCTATCTGATATTAGCAAATTGTAGACAGTTTACCTATTATTTGACGAAGTGTGATGGAATGTCAGCGATATGTCAGAAAATAAATTCCCTGCAGGGCGCCCACTAATTAACCCTTTCCCAAACAACAAATTTTGGACTCTTCCAAACTGAAAGAGTTTAAAGACGACAATTTTAGATTTTGAGAAAATGGCAGAAAGTTCTCTAACAGGATAGAAAACACTGTGGGAAAAGGAGAAATTGCTCGTTACGAGCAATTTCTCCTTTTCCCACAGTGTTTTCAAAAGACTTTTACTGCAGACACGTAAAAACCAGGTCTTGTTTGGGAAAGGTTTAAAACGAACGTTTGCTGTATTTCATGTGATTAAATGTGATTCTACAGCATTTTGGGACAACCCTCGTATAATAAATCTGAATCTTGACCAGACGACAAAATTTTGGAGTCATTTTGCAGACGAGTTGGAGTCATTTTGCAGACGACAAATCAAATGGGATTCAATGAATACAATTTGTCTTTGACAGGGTTGGAAACATTGTGGGAAATGCAGAAAAGCTGGATACCAACAATTTCTCTTAGCTTTCTTTATCACAATACTTGAAGCTCGGGGTTGTTTCGTTTTACAAAAGGTTAAAGCTTCACGATATCATGTGACCAACATTTATAATGAAAAAAACGAGCCATGCTTTGGGGAAAGTGGGTATACTGCTGTACCCCCATGAAGCATTATATCAAGCAAGTGACAGCGTTAGCATGGATCCATTAAACCTATTTTGTCTAACATTAAGCTGAATCTTGAGGTAGAATGTTTATACGGCATGCAGAAAAAATTACCGAAGGCAGTTCAAAGTTCGATTCAGATCAGCCTGCACGGACTACGAGGACGGGTCGAAACTTTCAATTTTGTCGATATTCTCCGTAGTTGCAACTCATTACCAAACGAAAAAATAATTGGCTTGTACAAATCGAAAACATTTGGAGACGACATAATAAAAGTGACTGAAAATTTGAAATTTGTTTTGTGAAGTGTAGAAATCATTGTGGGAAAAGGAGAGAATGCTGGTTACCTGGCTTTTTTCTCAGAGTCGTCTAAAGTGCGGATTGTGTGGTAATGGGTTAACAGCCCCTTTTCACAGAACATGGCTCAAGTATGTTGTCATCATTATTAGATCGTCGGTTCACTTCCAAAACCTCGTAACTACAGCTTGTGACAAGCTGTAGTTACGAGGTTTTGGAAGTAAACCGACGATATGCACTCGCTTAAAGTAACATTAAAGGCCAAAAGTAAACAAAACGGGTGTTTTAATGCATTTAGATTTGTCATACCATTTAAAGTATGGAAACTCTTTTAAAGATGACAATCTGTCGTTGTATGGTTGGTCCAATTGGAATGGTCACTGGTACATACCGCACAAAAGCCATATGAACTTGGAAATTATTTACCTGAACGAAAAAATTCTGTAAGCTGTGTACGGCACACTGTGCATGACGAAGTTTCAGAGATCCTTTTGAAATAAAAAAGTAAATTTACAATTTGAACTTTATAATCTTCGTATTTGTTTTTCCACGCTGGCCTTTTCCACGTTTTTTGAAAAACTTAAACACGGCAGTTTATTTGCGGCGTCATTTAATTTGATTCAAACCAGTATAGAGCTAATTGATAATTGTCTGATAGTTAATCTGTATCACCCATCCGTGATGAAATTCGATTGATATAGCTCCATGTCAAATTTATCGAGGTCAGTTTATACCACTACCTAGCCTTAGTTTAACTCTTTACCTGATATGCCGATTTGAGGCTCTTCCATTTCAGCAGCAAGTACCGGTATCTGATTGAGCGGAAAACATTGTGTGAAAAAGAGAAATTGCTCGCTACGAGCAATTTCTCCTTTTCCCACAATGTTTTCAAAAGCTGTCTGTTGTTGATACGTCAAAATGAGTATCTATGGAGTAAAGGGTTATTTTATACAGCTAAAAGGAGTGTAGCTCTAATACTTTCAGTACTTTGATTTTCATTCTTACTCTTTACCACAGATCCCAAACACCAAACCTTGTACAGACAGTTTAGCAAGTATTTGGCATTTTTGAACAACGACACGTACAATAAAGACTGTGAAGGTAAGTCCAGTCGATCGAATGACTTTGGGGAAAAAAACTATTAAACCATTACCACACAACAAAATGTTAGACTTGTCCAAACTAAAACGATTTGTAAATAACAAAAAATATTGAGTCTAAGTTAACTCTTTACTCCATAGATACTCATTTCGACACACTGCTTGTAGGAGCCTTTGGAAAACATTATGACAAAAGGTGAAGTTGCTCGTCACGAGCAATTTCACCTTTTGTCACAATGTTTTCTATGCTATCAAAAGGTGTCATATATATGCACTTAAGAAACAGCTTCATCCTTGCTGTTATTTAGGGTCAATTAGAGATACCATAGGAATGCCTTATTGGGTAAAGGGTTAACTGTTGGCGTTTGTCGCAAATTCTTATTCTGCTAAATCAGTTCAGTAACACTTCCAAGTCGGTCATAAAACTCTGCAGCTATTTCATAGCTTTATTCCTTGGAGAGAACTATCACCTTATTGGACGGTGTATATACCAAAGACCAGACTGCATGTTTTGTGTAGGATGATTTTGATCTACCTAGCCCTCAAAACGGTCGGTGAGTCGGGCTTAGCAATCTAGGAGTTAATTGGCCGAGAACATTGTAGAAACAGAAGAAAATGACTGCCTGTATCTTCTCCTTTTTTCATGATGTTTTGTAGAGCTTTGGGATCGTTTAAAGACATGGTTAAGATCACATAAAATAACATAAGATCAGAGGGCTTCAAATATCAGCCATGCTTAACCCTCAAGCTGATAAGCGCGACTCACTGACCATAAGCGGACAGTGTAGATCAAGATCAGACTGCACATAAGTGCAGTCTGATCTTGATCTACACTGTCCGATAAGAGCAAACCATCCGTCGAAAAATGTTTGAAATGGCAGAATGTGTGTTTTTACCATCGGCTAAAAAATTTTATTTCACTTATTTAGCACGATAACGGTTATACTTAATTTCACCTCTAAGGTCTTTTTTTTTTCAAATGCAAATATATTGTTTATTCGTGATATATAGGGTTAAAGTAGTGTTCAGCTATGGTAGCACAGAAAAATACAGTATCTTGGTTCTCTCCATCTTCGCGAGCCAAGGTTACGATCACTACATCGATCTTACCTTGGCTGATTGAGCCTGATTTCGAGATTCCTGCGATGCGCCCTCTATTGGATGCTGGTTATTTCCCCCTTTACATCATATTTCTAAAAGCCAGTGAAATAGCGATTTACAAACCGCTTACGAATACACATGAAGCGATAAGCAGACATCCACTTGGGTTTCCATGTTTACCTTCTATTCGAAAGGTAGCGACATTGTTCTATTTTTATCAAAGATAAAATGCTACGAGCGATTTCATTCGTTGCAGTTAGAGCTGGCTGCATCCAATGAAAAAGCGTATCGGGGTAATGTAAAAATCAAGCTCGATCCGCCAAGGGTAGAGTAGCGTAGTGAATCGTCAGCCTTGGCTTGCGAAGATGGATTCTCTCCTACCGGTAGTAAACCTATTAACTATAGTAATTTGTCATGCGTTTTCAAGCGGAGGGAGCGGGGGGGGGGGGGGGGGTTGAATGCATCTTCGTGATGAAGTATACCAAGCAAATCGTCACATGATTAGGATTCATAAATTACACTGTGTCTAACGACCAGTAAAATAATGTAGTAGAATGGTCCTTAAACATGCTTAAAAATTTGAAGATTGTGAAAAGTTTCGGTCCATGTCAGCCGGTTCGGACTGCGCAGGGTGACATTGGTCGATCTTTTCGCAAATGCATTAAGCCCCCTTTTCAATGAACATGGCTATAGATAATGTACCCATAAACATGAACAACAGCAGCACCAACCGGTATAACAACGGAGTATAAAAATGACAAAGCTGATGAAGATCATAAAAGTGATAATGATGAAATTAATGACGTTGTTGTTAGTGGTGGTGGTGGTGTTGTTGTTGAAGAAGAAGAAGATGATAATGATGATGATGCAGAAAGTATGTTTGAAATGCCATCTATAGAAATTACACCTACTTACACAAATTTGCTGAGACAACTTCTTGAAATAGGAATAGATATTCAGCACAAAATAATATCAATACATGAAAATTTAAGGTAACATTGCGACATAAAGAAACTACTTCTTGTGAACAAGTTTTCGTTTTGCCAAAGCGGTCCATTAAGTAATTTTTTTTTACTTAGTTATATGTATAAATATACACTCATAAAGTGATTCTGTTAACTTATGCATACTAGAATGGAGGGCCAATTTCCTAAGACTGCAACAATTGGTTTTGATCGGAGGTCCACATGATGGTGTCATCACGCCATGGCAATCTGGGTAAGTTGTTTCGATGCTTAAATAGGCAGACGTCTACAGACAGAATATCATCGAATACCTGTCTGTACTATATAGTGAAAACGGATTACGTTCAAACACGCTTTTATGGCCGAACTCCATCCCTTTTAATACCCATCAAACTGGCTAAGACAGACTTCATTTAGAGCAAAATGGTGACCTTCGAACAAACTGTTCAAGTTTTTCGAGCGAGGGTCAAAGTCGGCTCTTCTTATGTATGCTAGTCTATGTGAGATTATGTCCCTTGAATACTCTCTGTAATAAAGTTTAGTTCATGCTCAATATGTCTTCCTGTTTCATCATAACATGGTGCCAGAAGTTGGTAAATCGTAAAATATCGATAGAATGCTAAAGCATCGGACCAAAATAGCTACGATAAGTTGTTGTAGAATAATTTGACTTACAATATACCAACTCATTTTCGGCGATGGATAACCTGAGTGGGTGTAGTCCAGCTATGAACTGGGACGCCGGTGATTTGCCTTCAGCCTGGCAAAGTTTTATGACACATTGCAATTTTTGCTTCAAAGGCCCATTGAAAGAAAAGTCGGAGGAGGAATGCTGTGCCTACCTCATGATCTGGGTTGGGCAAAAGGGTCGTGACATTTACCATACATGGCAAGTGACAGCTGAAGAGGCGAAATCGCTCGACACTTTGTATCAGAAGTATGAAACGTACGTAAAGCCCAAGTCAAATAAAGTATTTGCTAGATACAAGTTTCAATGTAGAGTACAGCTCGACTCAGAATCGGCTGAACAGTTTATTACCGATTTGAAAACACTAGTGAAGGATTGTGGCTACGAGCAACGAGATGAAATGGTACGAGACGGAATAGTCTGCGGGAAGTGAAGGAAAAATTGTTGAGTGAAGGATCAGACCTCACATTGGAGAAAGCAATCGATGTCGCTAGATCGTATGAAATAAATCAACAACAATTGAGTAGCATGAATTCGAAGGAAGACCCAAGCATACATGCTATCAGAGGGTCAAGGCCACCTAAACATCAAAATAAGTCTCAACAGCAAGGAGCTAAGCCAAAACAAGAAGTAAAACAAAATGAAACAAGGACGGTCATTTGTTCAAGATATGGTAATAACCATACAAAACAAGAAAAATGTCCAGCTTTCGGAAAGACATGTAATAAATGCCACAGAAAGGGTCATTTCGCAAAAATGTGCAAAACGAAAAGCCAAAACAAGAAAGTCCATCAACTTGAAGAAGAGGATTATGATTTTGATGCACTGTTTGTTGGCAGTATTATGAAAAATGGTAGGTCAAAGAAGAAATCCAGTGCTGATACTTTCTCAGAACAACTTTGCATCTACAATGTTGACATAAAATTCCAATTAGACACTGGAGCAAGATGTAATGTTCTGTCGGCTTGTGATTACAGAAAATTAAACTTGAAGGGACCACTTCAAAAAGCTGATGTAGCGTTGCGCTCATATTCAGGTCATAAAATTGAACCGGAAGGGATGATTATGCTACCATTAACTTGGAAAGATCAAGAACATTTGGTCCAGTTTTACATAGTTGAAACAAGATCACAGTCAGTGCTTTGTGGTGAAACGTCAGAAAACATTGGACTGATTAAAAGATTAAATACCATAGAAAAAGACTATGCAGGAATTTTTGAAGGGTTAGGTTGTTTGCCCGGAACTTATCATATTAAAATCAATCCAAATGTGAAACCGGTGGTTCAACCAGCACGTAAAGAACCAATTTCCCTGAAAAAGAAAATTAAAGATGAACTCCAGAGAATGGAACAGATTGGTGTGATTAAAAGACAAATGCAACCTACAGAATGGGTAAACTCTTTTGTTACCGTCACAAAAAGCTCAGGTGATGTTCGCATTTGTATAGATCCAAGACATTTAAATAAGGCAATATTACGAGAGCACTATCCAATGAGAACGGTTGAAGAGATAGTTGCTGAAATGCCAAATGCAAAGATCTTTAGTACCTTAGATGCTACTAGTGGGTTTTGGACATTAAAGCTGGATGAAGAAATTCAAAATTAACAACATTCCAAGAAGATACAGATTTTTACGTGCTCCTTTTGGGATCAAATCGATTCCCGAGATGTATCAACGTGTCATGTCAGAAATGATAGAAGATTTAGAAGGGGCAGAAGTCATTGTTAATGATATTATCGTGTGGGGTGAAAATGTTCAAGAACATGATAAAAGATTAAAATGCGTCTTGGAACGTGTTAAAGAAAACAACTTAAAATTGAATTTGAGCAAATGTTGGTTCCGTAAGGAGGAAGTGATTTATGTAGGTCACAAGATTAGTAAAAATGGTCTTGAAGCAGACCCAGAGAAAATAAGGGCAGTAAAAGACATGAAAAACCAGAGAATAAGAAGGAAGTTCAAACATTCAGTTTGGGTTTTATAACCTATTTACAGAAATTTCTACCACATATGTCGGAAATAAGTGCGCCTTTGAGAAAGTTGCTAGAAAAGAATGTAGATTGGTACTGGGACACAGTGCAAGAAGAAAGCTTCAATAAACTGAAAGAAATGGCAACTAAAACACCAGTATTAGCTTTCCATAATCCAAAGAACAGTCTTACGTTGAATGCTGATTCCAGCTCATATGGATTGGGTGCTTGTTACTCCAGAATGATAGACCTATCGCATACGCGTCGAGAGCGTTGAATCCAACGCAACAGAAATACTCTCAAATCGAGAAAGAAACACTAGCAATAGTATTTGGTTGTGAGAAGTTCTATCACTATGTGTATGGTCGTGAATTTATTGTAGAGACAGATCACAAACCATTGGAGAACATATTCAGAAAATCAATTTCAGAGGCCCCTGCTCGTATTGCAAGATTTCTTATGCAGCTACAAAAGTATGACTTTAAAGTGAAATACAAAGCTGGTAACACAATGTATGTGTCAGATCTACTGTCGAGGATGAATCTTCCCGAAACAGAGGAAACACTTCCAGATATAGATATTAATCAGGTTCAGTTAAATTCTCACTTACCTATGTCGCCAGAAAAATACAAAGAGCTAATAAAAGCCACATCGGAAGATGACGACATGATATGTGTAAAAAGTTTGATTGAAAATGGTTGGCCAAATCAGAAATATAAGGTACCATTAAACATAAGAGAGTACTGGTCATTTCGAGACGAGCTTACATGTGTCGATGGAATTCTTTACAAAGGACTAAAGGTTATAATTCCAAAGAAATTAAGGCCTGAAATGCAGGAAATAGTCCACCAGATACATCAAGGTACATGTATGGTGGCTTGCAAAAGAAGAGCACGGGAATTCATGTTTTGGGTCGGAATGTTGAAACAAATTCAAGAAAAAGTTGAGAGGTGTCATATCTGTGCATTGAACAATCAGAAAAATAATCACAAAGAGCCCATGATATCAAGTGAAATCCCGGACAGACCCTCTTCGAAAGTGGGGGCAGATTTGTTTGAATTACATGGTAAGTATTATTTACTAACAGTGGACTATTATTCAAAATGGCCTGAAGTTGAAAAATTGGGCAATTTGACATCATCAAATGTTATAGCATATTTAAAAAAGCAATTTGCAAGATATGGATATATAGATGAACTTGTCACAGACAATGGTCCACAGTTTTCAAGTCACGAATTCAAGAAATTTGCAAAGGACTATCAGTTCATACATACTACATCAAGTCCACATTACAGTCAAAGTATGGGACAGACTGAAAGATATGTACAAACCATGAAACAAATGATCAAGAAAAGTTCAGATCCTCACAAGGCTCTACTGGACTACAGAAATACTCCATTGGAAGGTGTAAATAAGTCACCAGCTCAGTTGCAAGTTGAGAGCAAAATTGTTGAAAGAGGTGTCCAAAAGAGATCATGTATCAAAAAACCTGAGAGACAGACAATTAAAGTCGGAACACTACTATAATAAACACAGTGGGAATCCTCTGAAAGAACCGGCGTTTTTTCCTTTTTATCCATAATGTTTTTAAAAATTCTTCAATCTCGGTATCATTGATATTGGGTATTGTTTTATAAAAAAAAAACTAAATGGTGTTCCTGTTGGTGAGATTGCCTAGCCTAATGGGTCAAGAGAGAAAAGATGCATATCTTGTATGGAACAATTACATGCCTAAAGTATTAGTATTTGGTATGTATGTGACATTATCAAATAAGTCTGTCAGAACATCATTCTATTTTCAGTCAATTTGGTTTTTACAACGAAAGGTTGGAAGTCGAGGACATGACGAAACAGCCGGTATGATTTTCTTTCTTCTTAAACTTTATAACAAAACCAAATTTAGCCTAGCCAAAATCCGACAAATCAAACAGACTTCAAATGATATTTGTGCATCTTTGATAATAGAGAAACTTTGTGAAAATAAGGAGAAAATGCAGGCTACCATCATGTTCTGAGCAGTATTTTCAAAATCGTTCTTCCTACTATACATTTTTATCGCATAACATCCCTTGTTTTTAGTGTAATATACCCCATTACGAATTTTCTTTTATTATATATCTAGCAGTGAAATCGTGGAATTTCCCAATAGAGGATATTTGTTTTTTTCGGTGAAAGATCGAAATTTATTTCATCGAGTGGACACCATCGGTAATATTTTCACGAGTGGCGCAGCCACGAGTGAAAATATTACCGATGGTGTTCACGAGATGAAATAAATTTCGATCTTTCACCGAAAAAAAACAAATATTCTATTTATTTTATGCTTTTAACCCTTTCTGGGAGGAGCTTTATCAAAATTCAGTACAGTTCTTTTCCCTTATAGTTCCGATCTGGTTGTTAGGCACGCACAATTTACCTAGGCAACAAGAACATGAAAATCGGTATTTTCACTGGTGGTACCAGTGTAAGATCGAAAAATATTTTCACTGCTGTTTCTCGATATCCTACCGGAAAGCATGAAATAAAGTTTGATATCATCACTAGTGACGATATCAACTTTCACTTTCACTTCCTGTCGTAATTTAGGAACTACTTATTTTTTCACTAAACACTTAAAACGAAAATTTAAAATAATTATGTTAATAAGGTATATAATAAATAGAATAATCAACTGGTTATTTCTTATATGAAAAATATCTTACTCGGATGCGTCGTGAGGCGTTAAAAAACTCGTGCTGCGCACTCGTTTTTTCAACGCCCAACAACGCATCATTGTGAGATATTTTTCATATAAAAAATACTCAGTTGATTATCCTCTATATCTTTAACGCCTAACCACTCAATCACTAGATTCAATGAACGTAAAAAAAACTGTTAAAACATTGTGAGAAAAGGAGAAAAAGCTAATAACCAGCATTTTCTTCTTTTCCCACATAGTATTCAACCCTATCACAGACAAATTCCATCGTTGGAACCAAATCTAAATTGTCGTCTGCGATTGATTCCAATCAGGACAGGTGTAGATTTTTGGAAAGTGTTAGTAGACTACAATACTTCCTGTAGACAACTACAGATCACCTCAGGAAAATAATGTGGTAAAAAAAGAATATGCTCATGTGGTGAAAGTTTCCCCTTTGTCTTTTCATCAACATGTAATAGACTCTATTTCGTGTTAGTGGTCTGTGATTTACGGAAACCCGTCTTCTTTGGTCTACTGAGTTATCATCACCATTGGTATTTTCCCCAAGCATTTTGTCACAATGACTTCAAATGCTTCATACTTTAAAGTTTTCAAAAAATGGTACAAATGGACGCGTGAACATACCATTGTAGTCTTGTTTGTGTGTTGAATCATACCAATGTCGTCAATGATTAAACGGCAACAACTTCCTTTGGCATGTTTATTTGGAATCAGTTCTGTCTTGTAAGACAACTTGTGTCTTACAGCCGACCAATTTGGAAGCATTCTCCTTACGGCCAGTTCCTTCTTTTTTCCATAATGATTTGGTTTTAAAGAATAATGTATTTTCCAGTAAAAAAAATAAGTTAAAAACAATTTTCCACAAATATTTAGAGATTAAAATAATTAACGGTGTATTAACTGCCCACCTACATAATTATAAGACATAAATCAAATACCCTATTTATTTCATCAAAGGTACTGTTGTACCTAGATGGCAGCATTACCTATGCCTACATGTAATTTTCATCAACTGTTGTTGTTACAGTTCTATATTTACGACATGTTTGGACTACAGACAATGGTGAAGAGAAATGCTGTCCATGTGCATACAGTGCCCGGGGTGCTCCATAAATATTGGTACAGAACAAGGAAGGTGTTCAATAATTACATTCTACCGTACCTAACATAGCTATTTTCTTAGATGTAAACTCCGGAGCCCCGGACCCGTTGGTGTCATGTGTCACACTGTTTCTATTTTGTTATAACTATATAATATATGATAATTTGTTGAAACCAGTGATCATAATATATGGACCATGCTCTGTGAAAATGGGGCCTAATACATCTGCAAGAATTATCGACTCAAGTCACCCTGCGCAGTCGGGGCAGGCTGGCCTGGGCCGAAACCTTTTGCTGTCTATCAATTTTATGTATACTGTATATATAAAAGGAGTAGTCTACATCATGTTCCAGTCGGTTTTTAGACGAAATGGATTTTATGGTTCCTTAATCATATGATGACTTGCTTGGAATCATGCATTAGTTAAGGATTGAGGTGGTTGTATCCGGCCATGAGGTCTTCATCGTCGTTTTTTATCCACTTTCTTTTCTTCGTAATGTAAGAAAAGCAGAATAGGAACAAAGGGACATTATAATAATTCAGTTACAATTACATTATCAACAATTACATTTCTTGTCAAATAAAAACAAAATAAAAAAACAATTGCAGAGTGGTCCTTTTTGTTTCTTTGCATGTTTTTTCCCGTTCTTTTCAAAAAGGATCGAATGAATAGAATCTTGATACATTCCCGCCGGCAGACGATCTTTTGTCTTGTAGGGGGTAATTTTGAAGGCAGTTTATCAAAAGTTTGAAACAAGGATTTCTCTGGTATCCACGTGATATACCTTTATAGGATCGGAGACAACTTTCGAACTTGGTACTACCCTGGGATAC
Organism: Tridacna crocea; assembly: GCA_943736015.1. Taxonomy (NCBI): domain Eukaryota; kingdom Metazoa; phylum Mollusca; class Bivalvia; order Cardiida; family Cardiidae; genus Tridacna; species Tridacna crocea. The sequence continues at coordinate 55,885,542 of OX031057.1, read as the reverse complement.
CACAGGCGTTCCTGAAAGGTCTATTTAGTTATTGCGGATCTTGAGACCTCCCAGAGAATCTCTGTAATTTAACTTTCAATAGCTTATTGTAATTTTAGGCCACAGCCATTATACAAATGACAAGCACAAATACAAATATAAACAGTACATAACGCACTTCTGTGATCTGAACAGCCCTGAGAAACACCTTTGAAGACATTACAGGAAAAGGAGGAAATGATGGTCCCACTCGTAAAAGTATTACCGATGGTGTTCACTCGATGAAATAAATTTCGATCTTCCACCGAAAAAAGCAAATATTCTATTTATTTCATGCTTTTAACCCTTTCTGGGAAGAACTTTATCAAAATCCAGTACAGTTCCCCTTCAGCATAGCAACGCGTTACAATATTACGTCAAGCGCGAGAATTGTAAGGTAAATGACCTCATATTTTCATCTGGTTGTGAAGCACGCGCAATTTACCTAGGCAACAAAAACATTAAAATTCGGTATTTTCACTGCTCGTAACCGTGTCATATCGAAAAATAGTTTCACTACTATTTCTCGATATCCTACCGGAAAGCATGAAATAAAATATCAATACGACTAACACAAGAAAAGTAATAATAATCATGACATGTGCACTATGACGGGGGGGGGGGGGGGGGGCACTAATGCAAAAAGCATCGATACATGGCAGACTGCAAAATCCGCCCAAATTGACCTTTATCGAAGCCTTTTGCTCCTATTAAATTTTCTGCATATCTAAGGACCTTTCTACCTGAGGAACCAGTCGATTGCTAGACAATATAGATCTTACGGATCCATAATTATGTAATGGCTAGCTAGGTACGATGCATCACGGAAATGCATCAAGTTCCTCTTTGCCAGGGCATGGCTCATATTTAACTTGGACTGACTATTTCATAGGATAGGGTAGAGCTTAACGTACACACGTATCCGGACATGAAAACACATTTATTGTGTAACAGTACGAAACCCAGCGTGTACCAGTTTCTGCAAAACGGTGAACTGACAGACTGATACCGATCTCACTATCAACATGACATCAAAACACTGCCCAGTGCTCACTGTATGGAAACTCTGTACGGAATATTTCTTCGGTGAATTCAAGATGGCGGACACGTGTTATTGACAAAGTAAGTGTCGTTTAATTTTGGTCCAAACTCGTTTCAAATTCCATCCCCTACAACGAATAAGGTACCAATCTAAAGAGCTTTGATTGAAAAAGCAAGTGATAGTAGCTGATGAGAAAACGGGAGTGCCTCTCGTCCGTAATCCCGCGCTGAACATGATGTTTTGATGAAGATGAAAAACTAAGCGGGAGACCTGAAAAAACTGGCTTTATTTCGTCGAATAGAAAGCTAATGATAAAAGAATGTACCTCGATCGGTGGGGAAATGTCATATTCTTACAACTGTACAAAATATGTTGCTTATATTTACTGATTTAGCTGTTATAAAGTTTTGAAATTTTGCATGGTGTGTTCTTCGGTGCAAACCGAAACTAAACTACTGTAGGGTTGGGTGATCGGAATTTCTGTACGCTTCGGTAACAAATATGAAGTCAAAAATCTGTACGCTCGGGTGAAAACGATTAAGGGAGGAACAAGGGAAATGTACGAACAACCTACATGGGTCATTTACTTGATGTTTTTATGTTGAACTCAAAGAAACGTGATGTATAAATCCTCAACTTCGTACACTAAAATGGCTCCTTATTAGACCTTTGCCACCTACGCTGACTACGGACCGCGGATACCTGACTGCTGACTTTTAAGAGGGGTTGTCTCAAAGTGGCAAATGGAGGGAAATAACGTATCTCAAACGTGATTTGTTTTTATGTAAGTGAGTATGGATTGTATAGGCTGCAGACCGGAGCTATGCTAATTCACTACAATTAAAATTGAGGTGAAATAGGTTTTTCAGAAATCATAGTACGTGACCGTATGAAATGCAATATATAACGATCAATTACGCGAGAATTGTACGATATAGACAAGAAGCACCTTTTTTTTTTTACAATATTTACAGACGTTAAAATATTGATTGAATTGCGTTGTCTGCGCATGTCATATTCTTCGAAGATTCGACCTGTCGTATATGACGCATCACTCTCCCGATATCGGGGAGACTGTAGAAATGCGCGCTATAAAGTAACAATGGAGAAAATAGCTTTTATCAGTAAATTTGAGGAAAAATCAGGCCTGTTTTAGCTCCAGATTTCTCTAAACTGCTGATCATATCTGAGTGAATCGCGCCAGGTATAGCATTTTGTTGAGTAAACGTTTATTTTAGTTTGAAATTCAAAGTAACGGTTGTCGCGTAGACGTGTGGTCCGAACCGTTCTGTAACCAGGATACCAAAATTAGATAGATGTGTATTTGTAGAATGCCATCTAGCGGGAAATAATGGATTGAATTGTGTTTTTAACGTTATTTCAGTCATATCAAGGCGACAGCGTACTTGGCTAGGGCTCTGAAGTGTCTTGCCCAAAGACACTCCCACGAAAACCAAGAGACGGTGAAAGAGAATGCAATTCATGTGTCCATGAAGCGAAGGATCGATAAAGTACTGCTTTGATGAAAAACAAACTGACTCATGTCAAAGCCTAGTCAAGCCGAACCAGGTCGATTTTTCCACACTATGTATATTATTTGCCTCATAGTCTGGTCTTATTCGGAATTCAAGTAGAATTTTTAGAACTTTCTTTTCATGAAATCCTAATCGGATCTGATTATATCTGACAGAGACCATAAACTGGACATCAATATGCCGAGAAAAGAGTGTCGTATATGTAGTATCGTACCTCAATTTGCACGAAATCATCGGTCTAAATCCTTGTTGTTAAAGGGGAAATACCTTGAAATAAAAGAAACTTGTAATTATATATTTATTTTTCTCTGAGAAACGGAGAAGCTTCCCATTTTGAATAATTACTCCACTTCTTTCAAACCGCCAACATAACAACAATAGCAACTGCCATGTCGGCCATACGTTTAAAGTACACGCTGACAAGTAAATCGTCGCCGTATATTACTGATAAATTAATGAAAAGGGCCTTTAGCTCTAATTATTCACAACAATAACAAAATACTGTCGCTATGTTATAGAGACAGTTTCATAGTTTGTATGATTTGTTAGATTTTAAGCATGGAAAGAAGTTTTGACTTTATCAATGGTTTATTCCACAGAATACGCCCCAAATGAGGGAAAAGACTTGTATTCCATAATGGCAGTGCCGTATCGAGCACAACCAAGCATGTGTATTTTTTTTTCATTTTAATCGCTTAGTTTTTTCAGATGCTTTACCGGACCGAGTAGTTCTCATCCATTCACAGACCCTACGTTATTCATATGAAGACTTGGTAGTGACTACAAGACATTTACTGGAGACAACAACATGTAAAAGGCGTATTTTCCCCCTTTTCAGACGATCATCAGCAACTCTGTTATAAAGCAGGGGAGTCAGCCGAGACATTTATTCGTTTAATCAACAATTTTGATGGCATTGCATAATATAGTCCTAAAATGTTTGTTCATAACGTTCAGGGTTCTTTTATTTCCAATGTGGTTGCGACAATAACCTAGCTTGTGGTTTTTATCCAGTATACTTTACGTTAGTATCTCCTCGGTTACAAGGACGCTTATTCCACGATTCAACTGTTTTAGCTTTCGCACGCTTGCTCTGTAATGAACAGTGGCAAAATCTATACGGGAAATTATATAAAACCCCATCAGCAGACCTATTGACGGGACATTGCACAGAATAAAAATGTTTGCCTGCGTTAGAATCACAGAAACAGTAATGTTCAAGTCTTCGGAGCTGCCATGTTGTCATTCAAAGATAGTAACAAACAGCACTGAAATAATGCTATTGCAAGCGGGTTTCTTTGGCATGTAAATGAAGCACAACAGTTCGCCCTTTGGGCAAAGTATGACCCTTGGAGGCACTTGACTTCCCTGCTGACTGGAATTTACTCGCATATAAAATATATCGTAATCGATATCTCCAACTTACGGCTTTAACAGCTGCTCGACTGAAAAAAAAAGAGGAAAGGAATTGCGGAAATGTTGAACTTGAAATCATACAGTCGGACAGTCAAATACATAAGCTAGGCTAAAGTCATGCAAAGTAAGCGGTGCGAGTTGGAGAAACCCAGACCACAAACAGAACAATCAAGATGTCTTGAGGTCATGTCTGTCGATGTTTCTTTAATTGGTTTGAGTCAATGAAACTATAATTATTCGCTGTAGCTCTCCTTAAATTCAGTTTTATTATTGCACTATTTCGTTTGAGACATCCCCCTTGAATAGTCTGCAGTCAGCGGTCTGTAGTCCGCAGTACGCTACAGTGGCAAAGGTCTATTGAAAAGCGGTGAGCAACATGAACAGAAGCGTCTTGTATACATGTATATATATATGTATATATGGGCCTTTAACATAAAAATAATAAACTTAAGGTTTTTGTCTTGGTCTGACACCAAAAATGTTGAAGCCATCCATAGTATAAACTTTAAAGACGCATTATGTGAACAGAGGCACTCCCGTTTTCTCATAAGCTACTATCGCGTGATTTTTCAATCTAAGCCCTTTAGATTGGTACCTTACTCGTTGTAGGGGATGCAATTTGAAACAAGTTTGGATGGTTTGAGTTTTTTTTTTTTTTTCTTTTAATTAACCTTTTTAAACAATAACTCCGGTTATTGATATTTCTCAAAACGCCTATTAAACAGAATGAATCTGAGATTGCAGATACATGTATCTACCTAAATTAGTCATTGTATCGAATTGAAAAGTTAAACGTACATTTGGGGAAAGTGGAATTCGGCATAAGAGATCTTGCATGATCGGTCGATGGTTTGTCTATTGAAGCCGGTTTTTCAATATTGTTCAATATGCGCAATAACTTCATCAAACCCATCTTTAGGATCAATATCAAAACTGCATGTTTCTACTCTAGCCTCTTGTTCCGTACGTCGAATCCTTACAGTAGTCGATTGGAGAATTAGAAGTGTAAAAATACCATTAGGTGCAGATTCGACCAAAATATTTGACATTTCCCTTTGCTTTTTCAAAAATACATCTGAAAAAGAATTAACGGATTGCACATTTTTGTGTCCAGTTAACTGGATGATATCAGAACTTTCAATCCCTGCCTCTCCTATTCGTTTAACAGTTGTCTTTCTGCCTGAATGATTCGTTAGTTTTCCAGGCAAGTAAACACCAAGCGGTGAGTTTTTATACCAAGCGTCGGGTTTGATTTGCGAACCAGGTAACGGTGTAAGATAGAATGGGGCATCAGGATTAAAGGTGGCCCTTCAGATTTTGGGACGAAAATTTTACAAAAATGCAAAAAAATCATCCTTATACTCCAATAGCCTTTTAATTTGCGTTCATAAAACCCCAGCAGTCGAAAACCATCCGATAACACGAGAAATTAGAGATGTATTACGAACCAGGTTGACACCAACGGGAGACACGTTCTAATATCAGATTATCAATTTAAATACATGAAAACACTGACAAAGCTTTAAACATCGCTCCGAAGAAGACACTATGGAAAATAATTATTACATGTTTGTTATGTAATGGAATTTAAGCGTTATTAGTCACGTGCAAGTCACTTGACATTCCCACAATGCTTTATTGATTTTGGCGCAAAATCTAAAAATAGCTTAAGAGGCAACGTAGCCTTTAAAGGGAATACCATCAAAAAAAATTTTTTTTTTGAATTTTATGATTCTTAATTATTGATGATTTGTATTGTTTTTTCGTATAAATTTCAATAATTATATATATTTTTTAACTTGGTGTGATGTGAAAATTCTAAATACCCACCTTTAAGCATAGGCACAGGCCGTTTGTGAGAATAAAGCAGTAGCATTTGTACAGGACAACGCTCTGGCCTGTCAGGTATAGCAAACAGTTTGGGGAAAAATGAAATGCTCTCTCATTTCTTGGATCTTTGCGTGTTTTAGTATCTCTCTCATGATACTTAATGTACTGAAGTCCATTTGTGTCTGAGTGAATGACCAAATCTCCCCAATGCATGTCTCTGTGCTCTTGTCGGCCCCTTAAACCAAAAACATTATTCCGCCACCAAATTGTATTTTGAAGACTGACCACGTTATGGGCGTCCAGCTGACCAGTGCTCCATAGAACCTGAAATAAGAGTAATGAGTTTTGTTTGAATAGCTACATTTTCATCCAGTTAATATTGGGTCATGTGGAGTTTTGAAGCTGACGGATAAAAAATAAATATTCATACATACAAAAAGAACAAACATTTTAATAAACCTCTGACCGAAACCTCCAGCCAGTCTCGATGAAAACCTAAGTTGGAGCAAAATTACATTTTTCACCAGCGTTGCAAATAATTCGACAGGATGTGGATGCAATACACGCTCAATAACTCAGTTATATCTGCTGTTATTTCTTTTTGTACACAAATATCTACATCCATGTTTATTTTACACTGTTGCAAAAAATATGTGACAGCATATTGATAACTTTAAACACGAAACAAACATGAAATTTACATGACACGTACTAATTTGAGAAAGAGATGTATGAAGTGATTTAAGAAGGTAGGTTTTCTTTTTTTTTTTACCCTAATTTTACTTACATCTTCTTCATCCTCGGTTAAAAACTGGACTCTGTTTGACTTTCTTTCGAGACCGTCGTTGTTAAGTACTACAGGCTATCTGCATCTTAAAACTTCGACGTTGACTCTACAAATCTCTTTAATGGTCTGACTAAATCAATTTTTCACGTTGCAACAATTACAAAAAGTGAAAATCTCGTGCAAGTTAAGGTTAATGGTGTCAATTGTAATTTTTACCTTGCCATGTAAATTACTCGTACAAATAATCCTTTAGAACACACTCCTCTTATTAATAAGACACAGTCCTATTAAAACTTCAACGAGACATGTCTTACTAAGCTATACTACAAATGGAATATATATTAATAAAACTATATTATGACTTGGAATTTATATTAATGAAACTATATTATGACTAACCAATAAACATTCTATACAATGCAAATTCAAAATAAACCTGTATATCTCTGTGAAGTATGTTACTAATTTCATATCTGAAAACATTTAACCAATTATTGGTTGCATTACATCGACTCTGTACTTTATAGTCAGTATGGACTACGACCAGACTGTAAATGTGCAGACTGAACCTAGACTCAGACTGTCCATCAAAATTTGACAGACTACTGACAAAACTATCAAATCATGCTTTGTTTGGTTCTATCACTATCTGTGGAAAAGACCATTTATTCTACTCAGTTACCTTTGACTAATTATCTATACATATGCTTTAACATAGTTCAAGCTTTAAATTTTATACTCGATTCTTGTAACATGGCATATTATTATTTTTAGTGACTATTCTTCTTACATTAAATATGATTCTATGCCATCTTACATTTTCTGACTATAATACAACTTTCAGATTTCGAGACTGTACACTACCAACTTTATCAAATTATGCTCTACAATATCGAATGATAATATAAAATTTAATTCTCTTACACTGTATCATTTCCTTGGAAAACCTTTACGATTCGTCCTAATGGCCACTGACCTCGTGGAGAATATGTTGAGACGATCATAATGACGTCACCCACTTTGAAATTTTGCTGTCCTACAAACCATTTCTTCCGTGATCCTATGCTTGGAAGCCATTCCTTTATTCAACGCTGCCAAAAGTGTCTAATAAGTTCCTGTACACGTCTCCATCTATTCTGTGGTTTAAAAGATGTACTATCTACTGACTGAGGAGCAAATTCGCCACAACACAGTCCGAAAAAAAATGATTAGGGGTGATTGGTGTACAATCTGCTGGATCAGAGGTCTGATAAATCAGAGGTCTTGAGTTGATTAACGATTCGGCTCCAGCAAAGGCAGTTACTAATTCTTCATCCGTTAGATCTGTAGTATTCAAAATTATGTAAATGGCTCTCTTAGCAGATTTGATCATAATTTCATGGACTCCACCCCAATGAGGAGCCATTGGTAGGTTGAACTGCCATTCTATACTTTTGTTTGCACTTACTCTTGTAATTTCATGCTGATCTAGGGCTTCAACTAATTCCTTTAACTCCTTATTTGCTCCAACAAAATTTGTCCCATTGTCACTGACCACCTTTTCTAGACGTCCCCTGCTGCTAACCATACGGAAGAAAGCATTCGTAAATGAACTTGTGTTTAGGCTATATGCCATTCAAATTAGGTTTCAGGGTGATCATTATGAAGTGTCATTGCCTTGGAAAGACAGTAAGAAACAATTGGTAAACAACGATGAAATGGCAATAAAACGTCTTGAAAAACGATAAGATAAGGATCCAGTTGTGAAAGAGATGTACAATGAAACAATAGAAAAGTATCTGCACAAAGATTACATTGAAAAAGTTGACAAAGTTAAAAATGAAGAAAAAAGGTTAATGCCACACTTTCCTGTTGTACGTTTGGGAAGAGAGTCCATAAAAGTCCGTATAGTATTTGATGCGTCGGCTCGCCATGAAGGGCTTAGCTTGAACGATGTTATTGAACAAGGGCCAAAGCTACAGAATAGCTTATTCGATGTTCTTATGAGATTCAGAGAAAGCACGGTAGCAGTAGCCTGGGACAGTAAATAGAGAACGATCAACTTTGTTCTCATTCCATTCTCAACAAACGAACATTGAGCAGACTTTACAGAAATTCTTGGAAGTAGAAAATGTATGTCTAGAAACCAGTACCAAAATATCGCCTAATGATAAAACATTCTGGAAAAAGCTTTTCTTCTACTCTCCCAAACAATGTTCTACATGTCTCATTAATTTCATCATTGTCTAATTCTTCCAATAATTGATTTTTTAACTGAGTGAAGCTGGACTTACAACGAAACTTTTTCCTTTTAAGTTCCATAACGGCACTTTCTTCCCTGTGCCTTGCGGCCTTTTCGTCCATTTTCTCCTCTTTACTCATATTTAACAGTGAATTGGTATGTTCTATAAATGTTAATGAACTTACTTATATATTTCCTCACTATAGCTGAAAACGTAAAAAGTCGTCGATTTTCACTCTCCGGCTTTCTCTTCTGTCCGAATACGTACGCCGGTTTTTGAGTCGCCTGTTTGCGTAGCAAACAGGCTCTCATTGTTATCGTCCTGATCTATGGGGTGACGTAAGCATACTTCCGGCCTTGTACTGCTTCCTGTCCCAAGTTCCGGTTCACGAGATAACATAGTTTTCTAATTATTCGGTGAATAACCCAGTTTTTTTCTTTTGTAAATAATTTACAATTGTGCCTTTGTGATAATGAATATACATGTCTATAAAGACTGGTCTGTTTAACGGTTCAAACCTATGAAACAATCATTTCGTACACAAAGGTACACATTAGCCTGATGTCTGTGTAAGACATCATCTCTAAAAATAGCGCATTACGTATATGTAAAAATAGCTGCCGTGAACTAAACAAGTCTGCGGACACGCTGTGAAATCTTCAACTACAAGCATCTTTTCTGCATCTATTTGTGGACAATTCTCAGTGAAAATTGTTTGATAATTACCTATTAGAAGTAGACTCTAACTCTTACAATCTTACAATCCTAACTGCAAGCCTTATTTCAATTCAAAGCTCAACCTATGATTGGACAGAGAAAGGGGATGCCGAGTTAACATGGAAGCTTTCAATTGCCTTTTTCTCAACAGTAGGCTAATTTTTTTTATCGAATATATAACGACTTGGAATGGTTGCATTGCCTTCTTAGACATTCTTACACGTTGCGTCTTCCCAGCTTTTTAATCTAGACTTTAGATACTTTGCACACCCATATTCTAGGTGCACCAGAGATCGTACATAGCGTATGCAATGTAAACGGTTCTAGGTTGTACCAAGTTATCGCTTTGCAGGTGTTTTCTGGAATGTAGCTTTGCGACAAATATAGATCTTGTAATCACGTGACGTATAAACGTCATCTGCACCACGGAAATCTTTATGAATTTACATATTTATGAATCAGTCGCTGAACCGGCCTTTACTTTCAACGTGTACCGACGTATGTAGAGAGAGTGCTTTGTCGTTCGTAAAGACGGCCAAATATGTTAAAGTCTGCTGTTTTTCTTTTTTCAATGAGCGATTAACCTAGATCTAGTATTTATTAAACAACAATTTATTAGTGCGGGTGTTAGAACGCAAGGTGCTTTTGTAACTGCCAAAATCTGAAATTACACTACGCAGTTCTAACAACCAGCAATCTGAGAAATTGACTTTTTACTCCGCTATAATTCAAATATAGAACAGATCAGTGTTTACTCGCTCGAACAACAAGTTCTTTATTGGAGTGTTTGTAATCTTATGAAGGGTTTTTGTAAAGGGAAATAAAGCGAATCGCAAACATTTAATTTACACCAAAGCAATATACATGTAGACAATTTTCAATTGGTGTGGAAGCACTATAATCCCTATGACGTTATAAAACGCAGACAAATATTAAAGGCTGATGATCATGCTTTTGGGTTATAGATTTTATTGAGTTGTAGCATCCATTTAGTCCATTGCTGATCAGAACCTCAACCTGGACAACAACAACAACAACAACAACAACAACAAAATTATTTCCAAAGGACAGGTAGATCACTGAGTCAAATATTTGTTTGTGCTCCAAAGGCTACAGTTCAGTCCAATGATCATGAAATTGCCCGGCTGTTTGTCTAAATAATATTTTTGACAAAACTGAATATAGGTCACCTGGGGTTACAAGAAAAAGCCTAAAGGTTGTCATTAGGTCAAATCAGACGAAACAGTAATAGAGCTGTAGAATCCATTTATATTCAGTCTAATACTTATGAAACTTTGTCAGACTGCTAAGATTAGATATGAGCTAGTTGCAAAAGGGCACTTTTGGTCTAAAAGTATGTCCTTAGATCCTATACCAGAAGATAATCTGGTCTTTATTTGTAAAGGGTTGTTGTCTGTGAGTAAAAAAACGTTGAACTTATTTACCCATTACCACACAATCCCTACTTTTGACGCCCCTGAGAATGAAACCTTTTGAAACACTGTAGGAAAAGGAGAAAATGCTGGTAACCAGCATTTTCCCCTTTTCCCACAGTGTTCTCTACCCTTCCCAGAACAAATTTCAATTTTTCAGTCACCTGTATTTTGTCGTCTGCAAATGCTTTCAATTTGGACCAGTCTAAAATTTTGTCGTGTGGTAATGAGTTAAAGATGGTCATAGTGCCTAAATTTTAATTTCCACCACATTTTTTAAATGTAAATTTTAATACGGATATTTTGAATTTTAGGATGACAACTCAGAAATATGCTTGCATTTAATACTGTCTTGTGGTTAAGTTATTTTGTATCTTGAATGCTTTTAATAGATTTGAATAAAAAAGGGTGAAAACTTCTAACCCATTACCCTACAGGCGACTCTCAGGACTATCAGTCCTTTGATTACTTTTGGTTTCAATGCAACGCGATTTACTGCTGCTTATTTCTAAAAACCTCGCTCTGCTACCAATTTGTTAAGTACTACATAATCTTAAAACTACGACGTTGACTCTTCAAATCTCTTGAATGGTCTGCCTAAATCAATTTTCCACGTTTCAACAATTACAAAAAGTGAAAATCTCGTGCAAGTTAAGGTTACCGATGTCAACTGTAATTTTTACATCGCCATGTAAATTACTCGTACAAATAACCCTTTAGAACAGTCGTGTTTGAGATTTTTACGCTTTGCATCCATCACCAGTCGGCTCCCTTTGAAGACATGATCTCTCAATAGGCTAGCATCGTATCCCTTTTCAGAAAGATAACGATCAAAGCTGTATTGCATAGCTTTAATACTGTCCGGTTCGCTCTCCGTCTTCTCAATGGTATTTTTTGGGTTTTTTTTTTTCGTAGGAAATCGGATACTTCTTGATCGGACAGCATTTCGAATAAAATTACAGACGATAACTTCCCCACAGGGGAAACTACTCTTCTGGTCCAATATCGATATTCGGGACTCTAGCCTCGTTTTGAAAAATCCGTATTGGACTCAAGCCTCGTTTTGAAAAATCCGTATTGGAGTCTACAGCGTCTAATAGAGGCTAAGATATTCTGTACTCACGTGGTAGTATTAAAGCGATTTCATTGGACATTAAACTGTAGGTGTGAAATAAAAGTAGTTACAACGTAAAGAATGAAGGTTTATACACATACAAACGATGGAATTACATCGCTCAAGCAAACGTTGTTTCTATATCAAACGATGAAAAAACGTCGCTCCAGCGCCTATGCAAAACTAATATTACCCGTATATCTCAAAGTTTTATCAAGGCTAATTAGTTTCACATCGTTCGAACAAAAGTTACTTTGATTTCAAAGATTTATTTATTAAGGATGGATTACCGTCGTTCAAGAAACAACGAATTTTATACTAAAGATTAACTACAGTGTAGCAATGTTTTTTTTTAACGTTCTGACAAATAGTAGTTGTTTATCGAATAGTTGTAAACGACGAATCCTCGTTGTCTGGCAAAAGTTCTCTTGATGAACGTTTCTTGGCAAAGCATTATCAATCTTGAACAGATTCGCTTCGTTCTAGGATATAAGTTTACTGTACATCGTTCAAGCAAATGTTTCTGTATCAGAGATTTTTAAAGAATGGATTTACATCATGCTACCATGTCAACATTTGTTTTTCGATGGATCAACATCGTACAAGCCAATATTATTTTCATGTCAAAGTTTTATTTACTATGTTCAATCAAACGCTGTTTCCATATCAAAGATGTATTAATTGAAGGTGGATTTACACCGTTCAAGCCAAAGTTGCTTCTATAAGCAAGTCCTATAAACGATGGATATACATTGTTCAAGCAAAACTGCTTCTATACCACAGGTCTATGAATGATGGATTTACATCGTTCAAGCAAAAAGTTTTTCCATATTCGAAATGTGTTACATCGTAAAAGCACTACAATAAAAGGATACCTACAAGGTGCGCAATGGATACCATATTTTCGTTGTTATATGACGCCAGTAGATTAGGAAATTACGTCAAGGAAAAATAGTAATAGGACAGACAGACCTTTATGACCTGTAAATAATTCGTTCTACAGGTATTGTTGACAGCCGTCGTAAAATTAAGTTGTCTAACTCAACGATAAATGTTGTCTACGAATTCTCATCAGGAGGAATCTACATGTCAAAGGGCGAAATCTACAATGTAGAAAAAAATTCACAGCCAAATCATAACATCCGAAGAATTCTGAATCTTGCGTAGGATACAAATCCATATTGCAAGACCAGGGTGACAGGATGCAAGAACTGATTGACGGCCATTATATCAACAGTACACCAGTTTCTTCGTTCAAGTCAAATCTGCTAGAAAAATCGCACAAATGGGTTGTTCAGCGCTCACTTCATTCATTGACATTAAAGCACGAAATGTGTCAAAATCAAAACAGGCATTAAAATATTCTACAATTAACATGAAGAAAGATATCTTATCTGTGAAAGTACCACAGACAATACCTGGAAAATGTGGGATAAAGCCACCACGGGAAATTAATGACCCTTTCACAGGGTCATAACCTTAGAAGTGTTTCTGAACATTAAAATACTGGAGATCTATACTTCCTTGAGACGAGATTTGCAGAGGCCCAATATGGGAAAAACTCGAAAATAAATGGCGTAGCATTTATGGCTTTTCAAACAACAGCTTCGACATTGACAAAGGTAATGTAAAGATGGATCTAGCTACAAAGCGTAGCACTCTTCCGAGGGGTAAAGTAAAGCGGGATAAATTAAACGCACTTCAGTCTTATTGTAAACAACATAAGAGTGTCGAATCTGACAAATCTCGAGAGTAGACGGCATTTTTACCGACATTCAAACACCCCTAAATAAACACATACACACAAATTGTCGGACTTGTATTGTATTATTGATGAGCATATTTTATTATCTAATGTGTGTTGGAAAGACATTGTGAAAAACGGTGTTTGAGTTCGTTACTAATTTCTCGGTTGTTGTTGTTGCTACACTTCCTAAGGATTTCATTAAGATATATGTATATTACTATCATGATAGAAATTTGGTGCAGTTGTTGGTATATTTCGAAAGGCCACTGTGGTAAAAGGAGCAATGTAATATAAACTGTTGACTTAATTAAAATTATTTGTTCCTCTGTTACTATCATATAATGTTAGAGTAGCGACGCTTGCTTCTATGGATATATAGTTGACACAGTCTGGTATGGTAAATTCAGATATTATCTTTGGCTATAGAAATTTATTTTATACCGCTGAGGTAGTCAATATTAAGTGGTCAAGGGTGTTAAGTGAAGTAGTTTGGTGCCACTGGGCTAGAGATATATTGGGGCTTGCAGAGGCCAAACCACACTAAGACCTACTGAGAGGGGGGTCAGATATACCGGTGGATGGCGAGACAATATCATACCGGTAATTAATGGGTTTCCATGTTTTACCTTTTATTCGAAAGGTAGAGACCTTTCTCTACGAGTGTTTTAATCAAAGATGAAATGCTACGACCGATTTCATTCGTTGCAGCTAGAGCTGGCTGCATCCAATGAAAAAGCGTATCGGGTGAGCGTAAAAATCAAGCTTGATCCGCCAAGGGTGGAGTAACGTAGTGAATCGTCGAAGATGGGTATAAAGTTAGGAGGAAAACCACTGTTACAGTAGAATAGGTATGATAAATAGTCTGCAGGATAGTTATTAGACTATTCTCGTTTTCTTTTTCGTGTTAGTACATTTTGATATTCACTCGAAGATTAGATCAAATATTAAACTGAAAATCCTAATACCTTGGTTATTCATTTAGGTTACATGTAGTGTCCAAACCAACCTTCGGTCGTCTTGTAACAGACATGAGTAACAAATATACTTCACCACTAATTGTCATTCATGCAGTAATACTGATGACAATTTTGACAAGAAGACACAAACGCAACAAGTTTTTTTTATCTCTTTTTCTGTAAATATACTCTAACATATATAATATAAAAAATTATGTATTTATCTTTACTAAGTATACATAAAAGCAAGAATAGCTCATATTGTATTCACATAAATTCGATACTTACAATGTACAAGAAGGCCATGAATGCCCTTTATTTGTTCACATGAGCCTTTTGACCCACATGATCCATTTCCTATCTCTTCCGAGATATGACGAAAATTCTAACAAATTCTCATTGAGTATTGAACTGAAAATGAGGTCTCTAGAACGTACAAAAGCTCTTTCTTATCTAGTATTTGACTCAGAAACTTACTTTTTAGCCCAACACAGCCAGTTAATGTAGAATTTAGTAAGACAAATATTCTTACCACCATTCACGAGTATTGGAGAGAAAATGTGCCCCCTAGAGTGCACACATGGTTTTTCCAATATTCGACCTGATGACCTTGTTTTTGACTCGATATCAATCATTTTCAATACCATCTGAGATATCATTCAGGTATACATTCTGACCAACTTTCATAAGTACTAGAGAGACAACGTGGCATCTACAGTGTACACAAGGTTTTCGAATGATTATACTTGGTGACCTAGTTTTTGCATAGACATGAACCATAATCAAACACATCTGAGATATAATTAAGACAAGCATTCTGACCACTTTTCATGAAAGTCTGACTGAAAGGGCTTTGAGTGTGTATACACTGTCTTTGAAAGATTTGATCCAGTGACCTAGTACTAACCTGTGATCCATTTTCAAAGTAGTTAGATATATCATATAGACAAACATTCTGACTGAGTTACATAAGTATTAGACTGAAATGTGGCCTGCAGAAATATACAAGGTTTTTCCAAAATTTGACACTAACATAACCAATTTTAGTTTTGAACTACCAAAATATTTTTAAAGAAAATCAACCTGACCAACTTTCAAGAGTAATGGACTAAAAATGTAGCCTGTAGAGTGTGAATAAGGTTAAAATAGTGAACTAGTTTTTACCTGACATGACCCATTTCAAACCATTCAGAGATATCCTTAAAACAAACATTCTGACCCAATTTTGGGAGTATTTGACTGAAATGTGGCCTCCAAACCATACAAAAGGTTTTTCCAAGGTTTCATATAGTTTCCTAGTTTTTGACCCCACATGACTCATTTTCAACTCGTATAAATATCATGAAGACAAACATCCTGACCAAGTTTCATTAGTATCATACTGAAAATGCAGCCTTTAGAGTATACACAAGTTTCTTCTAAGATTTGGACCTAGTAACCTATATTTTGATCTGGTTTCATCCATTTTCACACTCGTCCAGGGTATTATCAATACAAAAATTCTGACCAGCTTTCAAGAGTATTGGACTGAAAATTTGGCCTTTAGAGTGTGCACAAGGTTTTTCTAAAATTCGAATAAATTATCTACTTATACAGTCCAGGTGATACATTTTGAATCTGCTTCAAGGTATTATCATGACCAAAAGATTCTGCCTAAGTTTCATAAAAATCAGACTGAAAGAAATTTCATTGAAATGATATCCCCCGCCGAAAAAGACATAGTTTGAGACAAATGTATTAGAGGTATTGTGTGTTGCATGTACATGTGGCCTTTTAATTAATGGTACATGATAAAATTACACCTAAGGCCCCCTTTTCCGTTGCACAGAATTTCATTAAATAAAAGATGTATAAGCCGTCCATAATGAGATTATGCATGTGCATTTAGGCCCCTTTTACCATGCATTAAGTTACATAAGTGTCCGTCAAGGACTCTACAAGATATCTGTCCATGCCGACAGATGAGCGTGCTGACTGTTGTCGGTCCATCGTGAAATTAAACATTTAGCCCCCCTTTTTTTCGTGAAATGGCATTTCGTGAAAAATGTTTTGTCTTTAGCTTGTTATAAATAATGTAAATATAAAGTATTATATCTAGTAGTTAACGATATTGCCCATAATGGAAAAATACACCCATTGCCCTTTTTCCATGACACAACATTTAATCCGAAAATGCTAAAATAACGGTATTGGCAGACTATCATAAGGAACAAATGTTTGAAGTTTTATCAAGGATTTTCAGTTCAAGAGATACTGATCCATAATGGAAATATACACGAAGCCCCTTTTTCTTATATAAAAAATAAATAAATAAATAAATAAATATCGGCGGACATCATTTGGAAAACGCATATGAATTTGTATTAGTTTTTGTCTCGGACTTTAAAAGACATCTGTCCAGAAAGATGGACGAAGAGACGGTCATTGGTCCATGATGAAATTATACATTTTGCCCTCTTTTTTCATGACAATGCATTTCATGAAATAAAAAACAAATATCTTTTTATTGTTGCTTCATAAAGATGAGGTTTAATTTCCTTTTGTCGTGTATGGAAAGAGATTTTTGTCCATAATTGTAATGTACGTCAACCAGCCTTTTTCCAAAGACACGACATTTACTTAAATAAAAAAGGTAAAATAATGATATTCATGGACTATAGTAAGTGACTATATATGAAGTTTCATCAATTTTCGTTAAGGACTGAGTTAGAGATATTGATTCATAATTGAATTTTTCATGAAGCCCTTTTTTCTGTGACACCATATTGAATATCAAAAACGCAAAAGAATCAATATCGATGGACATAAAAAGGAACACCTGTACGGATTTCTATTAGTTTTTGTCTAGGATTTAGAAGATATCTGTCCGGAGAAACAGACAAGCATGGTCATTGGTCCATGATGAAATTATACATTTAGCCTCCTTTTTATTACGTGTCTTTAAATGAATATACATCAAACCTCCTTCTTCCATGACACGGCACTAAAAAGTGTATGTAACTGTGGTGTTGCATGGTCAATCTGGGTGAAAGTTGTTTTACTGCATTTCAAATGGTGGTTGATAGATGTGGAAAGTTCGATGTAAAAACTCTGAGTAGCTTTCAAGACAAGACCCAAAACATGAAATATTTACTCAGCCGCATAACTTAAAATCACTCCCAGTCGACCATTTTGTATTGAAGGAAAAAGAAATGTTACGGCGGAATGGGTTATTGTACACACATATAAAGTTTCACAAAATTCTGTCCAATGGTATTGGAAATATTCTCCCGGATGGACAGACAGATGGAAGATAGGACGGACGGACGAGCAACGCTAAAACGCTAAACTACATGTATATCCCCCCCGCCCTTGGCGGGAGATAAAAATGTGACCTCCACAGCATACACAAGATAAAAGTATTGACGGACGACAGACTGCAAATGTCGGACGATGAACAGCGAACACTGTAGGATCACAAAAGCTCATCTTGAGTACTGCGTGCTTGGGTGAGCTTAAAATGAGTTACCTTGAGCAAAAATATACATAACCAGAAGAGTCTTTTCGTGAGGTGAAATACTTCTATGTATCTGGTAGCTTTCATATGTAACAGTAGTGACCACAACTGTTGATCAATATACACCTTTGAAAAGTATTTTGTCAAAGAAGTAATAAACAACTGTGCCACAGATCGGTAAAAAAAATTGCAATAAGGAGTGATTAAATGATTTTTCATCTCTTGGATGTCGGCTATGTTGAAATGTAGCAATTGTGATTGTCTTTTTATACATTGAAGATTTCCATGCAAAGGTCTGGGTTTTCGTCTTGCATATCCCTAAAAAGAGATTCCAAGTTTGTACCTTGTTCAACTCTATAGCCTAGTGGAAGGGTTGCTTTTTCCTGGTCCGATATTTTTGGATCGTAAACCCAGTCTGGATAACCTCTTACAAGAACTGTAACAACACTCACGTGTGGAGGATTTATAACAAGTCCAGGACATCCAGAGGCACCTTTAGTAAAATTCTCAGCAACATGAAAGAGCCATCGTTTTGGATTATCAAGCCTGTCTTCCCTGTTTGCTTCACAAAGTAATCTATTATCTTGACACCATCGTCTAACAATATTTATGTGATTAGCAGTTACAACGGATTCCATATTGATGAAACTATCAATCAAACACCATTTTTTAGGACCTCTGTTTGGATGACCAACCAGATAGAACGGCTTTTCAAGTACTGGTCTAGTGAAGTGTACAAATGGCGGTGGCATGGGAGTACCAATTTGGTTTTCTTTAAGCTCCAGTATAGCAGTATCTGTCTCAAGGTTACGATAGTGAACAACCGGTTTGAAGTAGAATTTGTTACTTTCCGATACACTAAAATCATTTTCAAGGTGGTTAAAAACACACCAAACCCTACCGTCATCTAGTTTTTTCTCTCTCTCCATTTCAGTTGAACCATAGAAAGTCATGCCTAGAATAGATAAGAAATTTGATAAGACCACTACTTTGTGTAGATCAGAAAACAGATAATGCTGGTAAATAGCATTTCCTTCTTTCCTGCTATTTTGCATATCTTCTCAAATTATGTGAACCTTTGCCAAATTATCCTGTGTTTGTGTGATTATAAGAAATGAGGCTTTGAAAACTTACATGGTTCAAAGGAAAATGCTGGCTACAGTATTTTCGCTTATTCCCAAGTTTTCTACCTTTATACAAAAAAAAAACACAAAATTTGATATGAAGATTTTTTTTTCAAGATTTTACCCTGAGGTAAACTTTATGACCGGAATGGCCCAGTTTCAAACTTGTCTCTATCATTATTACGAGAAATATTCTAACCAAGTTTTAGGAGTACCAGGCTGAAAATGTGGCCTAAAGGTTGTAAATAAGGTTCTCCTAAGATTTGACCCGGTAATCTACTTTTTGGCCTAATGTAACCCAATTTCATACAAGTCTGAGAACTCATCAAAACAAACTCTCTAACCTATTTCCATGATTACCAAGCTAAAAATGTGACTTCTACAGTACACACAAATTTTTTTTCTAAGATCATGCCCATTGACCTACTTTTAGGTCCGACAAGAGCCAATTACGAACCCCTTTAAGATATCTCCCAGAAAAACACTGACTATTTTCATGATCATTAGACTGAAAATGTGGCCTCTAGAGCGCATACAAGGTTTTCTCAGATTTGGTTGAGTGATCTACTTTTTGACTTGACATGATCCAATTCTTGACGAGACTCTAGCCAAGTTTCGATACAGTTCTTTTAAAAATTTGTCAGGTGAGCTGATAAGAAGGTCCCTCTTTTGACCGCTGAAAAAATGAATCAGTGAAACCACAGACGGACTTTTATTTTTTCTTCTTGACTACACAAGAACAAGAGGGCCAAGATGGCCCTGGATCGCTCACCTGAATTTTTGAGAGGACCATAGCCAATGGTTTTCAAAATCTAATCAGCCATTTCAGAGAAGAAGAATTTTTAAGATGTCTGTATAGTGTAAATAACCCACAGCCATCAGAGCCATGTTTCTTGATGGATCAAAATTTCTCGAGCAATTTTTGAAAAGGGTCAGCTAAGGAACGTTTCATTGAAGAAGAATTTTAAAGAATTTCTTCATGGCCATATAGTGCAAGTAGCCCCCATGCACCAGATCCATGTTTACTTACGGATCAAAATTTCGCAAACATTTTTTGAAAAGGGTCACCCAAGGAACATTGCTGTGAAATTTCAAAATCTGACTAGCCGTTGCAGAGAAGAATTTTTAGGAATTTCTTCATTTCCGTAAAGTGCAAGTAGCCCCCATTCGCCAGAGCCATGGTTCTTGACGGATCAAAATTTCATGAATAGTTTTTGAAAAGGAACATCTGTGTGAAATTATTTTAAAATCTGACAAGCGGTTTCAGAGAAGAATTTTTAAGAATGCCTTCATTTCTGTATAGTGCGATTAAACCCCCATTCACCAGAGCCACGTTTCTTGACGGATCGAAATTTCACGAACAATTTCTGAAAAGGGTCACCAAAGGAACATCTGTGTGAAATTATTTTAAAATCTGACCAGTGAGTGCAGAGAAGAACATTTTTAAAGAATTTCCCAGAAAATTCCATTTGGTTGCCATGGCAGCCAGAGTTTTTGATGGAATCAAATTCTGTGGACAGTTTTTAAAGAGGACCTCCCAAGGAACACATCAGCCATGTTTGGTCAAAATTGGCCCAGCGGTTTAGGGGAAGTTGATGTTTAAAGAATTGTTGACGACGCACGACGGACACCGGGTGATCCTAAAGCTCCCCTTGAGCACGTTGTGCTCAGGTGAGCTAAAAGAGAGACATCCAATATCATACTGATCATTCTCTCCAGTCTGTTCTTGATCCATGCGGTCAGCAAAAGCCGCTACTTTTGTCTATAGTACTGAAGGGTTAGAAACATTGAGTCCATATATTTTATTTCTGGTTTTAGGTCAAAAACAATCACAGAAGATTCGACAGGGTATGTTTGAAGACAGGACTGCTTTTTCAGTATTTTGATCAAAACTGTTTGCAAATACAAATATGATCACATGCTAAGAAAAGTTTAAAGTGTATTTGAACACAGTATACGTCTTATATTTAGGGATTAGATCCCAGTTCTGATTGTCATATGTCAAGAAACATGTTCCGGGCATAACCGCTCAATTGCTCAATCATTCTTCTCTTTCAGCAACAGCAAACGCTGGAATCTTGGCCTTTACATAAGAAGAACATCATAATATGCACATGACAATTCCCTACTCTAGCTGATTTGAGAAGTGGAATAGGGCATGTTTGACTCTTTACAAAACGAATAGAAAAGTGTCCAAAATCAAAGTATACGATGACAAATGAGGTTAAAATGGTGAAGTTTATCTATTAAAGACTAGAAAACAATTTAGGAAAAGGATAAAATACTGCTTAACAGCATTTTCTCCGTTTTCACAATTGTTTTCAGAATTTTACTCTGTTGGGGAAATTAACAATTATGTAAGTCAAAGCTCCAATAGAAATTGGGCATTAAACGTGTTAAAAATATCTTAGGGGTTACCTGCCTTATTTGAATTACACTGAATAATTACAGCCATATGAAAAACTGAATATGCAAAGTGACAGTTCTGGCTGAATCTTGGCATAGATATGCCCTCAACTGAGCCAGAATTCATCACTTAACAGATATATGGAGCACTCAGACACATGAGAATGTACTCTCCTTTACTACAAATTAAAAGAAAAATGTCTTTGAGTTTTTTATAGGATAGATGATGATGATTCTAGCTCACAAATATCAAACAAAAAAAAAGTAGAAATAAAACTATCAGCATTGTCAAATGAAAATTAAGTTTATTACAGAGCCATGATAGAATTGGCGAGCCTGCGTTAGATAATGTACTACTTGCTTTACAAATACCAAAATGAACAAATGTTTCTAATAAAAAAAAAAAAAAGAAAAAAAGAAGAAATTAGGAGGAGAAAGTGGAAAAAAAGAAATCAGAAAAAGACATTATCTACTAAATGTCAAAAGCGACTAAAGGAAAGACGAAAGGGAAGAGCAGAAGAAGAATGTGAAGAATCTACTTTGATGGAAAATCAAAAACGTGAGTAGAGAATGAGGAGAAAAACCCCAGAAGAGTTCAGGAACAGAAAAAAAAAGTTGAGGGTATTTTTTTGTCCAAAGCCATAACGTAATTATTCCAAAATATACATTATGTATATTGACAAATAATACAAAGATCCATTGGTTGTATTTCATGATATTGAATTAATACGCATCAAACAAATAAAACAAGGAATCAAAGAAAATACAAAGTTATAATGTCCACAATGGGTCTTTCTCTCAAATTTTACCATGAACTTAATGGATAAAAAGAAGTTGTACAAAAACACGTTGACCAAAATGCCTTTCTCAATGAAAACTAAGTATCCGACTGATATAAAAACAAATTGGCTTATCTTTAAAAGTGGGTGGAACAATTCCAAAAGACTATGTCGGTTCTTGACATAGCAAGGTGTGAAAACTCTACTTTAATGTTGCTTAATTTGAACCAATCAATGAATCATCATAGATTCAACCAGCCACAACAGTCGCTGATAAAAAAGCAGTAATCAATGTAAAAATCCATGACGAACGATGTTTGGAATGGGAATAACTTTCAGCCTCATATCGTAATAAAGTCCCCATTCAAGCAAAGAATCTCGTTATCGAGAGCATTTAGAAAAAGAGAATGTTGAATGATTGAATTTCTAACACTAGTTTACCAAACCCCTAATTTTAAAAATAGAAGGGCCATGATGGCCCTTAAGCCGCTCACCTGAATATTTTGACCAAACATGATCCATTTTCAATCCTTTTTGAGATACTATGACACACAGGTGAATATACGAACGCAGCCAGTGATGACATATTTATATTCAGTGATATAAAATCATCTAAAACATCGTTACTAGCCAAAGGATATTGTTAAAGTTTATTGTATAGTTTGTTTATAACCAGTGGATAGTTTTGGTATTTAAATTTCGACTTCATTTTGTAGAATTTGCTGTATTTTACTTACAATTTGAAAGTTGCATCGTCTATGTGTAGTATGGTCACTTTTTTACATGCCTCATCTATTTGGTCAGTCTGCATCTACCTGTGTTCTGCTTGATCGATCATTTCCCTCCAATAAATCAGTCATGACCTTTTGAATTTTTCATTCTCGCTTCAGTCTTTCTGCTGCTAACTTTGGAAGCCATTATTGTCTTCTAGACCAGAAATTATTGTGAAAAAAGGAAGGTATTGGATGTAAGTTACCTTTTTGGATACCTTTTTCACGATTCTCAAATCTTACCTTTTTCATGAAGATTTTGGAAGTATTTTAATTATTTGATCAGTTTACCCTTAACAGTTATTCCCATCCTTCTTTGATCCAGAGTATTTCCTTTGTGTTTTTTGAAGCAGTAAGACAATTCTTTTTTTAATCTTTCTCTGGCCTGCATATCTTTTATTAATATTTTCAACACAAGCAGTCACTGGGAAAATACAGAGAGGGATAGAGAATTTACTTACCACCCTGTATAGTATGAATTCACCTAGTTCCCCAAATTGGTAAGGATATGGATTGTATTTGTTGTTTGTAAGAAATAAGAAATCCTGACATTTAATATCAGTCATTTTTGTTAGAATGAACTTAGCTTAAAATAAGATTAGTTCACTTCAGAGTTTGTTTACAAATTGTTCAGTTTACATTCAAAACCACGTTTTGTTTTGTATTGTTTTGCATGTTTGCTTATCTAAGGGTAAAGGATTTGTATGTCAGCAACTGACATAAAAATCCTTTACGGCCTTAAACTATGATTGAATAAATGCGACTGAAATTATTCATTTATTATTTTGTGATATTTTACTTTTGCTACATTGTTTTAGGAAGTGTTGTTTTTACATACCTTTTCAGGGTGAAGTTATTCACAATCTGGAGCAAGGTAAATAAATGATGAACTAGAGAGGAACTTATTTGTCACTTTCCTCAAACTCCAAAGAGAACCCAATATAAACCTTTGAAAAGGAAGGAATATGGCCCTGCAACATATGTACAATAACCCGTAACATTGCACATCGGTCTAATAGTATATGTAGTGCAGTGTATAAGGAGTTTGATGGTAAATGTTAAAAATCAAGTAGACAATGACCCTAATATTTTGGTGCGGGAGATTAGTTCAGACTTAGATGTGTCCAATGTTACCATCCATAGAGTGCAACATGAAGAACTGGGGCTGCGAAAGATTTCCGCGCGATGGTTACCTCATGTGCTGACTCCCGAACAGAAGAAGAACATAGTTTCTTGTACAAGGCAACTTTTAGACATGTTCGAGCCAAAAGGATATCTGACGTAGTCACGGGAGATGAAACTTTGATATACTTCTATGGGATCCCTAACAAACGTTCAAACGTTCTAACATGATGTGGCTGGCAAAAGATGAACCCAGACCTGTGGTCTGTAAACCAGGTTTTCAGAGTCGGAAATGGCGTTTCACAATGTTTTTCAAACATGAAGGACATGTAGCTGTAGATGCTCTACCATTAAAAACAACCATGACAGGGCGATACCAGAGAAAAACTAAACTTCTTCAGGTGGTTTCTGAGTTGAATGACCGTCGCCCCATCACAAGAACATCGAGAATCATGATTTTGCATGACAATGCCAGTGCCCATGACACAGCAGCTACAGACCAGTATTTGTCAGAGAATAGAATTTCTACACATCCATTCTGAATAACTCACACTGGATGTGAATCACATGTTGTATCATTGTATTGCTGTAAAGGTCGGAGCCCATATATCAAATCATTGAACTTTTACTTATTTTATTACTTAGTTCACAAAGCTTAAATAATTATGGCCTTTACGTTGTGAAAATTTGGCCTCCAAGTTGTACAAAAACTTTTCCTAGAATTTCCCTCAGGGATCTGCTTTTTAGCCCAAACAAAGACTATGACCACCTTTCATAAGTAAAGGAGTGAAAATGTGGCTTCTAGAGTGTACAAAAGGTATTTCAAAGATTTAACATAACAACCTTGTTATTTACCGATTGTGACCCATTTTCAATTTCATCTTACTGGTTATCAAGAAAAAGATTCTGAAAATTTTTCATAAGTATTGGACACACCTGTTCAAGATATCATCAACACAAACATTCTGACCAAATCATGACTACTACACAGAAAATGTGGCCTCAAGAATGTACACAAGGTTTTCTTGACCAAGTGACCTAGCTTTTGACACACCACATGACCCGTCTGACCAAGTGAGTCATGAGTATTGCACTAAAAAGGTGTCTTCTAAAGCTAGGCTTTTCTAGTCCTAGTTTTTGACCCAACATACCTCATTTTCAAACTCGTCTGAGAAATCATCAAGACAAGCTTTCTAGTAAACTTTGAGATCATTTGGACTAAAAAATCTGGTCTCTAAAGCGTGGCCTCTAAATTGGGTTACAAGAGTTAGGAAAAATTTGTGTTAGAATGGATTCAAATATATCTGAAAC
Organism: Tridacna crocea; assembly: GCA_943736015.1. Lineage (NCBI taxonomy): Eukaryota > Metazoa > Mollusca > Bivalvia > Cardiida > Cardiidae > Tridacna > Tridacna crocea. The sequence goes on along the minus strand of OX031057.1, from coordinate 55,859,717 downwards.
AATCTTTCTACCAATAATGAAAAACAATTTATTTCTGCCTACTTGCAGAGGCTTTAAGATCATTATCTGCATAAATTTAATTTGATCAAGTCAAACAACTTTTCGTTTTGTAAATAGTAAAATACGTATGTAATGCTGTTAAGCGAACACAAGAAGGCCATGATGGCCCTGATATCGCCCATCCGAGCTTTTTGACTATACAAGACCATTTCTTATCTTTCCCAGGGTACAATAACAAACATTCTGACAAATGTCCACTTCTTCTCTAGAGTGTTTTAAGATTTGACATACTGACCTAGTTTTTGACCCGACATGACTCATTTTCGAACATATCCGAGTTATCATTAAGACGAACCTCCTAACCTTGAAAATGAGTATCATTCTTCCTGAAAACAAAATACTTTCAGTGTAAAATGGTCAACGATGCGTCTTCTAGATAGAATGCTAGTGGCATAAATTACTTGAAAGGTGATCTACTTCAGCTTTCAGTTTGATCTTTTGAATCCTTTACCATCAGATACTTGACTCGAAAGTCAAAAGCTTAATTACAATGCCTCGTGTTTAGTGTTTTGCACACTCAAAACACCCCAGTTATGTATTGAGTTTCTCTATTACTGCAGATTGGCAAATTTAAGAAGATTTACAGTGAAAAGTTTGGTTTCAAGCAACCGCTCAGATGATGATAGTTACAATATGGTGATAAGGGAAACTGTCGCAATTGTTTTTTTAATGAATCAGAATTCAAATTAACCAGAGGTATTTTTTGTTAAAGTACAGACATACTTACGCAAAAAGAAAATGTTCCCAAACAGGTAACTCTATAATTTTGAAAGATTTGAGGAAACAAAATTGTCATCAATAACGTATTAGAGCACAAAAAATTTAAATGATGTTGCAATGAGTAAAGCATTACTGAATTCTGGACTTCGATGGAAGACAAGAACTTAAGTAACAATCAAAGCAAAATATATATTCTTGAAGTAGACCATAAATACCAAAACGTTCTGAAAAAAAATAAAACGCATAATGATTAACTCCCCTAATTAATGCAGAATGATTTTCGCCCTTTCAAAAGGAGCTACTTGAAAACAAATGTACAAAATTTAAGTAAAAGATTGATATTTCGAGTCTCGACCATTCAACAATCTACATTTTCGTAAGATTCCTATAATCCTGGCAAAAACTCTACTTTATTTCACCTAAAGTAACTTGGTAATTCGAGTCTCGATAAATCGGTATTTCGAATGTGGTTGTTGGTCCCTGTAATCACTTTCTTTTGAAATTGATCGTCTATACGTATACAATATTTTTGCGCCTCTCGATCAATTGTTTTCAAGCCTTTTCTAGCAAAGCTTTTCATCACGTCTGCCTGTCTATGGTGTGGTGTAAGTTTTACAATTATGTCAATTACTACGTGGGATTTATACCATAATATGAAAAGGGAAGTTACTGAAATTAATTTATGATGAGACGTTAATTGTGACAAAAGCCCTTTAAAGTCATTGTTAATCCTAAAAGGACAGTTTAAAGCATTTGTGATCAGTCGACGTCTATTTTAAATCAGTTTTCGAGTCAATCTATTCAGTACATCTGGGTTTTTTTTAGGTCGGCTCACATTGCCAGATTCAGACCCGTTTAATCACACAAATTTTGTGTCTTGTTAGGCTGACGTCATATTTCGGGTTTGTGTGAATTTCACTTGTACTTTTTGATGTCATAGAAATTTACCTTTGACAAAGGTAAATATGATTTTTCACGGGGTGTGTAGATATTCTGGTGTGTTTCGTGTCGGAGACATTGGTAATGACAAAAGTCGTAATCCTGTTTCCTTTTTATTTCTCGTAAGTTCAGCTCTATACTCTTAGTAATTTACTCTTCCATGACCATTCAACAGCACAGTAATCACACGGAAACGTAGGTGATTCAAACAATTGTGGTCTTTTTGGTTTGTATTCTTCGATCCTTTTTAACAACTTTTTCTAGTTGCATGGCGCCGTATCAAACGATATTTCATTGCAACACCGGTATCCGAAGAACTTAACCCATTTCCATGTACAGCAGAAATGTAGAACAATAACTATTTTCTCACACAAACAACTTAGTTCACAAGCTTTTCCGTGGGAAGAATATTATAGCATTTAAAAAAGTAGATATTACAATTTTGTGAAACTTACATTACACTTACTACTTCTCCAAAAACTATCGAAAGGAATGCCATATCATTGAAAATATTCAATTGAAATCAAAGAAGTCTTAAACAGCAACAATTACAGAAAATAACCCTGTCGATATGATATTGTTCAAATGCTATAAATAAATGAATCAAATGGGGACAGATACAAAGTTGTATTGCACGGGAAGTAGACTTTGATCACCGATCTTGAACGCAGTGCATTTTTATAGACATTTTGGAAAATTCAGGCACCGCGAAATTTCGAGCATTTTAATAATCCCCTTGGTACTTCGAATTATCGAGTTTTCACTGTATATTGAAAACAGATAAAATCTCTAACCCTATTGATCAATCAAACCATGTTGTTCATAAGGCCTACCAGACGATAAAATTATCTGACAGATATTTTTCTAATGTTGTGTAAAGTATAAAATTTTGGTAACTATATCCATTTCCTTTATCCGCTTTGCTTACAAGGCATATAATTTATTTATCTGTCCCACTGCTGATATGCTCAAATGCCTTGGTTGAAAAGTTGATTTGGCACGCCTTCTGTCGTCCTTTCTATTTTTCGATTTTAAATTTCAGTGCTTGATCTTCTGGGTCTTCAGATAGCATTTGTATTCCTTAAGTACACCGGACAGGCACATTTAAGTTCATGTTCCACAGATTTTTAGATCTGTTCTATGTCCTTTTTTTAAAACTCGGTTGAATAGTATAATCATTTTGCCCTCATATTGTCATCTTACTTTTCTGATAAGATCCATATCAGAACCCTTTATTCTTTAATGTAAGATGCTGTTGCACCGGTTGATTTAACCCATTACCACACAATCCCTACTTTTGACGACCCTGAGAAAGATGCATTTAGAAAATACTGTGGGAAAAGGAGAAAATGCTGGTAAACAGCATTTTCTCCTTTTCCCACATTGTTCTCTAAGCATGCCAAATCAAATTTTAGTTTTTGATTAACAATTATTTTGTCGTCTGCAAATGCTTGCAATTTGGACTAGTCCAAAATTTTGTTGTTTGGTAACGGGTTAATAACTTTACTATAGTCATTGAAGTTCATGTTTGGGTCTTACTCCAAATCCAGGTTGATGAAATGATATTTGTGTCTCAAGCATATCGAAACCAAGTGGAATGCAAACATGTGCTATTGCATTGTCTTACATATCTGCAGATGCATATCTGTGCTTTAACATAGTGTCCGTTTCAACACCTTGATATGCCACAAATGTAAATGTATAAAACAGAAGTAAATATCAGCGTCATCAATTGACAGTACTTCAATACCTAAAATTCTAATATCTGGTTTCCTAAAAATGGCTCTTCCAATATTTGACGAGAATATTGCATTGCATCTGTGCTCTTAATGTCAATATCCAACGGAACAAGGGAAGTCCTTGGAACAATAACATCATTATAAATGAGAATTAGAAATCTACCTAAAGATGGCTTTATTGCCAACTCACAATAGTTATAGGCTGAACAAACTAAGCAGATAACAAAAGGGCCATGAAGGCTCTGAAGTCTACCTTGGCCTTTCGACCAAACATGACCCATTTTCAATCTCTTCTGAGATATAATGACAAACACACTACCAAATTTTCATCATTATTGAACTGAACATTTTGCCTCTTGCTTTTCCGCAAGCTTTTTTAGATTTTCTGTCAGTAACCGACTTTTCAGCCCAACATAGGCCATATTCCAATGGCAGATATAACTAGAGCTACCACTACACGTGATTATACTCCCACCAGATCTTTGTCACAAAAACAGGTCTTAGCCACAGAATGCAGTATGGTTTAGTACAAAAGTAAAAGTTGAAAAAAGTTCAAGGGGAGATAATTCCGTAACAAATCGCAGTAGGGCCATGACAATTGCACATGCACAACTTCATTTACATAAAAACCCTGTGTGTAAATGTGATTTCAATATCTGAGAAACTCTACGAGAATTGCTCCGGACAAAGTTATGTCTACGGATGGATGGACAGACGGACAGACAGCCATAGCGATTCCAGTATACCCCCCTCCACTATGTAGTGGGGGTATAATAAAACGAAAATATTGACCAATTTTCTTATACATTGGACAGAAAATGTGGCCTCGAGAGTTTTTTCCAAGTTTTGACATGGCGACCTAGTTTTTTTAACCAAATGTGGACCATTTCATCTTACTGATCATCAAGATATACATTCTGAGTCATTTTCGTAAGTATTGGACAAAAAATGCTAACTCCAGAGCTACACAAGCTAATTAAAAGATTTGATTCGATGACCTAATTTTTGACAGTGCAAGACACTTTTCAGAGTCATTCAAGATATCATCATGTAAACAAACTGACCAACTTTCATGACTATAGAATTTGAAATGTGGCGTCTATAGTGTACAAAGGGTTTATCTAAGATTTGACCTCGTGACATAATTTTTAACCCGACCTGACCCATTTTCGAAGGCGTCTGAGATGTCATCAAGACAAACATTCTGACCAAGTTTCAGGAGAATCTGATTGAAAAAAATGCCTCTAGAACGTACACAAAGTTTTTCAAAGATTGATCCCAGTGACATAGTTTTTGACCTGCCATAACCCATTTTCAAACATCAGGACAAACATTCTAACAAACTTTAATGAGAATTTGACAGAAAATATGGACTCCACAGGGTATACAAGGTTTTTGTAAGATTTGACACAGTAACCTTGTTTTCAAAACGACATGACCCACTTTCAAACTCGTCAGGGATATCTCTGGCAAACTTTGAAGAGTATCAGAACAAAAAAGAAAACAAAACGAAAAAAGAAACTCTAGAGAGTACAGTTTAATAGTTTTTGACTTAGTGACCTAGTTTTTACTCAACATGACAGACATCCTGACCAACTTTCCGAAGTATTGCACTGAATATGTTGCCTTTAGAGCATACACAAGGTTTTTTCTAAGCGTTGACCTGTTGATATAGTTTTAGAAAGCACATGACCCATTTCAAAACTCATCCAAGAAAACACTAAGACAAACATTCTGACCAACTCTCTGGAGATTTGGACTGAAAAATGAAAATATGGCCTCCAAAGCGTACACAAGGTTTTCACCTAGTTGTTGTCCGACATGCCACATTTTCAAATGTCACTGGGATATCATCAAGAAAATCATTCTGATCAACTTTGAGGAGTTTTTGACTGAAAAGTGGTCCTTAGAGCGTAAACAAAATTTTTTCTAAGATTTGACCTAGGGGCCCAATTTTTTACCCGGACATAACCCATTTTCAAAATCTTCAAAGATATAGTCAAGGCAAACATGCTGACCAATTTTCAAGAGTTTTTGACTTAAAATGTGGCCTCTAGAGCTTACATAAGATTTGACCTAGTGACTTATTTTGAAGACCCAACATGATTTATTTTCAAATTCGTCCGATAGCTTACCAAGACAAACATTCTAGCCTAGTTTCTTGAGTATCAGATTGAAAATCTGGCCTCTAGAGTTGACAACAAACGACGGACAATGGACACAGCATGATCACAAAAGCCCACGTTGAGCACTTTGTGCTTAGGTGAGCTAAAAAAATCGAAATAAGTTGATTTGTTAGAAAGATGCATAGATACTCATTCATTTGTTTGTTTCAGTAAATAGTTTGTTTATTATTGCATTTCCTTCATTTTTAAACGCCACTATTAAATGATTATTAAGTCTTGTAATGATACTTTGGGAAGAAAATAAAATGACACTGCGTCTCCAAGTTCTTTGCAAGTAATGTTAAACAATCTTTTTTTTTTATCCAATGGGTTGTTTTCCTTGCAACCAGCAAATGCAACTTTTGGTCAGTCTCTATGAATAAACACATGAGATCGATTTGGCAGTTTGTTGGTAAATCCCAAAGTTGTTCGAGAGTATGCATTATTTGTGTAATCATATGAATTTTTTATCACTCTTAGAATTTTTTATAATTAAGATTTGTTTGATGATATGAGATATAATCATTATTTATGCTATCTTTTCAGCAACTCAAATAATTTTGTAAGACAAAATAGAGCAAAATATTCATGTTTCTGAGTCCATTACATAAATGTTGACTGATGGGCGTGGTTCAATTGACAGAGTCAGACAATGAGCAAGAATCATCACTCCACATACATAATTATGTTTGAGTTTCGCATAATGCATGTGACGTCTGCGAAAGAGCTATGACAATGCCAGGCATGTTTTTTATGTACAAAAGCCAGTCTAAAGTGTAAATGAATAAAATTATTAAATGATGGCTTTGTCACAGTCTTACCTGCATCCATTATTCCTTCCACAACATGCCATGCAGTGCATAGTAGATTTCTGGTACCACGACCAACTCTAAAACCAGTTCCACTACCACCTGGATATTCTATTCGGCATACAGACTTTTCCCATTCATTTCTAAACTTACTAACAATTACTTCCTCTACTTTTCCTTTACTATGTTCTGGTAGATAAATGAAGTTTCCAGCACTGGGTCCTGGTTGAGACTTTTGACTGAAGAATTCCTTTCTCGTATGTTCATTGAAAGGTTCAAACCTAGTCCTTTCCTTTTCTGAAAAATGATAACAAGAGGTCCATAAGTGTCCGGATCTTTCTCTTGGCAGTGAGTTGCTAGAGTAGTGACCTCAAAGTGCATTAATTTGCCTTTGCAGCCATGTAGATCAAGTAAAGGACGTGCATTTTGATCTTCTAATCAACACTGCCTGCTTTGCTAAAACATTTCGCAGAAGAGCAACCATCAAAATTCAGTTATCTGGGTCTTAGAACAGGAACATATCTGTTGGGCTTATACGGTACTGTAAGGTTTAAATATAAAGGAGACCACTAAAAATTATTCATGAATAAAAATTTCAATTTTTTATCATAAAATTCTGTAGTTTAATGACCCTGAAGAAGAACTTTAAAACACTGAAAGAACAGGAGAATATACTAGTAATCAACATTTTCTCCTCTTCTCACTATGTTTTGTGCCAATATAAGCTTCTTTAAGCCTTTATAAAACTTGTGACTTGTGAGGTTGAGCAAGGTTTTAGGTTGAGCAAGGTTTGAGCCGAGGGCTATGATCTGAACAATCTTGTTAGATGCAACTACAGCTATCACTAAACGTGATCACAAAAGTGCCCTTTGTAACAGAATGCAGAATGGCTTAGTACAAAAGAAAGAAAACAAACAAGTGGGGATAGACTTAAGGTTCTTGTACTCTGCATGCACTTTACGTTAATGTGTTCTATCTGTATATGAAGTTTCTAGTCACTAGCTTTTATGCTTTGGATGTTATGCCCCAGACAAAAACAAAAAATATAATATACAAAGGGAAATAACTCTTAAAATAATGGGAATAGAGTTATGGTTCTTCTAAAGTGCAGTTTGTTTTATGTGATCTAATTTTACATGAAGTTTGAAGTTACTAACTTCTGTACTTTGAAAGTTACACCCCATATAAAACCAAAAGTTATAATTTATAAAGTGGGATAACTCTTAAAATAGTGGAAACAGATTAATGTGAAGTTTGAAGTTACTAGCTTCAATACATTGGAAGTTATGACCTGGACAAAAAAACAAAGTTCAAATTTACAAAGGGCAATAACTAAAACATATTTGGTATAGAGTAATGGTTCTTGTACACTGCACTTCTACTTAATGTGATCTAATTGTGTGTGAAGTTTGAAGTAACTAGCTTCAATACATTGGAAGTTATGACCTGGACAAAAATCCAAAGTTAAAATTTACAAAGAGCAATAACTCAAACTAGAGGCGCTTGAGCGCCTGTATCGCTCCACAGGCCTGATTTTTCTGTAACGGTGAAGAGAAGTTTTTAACAATTACCATTCACTCCTGCATTTTAGGTCAAAAGAAAAAAAGCTATGAAAAACATCGTGAGAAAAAAAGAAAATAGTAGTAACCTGCATTTTCTTAGTTTTACACAGTAATTTCTACCCTTTTTGATACAAGTTTTACTAATTTGAAGATTTATTATGTTGTCTGCAACATCTTTCAATTATGACCAGTTACAAAAATTTTGTCTTCTGGTTATAGTTAAAGAGGGTCTTGTTACAAACCATTTTGGGTGGGGAAATATCAAAATATAAAAAAAATGTCTTGTGGCAATTGTTTTATTGAAGTTGCAGGATCAGTTTGATTGGATAGCAAAATGCCTTATCACAACAGTAAAGCCCTAACCCTCTTTGTACTAGGTCACCAGTAGGTCAACAAACCTTTACTAGAACTAATCAAAGTGCATAGGTTCTCTTGTTTTATATGAAAAGGATTATAGATTATGTAAAGCAACCATCTTTAACTCTTTACCAAACGACAAAATTTGGGATGTGACCAAACTGAAAGCATTTGCAGACAACAAATTGAACATTGATGAAATGATGATTTTTCTCTTTGATAGAGTAGAAAACACTGAGGGAAAAGGAGAAAATGCTGATAACCAGCATTTTCTCCTTTTCCAAGAGTGTTTTCCAAACACTTCTTATGGTAAAGACTTACCACCATAGGAACTAACCTGCAATACAACAATTAAATCCAGCGAATAGTTTAAGAGAAGGAATTTTTCAAATATTTTACTTTATACCATAAAAGGAAAATGAGTCTCCCATAAAAGCCTGGTTTTTTGACGGACCTTTTTTTTTAAGAAATTCTGTAGACCTCTATCTAAGGAACATTCCTGCAAAATAATAATGCTATCCAATTAGCGGTTTGGAAGGAGAAGATTTTTAAAGGTTTTTTACTTTGGTTGCCATGGCAACCAGAATTATTCATGGAACACAATTATTTGAAGGAATTTGAAAGAGGACCACCTAAGGAACATTCCTGTGAAATTTGGTAAAAATCCAGTCAATAGTTTATGAGGAGAAGATTTTAAAGAAAAATTTTACGGACGCACGGACGAACGAACGGACGGACGGACGAACGGACGGAGGCACGACGGACACAACGCCATGACAATAGCGGACAATAGTGGAGCTAAAAATAGCTGGTATAGGGTAATTTAATGCTTTCTGTAAAGTGCACTTCTCCTTAATGTGATCTAACTGTATGTGAAATTTGAAGTTACTACCTTTAATACTTTGGAAGGTATGCGCCGGACAACAATCAAGAGTTAAAATTTTCAAAGGGTATTAAACCAAAAAATAGTTGGAATAGAGTTATAATTCTTGTACACTGCACTTCTCCTTTATGTCATCTAACTGTGTGTGAAGTTTGAAGTACCTACCTTTAATACTTTGAAAGTTATGCTCTGGAAAAAAATCCAAAGTTAAAATTTGCAAATGGCAAAACGTTCAAGGGGAGATAATTCCGCAACCAATGGCAGAAAGGTTTTGAAAATTGCACATGCACAATTTCATATGTACCCAAACATTATGTGTACATTTCAGTGCAGTACTTGAAAAACTGTAGGAGAAAGGATCCGGACAAAATTGTGTCGATAGATAGACGGACGGACGGTCTTACGATACGGACCTTGTGGGGTCGAATTGCTCTTTATTCAATGCAACCCAGTGCACCTCCACAAGTGCATTTTTAACCCCACTATGCCTAACCCTAACCCCATACCTTCCAGATGGACGGAATGAACCCCATAGCGACTAAATTTACGGACAGACGGACGGACAGCCATGGTGTTTCCAGTATACCCCCTCCACTTCGTTGTGGGGGGGGGTATAATTAGTTAAATACATGTATATCTGCACAATTTGTTAACATGAGACTGCATTCTCAGGAACTGGAAGATTTTTAAATGTTCGCCATATAAGTCCAGGTAAAACTTGCGACTGCCCAGCCAGAACCAAATTTGACCCCGGTGCTGATTTAAACAATATTTTGAGCAGCCCACAAGATAAAACTATATGCAAAATTATATAGCCCTAGGCTACTGTGGTAGAGTTAATTTTGAACCCAGGGCTTTAATTTGAACACTCGTGGTAGAGGTCTATCGTATAAAGCTACATGCCAAATTTGGTAGACCTATGCCTTCTGATTTGAACCAAGAAAACCTATAAAGTTTTCTCTATATACATGTTAGTACATGTTAAAATTGTGACCCACAGAATGGGGGCCAATTCTGGCTCCAGAGCTTTACCAGCCTTTTCTCCTTTTCCTAATGTTTATTGTAAGGCTTTCATACTCAAAGTTTTAAAGTTGGTGTTGTTTTACAGGGTTTACATCAGAAAAAAACACGTGTTTTTTTTTTTTAATAAAATTCAAACCCCAAATGGTAACTGCATCGCAGAAATAAAGAAAGTCTGATTGACAGACAAACAGGTAATAGACATATGAGGGGTAATCAAAGAGAATGTGGACCAATGCCCATATCAGAATAATATTATAATCAAAAAGCTAACGCACTGAAGGCAGCGGGTTTCTTTTCTGGTTCCGAATACATGCTACTCATTGGTGTTTTCTACGATATGTTTGCCTCGTAAACATAAATCAAAATGGAAAATTGTCCAGAGAACTCTTACCCTTCAGATTAGGGAACGAGTTCACCAGGGTCCGAGTTCTCCAGCATGTGTTAATGTACACATTTGCCAGATTGTGGAGAGGTGTTAAACCTAGCACAACATTTTTGTTTCATTTAAGCTGAAAATCTTTTGGTGTCTTAAAAAGACAATTGAAACATGATACTGATACATGATACAGTATCAAGTTGAGCCACTTTGTTTGAGTATCATTGGCAGAATTATGCTGTAAGTGTACGAAACTGGGTTTGTTTAAATGCGCCAAAAAGAGAATCTTTCACGAACAGAAATAACAAGAAGTCATCAGCTGCTAGGTATGGACTAAGGGAGGATAGGATAGTGTATCTGTGTCTGGTTTCTTCAACGTTTCCTGTTGAAGTTCGGTTGTGAGAGCTAGTGCAATACCTTGGTGTTAATGACATCTTGTCATAGAAGTTCTGGCACTTCTTTTTTTTTTTTTAACATGATCATTAATCATTTTTTTTAATGATGTGGTCTCATTCGATTGCATTAATAGGAGGATAGGATATTGTATCTGTGTCTGGTTTCTTCAAAGTTTCCTGTTGAAATTCAGCTGTGTGAGCTAATGCAATACCTTGGTGTAAATGACATCGTGTCATAGAAGTTCTGGTAATTCTTTTTTTCTACATCACTATAAAATAATTTTCTGAATAATGTGGTCTCATTCAGTTGCAGTAATACCAAGACAAACATGACAAAATTTCAAAAGCATTGCGATGAAGACATGGCTTCTAAAAAAAGTAAAAGATTTTTTTTTTCTCAAAATTTACGTAACAACCAATTTTTTTTATTCCCAAATGATACATACGAAATATTATGTATATTCTAGTGACTTTCCTGATGCATGTATTTGATTCAAAATTGCATGGAATAATTTGATATTGTGCAAGACCAAAAGTCAAGCAAGATGTCAAAATTTTCTTGCGTGATGAGAAACAAATGAAAGCACCAGAAAAGTTAATAGAGGATGATATTCCTATATTTAATAATATACTTATTAACAAGAGGACCATGATGGTCATATATCGCTCACCTGAGTACTGAGCAGCAAAGGTCTACAACAAAGACTTTAATTACCAAATATTGAGGGTCAAGGGCTAATGATGATGAAACAAGAGCGGCAAATTGTCGCAAGATTTGCAATCCCATCGCCAGTTGTACAGGAGGTATAATAGTTGCAAAGGGCAGGCAATGCAACAAACAATTTGACTTGAGACTTCAAAATTCCACTCTGGACAAGCAAACAATATTATTAAAATAAAGATCAAAGTGGAATTATTCAAAATCCATGCTACAGTTTAGGTAGAGTTATTGTTTTTGAACACAGTACTCTGTAGTATCACAACAAATATGCATACCAATTTTGAAGGCGTTATTACTTGAGGTGACAAAGTTATATTCCAATCAAGCATTCAATGCAGACTCATGTGAGATTTTATTGAGACAGACATTTCAACCAATTTTCAATTCAGCTAAGCAAGAAATGTGGTCTCAAGAGTGCTCACAAGAAGACTTTTAAAGATTTTCCTCTTTATCTCTATGTGAAATCTGAGACCAACAATATAGGGCTAACTTTCACACCAAGACCATAATTCGAAATATTCTGGTAGAGGACCACTAGATGATGCTACAAACCAAATATGAAAGCTCTAGCCCTAATGGTTTGGGAGAAGAAGATTTTCTAAGATTTCCTTCTTTATTGCTATGTGAATCCGAGAACCCACAACATAGGGCCAATTTGAGGTATATTGGTAGAGGGCCACTAGATGATGCTACATGCCAAATATGAAAGCTCCGGGCCATTACCGTTTGGGACAAAGAAATTTTTAAAGATTTCCTTCTTTATCGCTGTGTGAAATCCAAGACCCACAACATAGGGCCAATTCTTTACATCAGGGACATAATTTGAAGTATTTTGGTAGAGAGCCACTAGATGGTGCTACATGCCAAATATGAAAGCTCTGGCCATTACCATTTGGACAAGAAGGTTTTTAAAGATTTCCTTCCTTGTCTCTATGTGAAATCCAAGACCAACAACATACGTTTAATTTTCACAGCAGGGCCATAATTTAAAGTATGTTAGTAGAGGGCCACTAGATGATGCTGCATGCCAAATATGAAACCTCTAGCCCTTTCGGTTTGGGACAAGAACATTTTCTAAGATTTCCCTCTCCATTTCTTTGTGAAATCCGAGACCCCACAACATAGGGCCAATTTCTGCACTAGGGTGATAATTTGAAGTATTTTAGTAGAGGGCCACTAGATGATGCTACATGCCAAATATGAGAGTTCTAGCCCTTACGGTTTGAGACAAGAAGATTTTCTAAGATTTCCTTCTTTATCTCTATGTAAAATCTTGAGAACCCACAACATAGGGCCAATTTCAAGACTACAGCCATGATTTGAAGTATTTTGGTAGAGGGCCATTAGATGATGCTGCATGCCAAATATGAAAGCTCTAGCCCTTACAGTTTTGGACAAGAAGATTTTTATTTTTTTTTCACTCGGTTGCCATGGCAACCAGAGTTCTTCATGGAATTCAAATCTTTGAAGTATTTTGAAAGTGCATCACCTAGGGATCATTTCTGTGAAGTTTGATTGAAATCTGATTGTTAGTTTAGGAGGAGAAGATTTTTTTGTAATTGTGAACGGACGGACGGACGGTCTTACAGGACGGACCTTGTAAGGTCGAATTGCTCTTTATTCAATACACCCAAATAACCCCACAAAGTGCTCAAGGGGAGCTTTAAGATTACCCAGTGTCCGTCGTCCGTCGTCCGTCGTGTGTCGTCAACAATTCTTTTGACATCAACTCCGCCTAAACCGCTGGGCCAATTTGGACCAAACTTGGCTGAAATGTTCCTTGGGAGGTCCTCTTTAAAAACTGTTCACAGACTTGTGATTCCGTCAAAAACTCTGCCATGACAACCAAATGGATTTTTTTAGCAAATTCTTTAAAAATCTTCTCCTCTGAAACCGCTGGTCAGATCTTAAAATAATTTCACCGAGATGTTCCTTGGGTGACCCTTTTCAAAAACTCTTAATTTTATGCGCTTATTCATTCTTGATTTCCATGAACGAAGTACGTGTGGGAGTGCGTCACCTGACATTACCATCATGGACCCGATCATACAGAGGGTTAGCTCCTCTCTGCTCTCATAGTGCATGCCACATAGAGAATCTTTCAAAACAGGAACTAGTTAGGGGACACATGGAGTCAAGACTAAATTATACAGAGCGTTGGCAATTGTGTCCAGTTTTAGTTTTTGCAAAGTTTCCAGTACAAGTGTGGCTCTGTGAACTAGAGCATTATCTTAGTGTAAATTGACGTCAATCTGGAGGACTTCTGGCTGAGTTTTTTAAATCATGTATGTGAAATTCATTTGAATATTGTGGGCATAAAACTCAGTATTGACTGTAGTATGTATAGATACAACATGGTTGAGAAAAAAAAACCAGAAAAAACAGAAATACTTGATGTAGATAACTTTGCCAAGTGACTTAAAAAGATTAGCTTTACCAGTGGAAGGCGATGTTGAATGTTTCAAAACACTGCATCTGTTTAGATGCAGGCTCGTGCAAGTGTGCCTATCTTTCAAAGCATGTCACAGATAAAGCTACGTGTATGCAACATCTGGTACCCCTTAGCCTTATGGTTAGGAATGAGATTTCAAAATCTTCCCTTCATAAGCCAAAATAAAGTTTGTAACCATCTGGGTGAGGCTAAATTTCACCCCAGGGTTTAATATGAAGACAAAGCAACATGTCAAATTTTGTATTCATTTGCCTTATGATTTGGAACAAGAAGACATATTAAGTTTTCACTGTGTGAGCACAAGTTAAACTTGTGACCCCCAGGATGAGGCCAATTTTGATCCCAAGCCTATCACTTGAAGAAATTTGGTAAAGATCTACCAGTATTAGATGTAGCAACATACCAAATTTGGTAGCTATAGGCTGCATGCTTTGAGATAAAAGATTTTTAATTTTTTTTTAACATTTTTCAGTTTTGTTGACATGGCAACAAGACTTTTCTCTGGAATCAAACTCTTTGAATAAATTCTGAGGAGAAGCATTGCAGACTCATTTCTTGAAACCCATTATCACACTATCCCTACTTTTGACAACCCTACGAAAGAAGCCTTTAGAAAACATAGTGGGAAAAGGAGAAAATGCTGGTAACAAGCATTTTTTAGCTCACCTGAGCACAACGTGCTAAAGGGGAGCTTTTAGGATCACCCGGTGTCCGTCGTGCGTCGTCCGTCGTGCGTTGTCAACAATTCTTCAAACATCAACTCCTCCTAAACCACTGGGTGGATTTAGACCAAACTTGGCAGGAATGTTCCTTGGGAGGTCCTCTTTAAAAAATGTTCACAGAATTTAATTCCATCAAAAACTCTGGTTGCCATGGCAACCAAATGGAATTTTTTAGCAAATTCTTTAAAAATCTTCTCCTCTGAAACCGCTGGTCGGATTTTGAAATAATTTCACAGATATGTTCCATGGGTGACCCTTTTCTAAAAGTGTTCGTGAAATTTTGATCCGTCAAAAAATGTGGCTCTGGTGAATGGGGGCTACTTGCACTATACAGAAATGAAGGAATTCTTAAAAAATCTTCTCCACTGAAACCGCTGGTCAGATCTTAAAATAATTTCACAGAGTTGCTCCTTGGGTGACCCTTTTCAAAAACTGCGCGCGAAATTTTGATTGGTCAAGAAACATGGCTCTGGTGAATGGGGGCTTCTTGCACTATACAGAAATGAAGAAATTCTTAAAAATTCTTCTTCTCTGAAACAGCTGGTTAGATTTTGAAATAATTTCACAGACTTGTTCCTTGGGTGACCCTTTTCAAAACTTGTTCACGAAATTTTAATTGGTCAAGAAACATGGCTCTGGTGAATGGGGGCTACTTGCACTATACAGAAATGAAGAAATTCTTGAAAATTATTCTTCTCTGAAATGGCTGGACAGATTTTGAAATAATTTCACAGAGATGTTCTTTGGGTGATCCTTTTCTAAAAGTGTTCGCGAAATTTTGATTGGCCAAGAAACATGGCTCTGGTGAATGGGGGCTACTTGCACTATATGGAAATGAAGAAATTCTTGAAAATTCTTCTTCTCTGAAACCCTTACTCAGATTTTAAAATAATCTGACAGAGATGTTCCTTGGGTGATCCTTTTCAAAACTGTACATATAATTTTGATCCGTCAAGAACATGGCTCTTGTGAATGGGGGCTACTTGCACTATACGGACATGATGAAATTCTTGAAAAGTCTCTTTCTCTGAAACCCCTGGTCAGATTTTATAAGAAATTTTCCGAAATGTTCCTTGGGTGACCCTTTTCAAAACTTGTTCGTAAATTTTGATCCGTCAAGAAACATGGCTCTCGTGGATGGGGGCTACTTGCTCTTATACAGAAATGAAGAATTCTTAAAAATTCTTCTTTTTCAAACTGATGGTCAGATTTCGAAATGACTTTTACAGGTGACCTTTTGAAAATTGCTTGGTAAAATTATAAATTTGGTTCCAATGTTTCAATACCTCAAAAAAAAAAATAGACTATGGTCATCTCAAAAATTCAGGTGAGCGATCCAGGGCCATCTTGGCCCTCTTGTTTCTTTTTCCCACAATGTTTTCTACCCTTCACAAAACAAATTTCAAATTTTCAGTCAGTTTTATTTTGTAATCTCACTCGTCTGCCAATGCTTTCAATTTAGACAAGCAATTAATTTTGTCATTTGATAAAGACTTAAGTTTCATCAACATTGAATAGTTGCAGCGAAGATGTTTTGAATAAACCTTAATGCTCACAAACACTCATGGACACAGGGCCATGACATAAGCTTGCTGGTGTTCATCCAGTGGAGCTACAAAAAAATATCTTTCAGGGTTGAAAAGCTCCAACCCTTTCTTTACATTTCAGTATATAATGCATATTAGCAGTGTAATGAAACATATTTAAACTAGTGGGCTACGATGGCCCTGGATCCCTCCCATGAGTCAATAGGCAAAATTCACTCCACATGCGTAAAAACTTGTGACAAACCTCAACCCCTCTTTACAAAACCAATTTTGATCTCAGGACTAAAATTAAATCATGATAAAAACAAATCTTACAATTCTAGGGTAAACTACTAGGAAGCAGAAGATTTTTAAAGTCTTTACTTAATGATGGAAAAGGGGGGTATTCTTGTTACCAGCATTTCTCCTTTCCCCACTGTATCCACAAAGGCTTTAGTGTAACCCATTACCACACAATCCCTACTTATGACGACCCTGAGAAAGAATCCTTTAGAAAACATTCTGGGAAAAGGAGAAAATGATGGTAACCAGCATTTTCTCCTTTTCCCACAATGTTTTCTACCCTTCCCAAGACAAATTTCAAATTTTCAGTCACTTTTATTCGGTCGTCTGCAAATGCTTTCGATTTGGACAAGCCTAAAATTGTGTCGTGTGGTAATGGGTCAAACATATTTATTTTACATCGATTGAGAAACAAGTTCTTACAACTTATACTAATCTCTCTTGATTCTGCTTCCTGGGAACTACACCAGTACTTGTGCCGAATGTGTGGGCCTACGAAGGCTGTCATACTCAAACAATACTGATACAAATAGTAAAGTTTGGCCCCTCTACTCTAACTAAAATATCTTTAGAGATGTTGACCAAAACCTCCACTGGCTAGTCCCACCCTGGAGCACCATAGGGCATCAATGGCTGAGGTATCAATCTTGCGCAAACAATCGTGTCCTCCTTGAAATCAGTCTGATAATGCACCGTTCTCTAAGTCAATCTGATCCACTGACAAATTTACTAGATATCTTGGGTACAGAGTCCCCTAAAACTTTCTTTACATCCATTTGAATTTTAGATAAATACTTTCCAAGTTTGATGTAAAACTTTATGACTGCTCTTGGCCAAAATAAAACATCTGACACAGCAGACCACTAAAACTTTACCTACCTGAATATGACGACATTTGAAAGTTTGAGTCAGTCATCAGATAGTTAATACTTGTCTATGCAATTTTTACTACTTTCAAATGAGGTAGTTTTCAATAAAATGAGGTACTACTTTTCTTTCTGATCATCCCACAAACACTCAATAGAAAAAGGAAACAAAGCCATAAGAGACACTTATCTAGAAAAATGGCAAATACATTCTTATGCATGATACTTTGTTTCATGGTGCTTTACAGATGTGTGAAGTTTTATCAAAATATCTTAAAAGGTTTTTGAGTTATGAAGCAGACACAATATGTGATGGAAAATAATGAAAGGGAAATAACTTAAAAAATGTACAAACCAGAGTTATGGTTCTTGTGCATTACACTTCCTCTCAATAATTGAAAAATTCTTGAAGTTATAGAGTAGACATGGTTTGTGACAGACAAACAGATGGACGGGCAGGCAGACGGACACACATACAGACATACATACAGACGGACAGACAGACAGATAGACACAGACAGATAGACAGACCTACATGGAAAAATAAACTTGATAATGGTCCACTAGGAGATACCACAGTGTAGGACCGGAAGTGTGCATTGTTTGATATTGTATGTCACTTGGGAGTCTGTACAGTGGCGAAATGTCACTTGATTCTAGAAAACTGTGTTTCCACGGTAAGTGAAGTTAATATTTTTTTCATTTATTTTTATATTTGATTGAATTCTTTCCTTCCACATGTACTTATTAAACATGTCAGGCACCTGATCGTGCAATATGCAACCTCCTTATAGCAATAAGAATGTCTTGATCATCTTGATGTGAGAAAATTGAAATGATTTTCGACTACAAAAAATAGCAGAATTTTCGCTTTAGCGCACATGAGACAGTTCTTTCGACGATTAAAAGGTCTGCCGATGTGTCTGCTTTCTCTTTTCATCAACAAGTTCCAAGTTGTGACCTTAAAAGCGATTAAAATGACGAAATTCCAGCATGTCTACCAACAGAATTTTGTACTGTCACTTGTATAAAATATTGTAGATCTCAAGTGACTGTACAACAGCTTATCAAGTGACAGTACAAATTCCCACTGTTGACATGCCATTTTAACGAACGATTAGGAGGATTGTAGTCAATTTTGTTACCAATTCTTTACATGTTTTCAAACAAAAGTGAATAAAGAAACTGTCTATACATTTTCTGTTCAGCAAAAAAGCTTTTAAGGATGATTAATCAAACAAAATACCCCGTTGTTTTTAGGCAAAATCATCTGTATTTTAATATGGTTACATGATCAAGGCATCCCCATATCTCCAGGAAAGCTTTTCAGAGCGCATTAGTGTTCTTGATACGGTCTATGATTAACAAACAAACAACTGGATATGAACATTTTATAATAGCTATCAAAATAAATGAAAAATCACCAGCTTGACTTATCGTATGATAGCAATTTTCAACGACCAAGTGACGTTTCACCACTGTACAGACTCCCAAGTGATATACAATCTCAAACACTGTACACTTCCGGTCCTACACTGTGGATACTACATTTCTAATATCACAATTCTACGTCTTCCAGTTTCAGAGAAGAAGGATTTTAAAGTTTTCCTATTTTGTTCCCATTGTCAAACTTGTGACCCCTGGGGCTGGGCCAGTTTTGACGTTGAAGATCCACTAGGAGATGCTACCTACCAATTATCAAAGCTGTATACCTTCCGATTTCAGAGAAGAATTTTAAAGTCTTCCTCCTTTGTTCCTATGTTCAAACTTGTAACCTCCAGGGTGGGACTAGTTATGACCTCAAAGGCATCATATGAACAAACCTTGTAGGGGTCTACGTGGAGATACTACATACCAAATATCGAACTTATATGCCTTCTATTTTCAGACAAGAAGAATTCTAAAGTGTCTGTTGTTACTCCAATGTTTGAACTTGTGACCCCAGGAGGGGGCCAGTTTTGACCCTAGGTGAACCTGAGTGGAATTCAATTCTGGAACAACTTTTGTAGAGTTTCACCCAAGAAACATCCCTGCAAAGTTTCATCAAAATTGGCCCAGTGGTTTAGGAGAAGAAGATGTTTAAAGAAGTTGTTGACGGATGCCTGATGCCCGACATAGGGTGATCACAATAAGCTCACCTTTAGCACTTTGTGCTAAGGTGAGCTAAAAAAAAAGTATACCAATCCAAATTGAAACAATTTGTAGATGATATCTCAACTTTGGGGTCATATGATTAACTTTGCCCTCAAAAGCTACAAGGATTGTGAGAAAATGCAAACATACTGATAACCAACATGTCCTACTTTCTACATGCTGTTTTTCACAGCTCAGGCTAAATTAAACATGGGATTTTTTCAAAAAAAGTTTAGAAATAAAATCTTACTATAACATTATACCTGGTTTAACTGTGGTTTGTGGCGGGCTGTAACCGTTATTAATGGTGAGGGTTACGTTCTCTGCACCATTTCCAATGTTCATGTAGTTTCCCAAAACTGTCGTTTTTTTACTAACCAAAGTTGTACCACCATGCTTGTTTTTATATTTCCTTCTGCTCTTCTTCCATTTATAGTCATAGTCTGAATCTTTGAAAAGTTAAGAATAATGGGCTTTCTTACATGCTTTCTGGTGGATAATGAAATTGTACGTAGAACAGTATTGAGATGGTATGCAAGAAAACAAAATCATATCTCAATATTTGAATAACTTGAAGAAATGACTTAATTATCTCCTGGCAACTGGTTAATTGGATTGTAGCCACGAGCTATTATTTTGGTTTACTAAATGATTTTTCAATGAAAATGATCATCTCAGACATTCCAAAATTCGGGAATGAAGGAAATTTTTACTTTTCATACCTCTATGAAAAAAAAATCCCTCAATTTCTTGTAATTCAATATCTCAGACAACTAGAGCTATCACTTAGGCCTTTACCAAATCATAAAGTTTTAGACTGGTTCAAACTGAAAGCATTTTGCAGGCGACAAAATTAGTGTGAATCAAAACTGGAAATTTGTTTCCAGCAGAGTAGAAAAGGGAGAAAATGCTGATTGTGAAAACCAGGCATTTTTTGGGAAAGGGTTAAGGTGATGAATATCCCTTTACAAAGAAAGCCTTTGAAAACATTGTGGGAAAAGAAGGAAATGCTGGTAACCAGCATTTTCTCCTTTTCCCACAATGTTTTCTACCCTTTCCAAATCAAATTTCAATTTTTGAGCCTCATTTATTTTGTCTACTCTAAATGCTTTCAATTTGGACTAATCCAAAATTTTGTTGTTTGGTAAAGCGTTAAGAGAGTATCACATGGCTAATAAATACTGAAACAAAATAAAGAAACTTTGAAAAGGAACCTAAAATTGGCTCCTTTTCCACTCCCCCCATATTTGTGAAGAGCTTTCGGCAATTTGTCCACAAGTTTTGAAGCAACTACTGTATAAAAGGAATTAATCATTTCAGATATCTCAGACTGATCAAAGCAAACATCATTATTATCATCAAGCCCAAGACCAATATTGCAGCCAGCAGACGACTTTTATTTTTCAGAAGGTAGACCAAGATTCTTTCATCTTTCATGCATTCCACAGAGACTTTCAACTGGCTCCTTCCATAACCCACTACTCCATAGATACTCATTTCTACGCATTGCTTGTAGGAGCCTTTGGAAAACATGGTGGCAAAAGGTGAAATTGCTCGTGACGAGCAGTTTCACCTTTTGCCACAATGTTTTCTACACTATCAAAAGGTGTCATATACACATAAGAAATGGCTTCATCCTTGCTGTTATTTATGGTCAATTAGAGATACCATAAAAATGCCTTATGTGGTAAAGGGTTGATAAAATAATATTATTTGGCTGTATGTATATTCTGCTGAACCTTATTTCTTAACCCTTTAAAATTCTGATCATTCTTTTCTGATCTATCTCTCTTGTACATGCAGAATGACATATTGCGCTCCTTTATCAAGTATGAAAATACAGATGTTATCCAAGATTCAGATCGTTATTTGATGCGAACTTCTTTCATTGGTGCAATGTTACTGACTTCAGATAAGAATAAAGCTTCAACAGAACTCAAAAAAAAGTTTACATCCTCACTCGTAATAATAGGATTCCAATCTATACTTAGCAGGGAATTCTGAAATGATGTCATGTTACAGTTATTCATCGTAATTGAACAGTGTTATGTATTCATAAAGTATGTCTTACAGCTTTTCTTGTTCAATATACCAACAAGTGGTCACTTAAACATGAATTTATGACACCAGATTGCATTATCTTATTTCAATCCAACACTAAAGTATGATCAATTGTAGTTGATGACACAACATTTATTCTTGTAGAATCTGTTATCATCTACTTAAAATGAAGCATTGGTTATTGAGAGATAAAGCAGACAAAAATATTCATGAAAGGGCCATAACTCAATGGAAAATCATTCAACCATTACTAAATAATAATATGCACATCATTCTTTGCTTCATGCTAAAACTTCCCATGAAATTTGACTGAAATCCAAGAAATGAGAATTGACAAAAAGCTTGTGAAAAGGGCAATAAGTCTATTGAAAATCATTCAACCATAACCAAATTATGAAATATGTATAATTTGACTTGATATTCAGCCTTCCTATAAGGTTCCGCTGAAATCTGTCCAGTAGTTATAGAGATATTGAGCAGACAAAAATAGCTACAGAGCGGTCCACACACCGGCCAACTAACAGACCCACCCTCCAACCCATGAAATGTGACTCCTACATAACCCCCAAAATAAAGTTGGGGGGGATAACAAACATGCATATCCTGTCCTTAGTATTATTTAAATCTTTTTTTTGTGTGTAAATCCTGTATTACATTTTCTTATATAGAAATTTCAAAAGTTTTTCACAGTGTGGTAAAACTGCTTGTTCATGACATGACCAAAAAGATGTAATTTGTGATCTCATACAAGCACCGATCATTACAGATTTCGTAGATCTATAACTAGAAGTTCAATATGCTGGTCCAGAAGTCAAAAGAAAATTAGATAATTCATACCTTCAGTAAAGCGAAACCGAGTTTTAAGTTCTCTCCAAGATATATTGTTGGATAATTTTTTCAATTTTTGATATTTATAGAAAATATACTCGGCCAAAGAAAAACATGACTCCTTTTCCCACAGTGCTTTTTACTCTTCTAAATTCAAGTTTCAATATTTAAGTTACGTTTGTTTTGTTGTACGTAAATGCTTTCAATTTGGACAAGTCTACGATTTTATCATTTGGTAAAGAGTTAAACAAATGATTTGAATTAATTTGCACTTGAGACAAATGCACCAAAAGAGAAATTTCTCCGCTTACTACAATCATGATTTCAAGACAGCAATTTGTCTTGGTTTATACATACCAGTAGACAGAAGAGTCTGTGTCAGATGAGCTGTCAGAAGTTTCATAGTTGTCAGTGACAGCTACAATCGTGATTTCAAGACAGCAATTTTGTCTTGATTTATACTTACTCATCTTTGCGAGCCAAGGTTACGATCTCTACATGGATCTTTTCTTGGCTGATTGAGCCCGATTTCGAGATTCCTGTGATGGGCCCTCTATTGGATGCTGGTTGTTACCCCCCTTTACATCATATTTCTAAAAGCCAACGTAATATTGTTTTACAAACAGCTTACAAATACACATGAAGCGATAAGCAGACATCCACCTGGGTTTCCATGTTTACCTTCTATTCGAAAGGTAGCGACCTTGTTCTATTTTTATCAAAGATGAAATGCTACCAGCGATTTCATTTGTTGCAGTTAGAGCTGGCTGCATCCAATGAAAAAGCGTATCAAGGGAATGTAAAAATCAAGCTCGATCAGCCAAGGGTAGAGTAGCGTAGGGAATCGTCAGCCTTGGCTTACGAAGATGTACATACCAGAAGAGTCTGTGTCGGATGAGCTATCAGAAGTTTCATAGCTGTCAGTGCTGTCCACATCATACTTCTTCTTTTTCTGTAATTTACCAGGTATCAGTACTTGAACATACACCCATTGAAGTACAGTGAAATATCAAACTTAATCCCAGTTTTACCCCAGATGACAAAATTTCAGCCTTGTCCAAATCGAATGCATTTTCAGACAAACTTTAAATGTGAAATTTGTCATTCAAAACAGCATTTCACGCAAAAACATCCAAACTCAATGAGAAAAAATTCTTCTTGGCATCAGTCTGACATGAGAGTTGTGTCTTAACCCTTTCCTAAATGACAAATTTTTGGACTACACCAAATTGAAAGCATTTGCAGACGACAATTCAACTCTTGCTGAAATGATGATTTCTGTCCATAATATGGTAGAAAACATTGTGGGAAAAGGAGAAAATTCTGATTACCAGCATTTTCTCCTTTTTCCACAATGTTTTTCACAATGTTTTCAAAAGGCTACTTTTCCAGACCCATAAAAACCAGGAATTGTTTGGGAAAGGGTTATAGATCAACAGCTTGTAATGCACTATGAAAGAATTTTTGTGGCACATATCAGTGTCTGTTTTTCTGCGGTTCCAAGATTATTACACACATTGGGGGAGTTGCGATTGCTCTTACCAATATTTAGTAGTGAATGACTCTTTTTTTAAATACCAAATTATCAGCCATGTCCTAATGGAAGTATTTACGGACAACAGTTTAACTCTTTACCTGACTTTTAACGACCCTGAGAAAGAAAGCCGTTGAGAACATTGTGGAAAAAGGAGAAAATGCTGGTAACCAGCATTTTCTCCTTTTCCCACAATGTTTTCTATCCTTCCCAAATCAAATTTTGATTTTTCAGTCACATTTATTTTGTAGTCTGCAAATGCTTTCGATTTAGGCCAGTCTATAAATTTGTTAATTGGTAAAGAGTTAATTGTCACTGAAACCAAGAACTTTGTTACTATAAAATGAACAGGAAGTATTATAGACTGGTTGGAATAGGCCTAAATGCTATGTATTAGCATCTCTCCTCAAAATTTTTCATGAGCCTTCTTCCTCTGGGCTGTTAAAGGTGGGTATTTAGATTTTTCACATCACACCAAATTAAAAAATGTATATATCACTGAAATTTATCTGAAAATACAATACAAATCATCAATAATTAAAAATCATAAAATTACACAAAAATATACTTTTGATGGTATTCCCTAAAAAGGCTACAAAGCCTCTTAAGCTATTTTTAGAATTCCCGCCAAAACTAAAACAAGAGCCGTCAGAGACGGGTTATGCTCCCCGAACAAGTGCTTGAAATAAAATATAAGAAATTGATATAAATTCACTTCTTTTATCCTAAAAGAACCTGTTCATGCCCCCCAAAATTTGAAGTGAAAAGGCAATTACTATCTTAGAGATAGCCAACACAAACTTGTAGAGGTCAATAAGCCCAATAAGCCCTCCTTAAGCCCCCTTTTCCCATAAGACAATATTGGATCATTGAAATAAATACAACTGGCGTGTGGTTTGTGGCATTTTTGAATAATAATTCAGAATTTGAAATTTCATAAAATTTTGAGCAGTCATGTATTAAATATTACATAAAACAATTTTTTACATAAAGCCCCCTTTTTCCGAGACGCAGCCTGAAATTGAGAAAAAGGAAGAGAGGTACCTGGGCAATGTTCCAACAAGTTCAGATTTGAAATTTCACAAAGTTTTGAGCACTGATAAAGGAGAACCTATTGAAAAACAATTTTTTCCATGAAGTTTCCTTTTTCCGTGATGCAGCCTTAATTTGAGAAACCAGGAAAGACGTATTTGCCCATTAATAATTCATAGATTGCAAAAACAAAGGGCACATCTTGAAACATGTAAAACAAGATATAACCATGAAATGTTGACAAAAACTGAACAAGATACCGGTATCAGTAAAAATTGCAATTTTGCATTAGGGCCCCTTTTTCATTTTACAAGAAACCCCCTTTTTCCATGACAGAGGGTCAAATTGAAAAACACATAGATAAAGAAACAAGAGCACATGGTGAAACTTTGAAAAAACAATATAACCATGAAGTTTAATGAAATTTTGACCAAAACTGAATGAAATATTAGTAAAAATTGGAATTTTACAAGATGCCCCCTTTTTCAATGACAGAACGTCAACTTAAAAAATGCCCAGATTAAAAATAGCAAAGGCACACGCTAAAACTGCCCACAAACAATATAACCATGAAGTTTCATGATATTCTAACAAAAACTGAATGAGATATTGGTAAAAATTGCAATTTTGCATTAAGCCCCTTTTTTCCATGACACGGGGTCAAATTGAAAATTCGGGAAAACAATATTGGCACCTTACCCTAAGGAGTTCATATATGAAGTTTCATCAAATTTGGTCCAAGGGTTGTGGAGAAATGGCTTCAGACGGACGGACAGACAGACGGATGGAAGGACGGACGGACGGACGGAAGGACGGACGGACAGACGAAGCGGCGACTATATGCTCGCCCTTCGAGGAGCATAAAAAAGCATTGCGGGAATGTTAGGTGACTGGCACATGACTAATGTCGCTTAAATTTCATAACATAACAAACATGTAATTATTTTCCATGATGTCTTCTTCAGACGCTATGCTTATAGCTTCATCTGTATTTTTCCGGTGTGTAAATGAGCCAGTTGCTTATACAAAAATAGACCGTGTTTCCCGTTGGTGTCGACCTGGGCAGTAGTAAATGTCTAATTTCTCTTGATATAGGATGGTTTTCGACTACTGGAGTTTTATGAATGAAAATTTTCAGGCTTTGGGAGTATAAGGATGATTTTTTTATATTTTTGTAAAATTTTCTTCCCAAAACCTTTAAAAGCCTGAGAAAAGTTTGGTAAGAGATAAATACAATGACAAGAAATCCAAGGGTCAAGTTCAAAAATAGTATATCCACAGCCAAACATGCTGATTAAGTTTTTGGAGCCATGTTCTGAGTTCTTATTCTAAGACTGTCATACATGTTTTAGTAATTAACCCTTTCCCAAATTACAAAATTTCAGACTGGTCCAAAATGAAAGTACTTGCAGACAACAAAATAAATGTAACTCAAAAATTGAATTTTGTTTCCAGCAGGGTAGAAAATATTGTGGGAAAAGGAGAAAATGCTGGTAACCAGCATTTTCTCCTTTTCCAACAATGGTTTCTCAGGTTCATAAAAACCAGGGATTGTTTGGGAAAGGCTTAATCAAATAGTTTATTTCTATTATCAGATGAAACTCTTTCCTCAATCGGAACCCCTGACTGAATAGTAATTTTATATGCATTGTGCACCTTATGCATTCCATATAATAAAGCTCAAATCTGATATACAGAAGGCAAAAAGCAATGACTCTAACCTTGGATGAGCCATTTGGTTTCTGGCTAGTAACATCACTTACATCTGGTTTCTTGTCTGTATGGTGGCTCTCACTGACATCTGGTTTCTGGTCTAACGGTTGTTTATTGCCAGAAGCTATGGCACCTGTGGAACCAGCATTGTTGGAGTCATTCCTGTCCGGTTTGGAAGTCTGTTTTTCTTTTGTATTACCCTTGTTTGTTACTGTGGTAATGTCATGGTGGTTGTTTTTAGTTTCTTCTCGAGACTTATACTTCTCTTTTGCATCTGCTTTCTTACCACATTTAGAACAGAAATTTCCCATGGTTCTTTATATGCTACTTGTTATAAATGAACACAAACAATTAAACTTTAACCAAACAATTCTGTTGTTAATGTGCCTAGGGAAAAGCTTTCAAAACATTTTGGACAAAAAGAAAAGTGCTGGTTACAACCATCTTCTCAATTTCCCACTGTGTTTTGTACCCTGAAACAGAAAAGTTACATTAGTTAAGCATTATTTTTACAAAGTAGATCTATGCAGAATATGTTTTTGTGCTTCCTAATACACATTTTTTTTATTTTATGAATAGTGAATAAAAAGTACACCAGTGTATTTGTTGCACAAATAGTAACACTACTCGTGCACTGAAACAAGTAGCACTTCCTTTTGGTAGCGTTGCTTGCGCATGCCATATTCTTCGAAGATTCGACTGTCTTATATGATGCATCACTAGCCCCGAGAGCGGGCAGACTGTAATATTACGCTCTATAAAGTAGCAATGTTGAAAATAGCTTTTATCAATACATTTGAGGAAAATTGAGACCTGCTTTAGCTCAAGATTTCTCTGAACTGCTGATCATAGCTGAGTGAATATTGCATCAGGTAGCATTTTATTGGGTAAATGTTTATTTTAGTTTGAAATTCGAAGTAACGGTTGTCGGGTAGGAAAGTGGTTCGGTTCTGTACCCAGGATGCCCAGATTAGATAGACGAGTATTTATAGAATGCGATTTAAGATAATGTTCAGGTAGTATTAGCAAAGAGAGAAAAAAGATCTCTGAAACAATTTAAATACTGAGGTACCAAACAAGGGAAAAAAAGCACGAAATTTATAGCTGTGGAAATTTAGCTGTTTCCACTTTCCTAGTTTTGACAATCCCAAGAAAGAATCCTTTAAAAAACACTGTGGAAAAAAGGAGAAAATGCAGGTAACCAGTTTGTTCTCCTTTTCCCGCAATGTTTTCTACACTTCACAAAACAAATTTCAAATTTTCAGTCACTTTTGTCGTCTGCAAATACTTTCGGTTTGGACAAGCCTAAAATACCCGTTTGGTAATGAGGTAAAAGGTAGCTCTAATTTTGATTTGGATTTTATGATTGTTTCACTGCCGAAACATGAACAGTGCTACGCTCTGAAGTATACCTGATTTCTTAGGATTGCAGATCTCTTTTTTATTTACTTTGGGAAAAAAAGGGGGTTCCGAGAGCGATCTAAACGAACACAAGAAGGACCGCGGAGATTGATCTACAACACAACAGTTTATCTCACGTTCTAGATTTGGATTATTCATCAATAGGCTTATTTTCCTTGCATCCGCAAGACAAAATACATATTCTATTCATCAACTGAGGTTCATTTCTATGTCAGCGTAAAAGTCATATTTTACCTACTGTTTTTCTTTTGTGAGTCGATTTTCAATCGAGGGTGAAATCGAAAGTACTGGGAATTCCCAACAATTCCCAAACGGAAATTCTAGAAACCAGTCGGGTTCGTCTAAAATGCGAAAAGAAGTCCTTTTCGCGAAAAGAACTCCTTTTCACGAAAAGGAGTTATTTTGACTCCTTTTCTAGAAAAGGACTTTGAATTTTACGAAAAGGAGTCATAGGAGTTACTCCTTTTCGCGAAAAGGACTTATAAGTTTAAGAAAAGGAACCCTTCTCGAATAAGGATTTTTCTTTTTGTACATCGTTTCCTTCCTATCCCTGTATATATAAGATCCCTGGTTTTCAACATCATTAGATCTACATGATAGATAAATGCACTTATCTATGCTTTCCCGGAGCTCTAAAAAAGGGGTGTCTTAACCTTTTGCCAAACGACAAAATTTAAGACTCGTTCAGATGGAAAGCAACTGCAAAAAATGTAACTGAAAAGAATGAAGTTTATTTTGGGAAGGGTAAAAAACATTGTGGGAAAAGGAGAAAAAGAGGTCACTGGTTCGGATTCTCATTTTGCAGTTTTTCTCCAAGAATTAATGATCAGTTATTGCAACACAAAATGATTCCTCTCCCTCCGCTGATCTTTCATCTATCTATCTATCTATCTATCTATTCTTTTCTTGATAACGGTTGACTGGAAAAGCAGCCA
Source organism: Tridacna crocea (assembly GCA_943736015.1). Classification (NCBI taxonomy): domain Eukaryota; kingdom Metazoa; phylum Mollusca; class Bivalvia; order Cardiida; family Cardiidae; genus Tridacna; species Tridacna crocea. Next base: position 55,830,441 of record OX031057.1, on the reverse strand, counting down.
CTGCATTGGTAGAACTATTGTGCGAAAAACTAGTCAAGAGAAACTCCGGGAAAGCATAGCTAAGTGCACTGCATGGTCTCTGCAATAGAAATGAAATAATGTTGAAAGCAACATACAAGGAAAAGAAATCCTAATTTGAACAGTGGAATTGAAAGTCCTTTTCGCGAAAAGGACTGACTCCTTTGACTCCTTTTTGTAATATCTGAAGTCCTTTTCGCGAAAAGGAGCTATCTTTTAACTGTTTTTTGCGAAAAGGAGTTATTTTTAACTCCTTTTCGCGAAAAGGACTCCTTTTCGCATTTTAGACAAACCGAAACCAGTCTGCTATTAACTGCACTTCAAAAGCGGTATGACTAGATACCGAAAATAGCCTATTTTCGCGAAAATAGCTTTCCCTGTACGAAAATAGCTTCCATCAATTACTGTCTGGATGTATGTTTGAATACATTGTTTTTATTTGTTATTTTTATGTACTATCTTTCATAATAGATATTGCTGACGTGTTGAAAAAAGTGTGAATTGAAATTAATTGATCTTAATAGTGGGTTTAGACAACTGGGCTTTATGCATATGCACAGCCCATTTTCGCAAACATAACTTTCCCTCTACGAAAATAGAATACATTAAATGATGCATAGATATACTCTTGAATACATCGTTTTTATTTCTCTTTTTATACATTATCTTTCATTACATATCAGAAATCTATTTGAAGCAAAACATCAAATAGAAGAGCGAAAACGATTATCGCAAGTGTGACATTGTTAACAAATCATTAACAGAGGTGTTTTAATCCAATCAAACTATTTTCGCACGTTTGTCTTACAGAACTATTTTCGTGGTAACTGCCTTTAAACAGAAGCTATTTTCGTTAGGTTCCTATTTTTGTATCGGAAGGGAAGACTTATTTTCGTTCATTAAATGATATAAATATATGGTTGAATACATTGCTTATATTTTTCTTTTTCTTATACATTATCTTTCATTATATACCAGAAACGTGTAAATTCAAAAAGCGTGAATTGTAGAACAATGGGTCTCAAAAGAGTTGTTATATGACCGGAATGTACATGAATAGATATGTATCTTTTTTTTTTTTTTGTAATACCTTCAAAAACAATCGATTAACGTTTCTTTCTTCCTAATTTTTGTACAATATATTTTTATCCTAAGTTCCTTGTATTTATTTAAATAGAAGCCTGAAAACGATTATCGCAAGTGTGATATTGATAACACATAATTAACAGAGATGTTTTAATCCAATCAAACTATTTTCGTACGTTCGTCTTACAAAACTATTTTCGTTGTAACTCCCTGACGAAGCTATTTTCGTCAGGTTCCTAATTTCGTATCGAAAATGAAGAGTTATTTTCGTACGTTATATGATATATTTATAAATATATGGTTTAATGCATTGCTTTCATTTTTCTATATTTCTTATACATTATCTTTTATTGCGTGCTAGAAACGTATTTAAAACGTGAATTGTAGAACAGTAGGTCTCAAAAGAGTTGTTATTTGACTGGAATTTACAGGAATACATGCAGATATGTATCAAATGTTTCTTTTTTTTTTAATATCTTCGAAAACAATTCATTTACGCCTTTTCCCCCAATATACAATATATTTTCATCTTACGTTCTTTGTATTTGTTCAAATAGAAGACTAAAAACGATTATCGCAAGTGTAACATTGATAACACTTCATTAACAGACGTGTTAATTTAATCTAATCAAACTATTTTCGTACGTTCGTCTTACAAAACTATTTTCGTTGTAAGTCCCTGACTAAGCTATTTTCGTCAGGTTCCTAATTTTGTATTGAAAAGGAAGAGTTATTTTCGTAAGTTATATGATATATTTATAATATATGGTTTAATGCATTGCTTTCATTTCTCTATATTTCTTATACATTATCTGTTATTGCATGCTAGAAACGTATTTAAAACGTGAATTGTGAAACAGTAGGTCTCAAAAGAGTTGTTATTTGACTGGAATTTACATGAATACATGCAGATATGTATCAAATGTTTCTTTTTTCTTTTTTTTTTAATATCTTCGAAAACAATTGATTAACGCCTTTTCCCCCTAATATACAATATATTTTCATCTTACGTTCTTTGTATTTGTTCAAATAGAACAAGTGTAACATTGATAACACGTCATTAACAGACGTGTTAATTTAATCTAATCAAACTATATTCGTACGTTTGTCTTACAAAACTATTTTCGTTGTACACATTACTCCCTGACTAAGCTATTTTCGTCAGGTTCCTAATTTTGTATCGAAAGGGAAGAGTTACTTTCGTAAAATAAATGATATATTTATAAATATGTGGTTGAATAATTGCTTTTATTTCTCTTTTCGTACGTTTGTCTTACAAAACTATTTTCGTTGTACACATTACTCCCTGACTAAGCTATTTTCGTCAGGTTCCTAATTTTGTATCGAAAGGGAAGAGTTATTTTCGTACAATAAATGATATATTTATAAACATGTGCTTGAATAATTGCTTTTATTTCTCTTTTTCTTATGCATTATCTTTTATTACATACCAGAAACATATTTAAAAACGTGAATTGTAGAACAATAGGTCTCAAAAGAGTTGTTATATGACTGGAATGTAAATGAATACATGTAGATATATGTATCAAATGTTTTCTTTTTTTTCTTTTTTTTTTTAAATATCTTCGAAAACAATTGAGTAATGCGTCATTTTTCCTAATATACACTATAAATTTTCATTTTACGTTCTTTACATTTGTTCACATATAAGACCGAAAACGATTATCGCAAGTGTGACATTGATAACACATCATAAATAGAGGTATTTTAATCCAATCAAACTATTTTCGTACGTTCGTCTTTTAAAACTATTTTCGTTGTAACTCCCTGACGAAACTATTTTCGTCAGGTTCCTATTTTTGTATCGAAAGGGAGACGGTTATTTTCGTAGCTTACCTATTCGATACCGAAATAGCAATCTTTGAACGAAAATAGATTAGGTTAACCTTTAAGCTGGTAAGCGCAGATTTCTTTGACAGTGTAGGTCAACATCATATATGCATATTGAATCCTCAAGCTGCAAATAAGATAATAGGACTGGTTTCTGCAAGGGTGCAAAACATTGTGGAAAGAAGAATAAGTATCAAGTTCAGATTACCCGCATTTAAAAGTTTCCCCACAAAATTACATAAGCAATTTTCTTAAAATGGGGGTATATTTGGTCATCATTAAAGGATGAGAGAGAAATGTTGACAACCAGCATTTTCTTCTTCTCTCACAATGGTTTTACTCTCTATATGAATAAATTATGCGTAGTAAGAGTTTATGCTGTATTCAATGATCATAATTAGAATTGTCAAAAGATCTCTTTTTTTTTTTAAACTTAATCGGAGAATGGAAAATGGAACTCCATATACTGGCACAAAATTATAGACTTGGGTTGCACTGCACAGTCCGTGCGGGTCGACCAAGTTCAATACTTTTCGCGGACAGTATTTTGTCTGTAAGTAACTTTATATGCATATTAAAAGTTAGCAACGTATGCCTTGTTTTTTTTTTTTTTTTTTTTTTTTTTTGTGGACTGACTAGGCACCAATCTAGAATTCTTGTATTGATATGAATGAATATTTTAACGAAAAGAGGAAACCTTTTTGAGGCACTTTTCAATCTCCTTCAAACATTTAAAAATCTACATTTCACATTTACCAAAAGCACGAACAATTTCGCATCTTAACTTAAAAAGTCCGTTGGAATTTGCATAAAATTCTCTCCTCCCCATAGATTTTTTCCGACTCTGAAAGTAACTCTCCCCTTTCGATAAAAAAATAGGAACCTAGCGAAAATAGCATTTGTTTAAAGGGATTCACAACGAAAATAGTTTTGTAAGACGATCGTGCGAAAATAGTTAGATTGGATTAAAACACCTCCAACTGTTTTTGATGTGTTATCAATGTCACACTTGCGATAATCGTTTTTGGTCTTCTATTTGATGCTTTACTTCAAATAGGTTTCTGATTTGTAATGAAAGATAATGTATAAAAAGAGAAATAAAAGCAATGTATTCAACCATATAGTCATACATCATTTAATGTAAGAAAATAACACTTCCCTTTCGATACAAAAATAGGAACCTATCGAAAATAGCTTCTGTTTAAAAGGGGTCACAACGAAAATAGTTTAAAAGACGAACATACAAAAATAGTTCGGTTTGATTGAAACACCTGTATTTATGATGTGTTATCAATGTCACACTTGCGATAATCGTTTTCGGTCTTCTATTTGAACAAATATAAAGAACGTAATCTTGATGAAAATATAATGTATATTGGGGGGAAAAAAGCTTTAATCAATTGCAATGTATTCAACCACATATTTATAAATATATCATATAATGAACGAAAATAACTCTACTCTTTCGATAAAAAATTAGGAACCTGACGAAAATAGCTTAGTCAGGGACTTACAACGAAAATAGTTTTGTAAGACGAACGTACGAAAATAGTTTGATTAGATTAAATTAACACGTCTGTTAATGAAGTGTTATCAATGTTACACTTGCGATAATCGTTTTTAGTCTTCTATTTGAACAAATACAAAGAACGTAAGATGAAAATATATTGTATATTAGGGGGAAATAGGCGTTAATCAATTGTTTTCGAAGATATTGGAAAAAAAAGAAACATTTGATACATGTATATCTGCGTGTATTCCTGTAAATTCCAGTCAAATAACAACTCTTTTGAGACCTACTGTTCTACAATTCACGTTTTAAATACGTTTCTAGCATCCAATAACAGATAATGTATAAGAAATATAGAAAAATGAAAGCAATGCATTAAACCATATATTTATAAATATATCATATAGCGTACGAAAATAACTCTTCCTTTTCGATACAAAAATAGGAACCTGACGAAAATAGTTTCGTCAGGGAGTTACAACGAAAATAGTTTTGTAAGACGAACGTACGAAAATAGTTTGATTGGATTAAAACACCTCTGTTAATTATGTGTTATCAATATCACACTTGCGATAATCGTTTTCAGGCTTCTATTTGAATAAATACAAAGAACTTAGGATGAAAATATATTGTATAAAAATTAGGAAGAAAGAAACGTTAATCGATTGTTTTTGAAGGTATTAAAAAAAAGAAAAAAAAGATACATATCTATTCATGTACATTCCAGTCATATAACAACTCTTTTGAGACCCATTCTTCTACAATTTACGCTTTTTGAATTTATACGTTTCTGGTATGTAATGAAAGATAATGTATAAGAAAAAGAAAAATATAAGCAATGTATTCAACCATATATTTATATATCATTTAATGTACGAAATAGCTCTTCCCTTTCGATACAAAAATAGGAACCTAACGAAAATAGCTTCTGTTTAATGGCAGTTACCACGAAAATAGTTCTGTAAGACAAACGTACGAAAATAGTTTGATTGGATTAAAAGACCTCCTGACCTCTGTTAATGATGTGTTAACAATGTCACACTTGCGATAAACGTTTTCGGTCTTCTATCTGATGCTTTGCTTCAAATAGGTTTCTGATATGTAATGAAAGATAATGTATAAAAAAGAGAAATAAAAACGATGTATTCAACAGTATATTTATGCATCATTTAATGTATTCTATTTTCGTAGAGGGAAAGTTATGTTTGCGAAAATGGGCTGTGCATATATATGCATAAAGCCCAGTTGTCTAAACCCACTATTAAGATCAATTAATTTCAATTCACACTTTTTTCAACACATCAGCAATATCTATTATGAAAGATAGTACATAAAAATAACAAATAATAGCAATATATTCAACATACATCCAGACAGCAATTGATGGAAGCTATTTTCGTACAGGGAAAGCTATTTTCGCGAAAATAGGCTATTTTCGGTATCTAGTTATACCCCTTCAACAGTGGCAAGTAATGACAATTGACAAAAAGGAAGGAAATAAAAGGTATGCGGATCTTATTTCTATAAATAGCATATGCTCTAATTACTAGTAATTAGAGAAGTGGATCTGCATGAATTTTGTTGATTTTTAACTTAATGAACAGCACTATATTGTAGTTCGATACGCAGTTTGTTCAGCTTTGAATAATGAAAAGGAAAAAAAAAGATATTGTTATTTACGACATTTCTCGTTACAAAGCGAATGGAAAAATCTGGTCGTAAGGTTGCACATGGGGGGTTGCTCCTTTCAGTTAATCAGTGAGGAAATACAAAGGAAACAAAGTTCAAATATTGAGGGAAACGGCTTTTGTTACCACAATCCCTTCACTCCTATATGTTTGTAGACCTAAACACAAGCACCAAACGACAAAATTGTTGACAGTTCCAAAATTGAAATCATTTGCAGACGATAAAATAAAAGTGACTGAAATTTTGAAATTTGTCAATGAAGGGTAGAAAACAGTATGGCAAAAGGAGAAAAATGCTGGTTACCAGTATTTTCTCCTTTTCCCACAATGTTTTCCAAAGGATACTTTCTCAGAGTCATCAAAAGTAGGGATTATGTGGTAATGGATTAAATGGATCAATCTAGATATGTATAGGATCCCTAATGCAACTTTAGATAGCTCAAACAACAACAAGAACAACCAAAAAAAACCCCAACAAAGTATAGACTTTTTCAAATTGAAAGCATGAGTTGTTGATGAAAATGTGTTTCAAATGATGAAGCATGTCTTTAAGTGCAAACAAGGATCGGAACTCTTTTTGCTTTCGGTGAATTATCTGTATGTTAAAGGACAATAATAGATGGGGATTCAGGCGGTTATAAATACAATATGGACTTTATGGACACATAATCATATTATGGTCAAGTTCCTGGTATAAGGCATAACGGCGGTGCACTAAGCCCTCATTTTTACCAGAGAATGGCCAATATATAGAGTTCATTTCATAAGCTTGTGGCTAATATTGGGAAATATTTGCCGAAAAAGTGAAAAGTATGCGAAAATAACGAGTGCCGTAAGGCACGAGTTATTTTCGGGGACATTTCCCCTTTGAGGCAAATATTTCCCCGTATTAACCATAAGCTGATGAAATAAATTATATATCATATTTCCTCTGATTATTTTGTCAATGAATGCCACTTTTAAAACTAGATCTAGTGATCTAAAGTAGAACAAAAAAAAAGTAGTTCCAGATTTTCGGCAGGAGGAAAATATTCACTGTGATGGGGAAATAATTCACCCCCCCCCCAAACTTACTTTAGATAACGACATTTCTTTACCCATAACATTTCTAAAAAATAGACACATTTCAAAGAATGGCTATGAACAATGAGTCCAACAAACAGATAAAGTACGGTACACCAGGGATCGTGATACATGTATATTATAAAGTGTATCAACTTAGTTATGATTCTTGGGTGTCCAACCAAAGTAACAGTTACTGACCAAAGATCTATCATTGTTAAACAGTTACTAGAATTAATATTGCCAAATATTTATCTCTTTTCCCATAGTTTATGGACCTTGGCTTGTGAAAATGGGGTTTAATACATCTGCGTATATAATCTATCGATATATTCTAGCCTGCACAGGCTGACATGTGTCGAAATCTTTTGGTATTCTTGAAATTTATCACGTGTTCAAGGACCATTCTACCTCTGGATAAAATGGGTTCTTAGACAAGGGATCGTACATATCGGCAATATGATCGATCCCTGCTTACACCAGGGATCGTATATAACACATTATACGATCACTGCTTAGACAAAATGAATTGTATTAATTCATTAAAGTATCTGGTGATTTGCTTGTAATAATGCACCAAGGTGATGCACGAAACTTTCTTTTGGCAGAGCATCGTTCATCACGACCCCTATCCATAGAAAGATATGAATATAAAATTGCTATGATGATTTAAGTGAACTTGAACTCCGCAGGCCCGTAGGAACACAGGGGGGGGGGGGGGGGGGGGGCTAGGGGGGGCTAAGCCCCCCCCCCCCAATAATTTTTAAAATCATAGTAACTAGAATATGAGTTTTTAGCGCAATGCAACAATCACGCAAAAAATCTCGATATTTCGAAGTTAGCCCCCCCATCTTGAAATGCTTCCTACGTGGCTGCTCCGTCATAGGTTTTGTCAAACCCTTTCACCGCCACTGGTGAAAACAGTAACTGCAGAATATACGGTATAGATCAAAGATCAGACTGAACAGAACGTGTAGTCTGATCTTTGATAAATACCGACGAATAATTAATGTTGTCAAGCCTATACGATCAAACTTTTGGTAAGTTTCAATAGATTGTATGAAGAGCCGTCGAAAGAGTCGAGTTTATTTATTTCGGGTGAAAGAGTTCAGGCGCGCAAAATTATTCTCGTCCTCGGATATCCCGTGGTCTCCATATTTGCTACGCGACGATGTAGCGTGGCAAATAGGGAGACCCAGGGGTATCCGAGGATGGGTTATTCTGGTAGATCTAAGATCTAGTGGCAGTTCTATACCACCATACTTATGAGCATTGAATATATGAAAAGGGATCGTATATAGGCCTTATATTATACTGTCCCTGATATGAATGAGATATTTGTCTGCTTTTTAACTAGATCTTCTTCATCTACAGCCTAGTTCTAATTCTGATTTTCGACACGCTTCATTGAACCTTCTTATACGATTTCTACGATGCGTCCCGTGGTCGCGTGACCCACAGCAACCGGAGCGTGGGCTACATGTATATCTGGAAAGTGCGCTGGCTGATCGATTGTGGTTATATTTAGCAGCTCTCTTTTAAAAGCCACTGCGCGCGCATTGGAATTTTCCGCTGTTTTGCTATACAGCTTTATATTGCAGCAAAATATTTCAAATACTTTCAAAACACACATAAAGTCCGACACAAAGTGCTAACGTAACTTTCTGAAGCAGACGATGTCTACGGTTGCCGGTACAGCACTTCAAGTGGGCGACTTGATTGTAATATCGTTATATTTTGGATTTGTATTGTTTATTGGATTATGGGTGAGTATCATTTGCAATTAATATAAGCATGTCATGTATGTTGAAGTTCTTGTGCTTGAATAAAATGATGTAAAGGAGAATTATAGTTAATTGGTAAACATGACATACTTTGATTCACGTTCTATTTTGCTTCCCTGCGATCCGGGATCATGCACAGTAGAGTGGGTTACAGCGTGATCCAGGAAACCAGGTTACCGCGCATTTACTTCATAAATAGCCTACCGGCTTTTCCCGGATAGTTGATGAGGATTTCCAACATCGTGACGTAATTTGACACACTCGTCGCAGACGATTTATGAAAATGTGCACTCGGGACAGATACTTAGATCTACTTCAATGCATTCCCTTTCACCGTTTGTTTGCTTCAGTGGTATACATCGCCGTTTTCAACGTACATGTAATTCCAGTTATGTCGCGGCGGCCAGTGCACATATTCATGAATGCTTTCCCGAAGTTCTTTTTAGCCAGTAGATTCAGATCATCCAGATCAGGGATGTACATACAATTCCCTGTCTAAATCAGAGTTGTATCCCTGATTAGATATTCGCACACTAGTAGTCTTTCCATGCTTCTGGCTGCTTTGCCACATAGACAAAAAAAGACTTTTATATAGATCTAGATCTATATGTGTCGTGGGCCAGGTTGGAATCTATATAGGCAGATCCGGAATCTGTCCAGGCATATCCGGAATCTAGGTCTACCCAGGCAGACCCGGAATCTGATAGATTAAATTTGAATTATAATATTGTCTAGACCAAAATACATGTATATCTAGATCACAGGAATTTGATATTATAATCATAACCAAAATAAATGATAATATATATATAAAAAAAATCACCCCTATCATATTATAATTATAGGGGAGATTTTTTTTCATATTTTATCATTTATTTTGGTTATTGAATGTCAAATTCCTGTGTCTAGATTGTTTCTAATTTATTTTAAAATAATCACATTAGTTAATCCACATAATTATTTTATGTTTACAACTGAGAGGTACATGTAGATCTAGTCTAATGAAATTAATAAATTGAATAAAAAGCAATTCATTTTTTTTTACCACAGTTGCTCCATTTTCCACATTTCTTCAATAAAACATTCAAAATTTATTCTTTTGTTAAATTTCTGATGAAAACTTCTTTCATTTTGGGGTTTAATTTAAAAAGGATGGATTATAGGTAGATCTAGTCCCACTGTATATTCAAAGCACATTGTGAAGTTACCTAGCCAAATTGAAATCCTAATTCGGTCTAGCCAGAATTCCAATTTGGTCTAGGCAGATTCCAGATCTGCCTAGATTCCAGTTTGGACTATGACATTTACATGTGCATCTCCCCCGCTATGTATATATCTACATACATGATGCAAGAAAAAGTCCTAGGTGTCACATATTTAGCAGCTTCTTGAATATGTTAACTTTTAACCCTTAACCTGATATGCCAATTTGTGGCTCTTCCATGTCAGCAGCAAATAAAGATATGATGTCAAAATTATGGACAAATGAGGGTACAATTATCTGACTGAGTGGAAAACATTGTGGGAAAAGGAGAAATTCCTCGTTACGAGCAATTTCTCCTTTACCCATAATGTTTTCAAAAACTAGAAGGAAAACAGCAACCTGGACTGACTTCAGAAACACATCACTTTTTTTCTTCAAAATTTTACTCTCTAATCATAAATACTAAGCAGGTCACAGCATTAGGCAACTTTCTATAATAAAGTCAATGAAAAATCAGCATTGATATGAATGTCAATGAAAAATCAGCATTGATAATGAATGTCAATGAAATGTTAAAAGATGTATGAATTTGTTCAAGTAAGAGGGGCAGTCAGAATTAGTAGTACTTATATAGATCTTGTAACTTCAATTTCAATCCATAAATATCAACCAAATTTTGTAAGCGAAACATTACTTAACCCATTACCACACAATCCCTATTTTTGATGACCCTGAGAAAGTAGCCCTTAGAAAACATAGTGGGAAAAAGAAAACACTGGTAACCAGCATTTTCTCCTTTCCTGCAATGTTTTCTACCTTTCCCCCAAAAAAATTTAAATTCTTGAGTTACATTTATTTTGTCGTCTGGGAATGCTTTGAACTTGGACCAGTCTAAACTTTTGTTGTTAAATGGCAAAGAGTTATTATCAATCAAACCAGAAAATTTCATTAAATTCAGACATGAAAAAAAAAAATTTACAATAAAACAAAGAGTACATATATCACTTATCCGGGCCAGATATCCAAAATTATATTAACCCATTACCTAATACACCATTTTGAGACCGCCCCAAATTCAAAGAAGCTGCAGACGACAACTTAAATGTGGCTACTAGTGAGTTTTAAGATACAGATTGCATAGAAAACACTGACAAAAGGTGAAATTGCTCATTTTGAGCGTTTTCACCTTTTCTCAAAATGTTTTCCTAAAGCTTTTTTCTTCATGGTGTTTAAACAAGTCTATGGAAGAATGGCTATGATTGTGTCTTACCATTTTACCATTATTGGTTTTTTTCTTTTTTAAGTTTTAGTTTGCATTCTAAAGATTGTTTTAAACTTCTCAGTTCATTTCTAACTTAGTGCTGCATAAATTTACTTTGGTCAATTTGAAATACATTAAAAATGTTCTGGAGAGCAGCAATATTTTTATTTTGTTCTTCATAGATCATATTGCAAAACCATGAGTCTTTCTTCGATTTTAGCTCTTTACCAAACAGCATGACTTTAGACTTTTTAGAGCATTTGCCGATGGCATTTCGAATGTGTTAATCATTTTCTCCTTCTTCTATATTGTTTTTAAAGAGATACTTATACAAGGTTTATAATACAAAATGGGATTAACACAGTGCCTCAGTGCCTCAACCCATTACCACACAATCCCTAATTTTGATGCCCCTGAGAAAGAAGCCTTTTGAAAACACTGTAGGAAAAGGAGAAAATGCTGGTAACTAGCATTTTCTCCTTTTCGTACCATGTTTTCTACCCTTCCCAGAACAAATTTCAATTTTTCAGTCACCTTTATTTTGTCGTCTGCAAATGCTTTCAATTTGAACCAGTCTAAAATTTTGTCGTGATGTAAAGAGTTAAATTATGCAAACTTTAAGAGTGTTCTTGTCACAAACCTGGGTCCGTATTCACCAACCATTCTTAAGAACGTTCTTTGTCTTATTCTCCAAAATTTTCTACATTTGTAAGTAACACAACTTCTGATTGGCTAAACCGAATGGTTTAGCCAATCGGAAGTTGTATTACTTACAAACTTGGAAAACCTTGGAGAATAAGACTGAGAATATTCTCAAGAATGGTTGGTGAATACGGACCCAGATGGCCCAGAGTATAAATAATGGTCCAGTAGTAGCATCACATGGACCTTTACGAAGTTTGTTAAAATTACGTCCTTGGCAAAAAAAATTTAACCTTATTTCAGAAACAACTGATTTAAGGGACCATTCATGGGCGGATCCAGAAGGGGGGACCAGGGGTCCGGACCCCCCCCCCCCCTGAAATTTTGGCAAAAATATGGTTATCGGATTCGTGAATGGGACTGGTTTGATATTGCACAGCATTTATGTAAAATACAGTCATAAATTTAAAAAGAGTTCTAAATGTGGAGACCTCCTCATGGTTAGAACTCAAGTTTTTTTTTTTTTTGTCCGCTTACATCCACTGAAATCCGAAAATCAAAGTATCATATAATACGACGAACTCATGCGTTTTCGGCGGGACCCCCCCCTGAGAAAGATATCTGGATCCGCGCTTGCAATTGATGTTATACATCAGTATTTTCTTCTTGTACTTCTGGTACTTTAACCAAGCCACTTTTTCTATTTTTTCCATCTCAGATTTATTGCTTATAAATCTAGAAGGGCTATGAACTAATTTCAAAGGGAGATGATAATTACCTCCCTTTTCAGGAATCCAACAAAGTATCATCAACTAATTTACAAGATAGACATTGAAGGAATTTCTGGTTGGTGATAAATGTGCAAAAGTATTATATCAATATAAACCCTTATTTATCAACTAACACTGTTTTTCAGTGTTGCACAGGAAGTACTATGGCTTGCAGAATTAACTCAGGCCCGTAGGAACATGGGGGGCTAGGGGGGGCTCAGCCCCCCCAATAATTTGTGAGCCCCCCAATAATTTTGAAAATCATAGTAACTAGAATATGAGTTTTAAGCGCAATGCAATTACCATGCAAAAAATCTCAGTATTTCAAAGTTAGCCCCCCCAATCTTGAAATGCTTCCTACGTGGCTGTAACTCATTACTAAACGACAATATTTTAGGGTTGTCCAAATCCAAAGCATTTGCAGACCACAAAATAAAAATGACTAAAAGGTAGCACAGTTGCTTGTTCCACTGAACCAGATGGAAATATGATGTAATTTACTCTATATTTTGCAAGCTTCACTTAGTATTGTAATGTGTTGCTCTGGGGAGGGGTCATGCTACATGGAATTACCTAAAAGAATTGTACTGGACTTTGATCTAAGTCCCCCCCCCCCCCAAAAAAAAAGAGGGTTAGAAGTATGAAATGAATAGAATATTTGCAGTTTTTGGTGAAAGACAGATACTTATTTCATATCATGAACATTGTCGGTAATATTTTCATTCATTGCGCTGTGTTCATTCAAAGAAATAAACTTGTATCTTTCACAGAAAAAAATAAAATGTCCTCTATCTCCAATTCTTAAACGCTACTGTTTTTTTCCTATAATTAGTTTTTTTCGTGTGGGTACTAGCCTAAATGTTTTTAGATTTCAGTGCACCATAAAAAAATATTCATTCATTCATTCATTTGGAACTTGGGCCTTGAAAACACCACAGGCAAAATGGAGTAAAAGATGGTAACTTTGTTTTTTTCTAGCTTTTCAAAGATAAATCCGATTGGTAACTATTTTACTTCTGTTTTTTTTTTCTCTTTTGCAGACTTCAAGAAAGAACAGAGGAACTGCTGGTGGGTATTTTCTGGCTGGAAGAAACATGAACTGGATTCCGGTAAATTTTTTGGAGTAATGATCAGTGGACCTATTTATTGTCATAACCCTTCACCACACAGTCCAGAATTTTAATGATCCTGCAAAAGACACCTATTGAAAATTTCATGGGAAAAGGAGAAGATGCTGGTCTCCAGCATTTTCTCCATTTCCCAAAGTGTTTTCTAGCCTTCAGAAACAAGTCCAGTGATTAGAGCAACATTTAATTTATAGATCTACTTAATCTACAAAACCATTCAATATTGATGAGTCTAAATGTTCGTTGTATTATAAAGGAATCTATAACGAAATATTTTGTAGACTTCAAATAGATATTTTGCTCAAAATAATGAGATAAGGATTTGACAAGAGTAGAAAACTCTGCAGGAAAGGAAGAAGATATTTATAGTTGAATCAAGATTTTCAAAGAACACTTAAGCCATTACCACACAATCCATACTTTTGGTGACCCTGAGAAAGAAATCTTTAGAAAAAAATTGTGGGAAAAGGAGAAAATGCTAGTAACCAGCATATTCTCTTTTCCCCACTATGTTTTCTACTCTTCACAAAACAAATTTTAAATTTTCAGTCACTTTTATTTTGTCAACTGCAAAATTTATGCTTTCAATTTGGACAAGCTTAAAATATTGTTGTTTGGTAATGAGTTAAAGGATTGAAAACATTGTGGGGAAAAGGTAAAAATGATGGCTACCAGTATAATCTTCTTCTTCAAGATAATTTTTGCTCTATCAAAAACAAATCCCACCATTTCTTCCATATTTAATGTCATCTGCAAATAGCCATATCTAGTGTCATCTGCAAATGGCCATATTTAATGTCATCTGCAAATGGCCATATTTAATGTCATCTGTAAATGGCCATATTTAATGTCATCTGCAAATGGTTTGAATTTTGTTAAGTTCATAATTCTGTTATTTGCAGATGAATTAACTCTTTACCACATAATCTTCAATTTTAACAAGACTGAGGAAAAATCCTTTGGAAAACATTGTGGGGAAGGGAGAAAATGCTGGTAACAGCATTTTCTCCTTTTCCCTCAATGTTTTCTACCTATCCCAAAACAAATTTTGAATTTTTCATCACTTTTATTTGGTTGCCTGCAAATGCTTTCAATTTAGTCCATTCCAAAATTATGTTGTCTTGTAAAGGAATTTATTGTACTGTGAACATCGAAAGTTTCAGTTCTAGCACATTTTCTTTTGTTTATTGAACAGGTTGGGGCCTCGTTGTTTGCAAGCAATATAGGCAGTCTTCATTTTGTTGGGATGGTTGGATCAGGGGCTGCCAGCGGGATAGCCATTGCTCTGTATGAATTAAACGTGAGTAAAGAACCTTGTCAAACTTATACTTCATACCTCTTTATCAAATGACAAAATTTTTGACTGGAGCAAGTTGAAAGCAAGTGTAGAGGACATGTCGGTGGTATCTCAAATCATGATTTCTGTATTTGATAGTATAGAAAATATTGTTGGAAAAGGAGCAAATGCTGATAACCTATATTCTCTCCTATACCCACAATATTTTTTTCAAGGATCATTACAACTCGGTATTGGGTTAACCCATTACCACACAATCCCTACTTTTGACGACCCTGAGAAAGAAGCCTTTAGAAAACATTGTGGGAAAAGGAGAAAATGCTGGTAACCAGCATTTTCTCTTTTTCCTACAACGTTTTCTACCCTTCACAAAACAAATTTCAAATTTTCAATCACTTTCATTTTGTCATCTGCAAATGCTTTCGATTTGGACAAGCCCAGAATTTTGTGGTTTGGTAATCAGTTAAGTGCTTACCTGCAAACAAAATTAAAGTCTTTTCCTAGTGTCAGCACTTGCTGACAACAAATATAACATGACAAATAATGGACAAAGAGGAGAAGATGCTGGTTAAATCTTTACTAAAAGACAAAATTTTAGATTTGTCTAAATAGAAAGTATTTGTAGATGACAACATAAACTTGACTCAAAAAATGAAACTTGACATTCAAAGGATAGAAAACTGTGTGGGAAACCAGTATTTCCTCCTTTTTCCACAACAGTTTCTACTTTTCTAAAGCCAAGTTTCAATTTTTGACTCACATTAAAACATTTGTCATTTGAATTTTTTTGCATATACAAGGACCACTGTACTTCATGATTCAGTTTGCTGGTAGACAAAGTGTTTTGCCCGTGGTCATGAGGAAGAGCGTCGGCCTTGTAACCAAAAGGTCAGGAGTTCAGTCCCCAGGAGTGGGTGTCAACTTACGGATTTTTCCTCTGCCCACACATTTGGCTTGAGTACTGGTGCTGTTCCCAGGAAGCAGAATTGAGAGAGATTAGTATAAGTTGTCAGAACTTGTTCCTTAATCGATGAAAAATAAATATATTTAAACTAAACTAAAGCATATTTGATGAAGCCATAATTGTGTGATGACTCACTGGATATAATCCATCATAGAGATGCATTTAAGCCACTTTTCCCAGGGCCTTGCTCAATAACTCTTCACAGCTTTTTACAACCCTGAAGAATTTAGGCCTTTTCAAAACATTATGGGAAAAGGAGAAAATGCTGGTAACCAGCATTTTCTCCTTGTCCCAGAATGTTTTCTAGCCTCCCCAGACGAAATTCAATTTTTCAGTCTTATTTTATTTTGTCATCTGCAAAAGCTTTGAACTTGGACCTGTCTGAATTTTTTTTTTTGTTGTAAAGATTTAACGTAAGCCTTCTTCCTTAGAGGTGTAAAAACATGTGATTGGGTGGTAATGGGTCAATATTTTACGAGTCGAAAACATTTTGCACTCATTGGAATCGAAAGCATTTATTTTTGCACATGATGAAATTAAAGTTGCTCAGATGGTGAATTTTGTCTATCATAGGATGGAACATAGTGTGAAAAGGAGAAAATGCTGTTTACTAGTATTTTCTCTATTTCGCACAATGTTTTCAAAAGCTAAAACTCAGGAACGTGTGGTAAAGAGTTAACCCTTTACCCCATAAGGCATTTCTGTGGTATCTCTAATTGACCCTAAATAACAGCAAGGATGAAGCTGATTCCTATGTGTATATGACACCTTTTGATAGCATAGAAAACTTGATGACAAAAGGTGAAATTGCTTGTAACGAGCAATTTCACCTTTTGCCACAATGTTTTCTAAAGACTCCTACAAGCAATGCGTAGAAATGAGTATCTATGGAGTAAAGGGTTAAAGTATAGGTAGATATCAAAGACATGAAATATGTAGAATTTTTCGATGTATTTCAGGCCATGTATGTGCTGCTAATTTTGGCGTACATCTTCTTGCCCGTTTATATAGCATCAGGGGTAAGTACAGTATTATGGCCATAAAAGTTGTGTTATTTCATAACCTTGTACCAAACAATATCTGGTTTTTACGACCTTGAGATAGAAGCCTTTTGAAAACATTGTGGGAGAAGGAGAAAATGTTGGTAACCAAACGTAAAATTTTGTCGTTTGGTAATGAGTTAAAGAAAAACCTGTCCATTTAGTTTGTTAAGTACCATTCACAACTTAGTCCCCTTTGTAACCAGTAAAAATCAAGATCAGACAGCACTAAAAATGCAGTCTGATCTCTGATCTACACTGTCCAAAGAAATTCTAACTGCTCCTGTCTTAAACCTACAGTATATAGCCATAGAATGTTTGTAGGGTTCATTTGACACCCTAAGGGTTAACTCATATTAAATCTGTTAACTGCAAACGCAATTTATTTGTGCTAGTCTAAAATTGTGTTTTGGGGTAAAAGTTTACCAAACAGGAACTTTGTACATGTATGTTGCATGGTTCGGGTAATGTAGTTCCAACTGCAATGTTTCTTCTCCAACATCTATGTTGTGGGTACCTGTAATACATGTTCCTTGATAGGGGTTGTTCTTGATGAACCTTAACTTTATACTGATAACAATTGAACTCATCTGTTTAACTCTTTAACAGATGAAACAATTTTAAAAATTGAAAGCATTAGCAGACTACAAAATTAAAGTGACTCAAAAAGTGAAATTTGTTTCGAACAGGATAGAAAACATGGTGGGAAAAGGAGAAAATGCTGCTTACCAGCATTTTCTCCTTTTCCCAAAAGGTTTTCAAAAGGCTTCTTCTCAGTGTCATAGGATTGTTAAATAAAGAATATTTTCAGACGGCAATTATGATGAGCTTTTCTCTTTAACTCTTTACCAAATGACAAAATTTTAAGCTGGTCCAAATTGAAAGCATTTGCAGATTTTTGATTGTGAATCAAAAATTGAAGTTTGATTTGAGAAGGTTAGAAAATATTGTGGGAAAAGGAGAAAATGCTGGTTACCACCATTTTCTCCTTTTCCAACAATGTTTTCAAAAGTTTTTTTAGCTCACCTGAGCACATAGTGCTCAGGATGAGCTATTGTGATCGATCGTTGTCAGGCGTCCGTCTGTCCGTGCGTCCGTCCGTCCCTCCGTCCATCCGTTTGTCCGTCCGTCCGTCCGTCCGTCCGTGAACAATTACTTAAAAATTCTTCTCCTCTGAAACCGCCCAACAGATTTCAGTGAAACTTCACAGAAATGATCCTTAGGTGATGCACTTTCAAAATACTTCAAAGATTTGAATTCCATGGAGAACTCTGGTTGCCATGGCAACCGAGAGAAAAAACTTTAAAAATCTTCTTGTCCCAAACCGTAAGGGCTAGAGCTCTCATATTTTGCATGTAGCATCATCTAGTGACCCTCTACCAAAATACTTCAAATTATGGCCCTAGTGTTGAAAATGGCCCTATGTTGTGGGTTCTTGGATTTCACATGGAGATAAAGAAGGAAATCTTTAAAAATTTTCTTGTCCCAAACCATAAAGGCTAGAGCTCTCATATATGGCATGTAGTATCATCTAGTGGCCCTCTATTAAAATACTTCAAATAATGGCCCTAGTGTAGAAATTGGCCCTATGTTGTGGGTTCTCGGATTTCACATAGAGATAAAGAAGGAAATCTTAAAAAATCTTCTTGTCCCAAACCGTAAGGGCTAGAGCTTTCATATTTGGCATGTAGCATCATCTAGTGACCCTCTATTAAAATACTTCAAATTATGGCCCTAGTTTGAAAATGGCCCTATGTTGTGGGTTCTCGGATTTCACATAGAGATAAAGAAGGAAATCTTTAAAAATCTTCTTGTCCCAAACCATAAAGGCTAGAGCTCTCATATATGGCATGTAGTATCATCTAGTGGCCCTCTACCAAAATACTTCAAATAATGGCCCTAGTGTGGAAATTGGCCCTATGTTGTGGGTTCTCCGATTCCACATAGAGATAAAGAAGGAAATCTGTAAAAAACTTTATGTCCCAAACCTTAAGGGCTAGAGCTTTCATATTTGGCATGCAGCATCATCTAGTGGCCCTCTACCAAAATACTTCAAATTATGGCCGTTGAAAATGGCCCTATGTTGTGGGTTCTTGGATTTCACATAGAGATAAAGAAGGAAATCTTTAAAAATCTTCTTGTCCCAAACCATAAAGGCTAGAGCTCTCATATATGGCATGTAGTATCATCTAGTGGCCCCCTATTAAAATACTTCAAATAATGGCCCTAGTATGGAAATTGACCCTATGTTGTGGGTTCTCGGATTTCACATAGAGATAAAGAAGGAAATCTTCAAAAATCTTCTTGTCCCAAACCTTAAGGGCTAGAGCTTTCATATTTGGCATGTAGCATCATCTAGTGGCCCTCTACCAAAATACTTCAAATTATGGCCCTAGTGTTGAAAATAGCCCAATGTTGTGGGTTCTCGGATTTCACATGCAAAGAAGCCTTCTGAAAACGTGGGAAAACGAGAAAATGCTGGTTACAAGCATTTTCTCCTTTTCCTACAACATTTTCTATTTTCAGCTCACCTGAGCACAACGTGCTCAGGCGGAGCTATTGTGACCGGTCATCGTCCGTCGTCAGTCCGTCCGTCCGTTAACAATTTCTTTAAAAATCTTCTCCTCCAAAACCAGAAGGCCAATCTTGATAAAATTTGGCAGGAATGTTCCTTGCGTGAAGCTCTACAAAAATTGTTAAAAGAATTTAATTCCATCAAAAACTCTGGTTGCCATGGCAACAAAATGGCTGAAAATGGAAAAAATCTTTAAAAATCTTCTTGAGACAAACCGTAAGGCCGGGAGCATTCATATTTTGTATGAAGCATCATTGGGTGCCCCTTTACCAAAATTGTGAAAATTATTCCCCTGGGGTCATATTTGGGCTTTGTCCGGGCGCACCCTATTTTACATAGAAACAAAGAAGGAAATTTTTAAAAAATCTTCTTCCGACAAACCATAATGGCTAGAGCACTCATATTTGGTATGTAGCATTATCTGATGATCCTCTACAAAAATTGTTAAAATCATTTCCATGGGGTCATATTTGGGCTTTTTCCCGGGCGCACTCTATTTTACATAGAAACAACGAAGGAAATCTTTAAAACTTCTTCTGATGACAAAACATAATGGCTAGAACATTCCTATTTTGTATGTAGCATTAACTGATGATCTTCTACCAAAATTTTTAAAATTATCCTTCTGCGGTCATATTTGGGCTCTGCCTGGGCCCACCTTACTTTACAATCTTTAAAAATCTTCTTGTGACAAACCATAAGGCAGAGGGCATTCATATTTTGTTTGAATCATCATTGAGTGACCCCTTACCAAAACTGTTAAAATTATTCCCCTGGGGTCATATTTTGGCTTTGCCCAGGCGCACCCTATTTTACCTAGAAACAAAGAAGGAAATCTTTAAAAAGTCTTCTCCTGACAAATCATAATGGCTAGAGCATTCATATTTGGTATGTAGCATTATCTGATGATCCTCTACCAAAATTGTTAAAATTATCCCTCTGCGGTCATATTTGGGCTCTGCCCGGGTGCACCCTATTTTAAAATCTTTAAAAATCTTCTCGTGACAAAACATAAGGCTGGGAGCATTCATATTTTGTTTGAAGCATCATTGGTTGACCCTTTACCAAAATTGTTAAAAATTATTCCCCTGGGTCATATTTGGGCTTCGCCCAGGCGCACCCTATTATACATAGAAACAAAGAAGAAAATCTTTAAAAAAACTTCTTCTTACAAGTCATAATGGGTAGAGCATTCCTATTTAGTATGTAGCATTATCTGATGATCCTCTACCAAAATTGTTAAAATTTTTCCTGTGCGGTCATATTTGGGCTCTGTCTGGGTGCACCCTATTTCAAAATCTTTAAAAATCTTCTTGTGACAAACTATTCTACCAAAATTTAGAAACAAAGAAGGAAATCTTTTAAAGATCTATTTGTGGCAAACCATAAGGGCTAGAGCATTCATATTTTGCATGTAGCATCATCTAGTGACCCTTTATAAAAATAAGTAGAATTATCCCCTTGGGGTCATATTTAGGCTCTGTGCCCTGGTGCACATTATTTCACATAGAATCATAGAAGGAAATCTTTTAAAATCAATTCCATCTAAAAAGGAGAAATTGTTTGTAACAAGCAATTTCTCCTTTCTCACAATCTTTTCTACCATATAGATCACTTATTTTTCATTTTAAATACATTTTAAAATGTCGTCTGCAATTTGTTTCAATTTGGAACAGTCTAAAATTTTGTTGTCTGGTAATGGCTTAAACTACAAGTCAAAAAGGGAACAAGGCACTGTGAAGAGAAAAATTGATGATAAGCAGCAGTTTTTAGCTCCACTGGTCAAAGAAGAAAATCTGTAAACATCTTTTTGTGACAAACCCCAGGGTATGCCTTATTTGAAAAGAATTAATAGCCTGCCCTTGATAAACCATATAAGTTACAAATATACTCAGGTGAGCGATATAGGACCATCATGGTCCTCTTGTTTATGGTCATTAAAAGACTTAAAAGGTTGATTCCATCTTCTTCTTTTCCTGCAATGTTTTCAAGTCTTCATGCTGAAGGTACATAATTATACACAGGATTTTATACACAGGATTGTTTGGTTAACTGTTTTCTCCTTTCCCACAATGTTTTCAAAAGGCTTCAATCGCAGGGTCCTAATAACTAGGGATTGTATGGTAAAAGCTTAAGTGTTAAATGCATGTCAATTTTAATGAATAGATCTTATAACTTAATGGGCCTTTCATATAGTTGCTGTCTAGGGTAGTAAAGATCAAGATCAGACAGCATATTTTGTGCAATCTGATCTGTGATTGACTCTAGCTGCTTTGTTGAGACATTCTAGACAAAAATGGACCCTTACACTGGATTTACTACATTTCTAGATTCAAAATGGGTGTTGTTTTTATTCAATGCTCTTACAGTTAATGTAACTTTACCCTCTCTTTTGACATTTGAACAGGTTTATACCATGCCAGAGTACCTTAAACTTAGATTTGGAGGAAAAAGGATACAGATTTACCTGGCCGTGTTGGCATTACTTGTATATATTTTCACTAAAATATCGGTAAGTTGTTTATAGTTTATCATCTCTCTCTGTCTTAGGTGACTGAAATGGATTTTTTGGATAGTGTAGATCAAGATCAGACTGCACAGAATGTCCAGCCTGAATTTTTATCTTCACTATTCAATATGTTATTCTAACCTACGACCCTTAACTCTTTACCAAACGACAAAATTTTCAACAAGTCCAAATTGAAAGCAATTGCAGACAACAACAACAAAAAAATGTGAGTCGAAAATTGAAATTCAAATTTGGAAGGGTAGAAAACATTTTGGGAAAAAGGAGGAAATGCTGGTTACCAGCATTTTCTCCTTTTTCCACAATGTTTTCAAAAGCTGTCTTTCTCAGGGTCGTTAAAAGTCGGGATAGTGTGGTAAAAGGTTAAACAAGTCCCTATAGCTGTGCTTAGTGACCTGAAGGGCTGATAAGAGGACCATTCTCACCTTACTCACCATACTCATCACCCACTTCTAAGTCCTTTCTCTAATTCTAGACTTAAGAAATAAAATAATGTCTGATTGGCTTAACCATTACCCAATCTGAAATGTTGCATTTAATTTCAGAGAAAAACAAGTTCTGATTGGCTGAACCGATACGCAATCAGAAACAGTGTTACATCCAAATTTAGAAGATACTTGAGAATTAGACTCCAACTTAAGTTACAAATGGCTGGTGATTATTGCCCCTCCGGGGAGTTTAGTGTTTTTAACTCATTACCAAACGACAAGATTTTAGGTTTGTCCGAATCAAAAGCATTTGCAGATGACAAAAAGAAAGTGATTGAAAATTTGAAACCATTGTGGGAAAAAGAGAAAATGCTGGTTACCAGCATTTTCTCCTTTTCCCACAATGTTTTCTAAAGGCTTCTTTCTCAGGGGCGTCAAAAGTAGGGATTGTGTGGTAATGGGTTAAATCATAGCTTTGTCCAAGCTCTTTCTGAGGACTGATGAAAGTCAGCTTGACAGAATTCATTCCTGTCTAGATGTAAAAACCACTGGTGGCCTAGAAAGAGTGATAAGTGAAGCACTGTTTTATCTTTTACCATACAACTTATATATATTTTTTAGTAAATGGAAATTGTCCTTTGAAGGATAGAAAACACTGCATGAGAATGTTAAGTACCATGTCTTATTAGTGAGTTCCCAGGGCAGACAAAGAAAGTCTTGAATTTTAACTGTACAAAATGAGAACATGTCTTGAGCAAGCAGATCTTGGGTGCTTGCCATACTCCTTACCTGACAACTCAAATTTTGATCATTGATAGAATTGTACAAAACTGGGGGACAAAGAGAAAATTTTGGTCATCTTTTCCTACAGTTTTTATAAAACTTGTCCATCATTTAAACCCCAGATCTTGTAGGAAATGGTTAACCCATTACCACACAATCCCTACTTTTAATGACCCTGAGGAAAATGCCTTTAGAAAACATTGCGGGAAAAAGAGAAAATGCTGGTAACCAGCATTTTCTCGTTTTCCAACAATGATTTCTAGGCTTCATAAAACTAATTTTAAATTTTCAGTCACTTTTATTTGTCGTCTGCTAATGCTTTGGATTTAGACAAACCCAAAATTTTATCGTTTGGTAATGAGGTTAACAAGTACAGCTCATGTACTTTTTTCATCATATTGTACAGGCAGACCTGTATGCTGGAGCTATATTCATTGAACAGTCTCTGAAGTGGAACATTTATGGAGCTATCTTCTTTCTTTTGGCAGTGGCAGCCATCTTTACTATTGCAGGTACATGTACATGTATGTTGTCCTCTTTAAGTGTT
Source organism: Tridacna crocea (assembly GCA_943736015.1). Lineage (NCBI taxonomy): Eukaryota > Metazoa > Mollusca > Bivalvia > Cardiida > Cardiidae > Tridacna > Tridacna crocea. Next base: position 55,806,277 of record OX031057.1, on the reverse strand, counting down.
GTGTGAAATATGTCCTGAAGTAGTCACATATTTTTTTTTTATTAAGATTTTGCCATATATTTCTGTGAAAATAACCCTGAGCATTTAGAAATATTGTTGAAAAAGTAGAAATGTATTTTTGTCAGGCTGTATTGGACTTTATGCATGTATGAATTATATGTTTTATACACAGCTACAATACACTGACATAACAGAAGTCAATTTGGATTGTCCATAAAATCCACTGTTAGAGGAATCATTGCCCTTTTCAACTTCCTTGTTCTGAAATGATTTATTTTCATTCTTTATCTTAAGAAAATACTTTTGTATTTGATTAGTATTTTATACATAATTATCATTAAGTGCTGGGCAAGTTATATTCAGAATGAATTCAGCTCAGTGTTGTGAAAGTTATGGCCCTTTTCCATCCTCATTTTCCCAAGCAGGGGCATCTTCCTTGTATTGACACATTTCTACAGTTAACTCTTTATTCCACTACAAGTCATTTTCCTATCATTTCTTTCTTTGTTATTTAACCCTTCACCACACTGTCCCTAATTTTAACAACCCTTAAGGCTTCTCAAAACATTGTGGGAAATGCAGAAATGCTTGTCACGAGCAATTTCTCATCTTGGGTTTTACGACTGAGAAGAAACATTGTGAGAAAAGGAGAAAATGCTAATAACCAGCATTTTTGTGTTTTCCCACAATGTTTTCTACCCTTTCTCCCAAAAAATTCAGTTTTTGATTCACATTACTTTTATTCTCTGCCAATGCTTTCAATTTGGATGAGTCATTTTTTTTTTCTCATTTAGTGTAGGGTTAACCATGTCCCACATGACAAATTTTAGAACTTTTCAAATTCAACACATTTGCAGAGGACAAAATTTACATTTTTATACCCCCACCCTGCAAAGTAGAGTGGGGTATGCTGGTTTCACCTTGTCTGTCTGTCCATCTGTCCATCCATTAATCCATCAACTTTCTCTTTCTGCATTCTAACTCAGAAGCAGTCTAACTTAAAAGCTATTTGACCCAGGAACCTGAAACTGTACACAAATATTGCTCATCACCTAAGGAGGTACCTTTTTGGTCAAATAGATTAGAGGTCTTATTCAAATCTTCACGAAAGGAGGTGCCCTATTGTTTTTGGCCTAGTCGGGTCAAAGGTCAAGATCACAGTTGAACTTTTTTAGCTCACCTGAGCACAACGTGCTCAAGGGGAGCTTTTAGGATCACTGGGTGTCAGTCGTCCGTCATGCGTCATCAACAATTCTTTAAACATCAACTCTTCCTAAACCGCTGGGCCAATTTGGACCAAACATGGCTGAAATGTTCCTTGGTAGGTCCTCTTTAAAAACTGTTCCCAGAATTTGATTCTGTCAAAAACTCTGGTTGCCATGGCAACCAAATGGAATTTTCTTGGAAATTCTTTAAAAATCTTCTCTACTAAAACCGCTGGTCAGATTTTAAAATAATTTCACAGACATGTTCCTTGGGTGACCCTTTTCAAAAGGTGTTCGTAAAATTTTGATCTGTCCAGAAACATGGCTCTGGTGAATGGAGGCTTCTTGCACTATACAGAAATAAAGGAATTCTTAAACATTCTTCTTCTCTGAAACGACTCGTCAGATTTTGAAATAATTTCACAGAGATGTTCCTTGGATGACCCTTTTCAAAAACTGTTCGCGAAATTTTGATCCGTCAAGAATCATGGCTCTGGTGAATGGGGGCTACTTGCACTATACAGAAATGAAGAAATTCTTAAAAATTCTTCTTCTCTGAAACCACTCGTCAGAATTTGAAATAATTTCACAGAGATGTTCCTTGGATGACTCTTTTCAAAATGTGTTCGTGAAATTTTGATCTGTCAAAAAATGTGGCTCTGGTGAATGGGGGCTACTTGCACTATAGGGAAATGAAAAAATTCTTAAAAACTCTTCTTCTCTGAAACCGCTGGTCAGATATTGAAATTATTTCACAGAAATGTTCCTTGGGTGACCCTTTTCAAAAGGTGTTCATGAAAGTTTGATACGTCAATAAACATGGCTCTGGTGAATGGGGGCTACTTGCACTATATGACCATGAAGGAATTTTTTAAAATTCTTCTCTGAAACTCCTGATCAGATTCTGAAATAATTTCACAGAAATGTATCTTAGTTGACCCTTTTCAAAAATTGCTCAAAATATTTTGATCCATCAAGAAACATGGCTCTGATGGCTGTGGGCTATTTACACTATACGGACATGAAGAAATTCTTAAAAATTCTTCTTCTCTGAAATGGCTGTTTAGATTTTGAAAAATTTGGCTATGGTCCTCTCAAAAATTCAGGTGAGCGAACCAGGGCCATCTTGGCCCTCTTGTTTGGATATTGTTTCCATGCTGTACCTCAAAAGGGATTTGATCTAGGACCCTGATAATTTATACATGTTTTGCTCATGGCCCAAGGAGGTGCCATGTTGTTTTTAGGTCACATGGGTCAAAGGACAAGGTCAGAGATGAATTTTGTTTGAAAATAGTTTCCATTCCCTAACTCAGTCGCTTTTTGACCTAGGACCCTGAAACTGTACACAGGTATGCTAATGACCACAGGAGGTGCCCTATTGTTTTTAGTTCACCTGAATACAACATGCTTAAGGGGAGCTTATAGGATCACCCTTTGTCCGTCGTGCGTCGTCTGTTGTGCGTCGTCTGTCATCAACAATTCTTTAAACATCAACTCTTCCTGAACTGTTGGGCTAATTTGGACCAAACTTGGCTGGAAACTTTGTTGGGAGATCTTCTTTAAAAATTGTCCACATTTTGATTCCATCAAAAGCTCTGGTTACCATGGCAACCAAAAGAAATTCTTTAAAAATCATCTCTGAAAAGGCTGGTCAGGTTTTAAAATAATTTCACAGAGATGTTGTAAGTTACCCTGTCAAGAAACATGGCTCTAGTGAATGGGGGTTTCTTGCACTCTACAAAAATGAAGAAATTCTTAAAACTTCTTCTTGTTTGCAAGGGCTGGTCAGATTTTTAAATAATTTCACAGAAATATTCCTATGGTGACCCTTTTAAAAGATAGTTTGCAAAATGCTGATTCATCAAGAAACATGGCTCTGATTGGGGGGGGGGGGAACACTTGCACTATATGGACATGAAGAAATTCTTAAAAATTCTTCTTCTCTGAAGCGGCTGGTCAGATTTTGAAATGATTTCACAGAAATGTTTCTTGGGTGACCCTTTTTGCAAATTGTTCGAGAAATTTAGCTCCATTAAGAAACATGGCTCTGATGGCTGTGGGCTAATTACACTATACAGTCATGAAGAAATTCTTAAAAATTCTTCTGGTCAGATTTTGAAATAATTTAACAGCAATGTTCCTTGGGTGAATCTCAAAAATTGTTCGGGAAATTTTTATCGGTCAAAAAAACAACAGCCAACAGTTGGCACCTGCATGTGGTGCTTTTCTTTGACTTCCGTTTTTAGTCACTATAGAGCATGTGCTCTTCTTCAAGAAATTGTCCTGGGTTACCTGCCCAAATATTTATTTGCAGAATTCTGATTTATCAAAATCATTGCTGTAGTATTGATTGTAGGGGTGGCGACAGATTTTGAAATAAGTTTTACAGGTGACCTTTTCAAAATTGCATGGCAAAATAATGATTTCGTTTCTGTGGCTATAGTCCTCTAAAATAAATAATAACCAAAATAGGGAAATAAGGCAAAAATGAAATACATGTAGTTAAATGATATATCACTAGTACAGACAATATTAAGATCAACTTTTACGGTTAGTTGAGTTTTATTTGAACTCCATTTCACGTACCAATGATTTGAATATGTGAGTGAAAAAAAAATCAATTGGTCATAAATGAATAATTGAAGAAAATTTTCCACTCATTCTGAGTGAGGAAATGAATGTACCCTTTTTGTGCTAAGCTGTGATGACCTTATCTGAGCCCATATTCACCAACCATTCTTGAGAAAATTCTTTGTTTTATTCCCCAAGGTTTTCTAAATGTGTAAATAAAACAACTTCTGATTGGCTAAACCGAATGGTTGTGTTACTTACAAATGTAGAAAATTCTTGAGAATAAGACAAAGAATATTCTTAAGAGTGGTTGTTGAATACAGGCCCTGGACTTTAGTGTTCTATATGGGTTATGATTAGACTGAATGAAGCTTTCAGTCTGATCTTTGATATATATGTCCAATAATTTCTTTGATATCTGAGGGGAAAGTTAATTAATTTACCAATTAAGCATGACACACTAGCCTTTTTCAGACAGTGCAGATCAAGATAAGACTGCACAGAACATGCAATCTGATCTTTGATCTGTACTGTCCAATAAGGTGATTTTGTTTTCCCATAAAAAATAAGCATGAAGTAAGTGTTACATGTATATCAGTTTTTACTGTCGCCATGAATTTTTATTTAACCCTTTACCTGCATTTTCTCCCTTTTCCACATTGTTTTTTTTTCCCATTTCCAAAGACATCCATCATCTTTAAGCCGCACTAAATTTGTTATCTTCAAATGATTACTACTTTGAAGAGTCTAAAATTTTGATGTGTGGTAATGGGTTGAGGTATTTAATAGGATAAGGGTTAATCTACAGTGGTCTTTAATTCTTTACTCAAGGACAAAATCCTATATTTGTCCAAATTGAAAGCATTTGCAGACAACAAAATAAATAATCATGACTAAAAATTGAAACTTATTTGAAGGGTAGAAAACATTATGGGAAAAGGAGAAAATGCTGGTTACCAGCATTTTTCTTCTGTTTTGACAATGTTTTCAGAAAATGTCTTCCTCTGGGTCATAAAAACCAGGGATTGTTTGGTAATGAGTCAAAAATGTCAACTTTAACTCTTTACCAAACAACAGAATTTTAGATCATTCCAGATTGAAAGCATTTGCAGACAACAAAATAAATGTCACTAAAAACTTAAAATTTGATTAAGGAAGGGAAGACCACATTGTGGGAAAAGGAGAAAATGCTGGTTACCAGCATTTTCTCCTTTTCCCACAATGTTTTCAAAAGGATTCTCTCACAGATGTGTTAAAAGTTGGGATTGTGCTGTAATGGGTTAAAGGTATAAAAAGTCATAATGTCCATAAATATGGAGAGAGTAAGTGCATGGGACTAACCCTTTACCAAATTAACTCCCAAGATATGATGACCTTGAGAGATTGACTGATGGATTGTATGGGGTTTAACGCTGTTTTCAACATTACTTTATTTCATTATATAAGCGGCTAGTGCTCCTGTCCATGCTTTCCTGAAATTTCTGTCACCAGTACTCTGCACAATCTTTATTCCAGGCCATTGGCTGCTTTCCCCCATAACCACTGTGGAAACAATGGTCAGCAGTGAGAAAGGAAAAATTGGCTTCTCCTTTTCCCAAAATATTTCCAAAGATTTTCTGACATAAAAAGCTTTCTGTACATAATATAATACTACTAAATAAGCTCTGGCTTTTTTACCACTGGCCTTATTACCTATGGCTTTTTTACCGTTTTACTTCTGGCTTTTTTACCTATGGCCTTTTTACCTATGGCCTTTTTACCTATGGCTTTTTTACCTATGGCTTTTTTACCGCACACCAGGATTGAATCCTCTTGCACTGACTATCTTCAATCCTCAGAAAGAAATTGGCCAAGCCAAGGATTGAATCAGTGACACCCCATTCTCTATAGTACTGTAGGCTACCAACATGAGCAGTCAGAGGTCAATGACTTATAATGAGATAGAGAATGACTGTTTCAAAACAGAGTTGGAAGAGGGAAAACTGTTGGGGGTAGAATTTCCTCCTCCTTTTATAAAATTTTCCACCTTGACACAGAACTAAGGCCCATTTGTGTATTTACAATTTTCAAAATTGTTGTTTTCAGACTTTCTGAAATTGAAAGAAGCTTAGATTTGTTTTTTGCAAAGGGTTAATGAAGGTTGAGTGCATGTAAAATCACTGCAGCAAAAAGTACTGATTGCTTGTTTTTAGGTTGATGCCGTAATGACAGCTTTGGTCATATCATGGCTGTCAGTGGACCTAGTTATGTGTTTCATGGCTTTCTCACACCACTACTTTCTCTCACATGCATCAGAGAGGAGAGGCAAAAAATTGCTGGAAAGAAAGTTTGCCTCATTTGGGTATTGAACTCGCATCTATTAGGTCATGAGTCTGATGCGCTAACCACTGAGCTACCCAGCTTTGCAGTGAAAAACCTTTAATCAAAGAATTTCTCTCTTTGCTGCTGTTTATTTTTATAAGAAGATCTTCTTCGAGACAAAGGATGTCATATGCTAAATACATGTAAGTGCTAGGGAATAATTAAGTTTATTTGTTGACAAACAATGTGTCAATGCTATGATATAGTTTAACCCTTTCCAAACAAGCCCTGGTTTTTAAGTGTCTGCAATAAAAGCCTTTTGTAAAATGCTGTGGGAAAAGAGAAATTGCTCGTAACAAGCATTTCTCCTTTTCCCACAGTGTTTTCTACCCTTTTTGAGAACTTTCTGCCATTTTCTCCAAATCTAAAATTGTCTTCTGCAAACTCTTTTGGTTCAGAAGAGTCCAAAATTTGTCATTTGGGAAAGGGTTAAAGGTGGCCCTTCAGATTCTGGGACGAAAATTTTGCAAAAATGCAAAAAATCATCCTTATACTCCCAAAGCCTTCTAATTTGCGTTGATAAAACCCCAGTACTCGAAAACCATCCGAGAACACAAGAAATAAGAGATTTATTACGGACAAGGTTGACACCAACAGGAGACACATTCTATTTTTAGATTAATAATTTAAAGGAAAACACAGACAAAGTTTCAAACATCCGTCCGAAGAAGACATTATGGAAAATGATTATTACATGTTTGTTATGTAATGGAATTTAAGCGTTATTAGTCACGTGCCAGTCACTTGACATTCCCACAATGCTTTATTCATTTTCAGTGCAAAATCTAAAAAAAGCTTAAGAGGCTACATAGCCTTTTAAGGGAATACCATCCAAAAAAATTTTTTTGTAATTTTATGATTCTTAATTATAGAAGATTTGTATTGCTTTTTCATATAAATTTCAATGATACATATATTTTTTAATTTGGTGTGATGTGAAAATTCTAAATATCCACCTTTAAGTTATACAGCAAAGATGCATTAACTGTTTCCTTACTGTTGAGGACAACTGTATCTTGTGGATTGAGTGTAGATCAAGATCAGACTGCACAACTACTTTTGTTTAGATTAAAGGTGAGTATCGAACATATCCAGTGTGATCCATAAGTACTTCTTAAAAGATGCTACATCCTCATTCCTTAATTCCTGCATTAGGGTTTTGAGCTGGCCATATTGAAGACGTCCGACAGAAAGCCATAGCCACACCCACCACATGTGGCGTCGCTGACATCTTCTAAGAGCTTGTGGGAGACCCATCTGAATATGCCTTTCAGCTTCTATTTGCAGCAATATAGCTACCTGTATTCATTCGTCCGACTTCCATGTGGGAACTTTCTTGTTGCTTAAAAAGGAGAAAATGCTGGTGAGCAGTATTTCTCTGTTTCCCACAATGCTTTCTTCCCTCTATTTGACCCCTGCTAATTGTTATAATTCAGTTAAGCCTTTATTAAACGACAAAGTTTTAGACTGGCCCAAATTGAAAGCACTTGCAGTCTTGCAGACAACAAAATAAAGGTAACTCGAAAATTGAAATTTGTTTACAGCAGGGTAGAAAACATTGTGGGAAAAGGAGAAAATGCTTGTTACCAGCATTTTCTCTTTTTCCTTCAATGTTTTCAGAAGGCTTTTCTTTCAGGATGGTTAAAAGTCAAGTGTGGTAGAGAGTTAAGTCTTAAATGCTGAGTTTTGCGGATGTTAACTTGTACCAAATAATCCCTCGTTTACTGTTAAGACGATAAAGATTGAGTGATTCATAGACTGATCTAAGAAGTGGTTTGCCCAAGGACACTCCCATGAAAAACCGAGAGCCTCAAGTGAAGGTTGAACCCTGAGCCTTCATGTTTTAACTCTTTACCAAACGACAAAATTTTAGACTGGTCCGAATGGAAAGTGTTTTCAGACAACAAAGTGAATATGCCTAAAGAATTGAATTTTGTTTTAGGAAGGGAAGAAGACATTGTGGAAAAGGAGAAAATGCTGGGCTTTTCCCACAATGTTTTCAAACGGCTTCTTTCTCAGGGTCATCATAAGTCTGGATTGTGTGGTAAAGGGTTAAGGATAGGCAACCTAATGGGACTCTTGCTACATCTCTAAAGAATTGGATAATCCATAAATGATGGAGGGAAACAGAATCTATATTGGTGTGTTGGCGGATTAATAACAGATTACCCAAGTTTGAGCCGGATCTGTACATTTTTTGTCAGTGATGAAAAGCAATATTACACATATTCCTTAACTCTTTACCACACAATCCCTACTTTCAGTGACCCAGAGAAAAAAGCCTTTTGAAAACATTGTGGGAAAAGGAGAAAATGCTGGTAACAAGCATTTTCTCCTTTTCCCACGATGTTTTCTACCCTTCACAGAACAAATTTCAAATTTTCAGTCACTTTTATTTTGTCGTCTGCAAAAACTTTTGATTTGGACAAGCCCAAAATATTGTTGTACAATACTAATGAGTTAAGAGTACCTTATTCTTAACCCATTACCAAACGACAATATTTTAGACTGGTCCAAATTGAAAGCGATTGTAGACAACAAAATAAAAGTGACTGAAAATTTGAAATATGTTTTGTGAAGGGTAGAAAACATTGTGGGAAAAGGAGAAAATGCTGGTTACCAGCATTTTCTCCTTTTCCCACAATGTTTTCTAAAGGCTTCTTTCACAGGGGCATCAAAAGTAGGGATTGTGTAGTAATGGGTTAAACCTGACACCTCCACCACTAAGCCATGCTGTAGTTTATAAAGAAGAAGGTCTACAAGTTTGTTGTTTTGGAAACAGTTAACTCCATGTTAAACTACAAAAATTTTGACTCATCCTAACGGCTAGCATAAATTTTGAAAAAAAAAATGAAAAGTGATTTAACTCTTTACCACATGAGAAAATTTTAGACTGGTCCAAATTCAAAGTATTTGCAGACGACAAAATAAAGGTGACTGAAACATTGAAATTTGTTCTGGGAAGGGTAGAAAACACTGTGGGAAAAGGAGAAAATGCTGGTTACTAGCATTTTCTCCTTTTCCCACAGTGTTTTCAAAAGGCTTTTTTCTCAGGGGCGTCAAAAGTAGAGATTGTGTGGTAATGGGTTAAGTCATAGGATTCGTCTTTGAATTGGTGGAAAAGGTGAGAATTCTGGTTATCAGCATTTTCCCACAAAGTTTTTATAGACTTCCCCCTAAAATAGCGGATTGAAGTGGATTGTTTTGAACAGGTTTAACTTTGTTTCAAATGACAAAATTAATCGACACTGAAAGAGCATGAAGACAACAAGTAAAACATCCTTTGAACAATAAAATTTGTCCCTGATGGGCAGAAAACATTTTGTTACAAGAATTTTTTTTTTCTTTTCAAAAAATGTTGTTGTTTTTTTTAAAAAGCCATTAAAATTAATTCAGACTGAAAGAGCATGCAGAATATGACAAGTAAAAAATTGCTTGAGTAATAAAATTTGTTTTTGAAAGGGCAGAAAATATTGGTTACCAGGTTTTTTTTTTTCTAACAAGGTTTTTTAATATCATCTTTGCAAAGATCTTAGACCCCTGTACCAATTGAAAAATAATAGACTTATCCAAGTGCAATGAGTTTGCACAGAATATCTTGAATATATATGTATTTCAGATGTTGAAATTTACCTTAGAAATGGTTATCTCTTTACTAAACGACAAAATTCAGGCCTAGACCAAATTCTAAGCATTTGCAGACAGCATATTTATTGTAGCTAAACAGACAATTTCTGTATGTGATTATAGGGTAGAAAACATCGTGGGAAAAGGAGAAAATGCTGGTTAACAGCATTTTCTCCTTTTCCTACAATGTTTTCAAAGGACTTCTTTGCCAGGGTCGTTAAAACTTGGGATTGTGTGGTAAAGAGTTAAAAGCATTATGGGAAAAGAAGAACATGCTGGTTACCAGCAATTTCTCCTTTTCCCACAATGTTTTCAAAAACTTTCTTTCTCAGGATCATTAAAACTTTGCTGTACAGGGTCAAAGCACGAAATTGTAGATGTGCCCAACTTGAAAGCAATTGCAGATAACAATATAGTTTTGTGGCTTAACCCTTTACCAAACAATTCCTGGTTTTTAACACCCTAAGATAGACGTCTTTTGAAAACATTGTGGGAAAAGGACAAAATGCTGGTAACTAACATTTTCTCATTTTCCCACAATGTTTTCTATCCTTCTTAGGATAAAACAAGGTTTGAGTCACATTCATTTTAATGTCTGCAAATGCTTTCAATTTGGACCAGTGTAAAATTTTGTCGTGTGGTTACAAGAGCTAATTAGGACAACTTTTGAAATCATTGTGGAGAAAAAGAAAATGCTGGTTACCAGCATTTTCTTTTCCTCCACAATGATTTCAAAAGCTTTCTCTCTCTCCCAGGGTTACTCAGCCTGAAGATAATGTTGTACAGGGTACAACATAATGCGCAGTACAGAAAAATATGCAGCGTGAAGCTTGCTGCAGACTATTCAGTCTACATCATTACAGGACAAGAAATAGCTTCAGTTAGGCCTTGACATCTTTACGTTGACCCTTTACCATACTATCATGTGTCTATTCTACCTAGAGGAGGTCTATTTTTGAACATGTTCTGGGAAAAGGAGAAAATGCTGGTAACCAGTGCATTTTCTCCCTTTACCACAGTCTTTTCTACCTAATTTGATACATTTTCATCATTTAATTTTTGTTAGCATTTGTTTTGAATTTTGATGAGTCAGACAAATGTTATCATTGAGTCAAGGGTTAACTTACAAAGACTGCATAATTTTGGACTTGTCTATATTGAAAGCATTAACCCTTTACAACACAATCCGGACTTTTAACAACCCTGAGAGAGAAGGCCTTTGAAAAACATTGTAGGAAAGGGAGAAAATGCTGATAACCAGCATTTTCTCCTTTTCCCACAATGTTTTCTATGCTTTCTAAATCAAATTGCAATATTTAATTCTCATTTATTTTGTCAACTGCAAATTAATGTTTTCAATAAAATTGAACTGATCCAAAATTTTCGGCATTTGGTAAAGAGTTAAATGCAGACTCCCTAAGACCAGGTGTCCACTAGGGCCAGGATAATACGCGGATAGTATGCAGACAATGAATTTAATATTCGGCAAAGCTTCCGCATGTTCCTCATGGCTTCTTATTGTTGTCATAATTGCTTCCACCTGATTCGGAGCCTTCCGGATCGGCAAGTTTGTCCTTGTCGAAATTTTGATCGAGAGCAAAATTTGGACACGGAAATGATTTTCCTTACACCTTTGGCATTTGTCCTCATTGTCGTCAGGACAACTTCAGGACATCCCAAGTCTTCCCCGTATATTCCCAAAAGCTTCAGCGACGCGGACAGCTTGTGGACACTAAGAGGAATCGATGCAGAAGGTTCACGGAACCTTTCCTGAACGTTCAGAGAGGTCGCGGTATGTTCTCTGAACACAGGGAAAATGTCTCATGGCTTCCGTATCTAGGCAACCTACTCCCTTAACATATCAAAATCAGTGCTCTGTCACTTGCAGTTTGACTGTACACAGGGCGGACATGTTTTTAATCTCTCCTGCACACAATATGCCGAGACAAAAAAGAAAAAAAAAACAGAAGTTGACGGTGAAAAAAAAAAACAAGTGACTGTAGTTTGTGGTACTTTTAATTCTTGCTTGTCTAGAGAAACGTAATTTTCTCTGCTAATTAGTCGATGTCAGTCTATGAAACGAGAGATCCAAGTGCTCTTATATCAATTATGAATGCAACCTCTGCATTTCCGTACAGTCTCCGCCTAGTGTTGTGCACTGAAACTGGTTGTCCCTAACCTTTCCTGATGTAATCCTAAACGTGTCCGCATTGTTCAGGCATAAATGTGACTCAAATGGTGGAACAGAATTGATGATGATACAGATGCTTTTGCTTCTTGAAAGCAAAATATGAAATCCTCGTCTTGAGAAATATTAGTTTAAATCAATATATTTATCAACACAAGTCTTCATTGTTACGGTTAACGGTTACGGTCTTCATTGTACTATGGTCTCCCACAGGGGATAACCTCGTGATACCTTCGAAAGCTTGACAGTTGTGGATTTTAGTGATTAACCCGCTACCACACAATCCTTACTTTTGACAACCCTGAGAGAGAAGCCTTCAGAAAACATTGTTGGAAAAAGAGAAAATGCTGGTAACCAGCATTTTCTCCTTTTCCCACAATGTTTTCTACCCTTCACAAAACAAATTTCAAATTTTCAGTCACTTTCATTTTGTCGTCTGCAAATGCTTTCGAAATTCAGGACAAACCTAAAATTTTGTAGTTTGGTAATGAGTTAATGTCTTTGAACTTACAAAGCATTCAGGTAATTATAAAATCTCCATTTTCGAGCAGAGTCTCCAAAAATTAATTATTCGGTTTGAACAGGGTTATGGAGACAAGCAGTGTCACAAAAAACTTTGCAAGCATTGACAATGATGAATTGGCCAGCTGATGCTGTGGACAGAAAACATTATGTTTTTCATTTTGTTTTGATGTAATGTTTCTTTTCAAGCCGATAATATTTAACTCTTTACCAAATGACAATAATGTAGACTTGTCCAAATTAACAGCATTTACAGACGACAATTTAAGGGTCACAGGCTCAAGTGATGATATTTTTATTTGATTTGGTAGGAAACATTGTGAGAAAAGGAGAAAATGCATGTTTGCATTTTCTCCGTTTCCCACAATGTTTTCAAAGCTTCAGGGTCATTAAAACTACAGATTCTGTGGTGCAGGTTAGAGGTTTGTCTAGAGTGGATGTTTTTGCTGACAGAACATCAAATGTGACTGCAAAAAATAAAATTTGCAACATGTCCATAAAACATTTAAATACAGAGTTAGACAAGTGACATACTGCAAAACATGAATTTTTTATGTGTCCATAAAACATGAAAAGAAAAACAAAATGGACTGGTAGAAATTGCAGTTAAACAAAACAGTATTTTTAAAAGAATTCCCCCTCAGGGATTGTCACACATCCCAGTACTTAACCCAACGCTGTTGCATGTAGGGTCATACACCAAACCTTGTTGCTATCAGTTAGCTTAACCCTTTACTCCATAGATACTCATTTCTACACATTGCTTGTAGGAGCCTTTGGAGAACATTGTGGGAAAAGGTGAAATTGCTCGTCACGAGCAATTTCACCTTTTGTCACAATGTTCTCTACACTATCAAAAGGTGTCATTTACACATCAGAAACGGCTTCATCCTTGCTGTTATTTAGGGTCAATTTGAGATACCTTAGAAATGCCGTATGGGGTAAAGGGTTAACAGCATGGCAGGTCTGAAGTGCTCATATGTTTAACCTCTCCCCTTTGAGAAGTCTCAACCCTGAGACTTATATTCAAATAAATCAGGGGAATTTATATGGATAAGGCAACTTCAGACAGACAGTTGTCATAACCCGACCTCTACCACCAAATGTTATGTACATTGAACAGCCTGGTCACCCATCCAGGCACTTACCACAGTGCTGCTCCTGTAACATAGATAGACCAAACCACATTGCTGTAAAAACTAGCGCAACAGCAAGGCAGGTTTGAGCATCAAACCTCTCTCTGTGACAATTGGTAAAGGTTTAAATTGAAAATCAATACTAGATGTCTGATGGAGTTGATACATTTAATTTATCCTTTTTCCTTATTGCTATTCATGTTTTTACTTTCATTTATTGATTACCTCTCTTTACCAGAAAAAATGAACATGTAGATTTGTCCACATGGAAAAGCATTTGCAGATGATTGATTGATTGATTGTATGAGAGCCCAACACTGTTTTAACAGCTTAGATCATGTCATGGCAGAAAGCCTGTGTTTCCTGGCTTTCTCACACCATGGCAGGACTGAAGTTGAGTCATATTGGATGAAAAAAGTAGGTCTTCTTGAAAAGCCTTGTGTGCATTGTAGAGGCCACATTTTCAGTCTGGTACTCATGAAACATGGTCAGACTGTATGTTTTGATGTTATCTTGAACATCTTTGAAATTTAATTGTGTCATGTCAAAATGAAGGCCACTTAGACAAATTTTAGAAAAACCTAATAGGCACTCCAGAGAAGAAAAACTGATGTCTTGATGTCAAATGAAATTTTGTCATGTGGACCATCCTTGTACATAGCATCAAAATCAGTTGCTTGTAAATTACTCATGAGTTAGTAATTATACTTCCCCCCCCCCACAACATAGTGAAGGGTTATACTGGAATTGCCATGGCTGTCTGTCCGTCTGTCCATTCGTCTTCCATCAGTCTATGTCTGTGTGTCTGTCTGTGTACAAAATAGTAGTAATTTTGTATCGTGAACTGCTAGTTTTCCCTCAATCGTATTGAAACTTTCCACATATATTGATCATATATTGAATGTTTGCAAGACACAATTTTCAAGTGTTAACTCTTCATGGTTGAGAAATTATCTCTCCTAGAACTTGACACTTTTTTCTGTCAGAGTATTAAGTCACATTCAGTGATGTCACTATTTATGCCCCCACAATGTAGTGGAGGAGGGTATACCGGAATCGCCCTGGCTGTCTGTCCATCTATCTGTCTGTCTGTAGACAAAAATTTGTCTGGAGCAAATACTCCTACATTTTTTCAAATACTGTACGCAAACTTACATAAAGAGTTCCTATATACATGTACATGATGTTGTGCATGGTCAATTTTCATGACCCTGCTGCGATTTGTTATGGAATTATCTCCCCTTGAACTTTTTTCAACTCTTACTTTTGTACTTTAAACCATTCTGCATTTGGTGACAAGGACCTGTTTTTGTGACAAGGAGCTGGTAGGGGTTATAATCACATTTAGTGATAGCTCAAGTTACTTTACAGACCTAGAGGAGAATAGTTTTGTGTAAGTCCTGAATTATCAGTCAAACAAGTAGTATATATTTTTACCAGTATTCTACATAAGAGATTTATTTAACTAAACGTTTACCAAACGACAATGTTTAAGGCTTGTCCAAATCGACAGCACTTGCAGACGACAAAATAAAATTGACTGAAAATTTGAAATTTGTATTTTGAAGGGTAGAAAACATTGTTGGAAAAGGAGAAAATGCTAGTTACCAGCATTTTCTCCTTTTCCCACAATGTTTTCTAAAGGCTTCTTTCTCGGAGTCGTCAAAGGTAGGGATTGAATTTGTGTGGTAATGGGTTAATTAACTCTTTACCACAGGACAGTTTTTTGGACTGGTCCAAATTCAAAGCATCTGGAGACAACAAATTAAATCTTGTAAATTGGATGATTTCTGACTTTGATAGGGTTGGAAAATATTGTGGGGAAAGGAGAAAATGCTGGTAAAAAGTTAAGGCAAAAAAGTCTACAATGATTCTGTCCAAATGATCAGTAATCCAAGGATGAAATCATAGGATTTATTCTAAAAGGCATTTTCTCCTTTTTCCACATTTTTTTCAAAAGCCTCTATCTAACATTTGACATTTAAAACTCAGGTTTATGTGGTTAAAGCCTTAATGTTTCTAAAGCACTGTTAGGAATAATACCTTATTTTTTTTTTGGAAAAGGCAGATTCATTTGAATATTGTAGTGATGGGACATTAGGATGAAAGCTTACATTAACTCTTTACCACTTATTTATTATCCCGACTTTAAAAGACACTGAGATAGAAGCCTATTGAAAACATTGTGGGAAAAGGAGAAAATGCTGGTAACCAGCATTTTCTCCTTTTCCCACAATGTTTTCTACAATCCCAAAATCAAAAATCTATTTTTGAATTACATTTATTTTGTCGTCTGCAAATGCTTTCAATTTGGAGTAGTCCAAAATTTTGTTGTTTGGTAAAGAGTTAATTTACCTATAGCATCCCTTGATGATGGACTTTACCATGACTCCCTATGAGAGAGGTATTTTTCCACTATCTATATCGTATGCCTGCCCAGCAAGAAAAATCATTCTGACCTCAAGTTCAACTATCGGCCTTTTTCTCCGGCACAATAGTTTAATGATATGTCAACTGACTCTATTCAACGAAACTCTTTACCGACTAAAGATTAGACTGGTCCAAATTGAAAGCACTTGCAGACGACAAAAGAAAGAGTTACACTCTGAAATTGAAATTTGTTTCCAGCAGGGTAGACCACAAAGTTGGAAGAGGAGAAAACACTTGTCACCAGCATCTTCTCCTTTACCTACAGTTTTTTCAAAAGGCTTCTATCTCGGGATGGCTGAAAGTCAGGATTGTGTGGTTAAGGGTGAAATGATTTTCAAAATCATACTAATTTTTTGTGTTTGATTTACCTGTAGGAAAATAAAGTTTTTATCAATCTTGCCTTTAACTCTTTACCAAACGACAAAATCTAAGACTCGTCGAAATTGAAAGAATTTACAGACGACAAAATGGATGTGACTGAAAAGTTGAAATTCCTTTCAGGAAGGGTAGAAAACATTCTGGGAAAAGGAGAAAATGCTGTTTACTGGCATTTTCTCCTTTTCCCACATTTTTTTCCAAAGACTTCTTTCTCAACGTTGTCAAAAGTCGGGATTGTGTGGTAAAGACTTAACCCATTACCACACAATCCCTACTTTTGATGCCCCTGAGAAGAAGCATTTAGAAAACATGGTGGGAAAAGGAGAAAATGCTGGTCACCAGCATTTTCTCCTTTTCCCACAATGTTTTCAACCCTTCCCAGATCAAATTTTGATTTTTCAGTCACATTTATTTTGTTGTCTGCAAATGCTTTCAATTTCGACCAGTCTATAAATTTGTTGTTTGGTAAGGAGATAACAGCTTTACCATTTACTCTGCAATACGCCATATTTTTTTTGTAGTTTCAAACTGTTTCAATACAAATTGCCACAATAGACTGCTTCTTTTCCCATAATGCTTTACATTTCTTAACGATAAGATTTTTTTTTTTATAATGTTTCATGATTAAGAATTTTCTGCATTTTGTCACAAATCAAGAAAGTTTACCCATTACCTCACTACAAAATTTTAGACCTATCCAAATTGAAAGCATTTGCAGAAGACAATTTCAAAGTGACTCAAATGGTGCAGTTTTGCTTTAATTTGTTAGAAAATATGTGGAAAAAGGAGAATATGCTGGTTACCAGCATTTTCTCTTTCTCCCACAATGTTTTTAAAAGTTTTCTTTCTCAGGGTTGTTCAAATTTGGGATTGTGTGGTAATAAACAACAAAATTTTACACTTATGACCATTCCATATTTTAAAGCATTTGCAGATGATAAATATTGCTTCAGTAATTGGATTTGTCTTGGAAAGGGAAGTAAATAGTGTGGGAAAAGGACAAAATACTGGTAATCAAAGATTTCTTCTTTTTCAACATTATTTTCTCCCTCAGTAGTGTTTAAATTCAGGATTTAGAGATAATTTATGGCCATACACCCTCACCAGTACACCATTTATTAGTCAGTTAAAGTTTAGAATATGATAGATGAGTGCAGTACTATTCTAAGGGCCTGTATAAAGTACAATCCCTTAGAATAGTATTGCACTCACTCATTGAATAGTTCATGCTAATAAGGACATTTAGGCTGAGCAAAGGAGAAAATTGAATGCTTGTGGCTAGTGTTTTCTCCTTTTTCAACATTATAGGAGCTCAAAAGCCCACTTCTTCAGTGTCATATTGCCTAGCTCAGATAGCTCAGTTGGTAGCGCTCAGGACTTTAACTCATTACCAAACGACAATATTTTAGGTTTGTCCAAATCGACAACATTTGCAGACGACAAAATAAAAGTGACTGAAAATTTGCAATTTGTTTTGTGAAGGGTAGAAAACATTGTGGGATAAGGAGAAAATGCTGGTTACCAGCATTTTCTCCTTTTCCCACAATGTTTTCTTAAGGCTTCTTTCTCAGGGTCATCGAAAGTAGGGATTGTGTGGTAATGGGTTAATACATGCGGTCGAGGGTTCTATTTCATCTTGGCTAATTTCTTTCTGAGGATTGATGATAGTCATTGCAACAGGAATCATTCCTCTCCACTGCTATTGTTTCTACGGTGGTTAATGGGAAAATTGCCGGTGGCTTTGAAAGAATATTGTGCAGAGCACCTGTAACAGACACTCCAGGAAAGCATTGATAGGTCCACTGGCTGCCACGATATAACTGAATTAACCCATTACCACACAAGCCCTACTTTTGACGCCCCTGAGAAAGAAGCCTTTAGAAAACATTGTGGGAAAAGGAGAAAATGCTGGTAACCAGCATTTTCTCCTTTTCCCACAATGTTTTCTACTTTTCACAAAAGAAATCTCAAATTTTCAGACACTTTTATTTTGTCGTCTGCAAATGCTTTTGATTTGGACAAGTCTAAAGTATTGTCGTTTGGTAATGGGATAATGTTGACAATGGCTTTAAACACCTTACAGTCAATCTATCTTCAGTGTCATATTCTATAACCAAATAATCCAAAGATTTAATAAGAGGGCTGTGATGGCCCTATGTGGCTCCACTGGCTTTTTAACACTTGGAAAAAAATCTTGAATGACAGAAATCTTACTGTGAAATTAATATTCCACTCATGTGAGTATAACTACCCACATCAAAATGAATCACTTGCCCTGAAAACAGAGTATTTTCAATCTAGAAACTTAGATGCATAGCAACAATCATGTATTACTGCAGTTTGATAATCAAGGCAGGTAAATACTAACAAACTTTAATAATGATTAATGTTTAAATTTAAGTGACTATATAATGAGGCCCATGTTAAACTTGTGATCCCTGGGATGGAACCAATTTTGATACAATGGGCCCATATTATGGAAAAAAAAAACTTGTTAAAGGTCCATTTGATGAAGCTACATTCCAAATACAGTTGCCCTTGGCCATAATGGTTTCAGAGAAGATCTTTAAGATTTTTCAGTGTTGTTGCCATGGCAACCAGAGTCTTTCAAGAAACTCTAAAGAGGGCCATGGCATGGTCATTTATGTGAAATTTCATCAAATTAAATGGATAGGTAGTTTCAGAGAAGAGAGGACCCCAAGAAAGGAGGCTTTTGAAAATACTTTAGGAAATTAAGAAAATACTGGTAATTAGCATGTTCTCCTTTGCTCATAGTATTTTCTATCCGTCCGATAATAAATTTCAGGCTTATAAGCGAATGCTTCCACTTTTAGCTCTTTACCTTGCAGCAATATATTAGACTGGTCCAGATTGAAAGCATCATGTAGATGACAAACCAAAATTTACTGTAAATTTAGAGTTTTAAACAAGAGTTAAATTACTGAGAAGGGGTAAATCTGACAGCTTCTTCACTGCCACATATTTTGTATCAGACAACAATTGCCTTTGACAAATTGAAAAATGCTCTGAGAATTGAGTTTGCGTTTCAAAACAGAAGACAATGGGGTTGCCAGCATTTTGTCTTCCCCCACAAGTTGTTTAAGCCCATTTGAGTCAGGGTTGTTAAACCCTTGCTGTAGGGTTAAATTTAAAGGCTCCTTGAGAGTTTGAACCATTGGAACATAGAGGCTGATTAAATCGATAACCATATTATTAAAACAGTGCAAAAATTTTAATTGAAAAAAATTTGGATACAAAGAAAAATTCATACAGTCATGAGTATGTTATCTCTTGAAACAAGTTCTCAATTGATAGTGAGGAAAACATCTTGTATGTGGTTAACTCTTTACCACACGTGAACATTTTAGACTAGTCCAAATTGAAAGCTCTTGCAGTTGACAAATTAAATGAAAATCAAAAATTGAAATTTGTTTCTATCAGGGTAGGAAAAACAGTGTTGGTAAAGGAGAAAATGCTGGTTACCAGCATTTCTTTTTTTCCCACAATTGTTTTCAAAAGACTTCCATCACAAAAACAGGGATTGTTTTGGAAAGGGTTAACTGACTTAAAGGTGGGTATTTAGAATTTTCACATCACACCAAATTAAAAAATATATATATTATTGAAATTTATATGAAATAACAATACAATTCATCAATAATTAAGAATCATGAAATTACAAGAAATTTTTTTTTTTTTTGATGGTATTCCCTTCAAAGGCTATGCAGCCTATTAAGCTATTTTTAGATTTCGCGCCAAAAATCAATAAAGCATTATGGGAATGTAAAGTGACTGGCATGTGACTAATAACACTTAAATTCCATTACATAACAAACATGTAATAATTATTTTCCATTATATCTTCTTCGGATGGATGTTTGAAGCTTTGTCTATGTTTTCTTGTATTTAAATGAGAGAATTGATAATCTAAAAATAGAACATGTCTCCTGTTGGTGTCAACCTGGTCCATAATAAATCTCTAATTTCTCGTGTTATCGGATGGTTTTCGACTGCTGGGATTTTATGAACGCAAATTAAAAGGCTATGGGGGTATAAGGATGATTTTTTTGCATTTTTGTAAAATTTCGTTCCAAAATCTGGAGGGCCACCTTTAAGGATAGGGCACTCTAATGTGATTCATATACTTGTAACATCACCATTCTATGCCCAAAAAACTGTTTACCAGCATGTTCTCCTTTTCCTATATTGTTTTCTAAAGGCTTTTTCCTCAGGGTCATGAAAATCATGGATTGTTTGGCTAAGGGTTAACCAATCGGATTGCATGGCTACAGCTTTCACTCAATAAACCTTCCATTATCTGTTTTAAAAATTGTTGTATTTAGAAATACAGGTTTAAAATTGGATATGATGAGATTTGATCCCATGATGCCCAGTGAATCTTACGCATTTAGAACAATGTGAATTTTAATTAACTCTTTACCAAACAACAAAATTTTAGACTGGTCCAAATTGAAAGCATTTGCTGACGACAAAATGGAAGTCACTGAAAATCTGATATGTCTTCTCTTTACTCACTCACATATTTCACCATAAATAAAAAGCAAAAGACTCAGATTCTTTTGCAGATAGCGAGACGTGAATGCTAGACATGATGGCGAGACGCGAATGCTATGGATTTAATTGTTGATTCAACCTTACAATGTAACAACAGAAACATGAATATATATCTATTACAACAAAAACATATCATCCACGTCTTAGCCAAAACCGCGACGTCCAGCCATAAAACAGAGAAATTACTCTGAAAAAGCTGTATCCCAGAACAGTCAAGCGGTTGACTCCGTGGCATATGTGGGATTTCGTACGAACTACCATTATAGAAGAAATATTATTACATAGCTGAACGAAGTGTGCCTGTTGTCTAGGCGTACTTGCTAGAACTGACTCCTTCTCGATCTATCTACCCATACTTTATTTGTGCTCTCATCTGATTGGTCAATCCTTCGTAAACGTGTCATAACAACTTTGTTGCAGGTGCGTATCAAGAAGACAAAGCTTTTCCGGTACACTGCGTACCGCAGAAAAGAAATAGTGTATTGGGGAGGGTAGAAAACACCGTAGGAAAGGGAGAAAATGCTGGTTAAATGATCTTTTAAGTTGTGTTAACTGAAATCATTTTAATAAAAGTAATGTCTTTTTTTTTTCGCATAGCTGGTATCGATATATACTTAATCAAACAAATAATTACATGTATTTGTTAATGGTCAACAAAAATATGGACATATTTATTCTGCAAGGCCCAGGACTGCAGACCTATTTTTCTTCAACTCTTATGCTGGCTGCTTTTTTTTTTTTAAAGGATATGTCATTTTCTTTGATAGCCAAACATCTCAGCCAAATGACTTCACTGATTGACTTAACTATAATTAGCAACATTTGAAAACCCAGGCTTAAATCTTTACCAGACAACAAAATCTTAGCCTTGCATGTCCAAATTGAAAGCATTTTGCAGACTTTAGTTTCAATGTAACTCATTGATGAAACAATTTCTCTTTGATTGGGTAGAAAACATTGTGGAAATAGGAGAAAATGCTGGTTACCAGCATTTTTTTCCTTTTCCCATAATGTTTTCTGAAGCCTTCTTTCTCAGGATCGTTTAAAGTTGGCATTCTGTGGTAAAGAGTTAATGGAATACATTTTTGGAGAGTGGCCTTTGTTGGATGCACTCCTGGATATCATGCTTTTTATCTAGACAATTTAAAAGCTCTAGGCAAAGCATACTATGGTGGCATATTTTTGCCATGATGTACAGAGTAACTATTGCGATAATTTTAGAAAACTCTTGTGATAAACCACTTTTTCCTGGAATTTCATCTGAATAATTCAAAGTTTTCTTTAAAAAGATTTCACAATAAACTTGTTATCTAGAAAATTTTACAATTGATCAGTGATTTTTTTAAAACAAAATATCTTAACTCTTTAACCACACTATCCGGACTTTAACAACTCTGAACGAGAAGGCTTTGGAAAACATTGCGGGAAAAGAAGAAAATGCTGGTAACCAGCATTTTCTCCTTTTCCCGCAATGTTTTTAACTCTATCAAAGGCAGAAATCATAGTTTTAGCAACATTTTACTTGTTGTCTGCATCACAGTGCTGTCAAATTGGATGAGTCAAAAATTTTATTGTGTGATAAAAGGGTTAATTTTGCTAAGTGCTGACGTTTGAGGGAAAATTAGTTAAATAGCTTTACCCATTTCTCAATATTTATAAACATAACATTCACCTTTTTGATAACTGTACAACCCTAATTGGTTATATTATGTTCTGTGAAGTGAAGCTATTAACATGATTCAAATAACATAAACTTTTACTATGAGTATTAACGGTAATGGGTACAAATGGAAAAAAGATATAGAGGATATTTGGTGGGTTTTTTTCTTGGTGAAAGATCGAAATTATTTTGAGTGAACACTGTTGGTAATATTTTCACGAGTTGTGCAGCAATGAGTGAAAATATTACCGATGTTGTTCACGATGAAATAAATTTCGATCTTTCACTAAGAAAAAAAAATATTCTATTTATTTAATGTTTTTAACCCTATCTGGGAAAAGCTGTATAAAAATCCAGTACAGTTCTTTTCCGTCATTCCCCATGGTGTACCTCTCCCGCAGAGCAACACAAATTACAGCATTACATCAAGCGCGCGAAATGTAAGATAAATGACATCATATTTCCATCTGGTTGTGAGGCATGCGAAATTTACCTAGGCAACAAGAACATGAAAAACGGTATTTTCACAGGTCGTACCTGTGTAATATCCAAAAATATCTTCACTACTATTTCTCTATATTCTACTGGAAATCATGAAATAAATTATGGAAAAAAGTGAGAATTATCGTGGTATTTTCATAGTGAAACTTCTTATTATCTAGATAATATTTCAAAGGAAGTTTCTATTACCGTTATTTTTTTTTTCTATCACAATATTATCTAATATTGTAGCATAAATATGCCACCATAGAATACACCTTAACTCTTTACCACACGAGAAAATTTTAGACTGGTCCAAATTGAGAGCATTTGCAGACGACAAAATAAAGGTGACTGAAAAATTGAAATTTGTTCTGGGAAGGGTAGAAAATACTGTGGGAAAAGGAGAAAATGCTGGTTACCAGCATTTTCTCCTTTTCCCACAGTGTTTTCCAAAGGCTTCTTTCTCAGGGTCGTCAAAAGTAGGGATTGTGTGGTAATGCGTTAATACAGATTACTTTGTAAATGTAGTGCAATTTAGACCTTTATTTCACTAATGGGATTTGCTATCATGATGGATATTACAGTTGCAATATTTTCCCACTAATAGTGAACACCCTTGACTTGTAGACTTCTACAAGTGGCTTCTTTAAAAAAGAAGCCAGGAGAGGTCGACATCATTTTTTTCTAATACTTTTTATGCTTTTAGGTTAAATATAATCTAGGTACATGTAAAGAAACAAGCAAGACAATAAACGGGTAGTTGAAATCTGTTCAGTTGTAAATACACATTCATCAAAGTGGATGGCAAAAACAGGATTCCGTATTCATCCGTCCTTGTAATTTATGTAAGTCACACGACCTTCTTCCCGCGTTTTAAGGTCACATGATTTTTTCCGCTGTGTTCGTTTCTATTTTTAACGAAATTCTTTTTTCTTTTTCTTCTTTTTGTTAAGATTTAAGATTGTAATACAAAATTAAAATTGTTGGAAAGGGAATATGCAATTAAATCCTTACAATTTTGTTGAAATTCGTGATATAGAAACAAACCACGTCTATTTCCCATTTCAGTTTTTAGACTTCGATTTCTTTATAAAATCATGACGAAACAGACTGTGTATCGGAACAATTCCTCTACAAAGATTGGATTTAGACAGCAATTTCTGAGGCAGTCTGCCTTTTAAACTCAACACTGTTGGAGAGGTCTGATGACCTCTCCAATTACTTAGATTGCCCAAAGCATATCTTTGATTGCTTTGTCTTTAGAAAGCACAGATCAAGATAAGGCTTAGAAAGGATGGTGTTTGAAGTACAGGTGTAATAAATTCCAGGAAAACATGGATAGGTGCAGAGTCTGAGACCACCATACACAAAACAGACAGCTTTGGTATTTCAGTATTCTGAAGTTATCTGTTGACTAATACCAACTCAAGATTTTGTAAATTACAATCCCTGATCAGCTGCATTTTCATTGCAATCTCAGTCCTTTACCAGGTGGTTCTGTACCTACACATTTACACAAGGTTTGAGGGCAGTGTGGGAAAAAGAGAAAATACTGGTCACTAGCTTCTCTCCTTTTCCGACAAGATTTTTCCTTTCTTTAACTCTTTACCAAACGACAAATTTTTAGACTGGTCCGAATTGAAAGAATTTGCAGACAACAAAATTAAGGCAATTCAATAATTGAAATTTGTTTTGAAAAAGCAGAAAACATTGTGGGAAAAGGAGAAAATGCTGGTACCAGCATTTTCTCCTTTTCCCACAATGTTTTCAAAAGGTGTCTTTTTTAAGAGCAGTGAAAACCAGGGATTGTTTGGGAAAGGGTTAAAAATGAATTCCATCATTTGAGCCACATGGTTTTTTTTTGTTGGAAACATTCTCAAGTTTGGCCTTGAATTGGCAAAATTAAAGGGACCAAATTAGATTTTTGCTGTAAACTAACATTTTAGGTAAAACAGGTGTTTAGACAACGAAATGTTGTTTTTTTTTCTGCATGTGTAAAGAAACCAGACAGTTACACGTAAAAATGTTCGTGCACTTCTGTTTTTAATATAACAGAAAAGTTGTTTTGTTATGGGTTACTCCATCCATTCTTTTATAAATCAGATAATTATGATGTACATGTACGTCATAGAGCTTTTTTTTAGTATGACCTCTCATAAGTCAAGTCAAATCCTTTATTTGGCGAAAAACATCCTGTTGTATTGCCTTATGCATAAGTGACCTGTTAAGGATCATGTGATAACTCCTTCATGAAGCCCTTGCAAACTTCTACCTCAAAATCTAGAAATACCTGTTAGGGGCTATGATTGTTTTCCACTCAGGAAATATAGTCGTAATGATTTTTCTCAAACTGCTCACTAATACTCGATAGATGATTTGCTGGGTATTGTTTTTTATCTAGGAGATAACTTCTTTCAGGTTTTGTTTGATTGCAAAAACCTTTATTGCCCCCTTTAATGAAAAGCTGTCTCAATGGCATAATTCCAGTAATTCTCATCAGTTCAACAGATAAAATCTGGAGAAGAATGCAAAATAAATGCCAAAAGCATACCATGGATTGCTTTTCTTTTTATCTTCTTTCCATTCACAGTTGATGGCTCATCTAAACACGAGGTTCTCAAAAATGAGCTATTGTGATACTCTTGGTTTGTCATTAACTCATTACCAAATGACAATATTTTAGGCTTGTCCAAATTGAAAGCATTTGCAGACGACAAACAACAGTGACTGAAAATTTGAAATTTGTTTTGTGAAGGGGTAGAAAACATTGTGGGAAAAGGAGAAAATGCTGGTAACCAGCATTTTCTCCTTTTCCCACAATGTTTTCTAAATTCTTCTTTCTCAGGATTATCATAATTAGGGATTGTGTGGTAATAGGTTAACTGTCAAGGTTGTATTCACACAAGAGGCCCTACTTACTGCCTCAAACTTAAGGATGAGTAGGAACTCACGGAGTGCTTGGGTGTGTTCCTGAGTGTGTGTCTAATTAATTACTGATTTGGCTAAAACTACATAGTTTTTTGTCATTATAAGATTATACATAATTATATACTAAGAAAAAGGACAGAGACAAAATCAAAATCCCTTACATACATCTCACAAAAAATAACTACCTTATCATCATTCTGATATATGAATGATTGAATACATATCAAGTCTGCGTGTCTTACAGTTCAAAGAAAATTTTAAATTAAATCAAATATATCAAATATAAAAGTAATTTATCTGTTGGGAAAAAATACAAAAAAAAAAATTACCGGTAAAATTAACATTAGACAGATGTAGAGATTAGGTAAAATATTAAGAACTTAATTTGCAATTAGATTGCATAGTTAAAACATGTTTTCAGCTTCTGTCAGCTTACAAAACTTTGTCTAAAAGAATGATCTCAATAAGATCTAAGGGACATTTGAATGAGTGAGAAACTTCTATTTGATCTAAAAGCCATTATTCTTGAATGTTACAGTACAAGTTAGAATATTTTTTCTGAATCATAATCCAGACCTTTTTAACCCTTTCCCAAATGACAAACTTTTGGCTTAGACCAAATTGAAAGCATTTGCTGACGACAATTCAACTCTTGTTGAAAAGATGATTTCTGTCTATGATAGGGTAGAAAACATTGTGGGAAAAGGAGAAAATGCTGGTTACCAGCATTTTCTCCTTTTCCCACAATGTTTTCAAAAGGCTACTATTCCAGACCCGTAAAAACCAGGGATTGTTTGGGAAAGGGTTAAATGTGGGTCTTTATGACACAATCCCAAGTTTTAACAACTCCCTGGGAAAAAGGACCTAGGAAAACATTCTGTTGCAATAATTATTGTCAGTCCTCAAAAAGAAATTGTTGGAGCCAGAGATCAAACCCATGATCCCCTGTTCTCAAGTCCTGCACTGTACTGACTGAGCTGACCATGCTCAGCCTGCTGTTTGGTAAAAACTTAACCCATTACTCCATAAGGCATTCCTATGGCATCTCTAATTGACCTTAACCCTTTCCCAAACAGCAAATTTTGGACCAGACCAAATTGAAAGCATTTTGCAGATGACAAATAAACAATTGCTAAAAATATGATTTTTCTATATGATAGAGTAGAAAACATTGTGGGAAAAGGAGAAAATGCTGGTGACCAGCATTTTCTCCTTTTCCACAATGTTTTCAAAAAGCTTCTATTCCTGACCCGTAAAAACCAGGGATTGTTTGGGAAAGGGTTAAATAACAGCAAGGATGAAGCTGTTTCTTATGTGTTAAAGACATCTTTCGATAGCATAAAAAAAATTGTGACAAAAGGTGAAATTGCTCATCACAAGCAATTTCACCTTTTGCCACAATGTTTTCCAAAGGCTCCTACAAAGATATGAGTATCTGTGGAGTAAATGCATGGTTAAATACTTGATTAGGCATGCCTTGTCTTTCAAGACTTTAACCCTATTCCCCACAATCCCAAGTGTTAACGAGCCTGAGAAAGAAGCGTTTTGAAAACACTGGAAAAAGGAGAAAATGCTTCAAAATTTTTCTTCCTTTTGTATGATAAATACAGTTTTTGAAAAATATTTAAATTGTCATCTTTAAATTCCTTTAACTTTTTACCAAATGACAAAATTTTAAACTGATCCAAATTCAAAACAATTGAAGACAACAAAATAAATGTAACTCAAAAATTGAAATTTGTTTCCAGCAGAGTAGAAACATTGTGGGAGAAGAAAAAAATGCTGGCTACCAGCATTTTCTCCTTGTCCCACAATGTTTTCAAAAGACTTCTATCTCAGGGTCATAAAAACACGGAATTGTATGTTAAAGGGTAAATATTGACAAGCCTAAAACTTAGCTTTGTGTTCAAGGGTTTAACTCATTACTAAATGACAAAAATGTCGCTGGGTCCAAATTGAAAAGATTTGCAAATGACATATTAAATTTAACTGAAATGATGATTTTTGTTTTATCGGGTAGAAAACATTGTGGGAAAAGGAGAAAATTCTTTTTACCACCATTCTCTCCATTTCCCACAGTGTTTTCAAAAGCCCTATCTTACAGGGTCGTTTAAACTCGGTAAAGGCTAGTAACATATTAATGGCGGCCCTTTAGATTTTAGGACGAAAGTTTTACAAAAATCTTATTAAAAAATCATCCTTATACTCACAAAAGCCTTTTAATTTTCATTCATAACCTGCAATAGTCGAAAAACATCAGGTAAAAAGAGAAATTAGAGATTTAGTATGGCCCAGGTCAATACCGACAGGAAACATGGTCTATTTTTACATGAGCAAATGACTCATTTACACACCGGAAACACAGACGATTTACAGTAGAAACTTAGCAAATGGTGACATTGTAACGTAGTGTCCGAAGAAGACATTATGGAAAATAATTACATGTTTGTTCTGTTATGGAATTTAAGAGTCATTATTCCTGTGCCAGTCACTTGACATTCCCACAATGCTTTTTTTTGGTTTTGGCGCGAAATCTTAAAATATCTTTAGAGGCTACATAGCCTTTTAAGGGAACACCACAAACAATTTTTTTTTTGTAATTTTATGATTTTTAGCTCCACTGGCCGAAGGCCAGCGGACTTATGTCATGGTCTGGTGTCCGTCGTGCGTCCGTCTGTGCGTGCGTGCGTGCGTGCGTTAACTTTTATTTCAAACATCTTCTCTGAAACTTACCATCCAATTTTGATGAAACTTCACAGAAATGATCCTGCCATGGTCTTCTTCAGAATTCCTTGAAAGAATTTTATTCCTTCAAAAACCCTGGTTGCCATGGCAACAAAACTGAAAAATATTGAAAATTTTTAAAAATCTTCTCTGAAACCATAAGGCCTAGGGCTACCAAATTTGGCATGTAGCTTTATGTAGTGGACCTCTACCAAGTTCCTTCAAATATTAGCCCTGGGGTCAAAATTGGCCCCACCCCGGGGGTCACAAGTTTTATATGGGCTTATATAGGGAAAACTTTAAAATCCTTCTAGTACCTAGCCATAGGGCCTAGGGCTACCAAATTTGGGATGTAGCTTTATCTAGTAGACCTCTACCCAGAGTGCCCAAATGATAGCCCAGAGATCAAATTTGGCCCGGCCCCGGGGGTCACAAGTTTTATATGGGCTTATATAGTGAAAACTTTAAAAATCTTTTCATACCAAGCCATAAGGCCTAGGGCTACTCAATTTTGCATCTAGCTTTATCAAGTGGTTGTCTACCCAAAGTGCCCAAATTGTAGCCCTGGGGTCAAATTTGGTCCTGTCCTGGGGGTCACAAGTTTTACATGGGCTCATATTGGGAATTTTTTACAAATCTACTTGTACCTAGCTATAAGGCCTGGGGCTACCAAATTTTGCATGTAGCTTTATCTAGTGGGCCTCTACCAGGAGGGCCCAAATTATAGCCTTAGGGTCAAGTTTGTCCCCACACCAGGGGTCACAAGTTTTACATGGGCTTTTGTGATGAAGACTTTCTAAGTCATCTTTTTACTAACCATAATAAAGACTAGGACCACTAAATTTATTCCTGTCTCATGGATTTTATGTTTTACAGGGCCTTTTATTGAGAAAACTTTGAAAATCTTTTTTATAACCACACATTCTAGACCTGTATTATTTGGTATGGGGCTTCATCTTGTAGACCTCCACTAGGATTTAAGTAATTATAGCTTTGTGGTCAAAACTGGATTTGCCCAGGGGTCACAACTTTTTTGTTGGTTTTTATGGAAAAAAATTGTATGCCCTCAAGTTTGAAACCAGTTGGCCAAATAATGTAATGTTTGGCTTGTAGTGTTTTTACAAATTAGCCAGTGGAGCGATACAGGGCCATCATGGCCCTCTTGTTAATAATTTATGATTTGTATTGTTTTCTCATATACATTTCAGTGATATATTTTTTTTTAATTTGGCGAGATGTGAAAAGTCTAAGTATCAACCTTTAAGGCATAAAAATTTTACACCTTTAAAGTCTAGAGGGACAGGCTAAGTGGGTCCAAGGTCTCCATAGTAGCAACTTAGCAAATGGTGACACTGCTCAGTGCATTATTCTACCAGTGATATTTGTTTCCTTTCAGGTGGCTTGACAGCAGTTATATGGACAGATTTTATTCAGACTGTGATCATGCTGGTTGGGGCTATAACACTCATGATTCTTGGTTAGTAAAATTGCTTTATTATATACCTAGCAGTGAAATCCTGGAATTTCCCAGTGTAATAAATTTTGATATCATCACTAGTGACGTTATCAACTTTCACTTCCTGCCGTAATTTGGGAACTACTTTTTTTTTCGACTATATTTTTTTCGACTTTCAAACGCAAAATTACAAATAATGATGTTAATAAGGTATATAATAAATAGAATAATCAACTGGTTATTTTTGATATCAAAAATATCTCACTCAGATGCGTTGTAAGGCGTTAAAAAAACTCGTGCTACGCACTCGTTTTTTCAACGCCTAACAACGCATCCTCGTGAGATATTTTTCATATCAAAAATAACCAGTTGATTATCCTCTATTTAACCCTTTACCACACGATGAAATTCTAGACCAGTCCGAATTCAAAGCATTTTGCAGATGACAAATAAACAGTTGCTAAAAAGATGATTGTTCTATATGATAGGGTAGAAAACATTGTGGGAAAAGGAGAAAATGCTGGTTACCACCATTTTCTCCTTTTCCCACAATGTTTTCAAAAGGCTTCTAGTCCCGACCCGTAAAAACCAGGGATTGTTTGGGAAAGGGTTAACTCTGGAGAACAACAAAATTTGAGACTTTTTGGACAGACGACCAGGGCCAAAACATAATAAGACCCTTCAGGCATATAAATATTACAGAAACAAATGTTTTCTATCAACAGGACTGAAAAACACTGTTGGAAATGGCCAACTGCTCACAAAAAATATTTGCTTGATATGTTTTCCAAATCAAAATCATGGCACAGCATTTTCTCCTTTTCCCATGTTTTTTTCTACCCTATTAAAGAGCTATTTTAAAGCTAATTTGTACTGATTCTGAATTTGTCATCTGTGGATGCTCTATGTTTGAAAGATTAGAAAATTTGTCATATGGTAAAGGGTTAACAAGAAGTATAATAAAAATATGGAGTGTCTTGAATTTGTAAACATTTCCTAATGGAAATTGTCAGTACATGGTAATTTGCAGATTTTTGGACACACATAAAAATATATATCTATGTATACAGTATTTTCTGCTGTGCTTGTTTCTTAGATGGAACACTTTATTTCCAGCTTTTATCAAGGTTGGTGGATTTAGAGAAATGGTAGCGAGGTACCCAGAGGCTTTGTCTAATTACACTGTTTACAACAACAATTCCTGCGGTGAGACAAGATCGGACTATATGCACCTATTTAGAGATCCTGTGAAAGGAGATATTCCATGGCCGGGCCTAGTGGGAATCACCATCAATTCTATATGGTACTGGTGCTCTGATCAGGTAATGGAAGATAGCTGGTTAATCGGTAAAGTGCCTTTCAAAACTTAAATTACCATCACAGACAGTGCATATCAAGATCAGACTGCACAAAATATGCCGTTTGATCTTTGATCTACACAGCTGCTTGCTTTGCAGAGACATTGTAGTTCTAGAGAAACGAGGTATCGTGAAATTTCAAGAACAATACTGTCTTTATTTCTATAGTGAAAATCTCTGCTAGATGTATGTGGCACTGTATGGATTAAATCTTTACCAAGCAACAGTTTTTTTTTATTTGTCCAAATGGAAGCATTTGCATGTGACAAATGCTTGCTCACTTGCTTGCTTGCTTTCTCTCTCTCTCTTTCTCTCTCTCTCTCTCATTTCAAAGTTAGTTTTATTATAATTAAGGAATTGTCTTATTTTTACTGTTGGTTATCATTCAATAAACATTTGTGAGTTATAAGGCACGCTAAAATACACCGTGAGGGCAATAGCCTGAACACAATAGAAAGGAGAAGATTTCAAATCTAACATAGCCTTGTTTAAAGGTAAACAACTTTGTACCTAGCATACAAAAAGCAGATGCAGATAAATGCCCTTCAATAAACAATGGCTGAACAAGCTAATAACCATAACAAAAACCCTCTGCCCAGTTTGTAAATATAAAGAAACATCAAATGCTCACAATACCATTTCCATTGCAAACCCAGCCAATTTTGATAGTAATATTCAACATGAGGCCTTTTGATTTACACATGTTTACCAGTAACATTTCAAATACTACCATCATCATCAACGTTTATCAAGAACTGTAAATGTCTGTAAATCCTTGAGTTTCTCCTTCCTTCTTGGTCAAGAAGCAGAAAATGAGCATTCGTTCACATTAACTCATTACCAAACGATAAAATTTTAGGTCAGTCCAAATTAAAAGCATTTACAGACGACAAAATAAAAGCGATTGAAAATTGGAAATTTGTTTCGTGAAGAATAGAAAACATTGTGGGAAAAGGAGAAAATATTGGTTACCAGCATTTTCTCCTTTTCACACTATGTTTTCTAAAGGCTTCTTTCTCAGGGTCGTCAAAAGAAGGGATTGTGTGGTAATGGGTTAAGTGACTTTCATCAGGTGATGAAATATTTGAAGGTGGAGACATGGAACTGCCATGGGTGACTCACTTTAAATAGAATAACATCACTTTAATTTATAGGGCACAAAAAGAAAATTCTTGGCAGACTGACCTCGATCTACACAGTTCTTAATAGCAATTAACTCCCGCAAAATCCCAACTTTTAATGACCCTGAAGAAGAAGCCTTCTGAAAACATTGTGGGAAAAGGAGAAAATGCTGGTTACCAGCATTTTCTCCTTTTTCCACAATATTTTCTTCCCTTCACAAAAGAAATTTCAAATTTTCAGTCACTTTTATTTTTTTTTCTGCAAATGCTTTCGATTTGGACCAGTCTAAAATTTTGTCATTTGGTAATGAGTTAAATATAGGTTTTACCAAACAAAGATGGGTTTCAACAATCCTGACAAAGACAACTTTTTAAAACATCATGGGAGAAGGAGAAATGCCTGGAAATTGAACCAGCATTAATTCTTCTTTCACCCATGATGGTTTTACCCTTTCAGAGACAGAAATAATCGTTTGAGTTGTTTTTAATTTGTTGTCTGCAAATGCTTTTAATTTGGACTAGTCCCAAAACTTTTGTGTATGGTGAAGAAACAATTATTCAATTGACATAATTACAGGTGATTGTACAAAGAGCACTGGCTGGCAAGACATATGACCACGCAAAGGCTGGGACAATACTGTGTGCTTTTATCAAGATTTTGCCCCTATTTATGTTGGTCATGCCCGGAATGATAGCAAGGATACTCTATCCAGGTACCGATAGTCATCTTTACCAAAGTAACTATGGATATTTCTAAGAGAAAAGGGACATTCATTGCTTGTGGTATTTCCTTGCTCTTTCTTAAGTCATTACCAAAGGACAAAATTTTATACTTGTCCCAATAAAAAGAACTTGCAGACAAAAAAATGAAGATGGCTAAAATGTTTGAATTTGTTTTTTCATAGAGTAGAAAACATTGTGGGAAAAGGAAAAAATGTTGGTTACCAACATTTCTCCTTTCCCACAGTGTTTTCAAAGGGCTTCTTTCAAAGGCTCATTAAGACCCAGGGTAACACTTGGTAAAGGGATGAACAATGCTTTCGATACCAGTATACACAGGTTATTCATTGTCTTTAATTGTTTATCTTCTTGTAATTTTATGACAGAATTGGGTAGCTTAAATCTTTTACCACACAATTCCAAATGTTAATGATCTTGAATAAAAGACCTTTAGGAAGCTCCTCAGGAAAAGGACAAAATGCTGGCTTGATTTGATTTTTTGGTGTTTATTATTTTTTACAACAACAAACACAAAAGCAGGATATGCAAATAAGCCAAAGTAGTTCCGGCTGCAGTTGCTGTTCTTTATGTATCCAAGGTATATATAAAACAAAAATCATGTAGGTGTTTATTTCATGGATATTAATTTTGGTTTGCTGAATAATAAAACTTGATATATTTTACAGAGACTGTAGGCTGTGCAGATCCTGAAGTTTGCAAGGAGATTTGTGGGAGTGAGACAGGATGTTACAATATAGCCTATCCTTCTCTTGTCATTGGTCTTATGCCAGCAGGTAGGGTTGTTTACCCCTTAACTCTTTACCAAACAACAAACTTTTAGACTGGTCCAAATTGAAAGCACTTGCAGACGAAAGATTCATTGTAACTCAAAAAAAGAAATTTGTTTCCAACAGTGTAGAAAACATTGTGGGAAAAGGAGAAAATGCTGGTTTTTATCTCCCCTTGAACTTTTTTCAATTCTAACTTCTGTGTTAAATCATTCTGCATTGTGTGAAAAAGACCTGTTTTTGTGACCAGGGCCCGTATTCACGAACCATTCTTTATTTAGTCTTTTTCTCCAGAATTTTCTACATTTGTAAGTTATACAACTTCAGATCAGCTAAACCATTAGCCAATCAGGAGTTGTGTTACATACAAATTTAGAGAATCTTGGAGAAGAAGACTAAGAATACTCTCAAGAATATGGACCAAGGAGCTGGTGGGGGGTATAATCAGTTTTGTGATAGCTTTAGTTTTCTATAGGTGCCCGTGGGCTGATGCTAGCTGTGATGTTGTCAGCCCTGATGTCCTCATTGACCTCAATATTTAATAGTGCTGCCACAATATTTGCCATGGATGTATGGATCTATATTCGGAGGAAGGCCTCAGAGCTAGAACTAATGATTGTTGGAAGGTGAGATCTCATGTTTTGCATACATTTTGCTTACAGTAGAGGTCCGAAGTAGAGAAACGTTTTAACCCTTTCCCAAACAACATATTTTGCACTCTTCCAAACTGAAAGAGTTTGCAGACAACAATTTTTGATTTGATAAAAATGGCAACCACTCTGAAACAATTTTATGGAGAACGACAAAAAAGATTTTAAAGGTGGCCCTTCAGATTTTCGGACGAAAATTTTACAAAAGTGCAAAAAAATCATCCTTATACTCCCAAAGCCTTTCAATTTTCATTCATAAAACGTAAGTAATCGAAAAACGTCTGACACCACGAAAAATTAGAGATTTACTACGGCCCAGGTTGACACCATCGGGAGACACGTTCTATTTTTAGATGATCAATTCGCTCATTTACTTACAGGAATACACAGAAGAAGCTTCAACCATAGCATCTGAAGAAGACATTATGGAAAATAATTATTATATGTTTGTTATGTAATGGAATTTGAGCGTTATGAGTCACATGCCAGTCACTTGACATTCCCACAATGCTTTATTGATTTTTGGCGCGAAATCTAAAAATACCTTAAGAGGCTACGTAGCCTTTTAAGGGAATACCATCAAAAAAATTTTTTTAGTAATTTTATGAATCTGAATTATTGATAATTTGTATTATTTTTTCATATGAATTTCAGTAATATATATTTTTTTTAATTTGGTGAGATGTAAAAATTCTAAATACCCACCTTTAATGGCAAACTAATTTGATATACCGGTAACTCTTTTAATCCTAGAGTATTCTCTTTCTCTATAATGCTAAGATAGCATACGCCATGCCCAGGTATTATGATGGAGATCTAGTGGGCATTTCCTTTATTTCGCTTTATTCAAATATAGGCTGGTTGGGAAAGAGAGTTATGCAAATTGCTAGTAAAAGAAAGTCTAGGAAAGCAGGGATAGGTGCACTTGGTGTTGCAATATGACCAAAGTAATGTTTGAACATAAGTTGCAAAAATAAAAAAAAACTCACTAACATGACATTTATGTCTAAATCTAGACACTGACATGAAATAAATGACCTCCATTACCATATATTACATCCTTGAATTATTGTCTGAACTTAGCTTGAGCTAATGTCGTCTGCATGCGGAACTGTGTGCATGATTTTTAACTCTTTAGGAGGCCAATAGATTTATAGTGTCTTCAAAAGACACTTAAAATATCTGAAATGAACATTATTTTGTTGGTTTAAACTGGTAATGGGTAGAGACTGACATATATCTAAGATGCACTTTCTGTGCAGCCTGATCTTGCAAAAGCTTTTTGAGTTTAACTATAGCGCAGTAAGGGTCAAACCTTAAGCAGAATTTCCATACAGTCCGATTATACTCGATGATTTAAATATTCATGTTTCATGACCTTTGCATAAAGGTCAATTTCAGGTCAATTTATATCAGTAATATAAACATGTTACTAAACAATATGGTGTATTAACCCATTACCACACAATCCCTACTTTTGACGCCCCTGAGAGAGAAGCCATTAGAAAACATAGTGGGAAAAGGAGAAAATGCTGGTAACCAGCATTTTCTCCTTTTCCCACAATGTTTTCTACCCTTCACAAAACAAATTTCAAATTTTCAGCCACTTATATTTTGTCGTCTACAAATGTTTTCGATTTGGATAAGCCTAAAATATTGTTGTTTGGTAATGAGTTAACTGTCATGAGGAAAAAGGCTGTTGAAACCTTTGTGGGGTAAGATGACAAAGCTGGTAAGTAGCAATATTTTTTTGCCTTTAGTCCAACATATGAGCTACTTTTAGATTTGTAGACTTCAAATGCTGTAATTTGGACAGGTCTTTTTTTTTTTGGTTTGTTCTTTTGTTTCTGATAAATGTTTGTGTATTACTATTTCTTGCAACACCTGTTGCATTTTTTTTTTTTAATTTCAGAGTTTTTGTTGTGGTACTTGTAGTGATCAGTATAATCTGGGTACCAGTATTGAGAAGTGCATCATCAGAGCTCTATGTGTATATACAGCAGGTTTCCAGCTTCTTACAGCCACCAATCTGTTGTATATTTGTTTTGGCCTTGTTCTGGGAAAGACTCAACGAGAAGGTAACAAATAATAGTATTTATTAATGCTTGAAAAGGTTTCACGACGCTAGTTGTCTTTGCAACCAGTATAGATCAAGATCAGACTTCACAAAATGTGCATTGTGGTCTTTGATCTACACTGTCCGCTCTGATGAAACATTAAAGAAAGGAAGTAGCCTTCGGATTGCAATTGTTTATCTCATATTCTAGACTGAAAATATTCATAGGGTTTATTAAGTGCTTCATAATTGTCAGATTGTCAGGCGATATATTTCTAAATAACGGTTGTGTTTAACTCTTTACCAAACAACAAAATTTTAGACTGGTCCAAATTGAAAGCATTTGCCGACGACAAAATAAATGTGAATCAAGAAATGAAATTCAAGCTGGGAAGGGTAGAAAACATTGTGGGAAAAGGAGAAAATGCTGGTTACCGGCATTTTCTCCTTTTTCTACAATGTTTTCAAAAGCTTTCTATTTCAGGTTGGTTAAAAGTCAGGACTGTGTGGTAAAGAGTTAAATGGAATTACCTGTGCTTGTTAAGCAAATGTTTCTTAATGTTTTTCAAGTAATTCAAATCTAATTGGTTTCTGTATCTTTTATGGGAAATCTTGTCATCTAAACCCACCTGCACAAGGATTGCCCCAAATCTAGAAGTCATCTCATAATAATGGATCAGTAAAGTCCATTTTGTGTAACAACCGAAGTAGAATGCTCCTAGGAAATGCAGAAAATTAACCCAAAGGAAAAAGTTTCTACACAGGTCAACCTGTGCCAACTGCAGTCGTGCAGGCTAACCTGTGTGGATACTTTTTTCAGATGCATGAAAGACCTTTTCACAGA
Source organism: Tridacna crocea (assembly GCA_943736015.1). NCBI lineage: Eukaryota > Metazoa > Mollusca > Bivalvia > Cardiida > Cardiidae > Tridacna > Tridacna crocea. Next base: position 55,768,496 of record OX031057.1, on the reverse strand, counting down.
GCATGATTCAAGTATTTCTACTCTTTACCAAGTAACAAAATTTTAGACTGGTCAAAATTGAAAGCATTTGCAGACGACAAAACAAAGATGACTGAAAAATTGAAATTAGCTTTTGGAAGGGTTGAAAAACATTGTTGAAAAAGGAGAAAATGCTGGTTACCAGCATTTTCTTCTTTTTCCACAATGTTTTCAAAAGGCTTTTTTCACATGGTCATTTAAACTCGGGAGTGTGTGGTAAAACGTTAACTTTAACTTTTTTAACGACCCTGAAAAAGAAGCCTTTTCAAAACATTGTAGGAAAAGGAGAAAATGCTGGTAACCAGCATTTTCTCCTTTTCCCACAATGTTTTCTACCCTTCCCTAACTGAATTTCAAATTTTCAGTCACAATTATTTTGTCATCTGCAAATGCTTTCAATTTGGACTGGTCTAAAATTTTCTTCAGTGGTAAAGAGTTAATCTATCTCGTTTTAAACTTCCAGGGCGCCTTCGCTGGACTTGTAATGGGGATGATTGTTGGACTGATCAGATTTGCTATTGAGTATTCTTATCCCAATCCGTCTTGCACTGATGCAGAAGCTGATCCCACTCCAAGTATTGTCAAGAATTTCCACTATCTCTACTTTTCAACATTTTTGTTTGTACTGACTGGAATCATAGCTGTGGTTGTCTCCTTCCTAACAAAGCCTATTGACCCTAAATGTGTAAGTTTAAGCCTGTCAACATGAATTTTGTTGTCCTAGATGAATGGAAATCTTCTACTCTGATAAGCACAATCCACTGACCTTTTTGCAGACAGTGTGGATGAAGATCAGACTCCACAGAAGGTGCAGTCTGATCTTGTATTTACACTGTTGGATGAACTCTTTTTTTCCGAAAAATAAGTTTGAATTAACATTCAGGCTTTTACTACTGGATGGAAAATTGTGTTTAACTCTTTACCAAACCAAAAAATTTTAGACTGGACCCAATTCAAAACATTTGCAGACAACAAGATAAAAGTTACTGAAAATTTTAAATTTGTTTTGGGAAGGGTAGAAAACATTGTGGGAAAGGGAGAAAATGCTGGTTACCAGCATTTTCTCCTTTTCCTACAATATTTTCAAAAGGCTTCTTTCTCAGGGTTGTGAAAAGTCAGGATTGTGTGGTAAAGGGTTAACTTATTAAGTATGGTAAGGGTTTAGACAGTCACACACACACACAAACCAGACAAAATGGAATCCCAGCATAACACAATTTATACAGTAATATTCTATGATAAAAGTATGTAACTAGATCAATTACCATAGAGCCATCTATCTAGGTTATCAGGATTAACCCATCACCACACAATTCCTACTTTGATGATCCTGAAAAAGAAGCCTTTAGAAAATATTATGGGAAAAGGAGAAAATGCTGGTTTTAATTCTTACATAAAGTTATGGATCTCTGGTTAGTGATTCAGGTTCTTCAGGGCTCTTTTTATACGCATGAAGGGTTGTATTATGCTATAACACCGGTCGTCGGTATGTCTGTCTGTCCCTAGAGTGTTCGTTGGAATAAGTTCAAACTTACCAGAATGAAATTCTATGATGTTCATGTGACTTACAGAATTTGGATATATGCAGGTATTCTAGATTTAACCGGTTTCACTGACACGCCCTTTCCAGTGCATACATGCTACGTTAGGAAGCCCTCATTTTTATGCCCCCCTTCGAAGAAGTGGGGGTAAATTGCTTTGCACTTGTCGGTCCGTCAGTCCGTAGACCACATTTTGTCCGGAGCATAACTCAAAAAGTATTTCAGGTATCATCTTGAAACTACATAGGTGGATAGATCTCATTTAGGAGAAGTGCAGTGCACAAGAACCATAACTCTGCCCATCATATTTTTGGAGTTATTGCCCTTTGTTGATTTTCATAATTACTTTTTGTCTGGAGCATAGCTCTTAAAGTATTTCAGGTATCATCTTGAAACCTCATAGGTGGATAGATCTCATTAAGGAGAAGTGCAGTGCACAAGTACCATAACTCTGTCCATCATATTTTTGGAGTTATTGCCCTTTGTTGATTTTCAAACTTAATTTTTGTCCGGAGCATAACTCAAAAAGTATTTCAGGTATCACCTTGAAACCTCATAGGTGGATAGATCTCATTAAGGAGAAGTGCATTGCACAAGAACCATAACTCTGCCCATCATATTTTTGGAGTTATTGCCCTTTGTTGATTTTTATACTTAATTTTTGTCAGGAGCATAACTCAAAAAGTATTTCAGGTATCATCTTGAGACTTTATATGTTGATAGATCTTATTCAGGAGAAGTGCATTGCACATGAACCATAACTCTGCCCATAAATTTTTGTAGTTATTGCCCTTTGTTGATTTTCGTATAAAAGTTGATAGTTCACATATATGGGAAGTGCAGTGCCCAAGAATTGTTAATTTATCATTTAAAATTTTTGAGTAATTACCCTTTGTTCGTTTTTACACTTTGAACGTAACAGTTTATAATCACATGTTATATCTAGAATTGGATGCCATTAAGGGGGCATACATGTTTTACAAACATCTCTTGTTATTATTATCTCCATTGTTTTCAGTTACAAAGACTGACATTTTGGACAAGACATAGTAAAAAACCAAGATGTGATATTGATGAGTCAGAAACCTCGTATGGAACAGTAAGTGACCTTTCAGAACAAGTTAAGGAGACAGAGATCAAACTAGGTATGTATTGCCTTTGGTGAAATGCTGTCAAAATTCTCAAATAATTACTTTTTGGAATATTGATTTTACCAGTTTTGTTGCCAAATGCATTAACTGAAACTTGGTTATAGAAGAAAGAAAGAAAGAAATACTGAAAATTACACTGTTTTCTTTACATATTTTAACTTTATCTTATGTAGAAACTTGACATGTAGCTAATCACTAAGCAGAGAGATCCAATCACATGTTTTCAAACCATTATTATTGTTCTTATTGTTTGCCAAAAAAAACCTGCAGATTATAGCTTTGATATTGAACAAGTCTTATTTCCAGTGTCTTTTAAAATATGATATAAATTGTGTAATCAGTGTTTAAACTATCAACTCCTATTAATATGTCTCTGACTAGTCAATCCTAATTGCTTCAGGAGAAATCATTTATCAAACATATAATTATGTAACCTAAATATCAAGACAGCCTGGACACTTGTTACTACTGCATTCTGTCAGGTGCTAAACTCTATACCAGCAGTTTCTCCTTTCCCAAAGTGTTGTCTGTCTTTTCAAAGATGAACTCTTCTATTTTAGGAACGTTTGATTTTGATTTCTGCAATGCTTACAATATGGACTAGTCTAGAAATATTTTTTGTAGAAGGATGAAATTTAGTAATAGATTTATTATCATTGTAGGAAAAGCTGTATATTTGTTTCAGGATCTATTTTTGAGTTAAAACTGATACTGCCCAGAAATAAAGCTAACAGTTTCAGTTAGTAATTTCATTGTCAAGTTACTTTTCATTGGGGTTTTTACATATACTGTAAATGTAATAATCTTATTCCACTTCTGCTTCATGTTCTGTGCAGTTTGATCTTATACCGTATAACGGGTTTTTTTTACGTGCTGCTAATTTTTACTAATTTTTACGCATCAAAAAGATTCGTAAAAATTCGACGCGTAAATAATTACAGCGTAAAAACCGTAGTATTGTATCAATATGAAATAAAGGGTTACCAGTATGTAATACCTATGCACTAAATACACGCAATATAAGATTTTTTTCACTTGTGTTCTGATTACGTGTTATATGTCTTCTCTCAATCAGTCATCTCTATTTGGATATTTTAAGCCACGAATTCCGTGCCCAAACGGAAAACTAACAGAGAGTTCCAATCCATACTATACGTGAATCGAATATTCAGGTTAAAAATGCTTTGACTCCATGTAAACAAGGCACCTTCATGATACTGAACACGTTGATTAATGCGGTGATGAGAATTTGACTCGGCATTGGACCGCTCCAAAAGTATCACGAATGGGTCATGTGAAAGACGTGGCTGTACAACTGCAAAACCCGAGATTTTAACATTTCGATGAGCTAAAGGAGGGCTTTCTAAACAGAGTGAAAAAAGTAATGACAGATGACAATGTGCCTCCACAGTTAGTTATCAATTACAGGTATCTGTTAAAACAGTTATTTGCACGTCAAAATGATTACCGCTATTCGCACCCCAAACAAAGAGTGACACTTTTCTTTCAACCTGTATTTAAAACAAACAATACACTTATTATCTTAAATGAAAGAGTGGACAATGCACTGATGTTTTTAATGCTGTAATTTTTTACGCATGTTTAGAATTAGTAAAAAATAAAATCGTAAAAATTTAAATCACATGTTTTTAGCTCAAATTCGTAAACTTTTACAGCAGTAAAAAAAACCCGTTATACGGTATATGCTATCCTCAAGTACATTTAACCCTTTCCCAAACAATCCCTGGTTTTTACGGGTCAGGAATAGAAGCCTTTTGAAAACATAGTGGGAAAAGGAGAAAATGCTGGTAACCAGCATTTTCTCCTTTTCCCACAATGTTTTCTACCCTATCATATAGAAAAATCATCTTTTCAGCAACTGTTAATTTGTCATCTGCACAATGCTTTCAATTTGGTCTGGTCCAAAATTTGCCGTTTGGGAAAGGGTTAAAGGTGTGCATAATCTCTGGGATTTTTCTAGGAAAAAAAAAAGTGACCAAAACATAAAAAGTTACACAAGTAGAAAAAAAAGTTTAAAAAAGTTTCATTTGGTTATCGAGATAAAACATAGCATAGGGGATTTATTTCGAAAATTGAAATGGAGGATTTCAAAGGCTGGAACCTGTATACTTTAACATATGAAATTAACAGAGAGAGAATGAGAGAGTTGTATATATACCTCAAATTCATACAGTTACCGTAATTTTACAATAGGTCTTATAGGTCTTACATTGCATGTGCTTGTGATGAAACAGATTTTTTTGTGTGAAAAGATTAAAAATAAAATGCTAACATGCTAATTTCTGAACCAAGTTATTAAGCATGAGGCTTGCTTTAACCTTTTACCTGATATGCCAATTTGAGGCTCTTCCATTTCAGCAGCAAATAAAGATAATTATGATGTCAAAAGTATGGACAAATGAGGATACAAATATCTGATGGAGTGGAAAACATTGTGGGAAAAGGAGAAATTGCTCGTTATGAGCAATTTTGCCTTTTCCCACAATGTTTTCAAAAGCTGTCTGTTGTTGATACGTCAAAATGAGTATCTATGGAGTAAAGGGTTAACAAAACAAAAAAAAAAAATGCACAACTTTATGTATAGATCTACTGAAAAATGAAATGTTTTCACAAAATTGATGTTCCAACTCTTTACCAATCGACATAATTTAGACTAGTCCAAATTGGAAGAATTTGCAGAAGACAAAATTTATGTGACTCCAAAATTGAAATTTGTTTAGGAAAGGGTAGAAAACATTGCGAGAAAAGGAGAAAATGCTGGTTACCAGCATTTTCTCCTTTTCCCACAATGTTTTCAAAAGGCTTTATTCACTGGGTTGTTAAAACTTGGGATTGTGTGGTAAAGAGCTATTGTACCAGTAGCTAAAGTCACCTGGGTAATATTTACAAACAGTTTTTAACCTGTTATATAACAGATGGTCCTTTAGAAGGTGACTAATGAGGACATAGCCAACAAAAAATTTAATACATGTATATATTTGCATAACACAGAGAATTTAAAAAATAGAGTTTATTTCATCAGCTTGTGGTTAATATGGGGAAATATTTGCCTCAAAAGGGAAAGGTATGCGAAAATAACGAGTGCTGTAAGGCACAAGTTATTTTCGCAGACCTTTCCCTTTTGAGGCAAATATTTCCTCGTATTAACCACAAGCTGATGAAATAGATTATATATTACATTTCATCTGATTATTTTGTCAACTAATGCCACTTTTAAAACAAGTGATCTCAAGCCAATAAACCTTTTAAAAACATTGTGGGAAAAGAAGAAAATGCTGGTAACCAACATTCTCTCCCTTTTCCTACAATGTTTTCTACCCTTTGCCAAAATGCAATTTTCAGTTACATTTATTTTGTCGTCTGCAAATGCTTTCAATTGGGACAAACCTAAAATGTTGTCACCTGGTAATGAGTTAAGTTCAAAGTACAAAAAAAAAAACTATGAACAAGTTCTTAGGTTTCAGTGACGCCGTGGAAAAAAGCTTTCGAAATGTTTTCTGAAATGGAGAAAATGCTGGAAACCAGCTTTACGTTTCCAAAAATGTTTTTAACCCTTTCAACGCCACGTATGAGCCATATTTAAGGCTTTACTAAACAAGAGGGCCATGATGGCCCTGAAATCACTCACCTGAGTCTATTGACCAAATATGAACCATTTTCAATCTAGTTTCCCAGTGACCTAGTTTTTTTATCAGACATTACCCATTATCAAACACTTTTGAGATATCAATAAGACAAACATTCTGACCAAGTTCCATGAGTATTGGATTGAAAATGTGGCCTCTACAGCGTACAAAAAGTTTTTCTAAGATTTGACCAAGTGGCCTAGTTTTTGACCCGACAATTACCCATTATCAAACACTTTTGAGACATCACCAAAACAAACATTCTGCCCAAATTTGAAGAGTATCAGGCAGAAAATGTGGCCTCTAGAGTGTACACAAGGCTTTTTCTAATATTTGACCCAGTGACCTAGTTTTTGACTCCACATGACCCATTTTCAAAAGGCAAAAATTCTGACCAATTTTCAAGAGTGTCGGGGTGAAAATGTGGCATCCAGAGTGTATACTAGGTTTTTCTAAGATTTGACCTGGTAACCTAGTTTTTGACCCAACATGAACCATTTTCAAACTAGTTCTAGATATCGTCAAGACAAACACTGTGACCAACTTTCAAGAGATTTGGGCTGAAAATGTGGCCTCTAGAGCGTACAAAAGGTTTTTCTAACATTTGATCTGGTGACCTAGTTTTTGATCCAACATGACCCATTTTCATAGTCATCCAAGATATCATCAAGACAAAAATTCTGACCAACTTTCAAGAGTTTTGAACTGAAAATGTGGCCTCTAGAGCGTACAAATGTTTTTCTAACATTTGACCTAGTGACCTAGTTTTTGATCCGACATCACCCATTTTCAAATTGTCTGAGATATCATCGAGGCAAACATTCTGACCAACTTTAATGAGAATCAGACTGAAAATGTGGCCCCTAGAGCATACACAAGGCTTTTCTAAGATCTGACCTAGTGACCTAGTTTTTGACCCAACATGACCCAATTTTGAACTCATCCGAGATCAAGGCAAACATTCTGACTAAGTTTCATGAGTATTGGACAAGAAATGTGGCCTATAGAGCGTACACAAGGTAAAAAGTTGACGACGGACACAGCACTATCACAATAGCTCACTAAGATGAGCTGAAAAGCCCTAGTTTTTAAGTCCCAGAGATAGAAGCCTTTTGAAAACATAGTGTGAATCGGAGAAAATGGTGGTAACCATCATTTTCTTGGTTTCCACAACGTTTTCTACCCTACATGAAACAAATTTAAAATTTTGAGTTATGTATATTTTGTCGTTGGCAAGACTTTTAGTGCTTTCAAATTGGATGGCTCTAAAATTTGTTATTTGGTAAAAGGTTAATTTGCTGTCTGAAAATGGTTTCAATTTGGACATATCTTAACTTTTGTCTTGAAGTAAAGAGTCAAGTACTGCATTACAATTTTGCCATGGATGCTGTCTTTTCCTTAAACTTCAAGTTCAAGTAAAAAAAAAATAATATACATAATTTTATTCCAAAGATTTATTCAATTTAAGTGCTCTTATTACAAAATTCAATCAGACACAATTTGACACAAAATGATACATGTACACTATTTTTTAAGTTTTGTTTTGTTTCAGATGTGTTCAGTTTCCCTTTAATAAGGTAATTGGTGACAATATTGAGGGAAATACCTTTCATGATAATTTTCTTTAACATTGAAACATTTGTTTTATCCTTAACCCAACAACAAGATTTGGACTTTACCAAATTCAAAACATTTACAAAAAACAATAAATCAAGCTCATACGATAAATTTGATAGTTTCTGTCTTTAATCCTTTCCCGAACGAAAACTGTTGGACTAGACCAAATTTAAAGCATTCACAGACAACAATTCAACTCTTGCTGAAAAGATGATTTCTGTCTGTGATAGGGTAGAAAACATTGTGGGAAAAGGAGAAAATGCTGGTTACCAGCATTTTCTCCTTTTCCCACAATGTTTTCAAAAGGCTTCAACCGGTATTCCAGACCCATAAAAACCAGGGATTTTTTGGGAAAGGGTTAAACTAGTGGAAAATATGGTAGGTTAAGGAGATAATGCAGGTCCCCAGCATTATTTTTTCCTTTGGCATGATGTACATGTATTCAAAGTGTTATCTCTCAGGATCATTAAAACCCGGGATTATATGGTAAAGGGTTAATTTTTGCAGTGTCTGAAATGGAAATAACAAAAAAAAGCATAACTTTTTCATAAATAATGTTTTTTTTTTTTTTTTTTTAAATCATCCTCAGAAAAAAATGAAGTATTGATGCCAACATTCCAAGTAACTCTGTATCATATTACATTGTCTGTGGTGTCCTTTGTGTAATCTTTAAACATTGAAAATTTTATAAAACTGATGATCAAAATGATAGGAATCCATTAAGCAATGAGAAATACAAGAGAAAGCAGTCACAAGTGTTTTCAGCAACAGTATACAGTCCACCAAAATCAGACTGACTTTTATCTTGTAAGCATTGCTATAAAAAGAGATGGTATAGGTCAAAGGTTAGACTAACATTCTGTGCAGTCTGATCTTTACTTTGCTGTCATCAAAGGCTCATGTTTTGCAAATTGAGCTTAAAGGGTTTACATATACAGATGTTTCAGTTTGTAAAAAAAACAAAAAATGTTGCTTTGGCAATGCTTTTTTGTTGCACAGATATCTTACAATGAATCTAGCAATGTAAAACCAAGTCAGTGTGTGTGTTCTTGCAGTCTGACCTTGATCTGTAATGTCCTAAACAGATCTTATTATATTTTCAGAATTTAACGTAAAACAATGATAATTATGATAGGGAACAATAACAATATTTTATTACAGGGGGTACTCATTTTTGAAGTCTCCTATTGGCCTTAGTATACGGTTGTCAAGGCCACAAAATAATGACAAAGATATTTTTTTGTTTAAATATCTCAATCTTCAAATGTTGTTTTATATTCATTTTTTGATTTTCTTTCTTTTTCTTCATTTTTGGGAAAAAAATGCCAATGGTGAATAAATCTCAATATGTTGTGGAAGAAGAAAATATGCCCTATTTGTGGTACCTTGTGCTGGACTTGAATTTTATATATTTTTGTGGGATTTTACAATGTAAGGAATTGTCAGTACAGATTTTTATTTTTCTCTTATGCAATGACTTTGTATTGTATCAGATTAGTGTTTCACTTCTGTTTACAAAGTTAATGCACAAACTCTGGAAAATATTTCTGATATATTTAATGGCACTATATTTTTTATGCATAAAAAATTATCACCATAAGAGAAACAGGAAGTTAATGTTCAGATGGGAAAAAAAAGTGTTGATCATTAACATTAAAAATTTTCTATGTGACTGGTTTGCTGTGGTATTGCTTCAGAAAAAATAAAGATAACAGAAAATCTTGATAAATGTAAGTTTATTTCTTATTTTGGGAAACTAGTGTTGATTGTAATTTGATATAGGCCTGAACAGTCATTGTTGTATTTGCCAATTTTTTTTTTTATAAAATGTTCAATTCTTTCAATCAGGGATTAGTCTGCTTCTGATTTTGATAGAAGCTACAGTATATGCGGAATTATGCAGGCTATTTCGTTTCAAAAGCTGTGCAGTTGAAAATCTAAAACTAGCTTTAAAGCATAGTTAACATCGTAGAAAAAAGCATTTTCAACTCTTACAGCAGTGTTTTCAGTTACTTTGTTGTTCTTTAGGGTTGTTACATGTAAAACACTGGATTGGAAGGTAAAAGGTCTTGAAATATGAAAGGTCTTGAAAAAGATCTTGAAATATACTTTAATGAGTCAAACTTATTTCAATCTGTGATTTATACAGAATTTGATTTTTGTATCTCTTTTTTTTTTATTCTTATAATTTCTACAGAAAAAACTTTGTGTCATACAGTATTTCTATTAAAGCTGTGGATATTTGTTAATGGTGCTTATTTTTTTCATCTGAACTGTTTACTAAATCTAGTTAAACCTATGAAAAGTTTTTGAAACTTCGTATTGAATATATTTTGTCAGTCTGTCTTCTTTGGTGATTGTCAATATAGTGCCTTTAAAACAAAAACTAATCAAAAACTCTTTCATTACAGTGATAAAAAAACATGAAATCCTCGGATCAACACTGACTCCCACAATCTTGCATTCAATGAATGGTTGACTGATATCTTAAATGGGTTGGATTTTAACTTTTGACTTTGGTTAGATATGACAATCATGATGTCTTTTGACCTTTTTCCTTTATATGAACAAAAGTTGGATGCATTCACAGAAAATATTTCTAAAAAAAATCAGAAAGACAGAGAGAGGAATGGTGTTCCTCTTTTCTTTCTGTTTTACAGCTGATTGTGATTAATTAGGATTTTAATTTTCATTCAGTTAAATTTGCCTACATGTGTGGCTGTGTGTCTTCAGATTGTGAGTCCAAAATTTGTTATTGAGGCAAAAGGTTGAATGAAAGAAACTGAAAACTGCTAAAACATAAGACATCCTGCTGTTACCCATGGCTTTACAAAAACAGACCTCCTATTCAGAGCTTAAGTTTTTTTTTAATTGAGTTATCTTACCTCAAATAAGTATGCTTCTTAAATCGTTAAATCAAAATTGCACATGCTTTCCTGAAAAAATTGAACCTGCAAACAGTATTTTCACAAGTCTTAATGCTCAGGGAATGCAAATAAATTGAAATTGTTTAATATTGGTGTTCAAAAGGCAGTGTCTCAACTCAACTCAACTCAATTTTATTTTATGCAAAAGGCCACCGGCCCATAATGCAAATAACAATATCTATCCATCAAACCAATATAGTCAAGTACCCTTTAAAGAACTTGTTCAGTAGGCATTCCGAGCATCTAAGTATTATAGTCAAAGAAAGACTGTAACAATATTCAATAAACAGATTTCCGTCCAACAAGGACTCGGATCAAACTACAACAAAATGAAGACTGATCCGGGTCCTAGCCGGCAGATAGTTCTAGGATTTACCAGAAGACAGTATTTTTTCTGATCACTATTAATAAATTTTGTCTTTGATCAATATTTGAATGCATTTGTCCATGGTCTGTATTAGACAGTATTAATTTGTCCAAATGAATTGATAGTGTTGGAATATGTTTATCTAGAACTATTCTGCACAGTGTTTGTACAACATAAAGACCAGACATTTATATAAGTTCTGCATTGGGCAATGTTTTTCAAGGAAAGTATTTTTCCAGAATCAGTTAAGGACAGTGTCCCAAATCAGTATTAAACATTATACATCCAAGAAAAATATTGAACAGCCTTTGTCCAAGACTAGTATTGGACAATGTTTATCCAAGGTTAGTGTTAAAATGTTTTTGTTCTAGATAAGTATTTTACATTTTTTATCGAGATCAATATTGGACAGTTGTTGGTCCAGGTCATTAGTGGGCCCTATTAAGTTAGAGGTCATTATTGTTGATCTAAAACTAAGTATGATTTTTCTACTTTGTTGTCCTTTTTATTGGCATTTTCCAAAAACAAGAAAATGCTTGTCCAAGATATGTGTTCTAAATTATAGGTATGCAAATGGTTTCTTTTTAATGTTGTTTTTAAAGGTCAGTAATGGAGAAGATTACTTTTAAGTAATTGGTGTATATGGCTTTGTTGTCTGATCATAGTCTGCCCTGCCCACAAAAGCAGCTCAAGTTCAGTTGGGACTCTTCAGGGTTGAAATAAGCCTCATTACTAACTCTTGTTATTGTGTTACCATATTTTGCAAGTTACTAAAATGTTTAAAGAGACTGTTTGTTTAAGTTGTTCTTTCATACTTATTGAATGTATGAAGGTTTGGTTAAAGATTCCTCACAGATTTTTATCAAACAGATGTCCACCATATCAGCTGTTTAACCTTAGCTGAAACTCAGCTCTTGACTCTTTATTGATCCCATCACTTCCAGTTTTATCATCCAGATAGTTCACAAAAAGTTGTCTTTAAGTTCTCCAAAGTATCAGGTTGTTTAATTCTGTACCAGGTCACTTTGAAACCACTTACTTGATTAATTAAGCCAAAATGACCTAGGGAGTTCACAGTGTAATGCATCTGCTATATCAGTAAAATCTCAAATATGTATCTAAATGGTTGGTAATCCTAAATAGGTATTGTATCGCGTACAAATGAAGAAATCAGAAGAATATATCATTGAATGTCATTTAGCCATATACATGTTCAGGACATTCAATTATCTGATTTGGGCCAGTATTTACCACCATTCTTATAAAATGAACATTCATATTCCTATTCTCAAGTACTGATGGAAGAAACACAATTGATTTAGCAAAACCAAATTATTTTGGCCATTAGAAGTTGTGTTACTTTCATATCCATCAATAGACTTAAAATGCAATCAAGAAAAGTTGATGAATACAGACCCTAGAGTTAGGAATCAGTGACAATAATAAATTTTATCATGTGTACTCCCTTCTCCTAACTAAAACTCATTGTAAGATAACTTCTCTGGAAAAACAGCAGGATGTTCTACAAAATTGAAAAGCTGATTCAGATCCAAATTGAATGCAGCTTAATTTCGCAGAGTCAGTGTTGCCAGGTCTCGATTTCTAGTACTGACATCTTTTCAGCTAAATCTAAATCTGTCGAATTTAGAATATCCATCTTGGATATTCATCTTCTGAAGGAGAAACGGGGATTAAAATGTCTTAAACGGTGCATAATGTGAGTATTTTAGCTTTGAATTGAACTTTTTTTTTTTTATCCAAACACAATTCCCAACTTTTTCTGTTCCATGTATTTTGTAATGGTCTGTCATTTCTAAAACATTGCCTCCCTTATACCTTTGACTTCAAAATATTCTTGCTTTTCACCAACATAACTTGAGTTTGTCCTTGTTCGGAGTTTTTTGAAACTTAGGCTTATTCTTTTAACTCTTTACCAAACAACAAAAAATTTGACTGGTCCAAATTCAAAGCACTTACAGACGTCAAAATAAATATCACTCAAAAATTGAAATTTGACTTTAGAAGAATAGAAAACATTGTGGGAAAAGGAGAAAATGCTGGTTACCAGCATTTTCTCCTTTTCCCACAATGTTTTCAGAAGGCTTCTTCATCTGGGTCATAAAAACCAGGAACTGTTTGGTAAAGGGTTAAATGGCAGAGATCTGCCAAAGTGCCTCTCAGTTCAGAAGACCAGCATGTCTTCACGAAATAGAAAAACTTTATTTAACCTGAGCAAAGCGAGAGAGGTGTGACAGGGCTGGGTGAGAACCACATCATAGTTTTTTTTCACCTATGTATTGAAATGGATTGTCTCTTCATTATATTATGTAATGAGTCAGTACTCATATTGGTGTGTTTGATCCTGGTGGTGTTAGATGTACTTTGTTAATCAAATCCATACAAGGTAAAGTTGGACTTAGTCATAGTTGCAGAAGGAGAGGAGAATGCTATATTTCAACTGCATGTACCTTTATGTTTTCAAAAAAGGATTACAGCAATGATGTATACACATGCAATGGATTGAATTTGATGAGCTGGAAAGGAAAATGATATTCTGGGGCTTTAATAATGGTGTAGCTAGAACCCAAATGATCTGCAGACATTGTTGTATAAGTTTAGGCATGGGCTATACTTAACTAAGATGTGCTGCTGGCAAATACTTTTTAGGCAAGCGGCAGTCCTTTTTGATATGTGGTTGTGTCCTTTTGCAGATGGTATCCTTCTTTGGTTAGTGTTAGCGTCTTTTGGCAGGTGTTTGCCTTTTTTGGTAGGTGATAGCCTTACTTGGTAAGTGACATCTAGGTCACTGGTTATAGAATTTTGGTTGTACATTTGTTTCAAATTTTTTTGCTGGGTTCAACGAACTTTTAGGGGGAGTGGTGAGAAAACCCATGCTTAGTTCTACTTGACAATAATTATTGTTTTTCTCACATGTTGGCTGGTAAGACAATGTAATTTATTGGGTTGTAGCATTTTTCTATTAAATCAGTTAATTGAATTTCAATGGTTTATTTTGAAAGGATCAATGGAAGAAAACTTGCAGTGTTTTTGCTGCATGTAGTTTAATCTCTTTGGCTGTTGACTGAATGACATGATAACTTTGTAACTCAAGTTCCATGTTTTGTAAAAGTCTAGTGTGTGTGACTGCTACATAGTGTCAGATTCTGTTTAAGTTTCTGAATGTCTTGTTTGGTTTTCTTTCAATTCAGATGAAGTTCCTATACATGGGGACATGTGCTTTGTCATTAATGTCAAGCACAAGCAATGGTTTATTTTCCTTCCACTGAAGGGTATATGTGATTAAAAAGAAAAGAATACTTTGAAAAAAGAAGTGTAAAAGTGTATGTAATTGTGATTGGTGAGGTCACTGTTACAGATTTCAGCAAACAGTGGAGATCAAGGCAAAACTGCATAAAGAATGCAGTTTTATATAAGAGTAACACTGTCTGCTATCTAGAGATATTTTGGAAAAACCAATCACAATTATTTTACAATACTTTTGGTCCATATGTACTGTTTCTTTTGTTTAGATGATGATAATGAATTATAAAACTGTGCAAAGTACTGGTAAAAAGAAACTCCAGGAGAGCATGAAAAGGTGCACAGCCCACCTTGATATGATTGAAATGATGTTGACATTGGCATTAAAAAACATACAATCAATGAATAGACTGTCAATAACATCTATCCGGTAGTCCACAGGTAAAATAGGTCAACCCTTTCCCAAACAACAAACTTTTGGACTAGACCAAATTGAAAGCATTTGCAGACGACAATTCAACTCTTGCTGAAAGATGATTTCTGTCTATGATAGGGTAGAAAACATTGTGGGAAAAAGGAGAAAATGCTGGTTACCAGCATTTTCTCCTTTTCCCACAATGTTTTCAAAAGGCTACTATTCCAGACCCGTAAAAACCAGGGGTTGTTTGGGAAAGGGTTAAAGAGTTTTTTATTTTACTGAATTAGAGAGACGTTAAATCCAAGTTGTATCTGATTGTTCTGGCGGAACTTGCTTTGCAGATAGTTTGTGTTCTTTTGATTTGTATTGCCTAAGAGTGCGAATATGAAATCAACTGAAACAAACTTTGAAGTCAGGTAGATTGCAACTTTTTTTGGGGGTATTCTGCTTTGATTCTCAATGTAAGTGTTTGGTAGTGTTCTCTCTTTCTGGATGGGATAAAGTTTAGTAATTGTCCAAGACTAATATTTTGGTATACCTTCCTATATACTCAAACTATCTAGATCTATATGCAAACACAATATCAAGAAATCTCCAAATTAAGCACCATATATTAATGTTAGCACTTTATCTTTAAAATCACATATCTTAATCAAAGAACAAATTAGAAATATAGAATTTCCGTCTTATGTTGGTAGATGATGGAAGTGGAGATGGCAAGAGAGACCATAAAGAGAAAGAAATGAGTGCTAATCTCATGGAAGCTGATGAAAAAGTAGCTGTCGAAGTGATGATTGAACAACCTGAGATGAAGAAAGGTGAGAAAACTACCTTTTATCTCTTTACCACATTGTCCACATTGAAAGTATAATTATGCAGACGACAAAATAAACATGATTGTAAAATTGAAACTTGACTCTAGAAGAGTAGAAAACATTGTGGTAAAAGGAGAAAATGCTGGTTACCTGCATTTTCTCCTTTTTTCCACAATGTTTTCAGAAGGCTTTTTTCGAACTTGGACATGTCTTTTTACTATCAAAAGAGGAAATCATATAATAGGGGCAGGTAATCAGGTAACCAGATTTTACTCAATTGTGCCCCCTTTTTGACTAAGAAGTTTCCTGCTTTTGTTTTTCTGCTGTTAACTCTTCTTACAGCATAAATGACACAAGAATCGTTTGTGGACATTGCAGATCAAGATCAGACTGCACAGAATGTGTGGTATTATCTATGATCTACAATGTCTACTGCTTTACCCTAGTTATGACTGAATTTTCTCTTCAGCTACATTCAAAATTTCATCTGCAGCTGCTTTCAATTTGGATCACTCTAACATTTTGTCATTGGTGACAGAGTTATAGCAGTGTAGTATACTGGTCTATCCCAGAGATAGATGTAAAGGTATAGCTTGTGTTGGTATAACCCATTACCATACGAGAAAAATTTAGACTGGTCCAA
Organism: Tridacna crocea; assembly: GCA_943736015.1. Lineage (NCBI taxonomy): Eukaryota > Metazoa > Mollusca > Bivalvia > Cardiida > Cardiidae > Tridacna > Tridacna crocea. Next base: position 55,752,091 of record OX031057.1, on the reverse strand, counting down.
ATTGAAAGCATTTGCAGACGACAAAATAAAACTGACTGAAAAATTGAAATTTGTTCTGGGAAGGGTAGAAGAACACTGTGGGAAAAGGAGAAAATGCTGGTTACCAGCATTTTCTCCTTTTCCCACAATGTTTTCAAAAGGATTCTTTCTCAGGGGCGTCAAAAGTAGGGATTGTGTGGTAATGGGATAAGGGGGCACTTATACTTTTTGCTATAGAGCTAGCTTTTGTAGCAATGTGGTAAAGTGTTTACCTAGAGACCTGGAGGTCTAGGATTTAACCCCGCCAGTGACGGCTGTTTTTGAGAACTGTTACAGCAGCTCTTGGCTGTTGTAGTTCATCTGAGCAAAAAAGCACTGAAGGTGTGCTTATTGTGATTGCATGTTCTGCTTTTCACTTGTGTTCTGTCTAGAGGCACCTATATAACCCCTAGAGTGCAAAAGAAGTGTAGGAATAAGACTCCAGTAATCACAATTTCATGGTAGCTTTTATCTAGAGTGTCTCATTGGAAAGCAGAAATTGTGGATGTACAAGATACAGTGTTTTGGGCATCTGATTTTCAGCATTGAATTATAATTTACTATTTACACAAGTATTTTATGTATAAAGGTTGAACATCATTCTGACCTTTTTGTGAAACTTCATGGCAGGGGTATTAGGTCTCTTTTTAGATGGTTCTAGTCATTTAAAGTGGTATACATGTACTATACACCAAGCAGATAATTCCTACACTTGTCTATGATCAACACATTTGAAGACAATGCATTAGATATCATTAAAGTCTTTACCACACAGCAACTTTTTACTACTTATCCAGCATAAAAGCATTTGCATACAACAAAATAAATGTGGTTCAGATGGTGGAATTTGATAGAAAACATTGTTAGAAAAGGAGAAAATTCTGGTTATCAGCATTTTTTTTCCTTTTCCCACAATGTTTTCTTAAGTACAACTCCCCAGGTAGTTTAAACTCAGGATTGTGCGGGAAAGAGTTAAGAGACGGCCTTTAAAAATATAAAAACACAAAAAATAAATTACTATAGTATTTTGTCCTTTTCGCAATATTTCTCTTTTTTTTTCAAAATAACTGCTTTATCAGAATTATAAAGCATGGAATTGATTAGTAGAGTATTAAGAAGTTTGGTTTTTTTATTTGTCTGCACTTAGGTTCTGCATCCTGTTATAGAACAGTTTTCAATTATATGTGTGGTCTGGAGAACATGGATTCAACGAATATTGCCAACAGGCAGGTATGTAGCCTACTTGTATCAGTCATTGTAATGAGATGAACTGTTCTACCTAATGCAGACAACTAATGACATCTAACAACATGATCTGACATCTATTTCTTGATCTTCATGCATCTTCTGCCTTGTTTAACTGTTTGCCACACAATCCCGACTTTTAACAACCCTGATAAAGAAGCCCTTTCAAAACATTGTAAGAAAAGAAGAAAATGCTGGTAACCAGCATTTTCTCCTTTTCCCACAATGTTTTTAACCTTTTTCAAGACAAATTTCAATTTTTAAGCCATACTTACAATGTCATCTGCAAATGCATTTAAATTGGACTGGTCTACAAATTTATTGTTTGGTAAAGTGTTAAACGGTGCCAAAATATGCCAAGTGCAATAAGCAACTCCAAGAAGACCACAAAGACCAAAGCATGTCTCCTCCTGAAGACATGCTCCCTGGTGACATGCCCCGATGCAACAAAGACGGCAGCATGTCTCTCAGGTCTAATGATGTCACAGATACTGACATTCCCAGAAGCATGTCTCCACAGGTTAGCAAGGCAATTAGCTTGACTCCTCCAGGAGACTTACTTACTTGCCCGACATTAGGACCCGACCCCACCAACAGTGCTGAAGGCATGTCACCAGAGTTCAGTCAAGCAACAGGCACAGCCAGTCTGGTCTCTTTCCAGCCAATACTTTCTACTTTGTCTTCCTTTAGCGGAGACCAAGGGTTGTGCTTGTTCACCACCTCAATTGAGAAATCCTACACATTCTGGGAGTGTGTCTAACACCAGCTCCATTATGAGGTATCTTACCCTTGACTCCCTCTCCAGTAGCACCTACAATGTGCTTAGGCAACCTTAAGCAACATAGCTCAACCTGGATTCAGATTAGGCACACTCTTGAGATCAATGCCACAGAATTACGTTATAGAGAAACTAGAAAGATCCTGTCCAAGTACATGAAATCTCAACATCTAATTGATACTTCTTAGCTTACAAACAGGGCATTATTGTACCCTGAGGACTAAATGAAGCTCCAATTTAAAATTGAGGACCTGGAACTCCAAACACGATGGAACTGGATCCTGACTGAATCAGCACTGTGCCTTGTAAAATCGCCACCACTCTTCTACCATAGCAGAACAACTACTTCAATAGATCGAACTTCAGTACGAAGCAAGTTCTAACTAAGACATGCTCCTCCATCAAACATGCATTACTTAGCTTCTGATCACTTATCATTGTAACTCTCCCTGAGATTTTCCCCAGTGCAAATTAAGACACTGAACAATCAAGAACGATGTCTATCCCTTAACATGCAACAAATGCCACAAATATATATGGGGAAACTCTACATAAGTTTAAAATTAGGACTAAGGAACACATCAGGGACATATGCCTAAATAAATACACTCTCGTAGCCAACCACTTCAACTAGGATTCTCACACACTCAAATCTGCAATGATCCTGAGTCTGCCAAGCTCAGGTGCCAACGAGAATCTCATTGGATCTACCAAATTCATACTCTCTCTGGTAGGGATGTACATCTTTGGATAGCCAGGAAATTCAGCCTTTTAATTCTTCTTCAGAATCCCTGTTGACCATAATTGAAAATTCAAAAAATCTTTGAACACTTTCTGAACCTAAACCAGTTGAAAGAATGTGAAATATTTTGAATGAAATATTCATTGGATGACCTGCACTAAATTTGCTCAAATTACTTTTCTCTCTGAACAAAATGGCCATCAGAGATGCATGTGTAGGTGGAGCACATCTGTAACAACCTCACCCCTTGAACAAGTAGAATGATTTTGAATTTGAAAAAGGTATGGATAGGTCTGCTGGTTGCTGCAAAATATCTGAATCATGTTAGAAATGGTGTTGAACAGCATGCAATCAAACAAGAACTTTTTATGAAAACTGTGGAAAAATGCTAATAGAATTTCACCATGATGTGCCTTGAATGACCTGCACATGACATCAGACTAACAAACTTTCCAGAACAATCAAGGGCCACTTTAGCTTTTCTTGTGGTGGGAAAAGTTATACACTTGCCATGTTTCTTTGTCATTCCCACTGATTTAACATTTGTCTGTTCATAACTTAATCATTTTCCACACACACAATACCACATGTTTTGACTCTGGAAAAAAAAAGACATTTAAAAACATGGAAAAACAGGAGAAAATCCAAGTAGCCAACATGTTCTCCTTTTTCCACAATGTTTGCTACCCTTACATTTACAGATTGAGGAATATTTCTCTTTCTTTATAGCTCACCTGAGCACAAAGTGCTCAGAGTGAGCTATTGTGATAGTGCTGTGTCGGTCGTCAACTTTTTACCTTCTGTATGCTCTAGAGGCCACATTTTTCGTCCGATAATCATGACAGTTGGTCAAAATGTTTGCATCAATAAAATCTCAGACAAGTTTAAAATTGGGTCATGTCCAGTCAAAAACTAGGTCACTAGGTCAAATATTAGAAAAAACCTTGTGTACGCTTTAGAGGCCACATTTTCAGTCCAATACTTATGAAACTTGGTCAGAATGTTTGCCTCGATGATATCTCGGATGAGTTTGAAAATTGGTCATGTCGGGTAAAAAACTAGGTCACTAGGTCAAATCTTAGGAAAACCTTGTGTACGCTCTAGAAGCCACTTTTTCAGTCTGATACTCATGAAACTTGGTCAGAATGATCATATCTCCGACCAGTTAGAAAATGGGTGATGTTGGGTCAAAAACTAGGTCACTAGGTCAAATCTCAGAAAAACCTTATGTATGCTCTAGAGGCCACATTTTCAGTCCAAAACTCTTGAAAGTACTAGAATGTTTGTCTTGATGATATCTTAGATGAGTTTGAAAGTGGGTCATGTCGGGTCAAAAACTAGGTCACCAGGTCAAATGGAAGAAAAACCTTTTGTATGCTCTAGAGGCCACATTTTCAGTCCAAAACTCTTGATAGTACTAGAATGTTTGTCTTGATGATATCTTGGATGAGTTTGAAAATGGGTCATGTTGGGTCAAAAACTAGGTCAATAGGTCAAATGTTATAAAAACCTTGTGTATGCTCTGGTGGACACATTTTCAGTCTGATACACCTGAAACTTGTTCATAATATTTGTCTTGGTGATACCTTGAATGAGTCTGAAAATGGGTCATGTGGAGTCAAAAACTAGGTCACTGGGTCAAATATTAGAAAAACTTTGTGTACACTCTAGAGGCCACATTGTCTGCCTGATACTCCTCAAACTTGGTCAGAATGTTTGTTTTGGTGATGTCTCAAAAGAGTTTGATAATGGGTAATTGTCGGGTTCAAAACTAGGTCAGTTGGTCAAATCTTAGAAAAACCTTTTGTACGCTGTAGAGGCCACATTTTCAGTCCAATACTCATGAAACTTGGTCAGAATGTTTGTCTTATTGATATCTCAAAAGTGTTTGATAATGGGTAATGTCTGATAAAAAACAAGGTCACTGGGAAACTAGATTGAAAATGGTTCATGTTTGGTCAATAGACTCAGGTGAGTGATTTCAGGGCCATCATGGCCCTCTTGTTTTATTTTTACCACTCCCTGCTGTAGACTTTAGTTGGACTTGAACTATCTATTTATCAACATTGTATTTACAGGTTGAGAAAGAAGACATGCTGTCTATTAAGGAAGACAAACGATGGAAGATATGCTCTGATGTGGCTGCAGTTCTTTCAATGATTTGTTGTGTTGGTTTAGCCATTTATTTTGGGTAGCTGGATGTTTGTCATTAGTTAACATGCTTTAAGTCATCACACATGGTCAGTGTCTCACAGAATGGCTGAAACAGTTGGATGGCTAGTCTACAAATTAAGAAATTGTATTATTCAGATTCAAAAGGAAGGGGCATTACATCCCCCATAAATATTCTGTGATTGCTAAAGTTACTCTTTAATTGAACAAAAGATGTAAGCATTTCATAAAACAGTGAAAAAGTTTAGCTAGAAGATATATTTAGATATACTATAGAATAATAGTAGTAAAATGATATAACTTGAAGTCACAGATTTGCCTATACGCAAAATTCTATAGCTGTATCAATGATTTGTAATAAAAACTGATTTTGCAAAAGAAAGAAAAAATGGCTGGAACAGGGAAAAGGTTTCTATATTATGCTTGGCAGAGTTCATTAGCTTTGATCTGCCTTGGCAGGAATTCTCCTGCTTTCAACAGAAGCACCATCAAGACAGGTGAGACACTTCATGAACTGTTAAGTTGTTAGATATGACTTTTAATCTGGATATTGTGACACACACAAGTATTTGTTTTGGGCAAAAATCTTAAGTATACATGAATTTTCATTGTGAAATAAACCTGTAATAAATGATTACCTCTTTTGCCATAATTGTATTAAAGGTGGTCTGTTGCAAAAAAAAGTAATCTACAGCAGATTAACCCAGTATAGATCTCACAATCCCAATTTCTGACAACCCTGAGGAAAAGAGGCTTTTGGAGAAATTATGGGAAAAGGAGAAAGTGCTGGTCACCAGCATTTTCTCCTTTTCTCACAATGTCTTCTTTTCTTTCAAGAAGAAATCTTGTCATTTGGGCCCTTTTTAATTTGTTGTCTGAATTTGCATTCACTTTTGAGGAGTCAAAAATTTTAGTCAGTAAGGAGATATGTGTTAATCTTCATATGTAAAAAAAAGTTAAAAATTATGTGGCAATGAACAATGACAAACAGAACCATGATTTATGATTTATGTGTCAATGTTTAATGTCAGGCAGATACATAAGTCTGAATGACGATGTAAATTGTTGGAAAAACAGTACTGTAAGAGTTATTTTGCAGTGTACAATGTCAGATCTATTGGATTTACAGCTAGTTGGCAAAGAACAGTGTCAGAAAAAATTACAAGATACTTCACAATTTATTATGTTGGATAGAACTATTTATGTTGCCATGGGCTGTGTTAAACAAATGTAGACACTTTTTGTGGCAATGTACTATACCAAACAAAACTATTAGATGAATGTGACCATTTGGAATGCCAGACAAGCTATTGTAATTGTACATCATACAATGTTATTATCAAAACTTGGATTCACATTGCAGTGTATAATATCAGTCAGAACTATTAGATTTATGGGGCTATGAACAGTATCTGACAGGATTGTTGGATTGTCATTAACCCCTTATCGCACAGTGCCGCCTTATTACGCCCCAGGAAAGAAGCCTTTTGAAAACATTGAGGGAAAAGGAGAAAATGCTGGTTACCAGCATTTTCTCCTTTTCCCACAATGTTTTCTACCCTATCAAAGAAAAGTTGCACCATTTGAGCCACATTTAAATATACATCTGCAAATGCTTTCAATTTGGACAATGCTAGAATTTTGTCGTCTGGTAAAGGGTTAAAAGGTAGGAAGTCAGACTTTACATGTTCATGGCAATGTACATTATCCATCAGTACTGTAAGATTTACATGTATGTTGCAGGGTACACTATTTGACTATTTTGACTATTACACTATAGAATTATTCATGTGCCAGTGATTGAACTATAAGATTTCTATGGCAATATACACTGTAAGACTAAAATCTTTAGTTTAAACATATTTTATTTGCAAATTTACATACAAAATATAATAAGACAATTACAAAAATACTTAGAATATGCTACAAAATGGATTGGAACGAAAGCATAAGCTTTTACTGTTCCTTTCCATGGATTCTAGATGGTATGTAAACTAAATTCTGTAAGTTAGAACTTTTAGATTTGTATGAAAATGTACAATGTCATGCAGAACTATAAGATTAATGTTGCAGTTCATAAAAATCAACCCAAATTACTTTTGTGTCAATGTTTATAATGTCATACTGAAGTATAAGATTAGTATTGCACTGTACACTTTCAGATAGAATTATTTTTTAAGGCTATGCCTAAGACTTATCTTGTATAATATCTGACAGAATTATATATATGGCAATGGAAAATGTCAGACAGGACTTTAAGATTAGTGCACAAATAGAAGACTAGAGCATGAGATTCTTGTAATGACCAGTGTCAGACAGTAGTGTTAACTCATTACCAAACGACAATATTTAAGGCTTGCCCAAATCGAAAGCATTTGCAGATGACAGAATGAATGTGACTGAAAATTCTAAATTAGTTTTGTGAAAGGTAGAAAACATTGTGGGAAAAGGAGAAAATGCTGGTTACCAGCATTTTCTCCTTTTCCCACAATGTTTTCAAAAGGCCTCTTTCTCAGGGTCGTCAAAAGTAGGGATTGTGTGGTAATGGGTTAACTCTTTACCACACAAGAAAATTTTAGACTGGTCCAAATTGAAAGCATTTGCAGATGACAAAATGAATGTGACTGAAAATTTTAAATTAGTTTTTTGACAGGTAGAAAACATGGGAAAAGGAGAAAATGCTGGTTACCAGCATTTTCTCCTTTTCCCACAATGTTTTCAAAAGGCTTCTTTCTCATGGTCGTCAAAAGTAGGGATTGTGTGGTAATGGGTTAATTTGGTAATAGGCAATGTCAGACAGGACTTTAATATTAGTGTACAAATAGAAGACAAGAACATAAGATTTATCTGGCAATGTACAATTTCTGACAGAAGTGTTGATTTGGTAATAGACAATGTCAAATAGGAGTTTAAGATTAGTGTACAAATAGAAGACAGGAACATAAGATTTATCTGGCAATGTACAATGTCTGACAGAAGTGTTGATTTGGTAATAGACAATGTCAAATAGGACTTTAAGATTAGTGTACAAATAGAAGACAATTTATCTGGCAATGTACAATGTAGGAATATTTTATATGCAAATGTGTGATGTCAGACATTGGTATTTATTTGACAATGTACATGTACTACTTTAACCCTTTCCCAAACAATCCATGGTTTTTCACTACCCTGAAAAAGAAGGCTTTTGAAAACATTGTGGGAAGAGGAGAAAATGCTGGTAACCAGCATTTTCTCCTTTTCCCACAATGTTTCCTATTCTTCCCAGAACATATTTCAATTATTGAGTCACTTTCATTTTGTTGTCTGCAAATGCTTTCATTTGTTGTTTGGTAAAGAGTTAAGCAGATTTTTTTGTGTGGCCATGTACAATGTCTGACATGTTGTAATGCATATTAGGCAAACAGAATTTTTTATACGGCAATTATCAATATCAGGCAGATATATAAGATGGACATAGCATTATACAATTTCACATTGTTTTGCAAGTGATATGGTACCTTATAATCATGGTTTTAAGGTCCCAGAATAAAGAGGCTTTTAAAAACATGGTGGAACAAGGAGAAAATGAGGATGAGCATACCTTTCAACTCTTTACCAAACAACAAAATTTCAGACTGGTCCAAATTGATTGCACTTGCAGATGACAAAATAAACGAATCACAAAAATTAAAATTTGTTTCGATCAGGGTAGAAAATATTGTAGGAAAAGAAGAAAATGCTGGTTACCAGCATGTTCTCCTTTTCCCACTATGTTTTCAAAAGGCTTCTGTCTCAGGGTCGTTAAAAACCAGAGATTGTTTGGTAAAGGGTTAAGAGGCAAATGGCATGATTTTAGTGACACTGAATTGGTCTATCCACAAGCCCTTAAAAGGAACAAATCTAAAAGAGCCATGCTCTAGCAAAAAGGTGCTTAACTCTTTACCAAACGACAAATTTTTGGATAGCTCAAAATTGAAAGCATTTGCAGACGACAAATTAAATGCTGCTGTAATGATGATTTCACTCTTTGATAGAGTAGAAAACACTGTGGGAAAAAGAGAAAATGCTGGTTACCAGCATTTTCTCCTTTTCCCACAGTATTTTCCAAAGGCTCCATCCTTAGGGTCGTTAAAAGTCGGGATTGTGTTGTAAAGAGTTAATGCATCACCTTAATTCATCACACCAGGCAAGCCATCGCATACTCACTGTCACTTTTTCTAATAACCAAGTTACTCATGCAGTAAACTGGTCCTTGGACATACAAAAAATTGACTAATAGTAAAACTGTTTTGCCTAAAATCAGCCTGTGTGGACTACAAAGGTTGACCTGGGTCAATACTTGTCACAGATACATGAAGCTGCCTTTCCAAAGAGCATGGTTCAAAATTATTGGCTTGTTAGCTCTTTACCGAACAATAAAATTTTTTAATTGTCCAAATTGAAAGCATTAACAGATGACAAAATAAACATGACTCAAAAATTGAAAATTAAGTTTAAAAAGAAAAGAAAACATTATTGGAAATAATAATGTCCCATAATGTTTTTAAAACAGCTTCTATCTCAGGGTCGTAAAAACAGGTATTGTTTCGTAAAGGGTTAAGACTATAACTAGGGCTGTAAATGTTGTTGTTCTGTACTTTGATTTTCCTGATAGATTAGATATGTTTGAAGCAAGACTGTTATTTTTTTCTTTATACGGGTTCTCTGGTTGCATTATTATGCCATACATTGTATTTGATTTTCATTATTGTCAAATTTGGTTATGATCCTTTGAGGACCAGTTAGTCACGTCAGTTTGCTTGTTGTTACATATTAATTTGATGTTTTAAGATATTAGTGCATGTATATGATTTTAACCCTTCCCAAACAATCCCTGGTTTTTATGGGTCTAGAATAGAAGCCTTTTGAAAACATTGTGGGAAAAGGAGAAAATGCTGGTCACCGGCATTTTCTCCTTTTCCCACAATGTTTTCTACCCTATCATAAACAGAAATCATCTTTTCAGCAACTGAGTTGAATTATAATCTCCAAATGCTTTCAAATTGGTCTAGTCCAAAAGTTTGTTGTTTGGGAAAGGGTTAACCCATTACCACACAATTCCTACTTTTGACGCCCCTAAGAAAGAAGCCTTTTGAAAACACTGTGGGAAAAGGAGAAAATGCTGGTAACCAGCATTTTCTCCCATTCCCACAATGTTTTCTACCCTACCCAGAACAAATTTCAATTTTTTAGTCACCTTTATTTTGTCGTCTGTAAATGCTTTCAATTTGGACCAGTCTTAAATTTTCTCGTGTGGTAAAGGGTTAAACCTTGAGTGAGGCACATTCAGAGTCTGTTCACTGTTTGCTTATTTACTTCAAATTATCATGTGTGCATTTTTTTTTAACTTCTTGTAGCAATTTTCATGTTTTAAAATCAGTTTTTGATACATGTTTTTTTTTTTAAATTTCTATAAGTGTTTAGATTTTCTGTTACTTTTTTTGACTGTTTATAATGATCTGATAGTATCAGAGGAAGTAGATTTTATAAACCCTAGGGCACTGAGTAATTTTAGAAAAAAATTCAGTCAATATTCTAGCAACTTGGTTGTTTATCAAATAATCTGGTATTTTAACCCATTACCACACAGTCCCTACTTTTGACGCCCCTGAGAAAGAAGCCTTTTGAAAACACTATGGGAAAAGGAGAAAATGCTGGTAACCAGCATTTTCTCCTTTTCCCACAGTGTTTTCTACCCTTCCCAGAACAAATTTCTATTTTTTAGACACTTTTGTTTTGTCGTCTACAAATGCCTTCAACTTGGACCTGTCTAAAATTTTCTTGTGTGGTAAAGAGTTAATAGGTCTAATATAAAGACTTTTCAAACCATAGTGGATAAAGCAAAGAATGGTTCTAGGCATCTTCTCCTTTTCCCACAATGTCTTCTAAAGGTTATTTCATGAAAACACAGGATTGTGTGGTAAAAGGGTTATTGCATTTGAAATGATTGCGTCACCTTTGAAAGCATAGATAATGTAGTGAGAAAGAGAGTTCCGAATATCAGCATTTTATTCTTTTCCCATATTATTTTCAAAAGTGTTCCTTGTGGCCTTGATTACACAAATTGATAGTGGGTTTTAAGTAGACTTTCTGTGAAGTAATCTTTGGATCAGTTCCTTTCTATTAACAGAAAAACCAGTAACCTTTAGTTAGTTATGTCACTGTGTATCAGTTATGTCGTTTTTATAGTTTACTGTTTTTGTATTGTCTTATTGATAAATGGCACTGTTTGTATCCTTATTTTGAGTATTGTAGGCCTGATGATTTGTAAGAAAATGTCAGTGTATTGTAGTAGCTCTAGATTGTCATCCAGTGCAAAACTTTAACACTGTCTCATCCCTATGATTTAATTGAAAATATTTACCTCAAAACTGATTTAGTTGTTAGCTATCAAAAGAGAAACCCATTATATACCCCAAAAATTTTCTGACACATTTATGCCGCTTTTTGGACTTGGGATTTTTACTGAAAAAGTAATAAATGTAGGGGAACATTGCTACCCCCGTGTGATGCTGTTGCTCCAGGTTACTCGTTATGGACTCTTTTGACTGGAGTTTATTTTCATACATGTATACTATCTCTGTTTAACATTTAAATGAGACAAGTTTGAAAGCAGCCAGTTGCTTTGTTGATGGTAGCTTTTACCTTTCAGATTTGTGTTAACCCTTTCCTAAACAAGCCCTGGTTTTTACATGTCTGCAGTATAAGTCTTTTGAAAACACTGTGGAAAAAGGAGAAATTGCTCATAACGAGCAATTTCTCCTTTTCCCACAGTGTTTTCTACCCTTCTTGAAAACTTTCTGCCATTTTCTCCAAATCTAATATTGTCGTCTGCAAACTCTTTTGGTTGGAAGAGTCCAAAATTTGTCGTTTGGGAAAGGGTTAAGGCAGCTGCTGTATATGAAAATTGTGGAAAGATTACTGGCAGCTTTGATTTTGCATCTAAATTTTATGAATGTGCCATATATGGCTTGCAGCAGACAAAAACCAGCATTCAGATATTTTCATAAAGTGCTGTCTCAGATCAGCCTGCATGGACTAATCCGAGACGGCACTTTACATCTGTATAAGATTTTGTTATTCAGTTATGCAGGCGAACACTGTGCAGGCTGATCGGAGACAACATTTTACATAAATGTCCAGATGCCTCTGCTTGTGTGTTGCTAGGCATTCGATAACTGTAAGAAGTGCTTTTATTTTGCAGATGTTTTCTATAATAGTTGATTTGTGTGAGATGTGTAAGGAGGTAAATGATAGCTTTTACTTGTCATTTTGTTTTTAGAAAAATTGTTACTTGTGAAAACTGTATACTCTTTACCACATAATGGCGGCTTTTGAGGATCCTTGGAAAGAAGTCTTCTGAAAACATTTTGGGGAAGGGAGAAATGATATTGGCCAGCATTTTTCTCTTTTTCCAACAGTGTTTTCTACCCTATCGAAGGAAAATTGCATCAGTTAAGCCACATTGAAATTGTCATTTGCAAATGCTTTTGAATTTGGACAAAGTTGAAAGTTTGTGATCTGGTGAAGGGTTAAAAGTAAAAAAATGGCAGCTTTAATTTTGGATTTTTTTTATAGAACAAAATGTAGCTTTGTATTTAAAGTGTGAAACTGGTGATGGAACTTTAACTTTGCAGGTGTTGTCTACAAAAGGTGCTTTGTGTAAAAATTGTAAAAATAAGTAATTGGCAGCTTTTATTTCAGCATGTTTGATTTATAAAAGTTATGCGTATGAAGACTGTAAAAAGGCTAGTTGCTGCTGGTCTGTGCTGTAAAAAGTTGCTATATGTGAAAACTGTAACAAGACTACACTTCATGCTTTGAAAAAGAGCAATACTCTTTGTGAAGGGGGTTTAAGCTATTACCACACAATCCCTTCTTTTGGCGACCCTAAGAAAGAAGCCTTTAGAAAACATTGTGGAAAAAGGAGAAAATGCTGGTAACCAGTATTTTCTCCTTTTCCCACAATGTTTTTTACTCTTCACAAAACAAATTTCAAATTTTTTCAGTCACTTTTATATTTTGACGTCTACAAATGCATTCGATTCGGACAAACCTAAAATTTTGTCGTTTGGTAATGAGTTAATGCATCTCATTGAAACACTATACCATGCAAGTCATCATATAACAGTTACTGTGGATCGATGAAATTAATTTTGCCCAACAACCAAAATCATAAGGTAGACTGGTCCTTGATATGTAGAAAACTGGCTAGAAGCAAAATGTTTTAACCCATGTCAGCCTATATCTTTTTTGCATGGGTCGATTCTTTTAACCCTCTACCAAACGACAAAATTTTAGGTTTGTCCAAATTGAAAGAACAAAATAAAAGTGACAGAAAATTCAAAATTTGTTTTGCAAAGGGTAGAAAACATTGTGGGAAAAGGAGAAAATACTGGTTACCAGCATTTTCTCCTTTTCCCACAATGTTTTCTAAAGGCTTCTTTCTCAGGAGCTTCAAAAGTTAGGATTGTGTGGTAATGGGTTAACTGATGCATCATTCCCCCTTTTCACAAAGAGTGGTTCAAGCAATCTTTATTTTGTTAGCAAGGCTCTACAGTCTACTCTATAAAGTCTGTGCAGTGATGTCTGTGGGTGTGAGGTACAGCGTCTACCTCATGACAATAAATAGAGTTTATTTCATCAGCTTGTGGTTAATATGGGGAAATATTTGCCAAAAAAAGGGAAAGGTATTCGAAAATAACGATTGCCGTAAGGCACAAAATATTTTTGAGGACCTTTCCCTTTTGAGGCAAATATTTCCCCATATTAACAACAAGCTGATGAAATAAATTATATATTATATTTCCTCTGATTATTTTGTCAACAAATGCCACTTTTAAAACTAGTGATCTCAGTAGAACAAAAAAAGTAGTTCCAGATTTTCTGCAGGAGGGAAATATTCACTGTGAAGGGGAAATAATTCCTCCCAGCTTAAATTACGACATTTCTTTACCCATAACATGTCTAAAAATAGACACATGAAATATAATATGGTCTTGTATTCGATACCCAGGAACTGGTGACAACTTTGAGATTTTTCATTGGCCTACACATTCGGTGCAGGTACTGGTGTAATGTCTAGGAAGCAGAATCAAAAGAGATTAGTATAAGTTGGAAGAACTTGTTTCTCAATTGATGTAAAATAAATATGTTTAAACTAAACTCTGTACATGTAAAATCAGGATGCCAAACTTTTCGAAACACATGAACTAACAAATGTATAACCTAACATCTTTCGATGGCTAAAAGTACAATCCTCTAAGAAACTACGAGAAAATTTGATTTTAAGCGCTTGACACAATTATGAGTTTGGATGACCTGCAGAAGAAAACTTTTGAAACATTTCGGGAAAAACAGAACTTGCTAGTTACCAGAATTTTCACCTTTTCCATCCATGTTTTGTAGCCTTTTACAGAAAAAAATGAATATTAGCTGTATCATATTAAACCTTTACCAAAGAATCGCTGGTTTTTACAACCCTGAGATAGAAGGTTTTTGAAAACATTGTGGGAAAAGGAGAAAATGCTGGTAACCAGCATTTTCTCCTTTTCCCACTATGTTTTCTACCTGTTCAAGGAAAAATTGCACCATTTTAGACAAACTGAAATAGTCTTCTGCAAATGTTTTCAATTTGGACAAGGGTAATGTTTTATCGTCTGGTAAAGGGTTAACCTATCACATATGTGAAAGAATGAGATTTTACTCGAGTAATATTGTAACTGTAAATACTATTGTTTTAGTTGAACATGTTGCCAACTCATTTAGTCTTTATACATGATAGTATGATCCATGCTCTGGTAAAAAGGGGATTAGTGCTTCTCTGTGATACATTATACCAAACAAGTCGTCTATAACGAATCCATAAAACTCATGTTTGTCGAACAACCGGCTGAATCCTGAGGTATAATGGTCGTCTGACACGCAGAAAATTTAGTAAAGGCAAAAAGTTTCAGCAGGAGTCAGCCTGCACAGACTGCACAGGCTGTGCGGGCTGACCTGTTGCAATAGTTTTTTGCAGATGCATTAAGAGCCTGTTTTACAAAGCATTGCTCAGTCTTTTTTATGTTATATACCATTTACAGAACAAGTATTTCGTTGCATCTACCTCTGAAACTAATTTACACCTGGCAACTTAGAAAATTCCATAGAAAAAAATGAGGGTTATTTATTTGAATTAAGGTTTTGTACGCAAATACTCAAATACTCATAAAAAACATTTCGGCTAAAGAAGACATTGTTCCTTATGAACACATTGTTGCTTTGCCACAATGTTTATGAAATAGATTGAGGCAAGGATAGAGAAGAAAAAGAGGGAATTAGTTTTGCTCTTGTAGTCAAACCTTGCCATACTACCATTTAGCTTGTAGTTAGTACAGCGTATTCTTTCTCCATCTCTTGACTGAATTCTTTACCAAACAAAAATACTTTGGAATGGACCAAATTGAAGGCATTTGCAGCCGAAATTTAATGTAAGATAATAATTTTTTCTTTATCATTTTTTGGGGTGTGTGTGCGTGTGTGTTTTAATTGGGATAGCAAACATATTTTGGAAAAGGTGAAAGTGCTGATTACCAGCATTTTCTCCCTTTCCAAACATGTTTTCCACATGGGGCTGTTGAGAACATACTAGCAAAAGGAGAGCATGCCGGTAACCAGCATTCTTTGCTCTTCCTGATGATTCTTTCAAGTACCATTCCATAATTTGAGATCAAATTTATCCTCATGGTTTCAGTTTGGACTAGTCTGAAATTTGGTTGTCTGGTAAATAGTTCAAATGCTGTAGTTAAGTTGCTAAATTATATTCAGTTATCAAAATAAATGATGTAAAAAGAAAAGGTGGTGTTATTATAAAAACCTTTACCACACAATCCCGACTTCTAACAACCCTGGGATAGAAGCCTGTTAAAAAAACCGCAGGAATAGGAGAAAATGCTGGTAATCAGCGTTTCTCCTGTTCCCACAATGTTTTCTACTTCTCTAAAGTCAAGTTTCAACTTTTAGTCACGTATATTTTGTCATCTTGCCTCCAGTTTGGGCAAGTCTTAAATTTTGTTATTTGTTAAAGCCTTGCGGAATTAATGTTGTGACTAAACTTGAACTGTACAATAAAGGGTCATAGTGTAACGTTTCAAAAATATCTATTTACCATTTAGTGTAAGAAAAAGACCTGTTCCCAGTATATCCATTTGTTTATATAACACTTTCCCAAACAATCCCTGGTTTTTACGACCCTGAGATAGAAGCCTTTTGAAAACATTGTGGGAAAAGGAGAAAATGCTGATAACCAGCATTTAGTCTCCTTTTCTCACAATGTTTTGTACTCTACTTGAAGCAAATATCAACTTTTGAGTTATGTTTAATTTGTCGTCTGCAAGAGCTTTAAATTTGGACCGATCTAACATTTCGTCGTTTGTTAAAGTGTTAAACCATCGCGCATCAAGATATATTAATTTAGGGTAGCAAACGTCCGGCCCGGGTAGCGCACGAGTTCGCGTATCTAACTTACGTCTTGGTGGTTGCAGGTTCGATATCTGTTTAATGGAAAATACCTTTCCGACGATATATTTCTCTCTTCATCCTTGATGCGTGGGAGAACAGTAGTCAGTGACTTGGAAAGACAGTTGTTAAGCACGGGTGTGAAAAATCAAGGAAACCCATGCGTAGGTGCACCGACCGCCGTGATATGACCTTAACTGTCAAAACGATATTAACCCGTAGACTATGAAGCGCGACTTGCTGACCTTTTGCGGACAGTGTAGATCAAAGATCAGACTGCACAGAACGTGCAGTCTGATCTTTGATCTACACTGTCGGATTTGGAGATACCATTCCTCAATACCTAACTTTGAAATAGCAATTTGGTTGTTTCATTATTAGTTATTGAGCACGGTTAAACTCCAGTATAGAAAGAAAGGGTAGCAAACCCTTGATATTGGGGTCTTAAATGATCTTTGATCTACACTGTCCGATTTGGAGATACTATTCCCCAATACCTAACTTTGAAATAGCAATTTGGTTGTTTCATTATTAATTATTGAGCACGGCACAGGTTAAACTCCAGTATAGAAAGAAAGGGTAGCAAACCCTTTATAATGGGGTTTTAAATGAGTCTGAAGTAGCTTGCAAAAGGATAAACAAAGTCACGTATTGTTTTTATTAGCCAATCACAAAATACTATTCAATCATCCCAGACTGATACCGAAAAGTCGGTCAAAAGCGCTCCTAAGTGACTACCCCGAAAAGAGACAAAAAAACTGATTGTTGTATTTTTCGTAAACAAGTATCATAGTTAACCGACATCATTATCTAACCCGTTTATCAATATGTTTGAGACATGTCCTTGCAAAAAAGTGTGTGTGTGTGTGGGGGGGGGGGGGGGGTTTAACGCATCTCCGCGATTCATGATACCAAGCAGGTCATCATGTGATCATAGATCTATAATTATCCTTCTGGTCTAACAACCGACTGGTTCGTGAGTTAGACTGGCTGACCTGAGTCGATAATTTTCGCAGATGGAAAAAAGTCCTTTATTTACAATGCATGACACATTTATCTGTATTATAACAGAGTCGACAATCTGAAAAAAAAAATGAGCTACGCTTTGAGAAAAGGGGGTTAAATGCGTTTCCGTGATACATAAAACTCAGCAAGTTATCACATTTTTATAGAACCACAAAATCCTTTTCTTCTAACAACCGTCTGAATCATGAGATAAAATAGTCCTAGGACCTACAAATTTACACATAGCCAAAAAGTTTCGATCTTTGTCAACCTGCGCAGACAGTGCAGGCTGACAGAGGTCAATACTTTATACAAATGAATTAAGCTCCTTTTTCACCGCCGAGTATAACTCAAGTATTATATTATCATCCAAATCCCCGAAATTTATCAGTTGAAGTCAACCAATACCTTAGTCCACTTCAGCATGACATTATGTTTTTTTCCGGCGGATGACTTTTACATTCGCCCGAAGGGTGGTAATATGCTATGGCTCCGGTCGTCCGTCCGTCAATCCGTCCGTCCGTACATAGTTAATTAACTACAACACATCCAATAAGTTTCAATCTTGATTTGAAAAGTCATAGACCTCTCCAAAAGGTGATTTTAAAAGGTAGACTGCCATACAGTTTGCTGTCTAAATTCATCTTCTTGCGAAATAGTTCTGGTGCATAGTCTGTCATGGTTTTGTAAATAAAGCGAAATCGAAAAACCGAAACAGGAAATAGACGTTGTTTATTTTTATATGACTTTCTTCAGAAAAGATTGGTTATATTAAATTTGCCATGGCTGCAAATGACCTCTAAAATAATTGCAATTTTTCATTAAGAAAATAAATGTAAGCAGAAGATAAAATAAGATCATTTCGTTAAAAAAGAGAAAGACGGTCGCTGGACAAGATCTGGCGACTTGAAAACTCGACAAGAAGGTCAAGCTACCGTCATGTAAAGAATGTAAGGTTTGCACTTGTTTGTTTATATGTACCAAAGTATTTTGAGATTAAAAGCCAATAATCTATTTGAAAACACTGATGCTGACCTCTCCTGGCTTCTTTTGTAAAGAAGCCAACTTGTCTTATTGTAGATTATGAAAGTTGCATAACTTCAGATTGGCTAACTAATACTAATGCTAAAGTGAGTAAATGTTTCATATGGATTTCTGTCTATGGTGTGTCAGCAAACGGTAGACATTTAAGATCGAAGACCAGGGTGCGTATTCACCAACAATTCTTAAGAACGTCCTTTGTCTTATTCTCCTGATTTTTCCTACATTTGTAAGTAACACAGCTTTTGATTGGCTAAACCATTCGGTTTAGAAAACCTTGGAGAATAAGACTAAGAATGTCCTCGATAATGTTTGGTGAATACGGGCCCTGACTGCAAATAGGCAACTATGCAGCATGAAATGCGGTTTCGGGTTTAATTTGGCAATATCAATGTGCATTATTAATCTTGGTAATCCTTTTTTCGGATTATCTACTACAGCGAACGTCACAACATTGCAAGTTTTATCACTAGTTTTGATAACTGTACGTTCACCTGTATACTTACCTAGGTATATGAAAGAGGTATTTACAGACAAAACAAGAAAAATAATCAAAGGTAGTTTGGCTTGCAAATATTTCATATATGGATTATCATCGAACAGCGTAGAGCTACATGTGTAAGTTCTGTGAAAGATGATCTTAATCTACAATATCTTTCCCCTTTACCTCTACTAAAAATTGAGTTAAGTTCTTGTTCAGTAAGTAAAGAGCTACAGCAAGTCAAATTGTAGACTGTTTACTGCTTTTATTTGTAAACAAGATGACTTTTGACGCCCTTTACCTAGATATACTGGACTATGACCTCAAAATGAATGACGTCACTTGTTCTTGAGCACCATTGCATCGACTTTTTATCAGTGAACATTAACCGTTAATATGCTAAGCATGGCTAAAGAACCTTTTTTGCGGACAGAGTAGATCAAGATCAAGGACGTGCAGTCTGATCTTTGATCTACACTGCCAGATAAGGTAGAGCATCGGCCTCATTACCTAAGGGTCCCGAGTTCGATACCTGGGAGCGAGTGTCAACTTTGGGAGTTTTCATTGGCCCACACATTCGGGGCAAGTACTGGTGTAGTTCCCGGGAAGCAGAATCGAGAAAGATTAGTATAAGTTGTAAGAACTTGTCTTGTCAATCGATGTAAAATAAACATGTTTAAACTAAACTGATAAGGAGATGTATTCCCCTCAAGATTAGTTTTGCAATAGATCTTGCAGTATTTGGGTTATCACTGTCGACTTATTCAAGTTCTATACCCTATTTTAGTTATTTAGCAGGTTAGGCCTAAGGGTTGAACAAAATGTTAATGACCGACAGTTTCATATAGGTTCCATGAATTTTTAGTCTTGAGAATGATTTTATATTTCCAGTCACCCAAACTACATCTCTAATGGAGACATGAGAAGAGTAGGTATTTAACCAATTCAATCTACTTTCAGAATGGCGCTTATGTAAGGTTAATAGAAATGACGTTTTTTTTTTCCTCAGAGATGAAACCTATTTTTTTTTTTTAATTCTGTAAGTCTTGAGGTAGTACACGCGTAATGTAATACTTAAAGTGCAGCATGGTACAAAATTTCTTGATAGTTGAAAAATACGGATCCCACAATGTTTTCTAAAGGCTTCTTTCTCAGGGTCGTCAAAAGTAGGGGTTGTGTGGCAATGGGTTAAGGTAGTGGACCCGTAATAGAAAACAGCTATTTTCACTGTAATACTATCTTACAAAATTTGCTACAATTAAAAATGAGTATTATTGTACTACTTTAATCGAGCCTAACTTTTCCCTTTTGTCCCTAGAATTATCATTTATAAATCTAAAACCACTATATTCTCATTACAAAGGGGGATAATGATTACCTCTGGAAACCAACAAAAGTACCAACAAATAATAGACGTTAAAGGAATTTCTGGTCAGTTAAAAATGAGCAAAAGTATGCGCGCTATCCCATTTCATTACTCATGAATATTTATAAATCGATGTAATTGATTGTAATGTTTGAAATTAAATGTAAAAGGATAGAGATACTAGTATTTCAAAATTATAATTTTCAGGAACAAACTTAATTTTGTTCGATATATCAACAGCATTTTTCTCTCTATTCGTTATGCATCTTACTGTCAAGGGGCATTACTCCTGCTTCCTCCTAATGATCAAAGGGAGGCCACATATACAAAAATAAACCAAACTTTGTCATGAGTACTTTCCTTTCAACCGAAAAGGTATTCATTTGCTCAGTGCCGGGTTGACTTTTAAACCAATATTTGAACAATATGTCTCTGTTTCTTTCAAACTATTTATTCCACACAATGGGTTTCCTTGACAAATACCACTTCAGCGTTCTCAACGCTTTGATTTATTTCTCCAACGGCCATTAAACCACAGAATTGCTTAGTGGTGTCGGTGTAATGCAGAGAAATGGCCCTCCCCTACAAAAATACCCATGGATTATTTCTCTATGTAGAGACCCGGCTCATTATTCTTCGTAGAGAAATGACCCCAGAGGATCATTTCTCTACGTAGAATAATGACCCGGGTCATTCCTCTACGTAATGAAATGACTTCTGGGGTTATTTCTCTACGTAAAAAAATGACACGGGTCATATTGTAGGGGAGGGTCATTTCTCTGCATTACACCGGTGTAATGTAGAAAAATAACCCTCCCTACAAAATGACACATGGGTAATTTCTCTACGTGGAGGAATGACCCGGGTCATTCTTCTACGTAGAGAAATGATCCCAGAGGGTTATTTCTCTACTTAAAATAATGACTCGTGCCATTTCTCTACGTGGTGGAATCACCCATGGGTCATTTCTCAACGTAATGAAATCACCCATGGGTCATTTTGTTGGGGAGGGTCATTTCTCTGCATTACATCAGGTTACCGAGATTATAAACTTGCTATTTCCAACTCATTACCATACGACAATATTTTTGGCTTGTCCAAATCGAAAGCATTTGCAGACGACAAAATAAAATGGACTGAAAATTTGAAATTTGAAATTTGTTTTGTGAAGGGTAGAAAACATTGTGGCAAAAGGAGAAAATGCTGGTTACCAGCATTTTCTCCTTTTCCCACAATGTTTTCTAAAGGCTTCTTTCTCAGGGTTGTAAAAAGTAGGCATTGTGTGGTAATAGGTTAAAGGTTAAACCTTACCAAATGACAAAATGTTGGACTTAAACCTTTACCAAACGACACAATTTTAGACCTGTCCAAAGTCAAAGCATTTGCAGACGACAAAGTAGATGTGAAATAAATATGAACATTTATTCTGGGAAGAGAAGAAAACAATGTATGATAAAAAGTGCTAAATATTAGGCCAGTTTCCTTCACCCACGATGTTTTCAAAAGCCTTTTTCCACAGTACCGTCTAAAGTCGGAATTTTATGTGGTCAAGTTTTAACCCATTACCACTTAATCCCTACCTTTGACGACCCTAAAAAAGAAGCCTTTAGAAAACATTGTGGGAAAAAGAGAAAATGCTGGTAACCAGCATTATCTCCTTTTCCCACAATGTTTTCTGCCCTTCACAAAAACAAATTTCAAATTTTCAGTCATTTTTATTGTGTCGTCTGCACATGCTTTCAAGTCGGACAAGCATAACATATTGTCGTTTGGTAAAGAGTTAAGTACAAATATTTGAGTTAGTACAGGAAAAGCTCATTGCGTGTATTTCAAAGCGGTCAAAACAAATAACCGAATTAATCTAGGCTTTATGGTGGAAAATCGATTTGCTGTATTCAAGGTCAATGCTAGTTAACCCTGTACATTCCCCTTTCTAAAAAATATAGATCAATTTATTTCATGAGTTGAAGACGTCCATTTATGACGTCTTTTTATGACGTCCATTTATGACGTCCGTTTATGAAATGCTATGTAAACCTTTATCCGGCTAAAAAACTAAAATGAAAGTTTCGATTCGATAGTAAAATCTTATATTATGACTGTTTCAAAGGTATGTTTAACCCTTTCCCAAACGACAAATTTTTTGCAGACGACAATTTTAGATTTGGAGAAAATGGTAGAAAGTTCTCGAAAAGGGTACAAAACACTGTGGGAAAAGAAAAAAATTGCTGGTAACGAGCAATTTCTCCTTTTCCAACAGTGTTTTTAAAAGACTTTTACTGCAGACACATAAAAATCAGGGCTTGTTAGGGAAAGATTTAAGAGAATAACATCTCCTAATCAGACAGTGTAGATCCAAGATCAGACTGCACGTTCTGTGCAGTCTGATCTTGATCTACACTGTCCGCAAAAGGTCAGCTAGTCGTGCTTAGCAGCCTAAGGACTAAGAATAGACCTGTAGGATATTACATAGTCACACTTCAGGAGGAAATGATGCTGAGAGAAAAGGAAATGGACCTCCGGAAAGAGAAGGGAGATGACAAGCTATTAGAAGGGCGACGCTCTTGGAAAAGAGGGCTTAGTGTACCTATTTGATGCAATACACCAAATATACGTTGTCTGCGCATGTCATATTCTTCGAAGATTCGACTTGTCTTATATGACGTTTCACTCTGCCTGATATTGGGGAGATTGTATACAGTAATACGCTCTATAAAGTAGCAATGGAGAAAATGACTTTTATCAATACGTCATGAGGAAATATCAGGCCTGTTTTAGCTCCAGATTTCTCTAAACTGCTGATGACAGGTGAATGAATCGCACCAGGTAGCGTTTTATTGAGTAAAAGTTTATTTTAGTTTGAAATTCAAAGTAACGGTTGTTGCGTAGAAAGGTAGTCCGGTTCTGTACCCAGGATTCCCAAATTAGATGAGTATTTGTAGAATGCCATCTAGCGGGAGATAATGACCAAGCCAATCATCACTTAACCATGAATTATGGACCCATACAACCCATTTTGACGAACAACTGACCCCATCATAAGGTAGAGTTGTATTTGGACAAGCCGAAAATTTACAAATAGCATGCAGAATGTTTCAATCCATATGAGCCTTCGCGAACTGTACAGCGTAACTGAATTATTGGAATTGCGGACGATGTAGATCAAGATCAGACCGCACAGAGATTGCAGTCTGATCTTGGATCTACACTGCCCGATAATGAGATAGTCTTCTCCAAAGATATCTTTGACATAACAACATGCGGGGTTTTAGTATCGATTTGAACGATCCCAGGTTCATATAAATTTTTAGCGGGTAAAAAGTTAGATAAGGATTTTCCTCTTTCGTGAGAATGTTCTTGGGAAAAGCCACCTTAGAGCCCGGGAGCGATGCTGGTGAAACCCAGGAAATATATGTGAATGAATATGTGAGCGGTTGTTGTAATATGACTGACATCATGTTAAAAGCGACGTAAATCACCATTCCATTGATAAGAATCCGCTAACTCTTATATATATAGAACTGTAATTTAAGATTTTGTAAGACAAATGGCATCATTTGAACCATATTTATAGTGTCGAATGCAAGCGCTTTCAAAATGGACTGGTGTAAAATTTAATCGCCTGATAAAAGATTAATGTACTATATCGCACTGTAGGAAATCACACAATCCCGATCTTTAAAAGACTCTGAGGAAATAGTCCTTTTGAAAGCCTTGTGGGAAAAGGAGAAAATGCTGGTAACCAGCATTTTCTCCTTTTCCTGCAAGGTTTTCCACACTTTCACAGACAATTGCCATCACATCAGTTAACTTTAAAAGGTCGTCTGCCAATGATTTTTAGTTTGGATCAGTCGAAAAATTTTGTCGTCTGGTAAATGTCAAGGATCAAGGTTAGAAGATTACGGTCCTTCCCGAGTTGATCCGCGAGAGTTTAACTCTTTACCAGACGACAAAATTTTACACCGATCCAAATTGAAAGGGTTTGCAGACGACATTTTAAATGTTGATTTAGTTAATGGATTTTTATTGGGGAAAGTAGAAAAGACAGTGGGGAATGAATAATAGGAATGCAGCTTATCAGAAACTTACCAAAATGCCGCCAACAACAGGTAGTAGATCCCGTACCTGAGGGTTTATGAAAAACAGGATTGCTTTGTAAAGGATTAAACCTCTATCGTATAATGACCCTTGAAAATGGAACACTTTGAAAACATTGAGGGAAAAGAAGAAAATGCTGGTAACCAGCATTTTCTTCTTTTCCCTACATGTTTTCCTCACTTTCAAAGTCCACTGTAAAAGCCAGATCGGATTTATCGCCTGCATTTCCCCAAATTTGGAAGAGTCTGAAGTTTTATCAATTGATGAAGGGCCGGGCAGCGTATATAGTAGTGACAATACACAATCATTGTTTGTCAATATTTATATGCTAACGTTACAAACACTATGGCGGGCAACTTGGAAGGGACGGCCCTACACGTGGGAGATCTTATAGTTATAGTGGTCTATTTTGTGCTGGTGCTTTTTGTTGGATTATGGGTAATTTTGATTTAATTATATAAATCTATTTTTAGATTAAATCGATGCACACAATATTAGGTTTTCTCTATATAGATTTAAAAATATGGGAAATAGATCTAGATCTACAGTGAAGCTGACAAACAATTATAAGATCTTTATTTCATCTGGTGAACACCATCGGTAATATTTTCACTCGTGGCTGTGCCACTCGTGAAAATATTACAGATGGTGATGGTGTCCACTCGATGAAATAAATTTCGATATTTTACCGAAAAAAAATAATCCTCTGTATATGGCCAGTCAAAGTGTTCGTCGCTGGCAAGAAACACGAATTTTGAAATCAGGCAATTTTAAATTCAACAATTAATATAATGACCTGGTAGGTTTTAACCTATTTTTGAAATTGAATTCTCTGCAAGGGACTAACACCGGGAACGACCATACAATAACAAGTAGTCATCTTCAGAATAATTTCCATAGTTTAAAATGGTATGACATAAATTGAAATGCATTTGAACACCCGTTTTCTTTTTACTTTTGGCAGCTAGATCCATTGTTACTTTAAACTTTGATACACCTGTGGGATTATCAAAACGAAAAATAATCCGTAGGGAGTCATTATCTTTTGCCACAAGAGGCTTGCAGATTAACAGCAGAAGATATCAGCTAGAGTATCGTGTTGACTTTTTTGCCGCCGAATATGCGAATGACCATGCTAATTAACATATTTATTGGAGCAGTATAAACTTCCACATAGATCCAGTCGTCTTGGTCTCAGTTTAACCCCTTTATAAGATGACAGCATCATAGACTTGTCCAAATTAAAAGCGTTTGAAGACGACAAAATAAACACCATTAAAGCATTAAGTTTGTATATCGAAGGGTAGAAAACATTGTGGAAAAAGGACAAAATGGCAAGCAGCATTTTCTCTTTTTCCCACAATTTTTTCAAAACAATCTTTCCCTAGAGCCGTTATGGTCTGAATTATGTGGTAATAGGTTAATTCACCGCTTACCAGATGACAAAATCATAGATTTCTGCAAATATGTTCCAAGCATTTGCAGAAAAGAGAAAATTTGTGTCTTACATGACTGGATTCATACTTACGAGGGAAGAAAACATTTTGGAAAAAAGGAGAAATATTTTCATCCGCATTTTCTGCTCTCCTTCATAGCGTTTTCAAGCCTTCATTTTTTTCGGGGTCGTAAAGAATAACGAGATTGTGTGGTTAAGTATTATCTCCTTTTCAGAAGACAGTATATTTGATTTACACTGTACTGACGATATTTGTCAACTCATATGAGAAATGCTCTATGCAAAGGGGTCTTAATACATCTGCGAAAAATATCGACTCAGGTCAGCCTGCACCACTATTTTCTGTATGTCTAAGGACCAGTTTATCTCATTTTTAAGTCGGTTGTTAAAAAGTAGATGTTATGGATCCATGAGTATGTGATGGCAACGTGGATCACGGAGAGATGCATTAACCCATTACCACACGACAAATTTTAAACTAGTCCAAATTGAAAGCACTTGCAGACGATAAAATGAATGTAACTCAAAAATTGAAATTTGTGTCTAGCAGGGTAGAAAACATTGTGGGAAAAGCAGAAAATGCTGGTTACCAGCATTTTCTCCGTATCCCACAATGTTTTCAAAAGGCTTCTATCTCAGGGTCGTAAAAAACCAGGGATTGTTTGGTAAAGGATTAAGCCCCTTTTTACAGAGCATGGCTCATTTATTATATAGTTGAATATTTATGGCAAGTTATAGGATTTCTCTCTGAAAAGAGTTCCAAACATCATGGATAAAAGAGAAAATGCTGGTAACCAGTAATTCCTGTTTTTTCCGTAAAGATTTTTTTCTTTTTTCGGTAAAGGTGAATGTGCTCGCTTTTGATTTACTTTTCGACACTGATAAAAACATGAATGAATAAACAAATGATATATCCATTCTAAATGCCGTTACCTATTTGCTGACAAATTGACGCCGTCTTTCTTTTTTAAAACGCATTTCTTGTTATTAATTCTTCGTTAGAGTCCTTTTAACTAGGAACAAATTGGTAAAACATTAAAACGAGTCGATGGAGACTGGAGTTGAGACCAAAAGTTGCAAAGTGTTATTTTCTCTGGTAAACAGCAATTTTGCTTTCTCCAAAATGTTCTCTACAATCGAAAGGACAAAAGGCATCATTTGAGCTACATATTTTTTGTCGTCAGCAAATTCTTTCAATTTGGACAGGTCATAAAACTTGCCGTTAAAAATCGTCTGCGTGTCAGTAGCCTCGGTTTATTTATACATGTACTCGGGTATGCTATTTGATGACAAAGGGTGTCATTGATATTTTATGTATCAGATATCGGTCAGTCATTCAAACTTGAACCCACATTGATTAATTTGCATTTTCAACAGAATATATTTAAACCCTTTACTAACGATCCCTGGTTTTTACGACCCTAAGATTGAAGCCTTTTGAAAGCATTGTGGGAAAATGAGAAAATGCTGGTTACCAGCATTTTCTCCTTTTCCCACAATGTTTTTTTTTTTTTTCTTTTTTTTTAACACTGCTGGAAATCAATTTCAATTTTTAAGTTACGTTTACTTTGTCATCTGCAAGTACTTTCAATTTGGACCAGTCTAAAATTGTGTCGTTTGATAAAGAGTTTATAAAAATATCAATTTAGCCATACACTGCGAAAAGTGGGCATTGTGCATCTGCGACAGGTATCTACTGAGGTCAGCATGCGAAAACTTTTCGCTGTCGTTAACCCTTTCCCAAACGGCAAATTTTGGACCAGAATACATTGAAAGCATTTTGAAGATGACAAATTAACAGTAGCTAAAAAGATTATCTTTCTATTTGATAGGGTAGAAAATATTGTGGGAGAAGGAGAAAATGCTGGCTACCAGCATTTTCTCCTTTTCCCACAATGTTCTCAAAAAGCTTCTATTCCTGACCCGTAAAAACCAGGGATTGTTTGGGAAAGGGTTAAATTTTCAGTATGCTCAATGACCATTCTACCACATGATTAAGTCAGTAATTAAAAAGTTGCTATTATGAATCCGTAAGTATGTAAAGGCATACTAGGTATAATGCATAAAAGAGTGACAATGACCACTTTTTTTGGCAGAGAGCGGTAATTTTCAACCTTTTTTTTTTTGTCGAAAAATCTAGTATTCATTGATCATCAGAAAGTAGTTTTTTTTTTTTCCTTGGAAAAACGAATTAACTAAAGAAGAAAATGCTGGTAGCCAGCATTTTCTTCTTTTCCATTTTTTTTTATCGGAAAAAATTTGAAAAAAGTGGTCAGTGAAATTGGAAAGAAAACTTGTGTCAGTACTGGTATCATCTTCGCGAGCCAAGGTTACGATCACTACGTGGATCTTACCTTGGCTGATTGAGGCCGATTTCGAGATTCCTGCGATGCGCCCTCTATTGGATGCTGGTTATTAGCCCCTTTACATCATATTTTTACAAGCCAATGAAATATTGTTTTACAAACCGCTTACGAATACACATGAAGCGATGAGCAGACATCCACGTGGGTTTCCATGTTTACCTTCTGTAGCGACCTTGATCTATTTTTATCAAAGATGAAATGCTACGAACCATTTCATTCGTTGCAGTAAGAGCTGGCTGCATCCAATGAAAAAGCGTATCGGGGGAATGTTAAAATCAAGCTCGATCCGCCAAGGGTAGAGTAGCGTAGTGAATCGTCAGCCTTGGCTTGCGAAGATGTACTGGTATGAGAAAACCAGGAAACAAGTGGATGCGCCACTGACCGCCATGCTATGACCTGAGCTGTTAAAATGGCGTTAAAGTCCGATACAAAGCACATCAACCCCACTTAGAGGACATATTCACTCCATACAAGTGATTACCGTTATCACACACAGATTAAGCCTTATCCTATAAGTATAAGATAAACGATACCTTAACTCTTTACCAAACGATGAAATTTTGGACGTGTCCAAATTGAAAGCATTTGCAGACGACAAAATAAATGTGAGTCAATAATTGAAATTTGATTTGGAACGGATAGAAAACATTGTGGAAAAAGGAGAAAATGCTGGTTACCAGCATTTTCTTCTTTTCCCACAATGATTTCAAAAGGCTTCTATCTCAGGGTGGTAAAAACCAGGGATTGTTTGGTGAAGTGGATTGTAAAAAAAACTCAAGGCTTGCTATTTCAAAGTTAACTTTTGGGGAGAAATATCCCCTTCTCGGAAAGTGTAGATCAAAGATCAGACTGCATGTTTTGTGCAGTCTGATCTTGATCTACACTGTCTGCAGAAGGTTAGTGAGTCGCGATCAGACGCCAAAGGGTTAAATAGGTTATTTGATTATTTTTGAGTGTTTACTGTTTCCTTCCAAAACAACTTTATCAGCCAAGTGAGTAGATTAGACTCACCGAGAAGTTTTATTTTTGAGCAGTAAATTTCACACGCTGTTATCTTTCTCTATTTACATGAACAAAAATAAAACCTTTTACATCTATTATACTGCAAAGAAATTTCTCGTGATCTGATTGGTTAACATGCCGGGAACATATATATCATGTTCCCTGGAAAAAACCACGTAAAGCCAATTTCCCTTTTTGAGTGCCCCATAAACATCACTACACGTGCAACACAACATCCAAATTAGCGACGTCGATCGATCACAAGACTGTACATTTATCCAACAAATTGGACGTTTTAGTGACGTCAGTTTCCAGTGACGTCAGTTTTCATTGAATTGGGGCACTCAGAAGGGAATTTCTATTTCATCACCATACTCAATCCATTGTAATGCAGGAAACTTTCACTTAACTCGCTTTGAAAGGGTAAAACTTTGCAGTATAATAATGTAACTTCTGATTGGCTGAATCATTTTATTTACCTAGTCAGATTTTACGTTACTTTAAAGTGTTTAAAACTCTTGAAAACTTAGGCTGTAACGGTTGGTGAATATTGCCTTCGATTTCGCCCAGCAGTTGCAATTCCAAGACCTTTTTGACAAAAGTAGGCCTACTTAAGACACTGACTATCTGAAATAAAACTGCGCGTTCTCTGCCATCTGGCCTGGGCTCTACAGGATGTGTAAAAGCCTCTATATCTATTTCCATGAATTGGACCTTTACCAACAATCCCGAGTTTCAGGATAGGGCATCCTAATGGGATTCGTTTAACATCGCATTTGATCGTACGGACTCGGCTAACACTCGGATAATCCGTTAACGATGTGGAGAATCAGCATCTATCAGCCGATCGATTATACGAGGCTTAGCGGAACCATACGTTTTCCGGCGCCGATGGGCGATGTTGCAGAAATCCGCATTAGAGTGCCTTACCCTTAACTGACTTTAAGGATATGGTCTTTTGAAAGCACGGTAATCAGCATTTTCTCCTTTTTTTTACCCTTCCGTGATTTTGTTATTTTTATGTCAGAATTATTTTGTCTTTCCTATAGGGCAAGTGTAGAATGTCGTCGTTTTGCTAAGGGTTAATAGTTAAATGTTCGTATATTTTCAGTCTGCAAGAAAGAATCGAGGGAGTGCCGGCGGGTATTTTC
This sequence comes from Tridacna crocea, assembly GCA_943736015.1. Lineage (NCBI taxonomy): Eukaryota > Metazoa > Mollusca > Bivalvia > Cardiida > Cardiidae > Tridacna > Tridacna crocea. The sequence continues at coordinate 55,721,650 of OX031057.1, read as the reverse complement.
TGGCAGGTCGGAACATGAACTGGATTCCGGTAATTATCAGTCATATTTGGAGCGAGAGAGAGAGAGAGAGAGAGACGTTTCAAAACAAAGCATAAAATATCACTTGGTTTTAGCAAAACAAAAATAGTCAAGATTTTCGCATGGTACAGCTAGCAAATGGTTGCGAAACAAAAAAGAAAAATTTTACTTGGTTTCAACAAGATGTTTGTCGCTAATCGAATTATTTCAAAATTTAACATGGTTTTAACGCGCTGCTTTCTCCTTAACAAAGCATTTTGAAACGCTCATATGGGTACCCTCATATGGTTTCAAAAACTGTCGGCCCCCAAACAAAAATTTTCAAAATTTTTTACATGGTGTCAACACATTCTTGGCTCCTGAAACAAAAATGTTCAATATTTTAAGTTTTTTTAACCCTTTACCAAACTATCCCTGGTTTTTACGACCCAGAGGAAGAAACCGGCTGAAATACATTGTTGGAAAAGGAAAAAATGCTGGTAACCAGCATTTTCTCCTTTTCGCACAATGTTTTCTACTCTTCTTAAGTCAAGTTTCAATTTTTGAATCACGTTTGTATTGTTGCCTGCAAATGCTTTCAATTTAGATCAGTCTAAATTTTTGTCGTTTGGTAAAGAGTAAAGATGGTTTCAACAATCTGTTGGCGCCAAGACAATACACGTTCTAAACTTTGGGTTGGTTTGAACAAAAAATTGACATTTTCGAAAGCCGTATTTATCACCTCAGGTGAGCGACACACGGCTACCACACTCATCTTTTTTTCTTGCATGTGATTATCTGTAAGGCTAAACTCGTTACCAAACAACAAAATTTTAGACTTGTTCAAATTGAAAGCACATGCAGACGACAAAATAAACATGACTCTAAAATTGAACTTGATTTCAGAAGAAAGGAAAACATTGTGGGAAAAGGAGAAAATGCTGGTTACCAGCATTTTCTCCTTTTCCCACGATGTTTTCAGAAGTCCTATTATTCCGGGTCGTCAAAACCCGGTAAAGAGATTAAAAAATTATACATGTTTTACAGGTGGGTGCCTCACTGTTCGCAAGCAACCTAGGCAGTCTGCACTTTGTCGGTCTTGTTGGATCTGGAGCGGCCAATGGTATCTCTATTGGTCTGTATGAGCTAAATGTGAGTAAAGTTGAGATATTGTAAAGAACCTTCGAACTGTCATCGTCAAGTAATTAACAATACTGTTGACATGGTGTTTTTACATAACAAAACAAGCAAACAAAAGCTGGAAATATAAAACTGTGGAAGAAAAGCGGTTTCCAAATTGAGAATTATTGTGGGAAAAGGAGAAATCGCTTATAATGAGCTTTTTTTTCTTTTCCAATCATGTCTGCTGACTTTTTATCCAATTTTTTCCTTGAAAAACTTTAATTCCACAGTTAACTTCATCTCTGTTTTCTGATGAAATAAGCTCGGATAGGTGCCATTTTTTTTTTTTTATCTTTTCTCATTGTTTAGGATTATAAATACTATAATTGTGGACATTTTAAGAAAGACCCGTTTGAAAGTATGTATTTATGAAACGCTAACCCTTAATTCGGTCAAATTATCTCCCTTTTTTAACATTGCATTTAAGGTAAGACCTGTGTGATGGAAAACAGGTATTTCCACTAAAATATCATCCTGCAAAATTAGCTGTAATTAAAAATGAGTATTATTGAACTACTTTCACCTTTCTATTTTTTCCATTTTTTTCTTCTTTGAATTATCATTTATAAATCTAAAACCGTTATATTCTCAATTGAAAAAAGAGATCCCTTTTTAGAAAACAAACAAAGGTATCAATAAAAAGACGTTTCATTATAATCATAACTGGAATTTCTGATCCGTTAGAAATGTGCAAAAATATTAATTTGGCATAAATCCTTATTCATCCATATTTAACAACCAATTAGAATTTTTGCCCAATGTTCACCGGAAGTGCATTACACAGGTCTTACCTTAATTTGTATATTTTCAATTCTCACTACTAGGTATATTTGAACAACTGAAATCCTCAAAACCAAGCATATTTGAACATTTACAATGCCCAAAACCAGGAAAATTTGTACATTTACAATCCTAAAAACCTACAGTGTATTTGAACACTTACAATCCTGAAAAGCAGGCTTTCAAATATTCTGTGTGCAAAACTAAATGAGTTTTCATGAAAATAATCCACATTTATATATTCTTCCGATAATTTTTCTATTCAACTGATTATGAAAAAAAGGCGTTTGAAATTCAATAAAAGCTAAGTTTGGAACTGTGCATACTTTTTTCAAAGGTAAATTTCTCAGAAACGAGCTCGGTGACCTATATCTTTTTTCTGTTTAATGTAATCTCCAAGAGATATGATAAGTTTTGTATGTGCAAAGTTTTGAAAAAAAATGTACAGGTTAGAAAAAAAATGTAATATACATTGTTAGGTATAATTTTGAAGACGAGTGACTTTTCGGTCATCGAACTAGGTATAGATAACAAGAGGGCCATGATGTCTGTCTGTTAGAAAAAAATGTGAAGTGATATACGTACGTCGTTAATGTATATGCAAAAAGGATCGACTCATGTCAGTCTGCGCGGACTGCGCAGGCTGACCTGGGGCGAAACTTTTTGTTATTGATCGATTTTTCACGTGTCAAATGACAAGTCTACCTAATGAGCCAGTCAATTTTTCCCGTCTCTATTTGCATTTCTTTTTCTATGTAAGTTATACTCTGTGTTCGTGTATCGTGCATGTATGATATGAACAACAAACTTCATTGATTGATTGGTTGATTTCTACCTCAGGAATCTATCTGTTCTTGGACAAAAAAGATTATATGAATTCATAATTGTATGATGACGTGAACTGCATCACTGTTTACCAGAACACGGATCATTTCATGTCACCTCAGATGATGTTGTGAATTAATGAGCTTGTTTGCTAGTTTTACAAGATAACAAACTTTATACATCAAAGATTAGAATTACGCTTTTTTTTCTGTTGTGGTTTGTTCTTTCATGTTCTCTGTTTTTAGTAAAATTCTGAAAGATTAGTCATTCACCTTTTTGCTTGACATATTTTCAGGCGATGTACGTTCTCATGATATTGGGCTATATTTTTCTGCCGGTCTACATAGCTTCAGGCGTAAGTACTTGTTAGAAAACTGTCATAAAGTGTCTTGAAGTTAAGGAAGGCTTTTTGAATTTCAGAAAATGGATATGTGGAGATTGTACTTTATGTCTATCCCGGAAAACCAGACAATTTACACAAATGTCCGAATGCCCCTTTTCGCATATTGCAGGCCAATTATGCTGTCTTTGTTGCATTGCTGATTTAGTTTGAACTAATTAGAAAGTTGGAAATTTTGGGTGCTTATGAGCGAAACATCAGCCAGAATAAACTCTTTTTCGCTATGTATTCGACGCCATTTTCTCTAACCAAGATACTAAGTTTTAGTGCAAGGTTTGATGTTGCATCTTTTTTTCCAGGTGTTTACAATGCCTGATTATCTGAAATGTCGACTCGGTGGGAAAAGAATTCAGATTTATCTTGCTGTCCTGGCCTTATTGGTGTATATTTTTACTAAAATATCGGTAAGATGGCCCTTTTATCATACTCTGTCTGTTAGAACATCCATTAGGCAGTATTTTAGAAGAAAAGAAAGAAGTCTGGATACAAAGTCGTGGATTACAAATAAATTATCATAACATGTTGGCTACACTAAACTCTCATTCTAGACGAGCCTTAACTGCTTGTACTCAAGCTCAATAGTACTCTTTGAGAAATCCGCAAATCTAGTATGTCAGATACATACAATATGGCAGAATTTTTATACTAACGACACATCAAACGAGCAAAATCGAATGTTGCTGTGAAAGAATCTACAATATTCGAATTTCAAAGCTTTTTTGACAGAGTTAAAAAAAAATATGAACACAGTGTACATCCGAAGTTGAACTAATTTGTTGCGAAATACGATTTTAGTTTAGTCTGCAAAGGCAACTGAAGTATTTCTTGACATCCCCAAGAATATGGGACACGGTATTAAAGTGAAACTTGTCTGACTTATGGTTTATAGCATGATCTTGTAATTTTTGTAGGCAGACCTTTATGCTGGGGCGCTCTTTATCGAACAGGCATTAAACTGGAATATATACTGGGCAATATTGTTACTGCTGGCGGTAGCGGCCATTTTCACCATTGCTGGTAACGCTTTCATTTAGTTTTTGTATTACATGTAAAGCTTTTTTTTTTGTAATCTATTTGTTCCTTCTAGAGGTATTTTCTTATTACATGATTGACTGCTCTATAGTCTAAATATTCGGCCAATATCTACTGTTTGAAGCGGATTGTCCTTTTCATAGATCAATGACGTCATTTTATCATCATAGACTTACTCTGTAAAATAATGGTCGACCAACCAATCATATTGTTCGGATTATTTGCTCGAGCTATCAAATGTAAATGAAATTCTCAATCCGCTTTTCTCCGATAACTTTTATCAACTTGTCATGCGTACAAACTTCCAAGTTATCGAGAGCTAGAATGTCAAGCTGTTTATCTTGTAACTCGTTTTATCTATTTTACCCTTTACCAAACAATTCCTGGTTTTGACGACCCTGAGAAAGAAGCCCTTAGAAAACATGGTGGGAAAAGGAGAAAATGTTGGTAACCAGCATTTTCTCCATTTCCGACAATGTTTTCTACCCTGCTAGAAACAAATTTCTATTTTTTAATTTATCTTTATCGTTTGCAAGTGCTTTCAATCTGGACCAGTCTAGAATTTTGTCGTTTTGTAAAGCGTTAACTTTAACATTACTTTTAATAAGTCATTCATTATTTATATATCAACAGGGGGTCTCACGGCGGTTATATGGACAGATTTCGTTCAAACTATTATAATGATGATTGGTGCCGTGGTCTTAATGGTTTTAGGTAAGAAGCTGACCTGATACATTTAAGACTTTAAGGTTGACAAGTTTTTCACATCCAGGAACCACTCAAAACTATTGTTTTTAAGCCCTGGTGACAATAGTTTCCATTTGACTGAAACATACTTTATGCTTTGCGATTGATTTGAGGAAATGTGTTATTGATGTTGTTTAGGTATTGTAAGATTTCCTGTAAAAAAAGTTATCTTGATGCATGTAGAAATTCTTGTTAATTTCTCAGTATTTGCATTTCTTGTCGTGTCTATCGATATCTCTATCCCAAGGCATGTGTAATGTTTACGTAACGTAAGACACTTCTTTACATATAACTAGGTCAGGGGTACATGAGAAGTTCTTTCGATATATTAAAAATAAATGTAAGCTCACTACCAGTGTGGTCCTAAGTTTGTATTTACCAATCATCATTATTAACATTAGTCGTCTAATTCGCAAGAATTTTCTAAATATACATGTATTAATTTATTTCATGCTTTCCGGTAGGATATCGAGAAATAGCAGTCAAAACAGGTTTCGATCTTACACTGGTACCACCAGTGAAAATACCGATTTTCATCTTCTTGTTGCCTAGGTTATTTGCACGTGCCTCACAACCAGATGGAAATATGACGTCATTTACCTTACATTTCGTGCGCTTGACGTAACATTGTAATGCGTTGCTAGAGGGGTACGCCACGGGGAATAACCGAAAAGAACTGTACTGGATTTTGATAAAGCTCCCCCCATAAAGGGTTAAAAGCATGAAATAAATAGAATACTTGTTTTTTTCGGTGAAAGATCGAACTTTATTTTATCTCGTGGACACTATCGATAATTTTTTCACGAGGGGCGCAGTTTTTTTCGGTGAAAGATCGAAATTTATTTCATCTCGTGAACACCATTGGTAATATTTTCACTCGTGGCTGCGCAACTGGTGAAAATATTACGGATGGTGTCCACGAGATGAAATAGAATTCGATCTTTCATCCAAATACAAATATCCTCTAACATTTCCTTTTGTAATTAATACTACTATTCCAGCTTTTATTCGAGTCGGTGGCTTCAACGCAATGGTAGAGAAATATCCACTAGCCGTATCCAACTTTTCTATATATAGTAACAAGTCATGCGGAAAACCTCGGAGTGATTACATGAATCTATTTAGAGATCCGGTGTCAGCAGACATACCTTGGCCGGGATTAATTGGTATCACCATTAATTCTATATGGTACTGGTGCTCGGATCAAGTACGTATTATAAATCAATCCACTATTGAATAGACAATTGTTACACATAGCAACAACTTTGATGAGCTGCTAAATAAATAGATTGAAGACTTCTATATTAGATATGATAAAGTGAAACATAGCGATTACAAAGTTTTTTTGTGCTGCCGCGGTAGAAAAAAAGGCTGTGCCTTCACTTAAAAGCGGTTAATAGATCTCAAGCGACTGTACAACCGCTTACAAGTGCCTGTACAAATTCCTTTTCTCAACCTGCCATTTTACACGAAGGATAAGGCAGATTGTAGTCGACTTTGTTGGCAAACTTTGACATGTTTTCACAAGCAGATTTTCCGCGGAGAAAACAGGATCTTTTACTGCCGAATAATCGAATAAAGCCTCATTCTTTTGGGACAAAATCATCGTTATTACAGCACGGTCAACTGATCGAGGCATCTCCATTCCTTTAGGGAAAGTTACATAACTTTTCCTGATATGACCTATACATGAAAAAAATAAATAACTGGATATCGTCGGTTTATTTCCAAAACCTCGTAACTACAGCTTGTTACAAGCTGTAGTTACGAGGTTTTGGAAGTAAACCGACGATATTATTAAGTTAATTATAAATATCAAAATGAATTAGAAAAGTCCCAGATTAACATGGCATGTTAACAAAAGTTTTAATAATCAATTGACAGACCATCTCTGTACAGAATTCCAAGTCACATACAGTCCCACTTTTGGTCCTGCACTGTTGATATGACATCATTATACTAATTTGAATACGACTTCTTTATAGTAATCGACACATGTTACATTGACCAAGTAACATTCTGAATCTTGCAAATTCTTTAACTGTTTTATGTTCACATATAAAATATATCACTTCTGCCGTTTCAGGTGATAGTACAGCGGGCGCTTGCCGGAAAGAACTACAGCCACGCCAAAGCCGGCGTTATTTTGTGTTCAGTTATAAAGATTTTACCTCTCTTTATATTGGTGTTTCCCGGGATGATAGCCAGAATTCTGTACACAGGTCGGTATGTACTGAAGTCAAACCTATCTTTTTGGTCACCCCTATTACCCCTTAACGCGTCTTTCACCACTGTAGTTGCCTTTTCGGCCAGTGTAGATCAAGATCAGGCTGCATAAAAGGTGTGCAACGAAATCGAAGAAAATTTGACACCCATGTCTTATTATATACAAAAGAGAGGGATCCCCAGTGAGCTATTTATAGTAACAGTTTCTGAAAATGAAAGTTTCTTTATCCCTTCATAGACCAACAGAGTTTCAGAGGCCTATGAGTTGAGATACAAATAACATATTTTACAAAGGAACACGGTTAGCTCAACATACGTTCTAAAGTTTTTTATGGTTGATTATATTTGACAACTTACACTTAATCTTCGTCCATTTTCAAGTGTGAATTCGTGCTATAAGGAAAAGAATGAGTAAATAAGATAAAATAAATGCACGAAAGAAAGAAACAGTTTTGTTTAAGAAATGTTTTTTTCTTACATTACGATAGAAACGGTTGGCTGTGCCGATCCTGATATTTGCAAAGCCGTTTGTGGAACTCCGACTGGGTGTTCAAACATAGCATATCCGTCCTTAGTGATTGACCTAATGCCGGCAGGTAGTGTAGTTTGATTTCTTTTTATTCTGACAGAGACTGTGGTCTGATTATTGCATAATGGTATTTTCGTAACCAATAAAACTGAAAACTTCACTTTTATTGATTCAAATCAGTTGGTGTATTCTTTTGCATTTCTCATGTATATGTGTTCACACCTAAATCTAACATGTTACGGGAGACCACTCCTTCATGCATGGCTTCATCCCGGTTTAAATACAATACCTACCAACTGTGTTAAGGAGAATTCTCTCTAGCTCAGTGGTTATGGTGTATGGCTTTCGTCCTGGCCTTCTAGGTTTGAATCATGAAATTTCTTCATATGTTTCTTTGTTAAGTTTTTTTTTTTCGTAAAATGAGGAACGTATGGTGTTGGCTTTTCGTCCGGACGTTCTAGGTACGAATCCTGCCCGGTCCCTGTATTTCTGCCATGCATTCGTTCATTTGTTTCTTTGTTAAGAATCCCTCTATAGATCTTGATGTAAAGATGAAGAGTATGTGTCATTTTGCAAACTATTGTACCGAAAGATCCTCCAACACGATATATGTCACGATATATTAAGATTTTTAATATTTATCCCATATATTTTTCATGTGGTTGCATCCACATTCAGTTGACCAAGATTTGTTGCGAAGATGGAAGGTTTTAGTATACGTATTGTGTTTACTTTTATCCGAGAAAAAAGTGATAATGATAGCTGCAGCTGCAAAAGGGGGCCAAATGAATTTCTGTGATGCATTTACCAAGCCATTCATCACATAATCATGGATCCATGTAATGCATTTAGTCAAATACTAGTAACTGACTAAAATATATGGTAAAATGGTTCTCGGACAGGCAGAAAATTGACTAATAGCAAAAATGTTTCGACTCAGGTCAGCCTGCGCGAATTGCGCAGGCTGACCTGAGTCGATACTTTTTGCAAATGCATTGATACCCTCATTTCAAAGATCATGACTTACAGTTAGAGACTACCTGTATTAAGAGACCACCTGCGTTAAGAGACCACTGTTCTTATACAACAAGCCTTCTTACATTAACCGAATATAACCTGTATTTAAAGACCACCTTCTGTAAGAGACCAATTTCAGACTTCCCTTGAGTGGTCTCTGAATACAGGTTGTACTGTATATTCCACTATGTCGCAGGTGCTCGTGGGATGATGCTGGCTGTCATGCTCTCTGCCCTAATGTCTTCCCTGACCTCCATCTTTAACAGCAGTAGTACAATCTTTGCCATGGATATCTGGGTCTACATTCGAAAACAGGCATCGGAACTGGAACTTATGATTGTCGGCCGGTAAGTATGGTTAAGATATTTTATATACATACATATGTTTCAAATGGGAACGTTCATCTAAATTCCCTCTTGACAATCTTTTTAACATAAAGTGTCTTGGAAATAGCTAGAATGGTAGATTAGCGTAGCCCTTTGCTCCGTTTAAATCTTATTTGTCTGTTTTTTTTTATCCAGTTACCTGAGTAGATAGTCGAACTATGTTTTTATTAGAAATGCTTCTCCGATTTTGAAATAGTAATGATATCGACGGGTGTAAGCAATACTGTTGTACGTGCCTATACAAAGTATAGGCACTTACAAGAGTACTGCTCTCACACAGTCATGTGTTCTTTATCAGGTTGTTTGTGATCGTCTTGGTTGTAATCAGTGTTATCTGGGTACCAGTGTTGAAGCTGTCACAAGGGGCAGAACTCTATGTCTATATACAAGAGGTGTCCAGCTTTCTACAGCCACCCATCTGTTGTGTCTTCTTACTAGCCGTGTTGTGGAGTAGACTGAATGAACAGGTATTGTCCGTAGATTTTGTTTTACTTACTTTGGCCTTTAACGCCGTTTCAATACTTTAGACCGTATTGTGTTGAGTGACACCACTGAATCTTCGCATGCATGTATTTCGTAGTTTTCTTAAAGACGTGCTCACACACCTTCTTTCCAAGGCATTGACTACTTTTCTATTGTACATCAGAGGTGAAAGGCAAAAAGTCGCCGGAAAGAAAGTTTGCCTCAACCGGATATTGAAGCAACGACTGCCAAGTCACTAGTCAGATTCGCTCACCAATGCCCGGGCATACTTTCAGTGGAAACCATATACAATAATTTGCAAACCACGAATTTTTTTTGTTTATTATTGATGCATTCAACTCTTTACCAATACACAAATTTAAGAGCATTTGCAGATGACACTAATTGTGACTCAAAAGATTAAATTTGTTTTTGAAAGGGTAGAAAATATTGTTAGAAAGGAAGAAAAAGCCTGGTACCAGCATAACCTGACAATGTTTTCAAAAGTCTTCTTTCTCATAGTCATTTACAGTCGGGACTGTACATTTCACTTTGGTAAAAAAAAGAGAAATATTTATGCTCATCTATATGCCTCGTCAGGCGGTGATGGAAACTTCTATCAACAGATACTAGATAGAGACAGAAATTACCATAAACATGTATTTCGGTGTCCAAACTGGCCAACGTACTTGGTTACCAGCACTTTCTCCTTTTCCCACAATGTTTTCTACCCTATCATAGAAATAATCTTTTCAGCAAGAGATGCATTGTCGTCTGCAAATGCTTACAATTTGGTCCAGTCCAAAAGTTTGTTGTTTGGGAAAGGGTTACGGATAACGATGAAGACTGATATCATGTTTCCATCACAGGGAGCGTTCTGGAGTCTGGTCGTGGGGATGACGTTGGGTATCCTACGTTTTGTTGTCGAGTATTCCTACAAGGTACCACACTGTTTCGAGGACGAGCCGGACCCGACCCCAGGATTTATAAAACACTGGCATTATTTGTATTTTTCCACCTTCTTGTTCCTAGTCACCGGGGCTGTAGCAATTATTGTGTCCCTGCTTACAAAACCAATTGAACCTCAGTGTGTAAGCATCAATACTTTATTTCTTTTTTTTTATCTCTTGAATTGGTTTAGATCATCATTAACTTGTGAGTGTGCAGATCGAAAGCTGCTATCTTGATTTGGTTATTAACCCTTTACCCCATACAACACTTGTATGGAATCTCCAATTGACCCTAATTAGCAGCAAGGATGAAGCCGTTTCTTATATGTATATGACACCTTTTGATAGCATAGAAAACATTGTGGCAAAAGGTGAAATTGCTCGTGACGAGCAATTTCACCTTTTGCCAGAATGTTTTCCAAAGGCTCCTAAAAGGAATGTGTAGAAATGAGTATCTATGGAGTAAAGAGTTAACACCTTTTTTAGAAAACATTCCACTTACATGTATATCACGGTAGTTAATGCATCAGTCCATGCATTCTTGGTGCTTCTTATACCAGCACTACGCACAGTTTAGTGCTTTTCCAAACCACTGGCTACTTTCTGACATAACCATCGTCGATAGAGTACAGCAACGAGAGAGGAATAGCTACTTTCGCAAAGACTATCATCAATCCTCGGAAGGAATTTGGTCATGTTTACTGAATGAGTATTGTTGTTCAGAATGGTTGAGGAATACGGACCTAGATCACGGGTATTCAAATAACGTCATCTTTTTTTTTTTACCAGACACGCCGGTTAACGTACTGGACCCGGCACAGTAAAGCACCTAGATATGACATAGACACTAAAGAGATGGTTCCCCACTTACAAGACGACAAAGATGTAGAAATGGAATCTTTTCAAGGTTTGTATACTTAGTATATCGTTGTTTCATACGACCTGAAACATCTTACTTCAGAATGATCAGAATGATCAAAGTGAAAGAACATGTTAAGCCTTATGCTATTAAGGGAAAGTCACCGACCTTTTGCGGACAGTGTAGATCAAAATCAGACTGCACAGAACGTGCAGTCTGATCTTGGATCTACACTGTCCGATAAAAAGATGTTTGTCCTAAAAATAACTTTGAAATAGCAATATTCAGGTTTTAAATATCGAAGTGAACATTTCAGTTATTTTATACAGCAGGACAAGGGTTAATGGTTTAAATTGTATATGGTTATAGGCTGTATTAAACAATGTAATTTGGTAGGCTGTAGTCTTGCACAGTGTGCAATATTGACCATATTAAAGAAATAAAGCTTTATGCAAGCACGTTTCAACCTTTTAGAAACCACAGAATAAATACTAATGTAATTGCCTTCAATTTATAAGTTTACAAACATACCCCCACGCATAATTTCTAATGGATGTAGTTAAAGGAACTTTACAGTAACTCTGAATTACATTTAGTATTTTGATTCTTTCATACAAATTTGCCTATAATTACTGGTATTGATACAGACTATAGTTGTGAATTAGCCACAGGCAAGGATTGCCTGCACCCTTACCTGTGCGAATTCCCATTTGTCTCTCAATTATATTTTGGGCTAAGATCAAAATATGGGACAACTGGGATTAAACCTTTTGATTGACCTTACTTGTATTTTTTCCCGATACTATATCTTAACATTTTTGTAGATGATGGTGATTTGTTATTATTATCATTAACCACTTGTTATTACAAAAAGTTCTCATACTTTATGTTTTTTCTTTAATTTCCTTTTTGTTCCCATAACAACAGATTTTAAAGCACACCTGCCAGATGAAGAGCGAAACAACCTTACGACACAGTTTTTTGATGACAAAACTGCTGGCAGTACGAAAATTGTTAAAGATTCTAATGGATTTTTAGATGAAAAGCATACACAGATCCCGTTAATAAATGGTACACATAATCCAAACGGAATTGTACAGACTAATGACAAAAATCACAGTGAAAATATTGTGGAAGGTAGGAGCAACGAAATGGAAGGTGAGTAGCTTGATAGCTCCTTCATATGGTCATAATGAACTATTGATTATTTTTGTAAAAATTCTGAGCAAGAGGAGGTTCTGAAACAAGACGTTTTTTCCTACGTAAACTACAGTAAGACTACTGAGATTGTTTGGCCTTCTCTTCTAAAAACTACCTAGATATAACCATAGACCATTAAAACTCCATTTTTCTGTTATTAGTTACTCAGCGGACACCTTTACCAAATTATATATAGTAAGACAGGCATTGTCCTATTATATAAAATATAGAAGCAGTCGCAAATGTGCTATTTTTAGTAACGGTGTCCAATGATAAACCAACGAAAATTTCGGTTTTCCCTTAATAGACAATTTCCAATGGAGTTTGATTTGCCTACGATATAACAATGCTTGTAGCAGGCAGTTTTAAAGCGGAGTCATTGGCTATAGTATTTTACTTTATTTTAATTCTGTACTAGAAGTCTATGGACTTTTGGAGTCTATTCTGAAAGCATTTATATACAATAAATTAGAGTTTACTGAAGCGACAAAAAATGTACTTCAGAAGATATAGAAATCATTTTACAATAAAGGACAATGCGACCACCTCCTTGCCAAAATACTTCCAAAAGTGGTTTTCCCAAAAGTCAGAAATTCACGAAGCTTTTCAGCTTAACAGCTCAAGCTTTTCATTTTTGTTTCGTTCCTTATTCCTCAGATGTAGCATGGTACACCAAACTGTTTCGATGGTTGTGCGGAATGGAAAATATCCGGGAAACTAACGTGGATAAACGAAAGGTAGGTGTCTTGGATTTTACTCACTCACTATGATGTTGGACTTTTCGTTTGTTTGTTTATTAGCATTTATTGTGAAACAAGCCCTAAGATCAAATGGCCCGTTTTCACACGCACACACACGCACACACACACCCACACCCACAAACCTCAAGGCTCTTATTGTGCTCAAGCGAATTAAGTTGAAATTGTTACTTGAAACTTATTTTACTAATATAAAGTAAACACAAAAATACAGAGTCAACTCAGCAAAATAATGGAGTTAAATCTATTGAAATGACTTAAGTCCTAAGTCCATTATGTAGCTGAGCTGAGTCTGAAACGTACACGTCATTTGAAAGTGTTTCTAGAGGCTGATAATTTTAGAGATTGTGTCCGTGGTTGTGAGGTAGAGCGTCGGCCTCGTAACCAAAAGGTCCTGAGTTCGATACCCGGGAGCGGGTGTCAACTTCGGGATTTTTCATTCGCCCACACATTCGGCGCGAGTACTGGTCTAGTTCCCCGGAAGCAGAATCGAGAGAGATTAGTATAAGTTGTAAGAACTTGTTTCTCAATCGATGTAAAATAAATATGTTTAAACTAATGTTAGAGAAATGTGTATGAAATAACGAAGCCAACTTAAGTTAGAAAATCTGTCTGGTTGTAGACTTGAGTAAAATAAGAGATTTTAAAATTTTTTGTGAAACTGGGCCTAGATCAATTAATGTTGATGATGTATAAACGGAAGGGTCTGATTTGGGAATCAGTTAGAAACCTGGTCTGCAGGCCTATTATTCCTTATCCAGTTTAAACAACCCTGAAGAATACAACTTTTGCAAACAATGTGGGAAAAGGAAGAAATGTTGTTAACCATTTTCTCCGTTTTTCAAAAATGTTGTATACTCTTGCAAACACGTATCTTGTCATTTTAGCTATATTTTATTTGTCGTCGGCAAATGCTTTTAGTTGGGAGTAGCCGAAATTTTGTCTCTGGTAAAGAGTTGAACAATTTCGCATGCAAACCCACCTAGATGTTAAAAAATAAAACGTTTGTTTTAAATGTCTTATCATTTAGTTGATACATTTATATGACCAATGATGTTCGCTCAATGGAAAACAACTAGTCAACTACATGTATAACCACATACGAAAATTTCTGTCTATGTTGGTAAAACCTCCACACTAATTTCTAACTTTCAGGTTCAGAAGTTTGATATGATACCAATCCTCGAGACAAGAAGATGGAAAATTCTATCTAATACAGCAGCTGTGTTCAGTATGTTAAGTTGTATAGCGATCGGCGTCTATTTCAGATGAGCAATGTGTGTATACAAGAAACGTTTGCCTCGGAATTATTTCAAATACGAGTGACGATATACATAGGTACATGAGCAGCTGTATTGATCTCGTAAACAGTTTAATAAGCACTAACACGTAGCTGCTGCTCGTGACAAATATTACACAGACTATAAACATTTATAAAATCAATCCGGAGACAGGGACTATGATAAGAGTGTTCAGTGGAATTTCTGGTCTACTTTAGGAAAATCCTGCATTGTTGCGAAAATGGCAAAAACATTACCAAATGATATACGGAAAATGAAATAATATGTTATGAACGAAATGTGTGATTAATTAATTATCTAAGAAGCAGCGACATGCCTGTCGCTTTAACCTTGGAACAAAGATATTGGTATACAGTGAGAACGACATACACTGGCGACCACATAATGCTATTGTCTCTACACTGTGGTATAAACTCGTCAGATTTTCGAGAAATTAATGCTTCAGGGTAACAAGGATGTAGTATAAGTCTGCCTTCCACTGATATACAACAAAGACTATTATTGGTCACACAGTTTTGTTACATACATAGCACACACATGTATACAGTCGTACAGTATATATACCGTCGTACATATATACTTTTACAGTATTCACCAACTATTCTTCAATGCATTCTTCGACCAACTCGAGATTTGGAAAGTAACATAACTTCTGATTGGCTAGACCTTTTGGTTTAGCCAATCAGAAATTGTGTTACTTTCAAATTTTACAAATAGCTCGAGAATGAGACTAAGAATGGTCTTAAGAATGGTTGGTGAACACGGACCGGGGTCATATTAAGCAAGAAGCACTTTATAAGTATGCATTTTCAGCCAGCAGGAAAGTTCAACTAATAAACTGAAACGTCATTCTAAATAGTGTTGATAGTTTGTATGGTGTTATAGCCGTTTTCAACATCATTTCAGTTATATCAGTTATATCGCGGCAACCAGTGCACCTATCCATGCTTTCCTGAGGTTTCTTTAACCAGCCCTCTGCAAAATATTCTTTCCAAGCCACTGGCTACTTTCCCACATAAACATCTCCGAAGCAATGGTTAGAGGTATAAGAGGAATGAATCCTGTTGCAATGGCTATCATCGATATTCGGAAAGAAATTGGTCCAGCCAGGGATCGAACCAGCTATCCTCCTGTCTGTACACGACTGACTGAGCTACCGGGGCTCGGCTGTGGGTTGGGTATTACACTAGATATCAGACAGTGTCAAACCAAAATTAGACCCAAAGTTGTTGTTTTTTTTTTTCAATAGAGAACCTAGATCATCTAGTAATTACGTGTTTGAGAGCCCATTTATTTCTACATTTTTATTTTTATAACTATAAAATTAATATTTCACAACATTGGATGTATTTTTTTGATATACTGTATGAGTTTTCTACTTGTACGATCATTTTATGACATTAAATAGTTTATATGAATGCACGTGTCATCTATACAAGAGATACATTTTGCACTAGGTTGCATGTTATATCGATATGCTTTCATCCGCTTGCCTATCTATACTACTCAACATTTAAATATATTTTTTTAAATATGTTTAAACTACTCAAAATTTGCTATGGATCAATTGGATACTTCAATACAGAGTGAATATGTTACATAAATACAGTTTTGTTTAAGAAATATCCATTTCCTTAGATATTTTATATCATTAGTGTGCACAATGTTACCTATACTGAATCAAAGTACTGAAAGTACTCATGGAAGTCGATTTTAGAATTAGATTGAGTAAATGAAGAAATCGTTCCCCCTGGTCTGAAGGTGCGTTCAATTTGGATGTGACCAAAAGTTTCTCCTCATGTGCAGAGTGAAATAGTCAACAAAACTCAATACTATTTAAGATGAAACAGTTAAACAAAAAGAAGAACAGAAACAAAGCTTCTTTTTTTTTTTCACTTTAATTTGAAAGAAGTATCATCTTCTCGTAACATGAATCGAGTACTACAACAAAATGAATATTATGTAAAGGTAGTTGAAACAAGTAAACAGTATATTTGTGAATAAACACCTCCATCTCAAGCAGGACATATCAATACCCTTTCGCACACAATGACGACTTTTGACTACTCTTGGAGAGAAGCAGCTTGAAAATATTGTGGCAAAAGTAGAAAACAATTGAATACTAAGTGTTACATTCTTATCCCAGTGCTTTGTCTCAATTAAGACCTGTCAAAAAGGCTCGCAAAAAAGACTAGGAAGTTTAACCCATTACCACACAATCCCTACTTTTGACGCCCCTGAAAAGGAAGCCTTTTGAAAACACTGTAGGAAAAGGAGAAAATGCTGGTAACCAGCATTTTCTCCTTTTCCCACAGTGTTTTCTACCCTTCCCAGAAACAATTTCAATTTTTCAGTCACCTTTATATTGTCGTCTGCAAATGCTTTCATTTTGAACCAGTCTAAAATGTTGTCGTGTGGTAAAGAGTTAACTTTGAACTGCATAAAAAAGAAAATGTGGCTTTTATTGCATAATATTTCAAGGGACCAAAACAAAAATCTCATATTTTTCTTATATTTTCGAAACATCAAAATAAGTAATAATAGCTTGTAAAGATCTATCTGATATTTTTTTAATTGTATGCCCTTGTAGTATGATGAACATTGAAAGTATATTTTAATACTTCAGCTAGAGTATATTCTCATACTGTTAAATTTGTTTAATGCAGAGAATACTTCTAAGACAAATTTAGGGACCAAACCACTTGTATAAAGAGAAATAAATGGCCCTTGAATCAAAACTTAACCCATAGCCAACTAGCCCGATTTTTAAAGTTGTTCGGTATATTTTTGAAAACACTGTGTCCAAAGGTAAAAATGCTTGTGACAAGCATTTTCATCTCTGCTGATGCTTTGAGTTGCAAATAAATGAAAGTAAAAAAACCTCAAAATCTTATACTTGATGATGATTTTTAAAATGAAAACATGAGTACGTGTATTTAGCCAACAACTTGCACACTATGTCAAAGGAATCTACAGATAAACACTGGTACATTGCAACACAATGCTTTCTTCATATAATCCAAATAGTGTCTCTTTCCAATTATGTTTATATTTATCCTTTCAGTACCTTTTCCACTTTTTTGGCCGTTTTTTTAAATTGTCTGCTGAAATCTGGGACAATTTAATTTTTGTCTGCTAGTAACTATTTATTAAACACTGGTACATTGCAACACAATGCTTTCTTCATATAATCCAAATAGTGTCTCTTTCCAATAATGTTTATATTTATCCTTTCAGTACCTTTTCCACTTTTTTGGGCGTTTTTTGAAATTGTCTGCTGAAATCTGGGACAATTTAATTTTTGTCTGCTAGTAACTATTTATTAAACAACAAAATTTTAGACTGGTCTAAATTGAAAGCACTTGCAGACAACAAAATAAAGGCAACTCAAAAATTAAAGTTTTCTTTCAGGCAAGGCGGAAAACACTGTGGAAAAAGGAGAAATTACTGGTAACCAGCATTTTCTCCTTTTCCAACAATGTTTTCAAAAGCCTTCTATCTCAGGGTCGTGAAAACCAGGGATGATTTGGTAAAGGGTTAGTTGGTTAAAGAACAGGCAAATATAGTAAGATACAGCATGTAAACATAAAGGTAGTAGCAAAAATATAGTGAACATGTACCAAAAAGTAATCATATGAAAATAAATACACAAAAACCTGACTAGCCAGATGATGTGCATGTAAAATATCAATCTATCACTCTATCTACATAAAAAAAATTTAGTCTTGAAAAGATTTGCAAACAAGAAATGAACTTTTGCTCAAAGTGTGCAGTAGCCTTTTGAAGAAAGAAAACATGGTGACCAATGGAGTAAATATGCATTACAAGCACTTTCTCGTATATCGAAAATGTTTCCGAAAGCATTCTACCTCAAGTCTATAAACAAGAGGCGCTTGAGTGCCTGTATCGCTCCACAGGCCTGATTTTTCTGTAACAGTGAAGAGAAGTTTTTAACAATTACCATTCATTCCTGCATTTTAGGTCACTTTAGAAGAAAAAAAAGCTATGAAAACGTGAGAAAAGAAGAAAATAAAAGTAACCTGCATTTTCTTAGTTTTACACAATAATTTCTACCCTTTTTGATACAAGTTTTACAAATTTGAAGATTTATTATGTTGTCTGCAACATCTTTCAATTATGGCCAGTTATAAAAATTTTGTCTTCTGGTTATAGTTAACTCTTTACCAAATGACAACATTTTAGGGTTGTCAAAATGGAAAGCATTTTGTAGATGAAAAAATAAAAGTGACTGGAAATTTAAAGGTTGTTTTGTGAAGGGTAGATAACATTGTGGGAAAAGTTTACCAGCATTTTCTCCTTTTCCCACAATGTTTTCTAAAGTCTTCTTTGTCAGGGATCAGTTTGATTGGATATCAAAATGCCTTATCACAACAGTGAAGCCCTGTCCCTCTTTGTACTAGGTCACCAGTAGGCCAACAAACCTTTACCAGAACTAATCAAAGTGTAGAGGTTCTCTTGTTTTATATGAAAAGGATTATAGATTATGTAAAGCAACCATCTTTAACTCTTTACCAAACGACAAAATTTGGGATGTGACCAAACTGAAATCATTTGCAGACAACAAATTAAACATTGATGAAATGATGATTTCTCTCCTTGATAGAGTAGAAAACACTGAGGGAAAAAGAGAAAATGCTGATTACCAGCATTTTCTCCTTTTCCAAGAGTGTTTTCTAAAGACTTCTTCTTTAGGGTTGTTAAAATTCAGGACTGTATGGTAAAGACTTACCAGCATAGGAACTAACCTCCAATACAACAATGAAATCAAAATGAATAGTATGAGAGAAGAAATTTTTCAAAGATTTTACTTTATACCATAAAAGGAAAATGAGTCTCCCATAAAAGCCATGTTTTTTGACGGATCTTTTTTTTTTTTTAAGGAATTCTGTAGACCTCTATCTAAGGAACATTCCTGCAAAAAAATAATGCTATCCAATTAGCGGTTTGGGAGGAGAAGATTTTTAAAGGTTTTTTACTTTGGTTGCCACGGCAACCAGAATTATTCATGGAACACAATTATTTGAAGGAATTTGAAACAGGACCACCTAAGGAACATTCCTGTAAAATTTGGTAGAATCCAGCCCATAGTTTCTGAGGAGAAGTTTTTTTAAAGAAAAAGTTTACGGACGCATGCACGTAAACATCTTCTTTTGTAGAGATTAGTCGGAGTCTGCACTGCTGTAGTTTAGTGCTTTACGTAGTGGCTCTTAATGATGGTGTACTTGTTTTCTGCAATGTATGCCTGCAACTCCCCTTCTACTTGGGAGGATGGCTCCAGGCAAGTCTGAAAAAAAAAAAGCCATTGAAATTAAAAAAAAAAAAATGAATTTACTTTTGAAAATCAAACAAACAAGTTAGTATGAAATTCCCACACAAAAAAAATATTCTGGTCCATTTTTCACACATAATTTGTGTTAGTAGCAGTTAACATTACCAAACAACAATATTTTAGGTTTGCCCAAATCAAAAGCATTTGCAGACCAAAAAATAAAAGTAACTGAAAATTTGAAATTTGTTTTGTGGAGGGTAGAAAACATTGTGAGAATGCTGGTTACCAGCATTTTCTCCTTTTCCCATACTGTTTTCTGAAAGCTTCTTTCTTAGGGTCGTCAAAAGTAGGGATTCTGTGGTAATGGGTTAACTATGTTTCCTAACAATCAGCTCCAATATGCATTAGCAATGTAAGGATTTTCTGCAGTACCTCTGCACTTTTCTTGATCTATGCCCATAGAAATTAGAATTTCTGGTGATAATGGAAATATATAATTTGAGTCACAGTTACTTTGAGAATTTTAGAGAATCACAGTGGTTCTATTATTTTCAATAGCAAATGACTGAGGAAACAAGTGAGTCAAGATAGCCCTATTTCAGTCTCCTGAAAAAGAATGTTGAATTATCATCAATGCTGATACACCAATAAGAATGTCCCAACATGTTAGTAAACAAACGGCATAAGATCAATCTTTTTTCCAGATCTTACGTTGGGCCATGCAAGGTCTGAAAGAGATTAACTCATTACCCAAATGACAATATTTTAGGCTTGTCCAAATTGAAAGCATTTGCAGACCAAAATTAAAAGTGAATGAAAATTTGAACTTTGTTTTGTGAGGGGTAGAAAATATTGTGGGAAAAGGAGAAAATGCGACTTACCAGCACTTTCTCCTTTTCCCACAATGTTTTCAAAAGGCTTGTTTTCAAAGGTCGTCAAAAGTAGGGATTGCGTGCTAATGGGTTAACTTGGGGACAATACTGTCGAAAGTTTAATTATCCTTTTACATCTTAGTGATTCTGTTAAAGATACTGAAAGCCAGTTTGTGACATTGCTTTTCTGGGCTTTGTCAAGTAGAACTTCAGGCGCAACATGTAAATGTGCTTGTGCTAATGGTGAACAGACACACAATAGTCAAAATACCAACCCATCACACCTGTTCACCATGAGCACTAGGGATAACCTGGGAAGACTAGAGTGGATTTAATACCTTAATTTCAGTCTTTGTTTTGGTTGACACTGACATCTCGTCTCTGTATGTATTGAAACAACAATTGTTAGCTATATGTATTGACCCATTAGGTTCTCTGAACTCATCTCCCTCCACTCCCTCCAGAGTAACACCTTTAAGTCATCTGTGCCATCTTGAGATCTTAACTGTCTTGACCTGGACGTCTGTCCCTCTGACCTGCACAATCTTCACATTCTCTTCCTAAAACAGATACAAAGAAATATAACCAAATGATAGCCATACAAAAATCTGAACAGTATTTAACTTAACATTCTTCTTTTATCAAAGATGCATATTGTAGATTGATGCAACATCAAGTTATTGTCCAAAGAATTGAAGAGGGCCTTGATTGTCTAAAATTACCCACCTTACTGTTGAGCAATTTTTTCTTTGACAAAAACGTTTTTCAAAAATCTTTTCAAGGGTCAATTTTACCTCTTATGCTGCTGATTTCCCAGAATAGACTATTCCAGATTTGCTTCTGAATTTCAGTCACTGTAAAATTTGCCAACAGTGCAGACCAACATCAGACTGAATGGCTATGCAGGTTGATCATTGGTCTACACTATTAGCAAATATGACCAATGTTGCAATAGGCAAGATAGTGGTTATGGCTTCCCGTTAAGCTCAGCCCGCATTTCTTTAGCTTAACTGCTTTATCCCACTTGAAAGCATCATGCTAACACATACAAACTAGGTCTAACCCCTTTACCAATTGACAACATTCTAGCCTTGTCCAAATTGAAAGCAGTTGCAGACAACAATTTCAATCTCATTATCTGAATCAAATGCTGCAATTGTTCTTATGACATAGTAGAAAATATTGAGGGAAAAGGAGGCTTCTTTCCTTGGGGTGTCAAAACTCATCACTGAGTGGTAAAAGGTTAAAGAATGCTTCACATCTTTTGTAGATGATAAAATATTGGTTTTAATGTTCAATCAAGGATCATAATCATCTCAGACAAATCTCCCTGACTGTGGCAATTGTTAAAAGCTAAAGTAGTCCGAACAGACATATCTAAAATGGTTTGCATTCTGCATCAACTCAACAGTGCCACTGGCTACCTTTAACTCTTAAGACTACCAAACAATCCCGACTTTCAACGATCCTGAGACAGAAGCCTTTTGAAAATATTGTAGGAAAAGTAGAAAGTGTGGGTAACCATCATTATCTCCTTTTCTCACAATGTTTTCTATTCTTCCCTAAACAAATTTCAATTTTTGAGCCACATTTATTATGTCATCAGCATGGCTTTCAATTTTGACCACTCTTAAATTTTGTTGTTTGGGAAAGAGTTAACTCATTTCCAAATGACAAAACTTTAGACTTGTTCAAATCTAAAGCATTTGCAGACGACAAAATAAAGGTGACTGAAAATTTGAAACTTGTTCTTGGAAGGGTAGAAAACAGTGTGGGAAAAGGAGAAAACGCTGGTTACCAGCATTTTCTCCTTTTCCTAGCGTTTTCAAAAGGCTTCTTTCTCAGAGGCGTCAAAGGCTTCTTTCTCAGAGGCGTCAAAAGTAGGGACTGTGTGGTAATGGGTTAAGCACACATACTGTACAGCCTTTTTACCTATGCAAACACAATTTTCAAAAAACTTTTTATATCAGATTTGACTCTTTACCACACAACACAATTCAGACCGATCAAAATTGAAAGAAATTCCAAGAGACATAGTAAATGTGGCACAAGTAATAAGATTTGTCAGTAAAGGATAAGAACACATTATGGGAAAAGAAGAAAACATTGGTTACCAGCATTTTCTCCTTTTCCCACGATGTTTTCAAAAGCTTTCTTTTGTTCGGTTTTGCATGCACATTCATTTAGTTTTTTTTTTTTTTTTTTTTTTTTTTTTTTTTCAATATTAATGTTTAACCCTTTCCTCTACAGAAGCAGGTATCAATTTTGCAAGATACTTGCCAGCTAAATTGAATGAATCTACTAAATATTATGTCAATTAACTTCAAAAACTTCAATACAATGACACTTTTTGTATACATATTTTTATGGTATTCCCTTAAAAGGCTACGTAGCCTCTTAAGGTATTTTTAGATTTTGCACCAAAAATCAAAAGAAGCATAGTGGGAATGTAAAGTGACTGGCACATGACTAATGACTCTTAAATTCCATAACATAACAAAACTGTTATTTTCCATAAACTTCTTCTTCAGTCGCTGTGTTTGAAGCATCATTTGTGTATTTCCAGTAAGTGAATGAGCAAGTTGCTCATCTAAAAATAGACCATGGTTCCCGTCGGTGTTGACCTGGGCCGTAGTAAATCTCTAATTTCTCTTGTTGTCGGATGGTTTTCGACTACTGGGGTTTTATGAATGAAATTTAAAAGGTACTGGGAGTATCAGGATGAATTTTAATATTTTTGTATAAATTTCGTCCAAAAATCTGAAGGGCCACCTTTAATTGAAAGTACAAAAGCTGCAATACTTTTGACAATTTAAAGATTTAAATGCATATATATGTTAGATCCAGGTTGACAGCATCAAAGTCAAAATTAACTATATGAAAGGGGAAGAATAGATCACCATTTTATATTTTTCCAACATTTCAATATACTTTCACCTTAGGGCTGCAAAATCCTAGTGCTGAAAAATAAGTTTAAAAGATTATAAAGGTGTAAGATTTATTACACAAATGCAAACCATGTAAACTCACGTTAGGAGAATGGGCCGAAATTGTAATGGGACGAAATTGTTATCGGTCGAAATTTCCAGTCACTGTAAGGACTGTTGACATTTGGGATTCGTTAAATATTCTTCTTCGACGAAGAGCATTCATTTTGACATGAATCTATTCCTTGATGCTAGGCAAAATGATGAATATAAGGAATGGAGGAGTTTCATTTTATCAGAGATAGAGTCATTTGTGGCGGAAACCAATCGTTTCTCCACACCATATTCAAACTAAGAGACGCACACTACCAAAATACCGTGAGAAAGTACAAGTGTTAAGCTTATACCATAGATTATTTACCAGTGTGGTTATATGGCTTATTGGCCTAATACCGACAATACCGATTTGAGGTGTGCAAGCCTTTTAAATGAGACCCAATGGATTGATAACAGTGGTGGTATCATTGTTATTAACTGAAGAGCAATACATTCAACTAGTTATGGCAGCAAATGGAATACAAATCATTCATATTTATATACTAATGTAGCCTTCTGAAACGCAGGCGTAAAGCTTTCACGAGCTTACAATCAATCAAAATAGCGACTGTAATCTTTATAAACAACCACTGACCTACTTCGTTTCTAAACAATACTTAAGGAAGGACGTAATGTCCTTCACGTTTAAAACAAAAACACATTTCAAAAAAGAAAAAAATACATTGAACTTTACCTTTGCAGCCTTGGGTTTGTTCAGATCAAATTGTGACTTGCTTCCTTGCGTTTCACTCGCCGCCGTTTCAAAGCTGTGGTGTGGATGAAAGTCACGTTGCGCATATGAATAAATTAGGTTACTAGCTATTCAACACTTCAGACATTCAAGCAAATATTTGTTGAAAATGTAAATGCCTTGAATAATAAACGTGTAACAAACCAATAATTTTTTAGGTAAGAATATTAATGATGCATGCGTTTTTAACGAAAGTTATTTTCTATGTGAACATGGGTCCGAGTGACATATCATTCATAAAAAAGTGCCCGATTGGTAATCGTAACATCTCGGCCGATTTGATGGCTCTGGTGTCACACCTGTGGTTTTTGGCCATATTGAAAATAGAGTGAAATTGGCCATCTTTGAAGCCTCACAGATCGCATAATGGCAAAAATTTTGCTTTCCCGTCTCTTGCTGTCCAAAGTACGTCCATAGTCCTTCGAAAAAATGCATTAAAAACAACATGTCAACCGATTGCGTTTTTCGCTAAATCTCAAAAACAACGGGCACCCTAGAATTTTCCCTCTCAAAAACACCTGTTCACCGCCATGACCCCAATTTTTTGATCCTCTAGTGACACAAAATGGTCCACTCAATATACAATAAAAATACATCTAAGTGGTCCCCCAATGCCTATATTTGAAGCAAATCTAAATTATATACCACCAAGCCCTCTTAGCCCCATACAACAGTGCAACAAAAGTGCTACTGAAAATTTTCACTTGGGACTACTACGAACCGGAAGCAGTCTAGCAGTGGTGCGACACCCTCTCAACACCTGAGTAATGCCGAATGGCTAGATTCGTCCGCATTCATATAGAAAAATATAGGATCTGTGTAATTAAGATTTGATAATTATTCATTGAAATGTCATAACAGTTCAAAGAAAATATCTGTTTAGTGCAATAGTTTGACTTATTTCATTTTTTATCTGAAATTCAATCGTTTTATATGTTTAAATGCTTGAATTTCATAGAACTTTTTTTTCGCTGGTTGAATATTGGTGTTGTTGGGTGATTTCCCAAATGCCTGAGCGTTCACATAGGAAGACCGATTACTGACGTAATCGACTTCCAAAAACCATATCAAATGCATACCGTGCATACATATCGGCTCAATATAAGACGGTGATCTCTAGCAAATGTTGAGTATTATACGTTATGCCACGTTCACCGCAGCCACGACAGTCACGTGTCTGACAATAGTGAACAAAACGGGATTGGCGTAATACAGCGCAGAGCATCTTCGCGAGCCAAGTTTACGATCACCACGTGGATCTTACCTTGGCTGATTGAGCCCGATTTCGAGATTCCTGTGATGCGCCCTCTATTGGATGCTGGTTATTACCCCCTTTTACATCATGTTTCTAAAAGCAAATGAAATATCGTTTTACAAACCGCTTACGAATACACATGAAGCGATAAGAAGACATCCACGTGGGTTTCCATGTTTTACCTATTATTCGAAAGGTAGAGACCGTGTTCTATTTTTATCAAAGATGAAATGCTGCGAGCGATTTTATTCGTTGCAGCTAGAGCTGGCTGCATCCAATGAAAAGGCGTGTCGGGGGTTGTAAAAACCAAGCTCAATCCGCCAAGGTAAGATTTACATAGTGATCGTAAATTTGGCTGGCGAAGATGAGCGCAGAGGGACGGGATAAGAAAACTTGTCAGACAGTGATCGCCGTGCCAGATTTTTGACCGTCAAAAAAATTGCCACAGCAGTCCCGCTTCTAACAGACCGTAGCGGAACGGGTTGACCGCATCAGGGCTAGTATTCACCAACCATTCTTAAGAACGTTTTTTGTCTTATTCTCCAGACTTTTCTACATTTGTAAGTAACACAAATTCTGATTGGCTAAACCGAATGCTTTAGCCAATCAGAACTTGTGTTACTTACAAATTTAGAAAACTTTGGAGAATAAGACTAAGAATATTCTCAAGAATGGTTGGTCAGTACGGGCCCAGAACTTACAAGCACGTAACAAATCGTAACAATTCTCAAAGTCGATGCGTGTTTTGGGTGTGGAAGGGCTTCAACCTCCATCACGGTCCTGCCCAGGGACACTCCCACAAAAGCCTAGTGGATCCAGTGAGGTTCGAACCCGGGTCCTCCAGGTCACGAGTCCTACACAGTGGCTACCACCACGCACAGCCACGTAGGGGCCCCAGTACTAGTGTTAGTAAGCCAGGAAACACATGCATAGGTGTGCCGATCGTCATGATATGACATTCGCTGTCAAAACGGCGTTAAACTCCGATAAAACAAACCTCAATTTTTCAATTTCAAGTTTAATGTGAAATGTAGCCCACCGGCCCATACACATATACATGTACAAACATTACAAAATTATAAAAGAGAAATACAGGTAAATGATGAACATACAATTAAATGAACAACAAATACTACACTGAAATGAACTCCTAAACGGCCACTTTTAAGCTGTAATTTCCCATTGTCGTTTTTTTCACGTCCGCTGCCTATAAAAGGGACGGGTTATTTGATTTCATTTTTTGGCAGAATAATTGCCCGGTCTGAAAACATGCCTGAGCCAAATTCTGAAGAGAATTCATTCAATTTCATCGCGGATGAAACTTATTCATCGTCCATTCACTCAACATTGTAAATTGAAATATCAATTTTTGAAAACTTCATGCTTGTTTTTTCGGATAACATTTCTTTCCCAGAGAATAATTTTCATGTTTTTACCTATTGCTTACAGAAGTTCAGTATTTTAGGCTTCTCTTTTTGAAACTGTTTGGCTGGTAGACACCACGCATGCGCAAGCAGCTAGTTTTCCTTTTTTCGAAAAAGGGAGTTCTTCTGTTGGCAAAATCGGGAATCTTTTCACCACAATACAATGGTTGACGTCCAGATATACGTCACAATTTGTTTTTATTAACATTTTTTTATAATTGCTCCAATTTATAGGAGAAACAAAAGTGGCCGTTTAGAAGTTCATTTCAGTGTATTCCAAACCACATCTTAACACTAAGTCATACTTTTAGGAAAAAAAACTACTTCGTGGAACACACACATTGTATATTGAATTACAAATTTCATTTTATGCAACGAATCTTTCTAAGTAGACTGTTACTCAAGTGATCATGAAAAGTTTGATAAAAACGTATTTCTGTCTTGAAATGCATGGTAAATGTACATAGCAAGATTTCTAACGTTAGTATCAACTTGTAATGCCATTAAATGATAAAATTTATAGAGAAAATCTGCCGGTTTAAAGACAAAGTGAAATTTATAGATCCATAATTATGTGATGACTTGCTGGGTATTCTCTATCACGAAGATGCATTAACTCGTTACCAAACGACAAATTTAAAGACCGTTGTCTGCGCATGTCATATTCTTCGAAGATTCGACCTGTCTTGTATGATGCATCACTAGCCCCGAAAGCGGGCAGACTGTGATATTACGGTCTGTAAAGAAGCAATGTTGGAAATAGCTTTTTTCAATGCGTTTGAGGAAAAATGAGACCTGCTTTAGCTCCAGATTTCTCTAAACTACTGATCATAGCTGTGTGAATTGCACGAGGTAGTGTTTTATTGAGTAAACGTTTATTTTAGTTTTAAATTAAAAGTAACAGTTGTCGCGTAGGAAAGTGGTTCGGTTCTGTACCCAGGACGCCCAAATTAGATGAGTGTTTATAGAATGCCATCCAGCGGGAGATAATGATTAAAAGACTGGTCCAAATTGGAAGCATTTGCAGACGACAAAATAAATGTGACTGAAAAATGGAAGAATTTGATTTGGGAAGGGAAGAAAAAATTGTGGGAAAAGGAGAAAATGCTGGTTACCAGCATTTTCTCCTTTTTCCACAATGTTTTCAAAAGGCTTCTATCTGAGGGTCGTAAAAACCAGGGATTGTGTGGTAAACAGTTAAACCCTCTTCTGTCAGAGCATGGTTCTTGAATGGGCTGTTGCCAGATCTATATGATCTCGGGGCTCCATGTTTATTGCTTCATCCTTTACCACACAGCCAAATTCGGGACTCGTCCATATTGAAAGAATGTGTGGCGTGCAACACGTGAAAAGGAGTATCGGTCATTTGCGTTAAGTGTTGTCTCGGATCAGCCTGGGCAGTCCGCGTAGGCTGATCCGAAACGACAATTTCCGTTTTTACGTAGATCTAGTTTTCTGTTTTGCACAAGTCTACTGTAGCACAAAATCTATTATTATACTGCAAAGAAATTTCTCGTGATCTAATTGGTTAACCATCCTCGGATACCCCGGGTCTCCCTATTTGCTACGCTACATCGACCCCTGGGACAATTGACTAATAAAACTTTGAATCAGCCGCCGAAAATCGATACGAAACGTCATAGCGTACAGCCCACTCGCCCATCACAAAATGATGATGGAACCAATGAAAAGCCAGCATTCGGCTAGCGGTAAAGAGAGGGAAATTCAATTAATTGTCCCAGGGGTCGATGTAGCGTAGCAAATAGGGAGACCCCGGGGTATCCGAGGATGTTGGTTAACATGCCGGGAACATATACGAGTATATCATGTTCCCTGGCAAAAACCACGTAAAGCCAGTTTGCCCTTTGAGTGCCCCGTAAACATCTCTACACGTGCAACACAACATCCAAAATGGCAGCATCGATCGATCACTAGACTGCACATTTATGCACCAAACTGCACGTTTTAGTGACGTCAGTTTTCATTGAATTGACTCACTCGGGTGGGAATTTCTATTTCGTCAGTATACACTATTCGTGAGTTTATAAAACAGAAAAAATTCGCTTAACGCGCTTTGAATGGGTAAAACCTTGCAGTATAATAAATTCGTTGTACGGGCAGGTGGCAGGGGACTTTATTAGTTGTACGGCCAGGTGGCAGGGGACTTGGAAACTTGTTCACGGCTGTGGTAAATCATGTCGCCCCGAACCGAAGGCGAGGTGGCGACATGATTTACCACAGCCGTGAACAAGTTTCCAAGTCCCCTGCCACCTGACCGTACAACGAATTTATTATACTGCAAAGTTTTACTCTTTCAAAGCGCGTTAAGCGAAATTTTCCTGTTTTATAATTTCACGAATCGAGTATGCTGACGAAATAGAAATTCCCTTCTGTGTGCCCCAATTCAATGAAAACTGACGTCACTAAAACGTGCAGTTTGGTGTATAAATGTGCAGTCTGGTGATCGATCGACGCCGCCATTTTGTATGATGTATTGCACGTGTAGTGATGTTTACGGGGCACTCAAAAGGGAAACTGGTTTTACGTGGTTTTTGCCAGGGAACATGATATTATGTTCCCGGCATGTTAACCAATCAGATCACGAGAAATTTCTTTGCAGTATAATAATATTAGTTGTACGGTCAGGTGGCAGGGGACTTGGAAACTTGTTCACTGCTGCGGTGAATCATGTCGCCCCGAGCCGAAGGCATATACTTTGACTGAGTTTGCAATAACAGATTGCAATATTCACAATATTGTCCATTTTAAAAGGTGTGAATTAAATTCGAATGCATTATTTACACTTGCACTGTGTGTGTGTTTTTTTTTTTTAATTTCCGCTTTTGAGCCTTTAAAAAGATGTCGCCTGCATAACTGATACAGCCATATAAATGTTCACAGAAAGTCCAACTAGAAATGCGGTTCCTCTCCATGGACGTCGGACTGCATTTAGGTAACAAATTGTATGGATAAAACGGGAACCAGCAAATAAGCGGAAGAGGAAGGAAGCTGTGCCAATTTTAGGTTTCGTCATCACATATAGGGAACCAATCAACACAAACGGCAAAACGTTTTCTAGGTCATTCTGATGACATCTATACAAAAGGAAGAGATTTTGAAACAAAATTTGTTCGCATATTAACGATTCAAAATCCTGAACACGGTGTAGATCTATTACAGCTGAAAGGCGATCAAATGAAACATTATTATACTGCAAAGAAATTTCTCGTGATCTGACTGGGTAATATGCCCCGAACATATATATCATGTACACTGGCAAAACCAAAGCAAGGCAATTTTCCTTTCGAAAGCCCCGTATACATATCTACACTGTCAAAGCAACATCCAAAATGGCGGCGTCGATAAAGATTAAAATCAAGATTATACGCCAAGCTGGACGTTTTAGCACGTATTACCAAGGTTTCAGTGACGTCATTTCCCAGTGACGTAAGTTTTCATTGAAATGGGGCACTCTGAAGGGAAATTCTACTTCGTCAGCATAATTATTCTTTTAAACCAAAAAACTGGTAAAATTCCATTAACAAACGTTGGAATGGTATTAAAACTTTGCAGTATAATGAATTCGTTGAACGGACAGGTGGCAGGGGGCATGGAAACTTCGGATCGGGACGACATGATTCACCGCAGCCGTGAACAAGTTTCCAAGTCCCTTGCCACCTGACCGTACAACTAATAATAAACCCACAGACAGCTTTTTTTTTTTCAATTTTCGATGTTTGCTGCGGTAAGAGCAGACAAACGATACGCCACAACATCTGTTTGCCTTGATAAAATCTCGGACAGATCCAACTGGATCACGCCGGGTCAAACAGCAAGTAGGTACGTGAAATCTTAGAAAAATCTTGTGTACACTCATGAGGCCGCATTTTCATCCTGATACTCTAGAATTAGAAAAGCCTTTTGTGCGCTCTGAAGCCATACTTTCTGCATTAACTCTTAAAACTTGGTAAGAATGTTTCTCTTCGTGATATCTCAGACAGATTAAAAAAAAAAGTATGTCAAATCAAAAAGTAGGTCACTGTGTCAAATTCTAGACACAAATTGTGTTCTAGAGGCTACTTTTCCAGCCTGATGTGTTTATCTTCATGACATCTCTGACAAGTATAAAGAATATGTCAAGTAGTAAGTCACATACACGGATGTGTTGTAAATCATTAAAACCAGGGCCCGTATTCATCAACCATTCTTGAGAATATTCTTAGTCTTATTCTCCAATTTTTTCTAAATTTGTAAGTAATACGAATTCTGATTGGCTAAACCGAATGGTTGTGTTACTCACAAATGTAGAAAATTCTGGAGAATACGACAAAGGACGTTCTTAAGAATGATTGGTGAATACGAGCCCAGGATCTCTTAAGCTTTACTCAGGTCAGGGATTTCGGTCAAATGACCCTCTTTTTTCAGAGAGACAGTGAGAGAGAGAGAGAGAGATAAACAGAGAGACAGAGAGAGACAGACAGACAGAGAGAGAGAGAGACAAACAGAGAAAGAGCAATACTTGCAAAGTTGCCTCACCTTCGGACTCGTTCGACTTCACTATCTGTCGTAATGGTTGGTTTAAGCCCTCGACTTCCATAATCCTCTGGGTTGACAAACACCTGTCAGAATACAAGATAAATATTTGTTGTACATGTATTTTTTTAACCTCAGTCATTTTCTTATGAGTGGAATTTGATTAAATGACAGTAGCTCAAGGTTACCAACATTTTTTTGTAGGTGCAGCTTTACTTAATTACAGTACCTCAAAGTAACAGCCATTTTCTTGTATAGATGGAATTTTGTTTAATTACAGAACCTCAATGTTACCAACAATTTCTGGAAGGTACATCTTTACTTACATCTTTACATGAACTCAAGGTAACCGCGATTTTTAGATCAGGACAGCTTTAGTTAATAAGAGAACCTCAAGGTAACCGCCATTTTCTGGTAAGGACAGATGTAGTTTATTAAAGTGTAACGTACTTTCGCCGAGCGGATGCGAACCACGATGATTTATGGATGATACTGTTACAAATTATAAATCATGAAAAATAAATGATATGACGAGCGAACTTAATTTGTATAATATACAGTTTGATTAGAACAATTGTTCACCAGCTACCTGATGGTATGAGCATAATGATTTATATAGAATTTAAGAAAACAGTATAACCTGGGACAATAATCAACGGTAAGAATCAAATACGGTGATTTCTAGACTACCTGTCTATTTGATTTACAATGATTTATGACGATGTACAAAGAAAGATCAATTAACTGGGCCTCGTTTCCTCTTAACTAAACGCAGCTCGTCCCAGTCTGAAACATCTCCAATATACCCAAAATAGACAAGAGTAGAATGACAAGCGCTAATACATTGACTGATAAACGTTTCCCTCATAACCAAGGACGCTGGGCATCAATGGAAACTTAGGACATTATCCGCAGTGATTTTGCCTGTCAAGTCTAAACTAACTCTATTTAATTGGAGTAAACACCTGTAACCTAGCCACCGGATATAGCAGCAAAATATAACCTGTTAATTCGCTTTCTACACTAACACCACGAATTCAACAGCCAGACTGATTGAAATTGACTGAGCAAGCCTCCTTTATACTAGATGGTACAACGCCACCTAGTGGGCAAAACGGCAAGTTAAACATGTTTCAATGAGCGCCCACAGGAAAGATTGTAATACTTAATCTAATAAGCTTCAAAATGACCTTGAGTAACAAAAGTGTGGTTTTCAGTATTGCCTAGCAACTACCCGATGCGAACGGAACACAGTAATCCATATGAAAATCTACAAGTATTTTCATTACAAAAGTACCCCAAGCTAACCGCCATTTTCTATAAGGACAGCTTTAGTATCTCAAGTTACTGCCATTTTCTACTAAGGAAAGCTTTGGTTAATTAGAGTATCTCAAGGTTACCACTATTTTCCGTACAGGTGCTCTGGCCGCCGCGATATAACTGAAATAATGTTGAAAACAGCGTCAAAAACCATACATAAATCAATCAACCCCGTGTCATAGATCATAACTCAATTGAATTATCACAGCACTCACGTGTTTGCCTATCCTATGCCGTACGGTCCACAGGCTCATCAAAGTTGTTTTCAGCAACACAGCACTGGAATAAAATGCGAATTTCGCGATAACTTCATCCTCTAAGTCTAAACTGAACGCCATATTGTACAGGTTAAATATTGTATGAATAAAATAAAGCCAATTTTACCCTTCAGTGACTTGGCCGTCTATGTTATCGTGGGTTTTTGATCGTGCTACACATTTTTTCCTAACCGTTCCGCAACATGATTACGTGTACACGATCTTTATTCCGCCTTACTGAAAATATTATCTTTCGACCATTATTCACCTTCTCGGCGCGCCCATAAGCGAAGGTAGGCGCTTTGCAGGCGGTATAGAATCAAGATCAGACCGCACAGATCGTGCAGTCTGATCTTAGATCTATACCGCCTACATCTTTATTCTAGCGTGTAAGATGAAAATGTATATCATATTTCTCTCAGTTAATTTCTTGCATCACAGTGATTTAACACTTTACCACACAATCCCGACTATTAACGACCCCGAGAAAGAAGCCCTTTGAAAACACTGTAGGAAAAGGAGAAAATGCTGGTGACCAACATTTTGTCCTATTCCCATAATGTTTTCTACCCTTCCCAAGACACTTTTAACTTTTGAGCCATACTTACATTTTCGTCTGCAAATGCTTTGAATTTGGACTGGTCTACAATTGTGTAGTTTGGTAAAGATTTAAAGGTGGCCCTTCAGATTTTGGGACGAAAATTTAACAAGAATACAAAAAAATCACCCTTATACTCCAATAGCCTTATGATTTTCATTCATAACACCTCAGCAGTCGAAAACCATCCGACAAAACGAGAAATTAGAGATTTACTACAGCCCAGTTCGTTACCGACGGAAAACACGGTCTATTTTTAGATAAGCAACTCGCTCATTTACACACCGAAAATATACAGACGAAGATTCAAACATAGCGTCCGAAGAAGACATTATGGAAAATAATTACATTTTTGTCATTTTATAAAATTTCAGAGTCATTAGTCACGTGCCAGTCACTTAACTTTCCCACAATGCCTTTTTTTATTTTTGGCGGGAAATCTAAAAATAGCTTAACAGGCTACGTAGCCTTTTAAGGGAATACCATAAAAAAAAAAATGTTTTTTGTAATTTTATGATTCTTAATTATTGATGATTTGTATTGTTTTTTCATATAAATTTCAGTGATATCTATATTTTTTTATTTGGTGGGACGTGAAAATTCTAGATACCCACCTTTAAACCTTATCTTGCAAAAAAAAGTGAAATAAAACCTTTAAGTCGATAGTAAAATCCCAAAATTTGCTATTTCAAGGGTATATTTTGAGGAAAAAAGTCTCCTCACCGGACAGCGTAGATCCAAGATTAGACTGCACGTTCTGTGCAGTCTGATCTAGATCTGCACTGTTCGCAAAAAGTCCTCGAGTCGTGCTTAGCAACCAAAGGGTTAACACCACTAGTGATTGTAATTATGGTATTGTCATTGGTGACGATAAAGATCTAGTTTTAGAACGTTTGCCGGTGTAATGCAGAGGAATGACCCTTAAACCAGTCCAGTATCGTCGAGTTAATATGTTTGGCAATGAACGAGTCTTTACCAAACGACAAAACTTTAGACTGGTCCAAATTGAAAGCACTCAAATGCAGACGACATAATAAACGTAACTCAAAAATTGAAATTTGTTTCCTGCAGGGTAGAAAACATAGTGTGAAAAGGAGATATGCTGGTTCCCAGCATTTTTCTCCTTTTTCCACACTGTTTTATAAGGGTTCAATCTCAGGGACGAAAAAAAAACGGGGATTGTTTGGTAAGAGGTTAACCGAACCCCTTACTGAACAATTCCTTCTGTCGATGACCCTGATTAGATCAAAGTACTGAAAGTACTCATGGAAGTCGATTTTAGAATTAGATTGAGTAAATGAAGAAATCGTTCCCCCTGGTCTGAAGGTGCGTTCAATTTGGATGTGACCAAAAGTTTCTCCTCATGTGCAGAGTGAAAAAAATTGTCAACAAAACTCAATACTATTTAAGATGAAACAGTTAAACAAAAAGAAGAACAGAAACAAAGCTTCTTTTTTTTTTCACTTTAATTTGAAAGAAGTATCATCTTCTCGTAACATGAATCGAGTACCACAACAAAATGAATATTATGTAAAGGGAGTTGAAACAAGTAAACAGTATATTTTGTGAATAAACACCTCCATCTCAAGCAGGACATGTCAATACCCTTTCGTATACAATGACGACTTTTGACTACTCTTGGAGAGAAGCAGCTTGAAAATATTGTGGCAAAAGTAGAAAACAATTGAATACTAAGTGTTACATTCTTATCCCAGTGCTTTGTCTCAATTAAGACCTGTCAAAAAGGCTCGCAAAAAGACTAGGAAGTTTAACCCATTACCACACAATCCCTACTTTTGACGCCCCTGAAAAGGAAGCCTTTTGAAAACATTGTAGGAAAAGGAGAAAATGCTGGTAACCAGCATTTTCTCCTTTTCCCACAGTGTTTTCTACCCTTCCCAGAACCAATTTCAATTTTTCAGTCACCTTTATATTGTCGTCTGCAAATGCTTTCATTTTGAACCAGTCTAAAATGTTGTCGTGTGGTAAAGAGTTAACTTTGAACTGCATAAAAAAGAAAATGTGGCTTTTATTGAATAATATTTCAAGGATCAAAACAAAAATCTCATATTTTTCTTATATTTTCGAAACATCAAATTAAGTAATAATAGCTTGTAAAGATCTTTCTGATATTTTTTTTAATTGTATGCCCTTGTAGTATGATGAACATTGAAAATATATTTTAATACTTCAGCTAGAGTATATTCTCATACTGTTAAATTTGTTTAATGCAGAGAATACTTCTAAGACAAATTTAGGACCATACCACTTGTATAAAGAGAAATAAATGGCCCTTGAATCAAAACTTAACCCATAGCCAACTAGCCCGCTTTTTAAAGTTGTTCGGTATATTTTTGAAAACACTGTGTCCAAAGGTAAAAATGCTTGCGACAAGCATTTTCATCTCTGCTGATGCTTTGAGTTGCAAATAAATGAAAGTAAAAAAAGCTCAAAATCTTATACTTGATGATGATTTTTAAAAAGAAAACATGAGTACATGTATTTAGCCAACAACTTGCACACTATGTCAAAGGAATCTACAGATAAACACTGGTACATTGCAACACAATGCTTTCTTCATATAATCCAAATAGTGTCTCTTTCCAATAATGTTTATATTTATCCTTTCAGTACCTTTTCCACTTTTTTGGCCGTTTTTTGAATTGTCTGCTGAAATCTGGGACAATTTAATTTTTGTCTGCTAGTAACTATTTATTAAACAACAAAATTTTAGACTGGTCTAAATTGAAAGCACTTGCAGACAACAAAATAAAGGCAACTCAAAAATTAAAGTTTTCTTTCAGGCAAGGCGGAAAACACTGTGGAAAAAGGAGAAATTACTAGTAACCAGCATTTTCTCCTTTTCCAACAATGTTTTCAAAAGCCTTCTATCTCAGGGTCGTGAAAACCAGGGATGATTTGGTAAAGGGTTAATTGGTTAAAGAACAGGCAAATATAGTAAGATACAGCATGTAAACATAAAGGTAGTGGCAAAAATATAATGAACATGTACCAAAAAGTAATCAAGTGAAAATATATACACAAAAACCTGACTAGCCAGATGATGTGCATGTAAAATATCAATCTATCACTCTATCTACATAAAAAAAAAATTAGTCTTGAAAAGATTTGCAAACAAGAAATGAACTTTTGCTCAAAGTGTGCAGTAGCCTTTTGAAGAAAGAAAACATGGTGACCAATGGAGTAAATATGCATTACAAGCACTTTCTCGTATACCGAAAATGTTTCCGAAAGCATTCTACCTAAAGTCTGTAAACTAGAGGCGCTTGAGCGCCTGTATTGCTCCACAGGCCTGATTTTTCTGTAACGGTGAAGAGAAGTTTTTAACAATTACCATTCATTCCTGCATTTTCGGTCACTTTAAAAGAAAAAAAGCTATGAAAACGTGAGAAAAGAAGAAAATAAAAGTAACCTGCATTTTCTTAGTTTTACACAATAATTTCTACCCTTTTTGATACAAGTTTTACTAATTTGAAGATTTATTATGTTGTCTGCAACATCTTTCAATTATGGCCAGTTATAAAAATTTTGTCTTCTGGTTATAGTTAACTCATTACCAAATGACAACATTTTAGGGTTGTCAAAATGGAAAGCATTTTGTAGATGAAAAAATAAAAGTGACTGAAAATTTAAAGGTTGTTTTGTGAAGGGTAGATAACATTGTGGGAAAAGGTTACCAGCATTTTCTCCTTTTCCCACAATGTTTTCTAAAGTCTTCTTTGTCAGGGATCAGTTTGATTGGATAACAAAATGCCTTATCACAACAGTGAAGCCCTGTCCCTCTTTGTACTAGGTCACCAGTAGGCCAACAAACCTTTACCAGAACTAATCAAAGTGTAGAGGTTCTCTTGTTTTATATGAAAAGGATTATAGATTATGTAAAGCAACCATCTTTAACTCTTTACCAAACGACAAAATTTGGGATGTGACCAAACTGAAAGCATTTGCAGACAACAAATTAAACATTGATGATGATTTCTCTCCTTGATAGAGTAGAAAACACTGAGGGAAAGAGAGAAAATGCTGATTACCAGCATTTTCTCCTTTTCCAAGAGTGTTTTCTAAAGACTTCTTCTTTAGGGTAGTTAAAAGTCAGGACTGTATGGTAAAGACTTACCAGCATAGGAACTAACCTCCAACAGAACAATGAAATCAAAATGAATAGTATGAGAGAAGAAATTTTTCAAAGATTTTACTTTATACGATAAAAGGAAAATGAGTCTCCCATAAAAGCCATGTTTTTTGACGGATCTTTTTTTTTAAGGAATTCTGTAGACCTCTATCTAAGGAACATTCCTGCAAAGAAATTATGCTATCCAATTAGCGGTTTGGGAGGAGAAGATTTTTAAAGGTTTTTTACTTTGGTTGCCATGGCAACCAGAATGGTTGCCATGGCAACCAGAATTATTCATGGAACACAATTATTTGAAGGAATTTGAAACAGGACCACCTAAGGAACATTCCTGTAAAATTTGGTAGAAATCCAGACCATAGTTT
The DNA here is from genome assembly GCA_943736015.1 of Tridacna crocea. Lineage (NCBI taxonomy): Eukaryota > Metazoa > Mollusca > Bivalvia > Cardiida > Cardiidae > Tridacna > Tridacna crocea. The sequence goes on along the minus strand of OX031057.1, from coordinate 55,683,158 downwards.
CTGAGGAGAAGTTTTTTTAAAGAAAAAGTTTACGGATGCACGCACGTAAACATCTTCTTTTGTAGAGATTAGTCGGAGTCTGCACTGCTGTAGTTTAGTGCTTTACGTAGTCGCTCTTAACGATGGTGTACTTGTTTTCTGCAATGTATGCCTGCAACTCCCCTTCTACTTGGGAGGATGGCTCCTGGAAAGTCTGAAAAAAAAAAAAGCCATTGAAATTAAAAAAACAAAAAATGAATTTAATTTTGAAAATCAAACAAACAAGTTAGTATGAAATTCCCACACAAAAAAAAATATTCTGGGCTATTTTTCACACATAATTTGTGTTAAAAGCAGTTAACATTACCAAACAACAATATTTTAGGTTTGCCCAAATCAAAAGCATTTGCAGACCAAAAAATAAAAGTAACTGAAAATTTGAAATTTGTTTTGTGGAGGGTAGAAAACATTGTGAGAATGTTGGTTACCAGCATTTTCTCCTTTTCCCATACTGTTTTCTAAAAGCTTCTTTCTTAGGGTCGTCAAAAGTAGGGATTCTGTGGTAATGGGTTAACTATGTTTCCTAATAATCAGCTGCAATATGCATTAGCAATGTAAGGATTTTCTGCAGTATCTCTGCACTTTTCTTGATCTATGCCCATAGGAATTAGAATTTCTGGTGATAATGGAAATATATAATTTGAGTCACAGTTACTTTGAGAATTTTAGAGAATCACAGTGGTTCTATTATTTTCAATAGCAAATGACTGAGGAAACAAGTGAGTCAAGATAGCCCTATTTCAGTCTCCTGAAAAAGAATGTTGAATTATCATCAATGCTGATACACCAATAAGAATGCCCCAACATGTTAGTAAACAAACGGCATAAGATCAATCTTTTTCCAGATCTTACGTTGGGCCATGCAAGGTCTGAAAGAGATTAACTCATTACCCAAATGACAATATTTTAGGCTTGTCCAAACTGAAAGCATTTGCAGACCAAAAATAAATGTGAATGAAAATTTGAACTTTGTTTTGTGAGGGGTAGAAAATATTGTGGGAAAAGGAGAAAATGCGACTTACCAGCATTTTATCCTTTTCCCACAATGTTTTCAAAAGGCTTGTTTCCAAAGGTCGTCAAAAGTAGGGATTGCGTGGTAATGGGTTAACTTGAGGACAATACTGTCAAAAGTTTAATTATCCTTTTACATCTTAGTGATTCTGTTAAAGATACTGAAAGCCAGTTTGTGACATTGCTTTTCTGGGCTTTGTCAAATAGAACTTCAGGCGCAACATGTAAATGTGCTTGTGCTAATGGTGAACAGACACACAATAGTCAAAATACCAACCCATCACAACTGTTCACCATGAGCACTAGGGATAACCTGGGAAGACTAGAGTGGATTTAATACCTTAATTTCAGTCTTTGTTTTGGTTGACACTGACATCTCATCTCTGTATGTATTGACAACAATTGTTAGCTGTATGTATTGACCCATTAGGTTCTTTGAACTCATCTCCCTCCACTCCCTCCAGAGTATCACCTTTAAGTCATCTGTGCCATCTTGAGATCTTAACTGTCTTGACCTGGACGTCTGTCCCTCTGACCTGCACAATCTTCACAATCTCTTCCTAAAACAGATACAAAGAAATATAACCAAATGATAGCCATACAAAAATCTGAACAGTATTTAACTTAACATTCTTCTTTTATCAAAGATGCATATTGTAGATTGATGCAACATCAAGTTATTGTCCAAAGAATTGAAGAGGGCCTTGATTGTCTAAAATTACCCACCTTACTGTTGAGCAATTTTTTCTTTAACAAAAACGTTTTTCAAAAATCTTTTCAAGGGTCAATTTTACCTCTTATGCTGCTGATTTCCCAGAATAGACTATTCCAGATTTGCTTCCGAATTTCAGTCACTGTAAAATTTGCCAACAGTGCAGACCAACATCAGACTGAATGGCTATGCAGGTTGATCATTGGTCTACACTATTAGCAAATATGACTAATGTTGCAATAGGCAAGATAGGGATTATGGCTTCCCGTTAAGCTCAGCCCGCATTTCTTTAGCTTAACTGCTTTATCCCATTTGAAAGCATCATGCTAACACATACAAACCAGGTCTAACCCCTTTACCAATGGACAACATTCTAGCCTTGTCCAAATTGAAAGCAGTTGCAGACAACAATTTCAATCTCATTATCTGAATCAAATGCTGCAATTGTTCTTATGACATAGTAGAAAATATTGTGGGAAAAGGAGGCTTCTTTCCTTGGGGTGTCAAAATTCATCACTGAGTGGTAAAAGGTTAAAGAATGTTTCACATCTTTTGTAGATGATAAAATATTGGTTTTAATGTTCAATCAAGGATCATAATCATTTCAGACAAATCTCCCTGACTGTGGCAATTGTTAAAAGCTAAAGTAGTCCGAACAGACATATCTAAAATGGTTTGCATTCTGCATCAACTCAACAGTGCCACTGGTTACCTTTAACTCTTAAGACTACCAAACAATCCCGACTTTCAACGATCCTGAGACAGAAGCCTTTTGAAAATATTGTAGGAAAAGTAGAAAGTGTGGGTAACCATCATTATCTCCTTTTCTCATAATGTTTTCTATTCTTCCCTAAACAAAATTTCAATTTTTGAGCCACATTTATTATGTCATCAGCATGGCTTTCAATTTGGACCACTCTTAAATTTTGTTGTTTGGGAAAGAGTTAACTCATTTCCAAATGACAAAATTTCAGACTTGTTCCAATCTAAAGCATTTGCAGACGACAAAATAAAGGTGACTGAAAAATTGAAACTTGTTCTTGGAAGGGTAGAAAACACTGTGGGAAAAGGAGAAAACGCTGGTTACCATCATTTTCTCCTTTTCCTACAGTGTTTTCAAAAGGCTTCTTTCTCAGAGGCGTCAAAAGTAGGGACTGTGTGATAATGGGTTAAGCACACATAATGTACAGCCTTTTTACCTATGCAAACACAATTTTCAAAAAACCTTTTATATCAGATTTGACTCTTTACCACACAACACAATTCAGACCGATCAAAATTGAAAGAAATTCCAAGAGACATAGTAAATGTGGCACAAGTAATAAGATTTGTCAGTAAAGGATAAGAACACATTATGGGAAAAGAAGAAAACATTGGTTACCAGCATTTTCTCCTTTTCCCACAATGTTTTCAAAAGCTTTCTTTTGTTCGGTTTTGCATGCATATTCATTTAGTTTTTTATTTTTCAATATTAATGTTTAACCCTTTTCTCTACAGAAGCAGGTATCAATTTTGCAAGATACTTGCCAGCTAAATTGAATGAATCTACTAAATATTATGTCAATTAACTTCAAAAACTTTAATACCTTGACACTTTTTGTATACATTTTTTATGGTATTCCCTTAAAAGGCTACGTAGCCTCTTAAGGTATTTTTAGATTTTGCACCAAAAATCAAAAGAAGCATAGTGGGAATGTAAAGTGACTGGCACGTGACTAATGACTCTTAAATTCCGTAACATAACAAACATGTTATTTTCCATAAACTTCTTCAGTCGCTGTGTTTGAAGCATCATTTGTGTATTTCCAGTAAGTGAGTGAGCAAGTTGCTCATCTAAAAATAGACCATGGTTCCCGTCGGTGTTGATCTGGGCCGTAGTAAATCTCTAATTTCTCTTGTTGTCGGATGGTTTTCGACTACTGGGATTTTATGAATGAAATTTAAAAGGTACTGGGAGTATCAGGATGAATTTTAATATTTTTGTATAAATTTCGTCCAAAAATCTGAAGGGCCACCTTTAAGTGAAAGTACAAAAGTTGCAATACTTTTGACTGAGCCAATTTAATGATTTAAATGCATATATATGTTAGATCCAGGTTGACAGCATTAAAGTCAAAATTAACTATATGAAAGGTGAAGAATAGATCACCATTTTATATTTTTCCAACATTTCAATATACTTTCACCTTAGGGCTGCAAAATCCTAGTGCTGAAAGGTAAGTTTAAAAGATTATAAAGGTGTAAGATTTATTACACAAATGCAAACCATGTAAACTCACGTTAGGAGAATGGGCCGAAATTGTAATGGGACGAAATTGTAATGGGACGAAATTGTTATCGGTCGAAATTTCCAGTCACTGTAAGGACTGTTGACATTTGGGATTCGTTGAATATTCTTCTTCGACGAAGAGCAATACATTCAACTAGTTATGGCAGCAAATGGAATACAAATCATTCATATTTATATACTAATGTAGCCTTCTGAAACGCAGGCGTAAAGCTTTCACGAGCTTACAATCAATCAAAATTGCGACTGTAATCTTTATAAACAACCACTGACCTACTTCGTTTCTAAACAATACTTAAGGAAGGACGTACATGTAATGTCCTTCACGTTTAAAACAAAAGCACATTTCAAAAAAGAAAAAAAAAATACATTGCACTTTACCTTTGCAGCCTTGGGTTTGTTCAGATCAAATTGTGACTTGCTTCCTTGCGTTTCACTCGCCGCCGTTTCAAAGCTGTGGTGTGGATGAGTCACGTTGCGCGTATGAATAAATTAGGTTACTAGCTATTCAACACTTCAGACATTCAAGCAAATATTTGTTGAAAATGTAAATGCCTTGAAAAATAAACGTGTAACAAACCAATAATTTTTTAGGTAAGAATATTAATGATGCGTTTTTAACGAAAGCTATTCGTTATGTGAACATGGGTCCGAGTGACATATCATTCATAAAATAGTGCCCGATTGGTAATCGTAACATCTCGGCCGATTTGATGGCTCTGGTGTCACACCTGTGGTTTTTGGCCATATTGAAAATAGAGTGAAATTGGCCATCTTTGAAGCCTCACAGATCGCTTAATGGCAAAAATTTTGCTTTCCCGTCTCTTGCTGTCTAAAGTACGTCCATAGCCCTTCGAAAAAATGCATTAAAAACAACATGTCAACCGATTGCGTTTTTCGCTAAATCTCAAAAACAACGGGCACCCTAGAATTTTCCCTCTCAAAAACACCTGTTCACCGCCATGACCCCAATTTTTTTATCCTCTAGTGACACAAAATGGTCCACTCAATATACAATAAAAATACATCTAAGTGGTCCCCCAATGCCTATATTTGAAGCAAATCTAAATTATATACCACCAAGCCTTCTTAGCCCCATACAACAGTGCAACAAAAGTGCTGCTGTAAATTTTCACTTGTGACTACTACGAACCGGAAGCAGTCCAGCAGTGGTGCGACATCCTCTCAACACCTGAGTAATGCCGAATGGCTAGATTCGTCCGCATTCATATAAAAAAAGATATAGGATCTGTGTATTAACATATATTAAGATTTGATAATTATTCATTGAAATGTCATAACAGTTCAAAGAAAATATCTGTTTAGTGAAATAGTTTGACTTATTTCATTTTTTATCTGAAATTAAATCGTTTTATATGTTTAAATGCTTGAATTTCATAGAACTTTTTTTTCGCTGGTTGAATATTGGTGTTGTTGGGTGATTTCCCAAATGCCTGAGCGTTCACATAGGAAGACCGATTACTGACGTAATCGACTTCCAAAAATCATTTGAACAATTTAACGGTAAAAGGAGAATATGCTGATAACCAACATTTTTACCGATCGCTTCGTCCTGGGTTTTCGTTCCAAAACCAATTCGTCCCATGGCTTGTTCATCCCATGATTGCGCGCTTTTCTATTTGATTGAGCATGGATATTTATATATCGAATAATTGATTGTAATATAGGGAATTAAATGTCAACAACCAAGGATGTTTCAAAATCATAGTTTTCCAGTATAAAAGGGAGACACTTAATACACAAAAATCCTAAAATTGTCATGAGTACTCTCCCTTGAACAAAAAAGTATTCATTTGCCCAGAAAGTTGACTTTCAGGCCAATTTGTGAATAAAGATTTCTCTTTTTCAAATAATTTATTCCACACAATTGCTTCCTTGACAAATACCACTTCAGTGTTCTCAACGCTTTGATGTACTACTACCTTGAAAGTTCATTTTCACCTTTTTAGCAGGCTAAGAGTCAATATATGGCACGATCTAGACTGTGATAACCCAGTCTGTCAAGCCCCCTGTCTGATAAACATTGGGTAGATTTTAACCCTTTACTAAAGGAGCATCATTTGGACTTATCAAATCCCATAGCGTTTGTACATATTATAACTTAAATTTGATGAAATTAATTGCATTTTTCTATGAAAGGATATATAGAAAACATTGTTGGGGAATGGAGAAAATGCTGGTAACCAGCATTTTCTCTATTTCCCACAATGTTTTCCCACAAGGTTTCTTTAAAAACTTTCTGCTTCAAGGTCGGTTAAGACCTGGGGATTATTTGGTAAACGAGAACGCACTGAATTATTTTATATCAGGGACAAAATGGCGAGCACGTTCGGTGTGGAGGATGAGGTGTTGGCGAAATTCGCGTTTTATTCCAGTACTGTGTTGCTCAAAACCGTGTTGATGAGCCTATGGACAGCAAGACATAGGATACCCAAAAATGTGAGTACTGTGAGATTTCAATGTCTGGTCGCTCACTGTTTTTACCAGAGGGAAAAATAAGTTCTGTTGCCTTTGACGGTTGTTTACGGTTCGCTCCCTCTGTCTGTCCCTTAGGCGCTTGTTTTCCATACTTTTAAGTTTCAAAACTTCCATTTATTTCTGCATATAATAAATAACTAGCAGGTTTCGTTGCAGCCATGTTTTACAGCAACGGAAGCTCGTTGACTGGTGTCTGATATCTTGAGACAAAACATCGAAAGATATATATAGGCATATGTTAAGGGCACATGTTCTGTGGAGCCTGTGATGACATTTTTATTAAACTGTGTAGATATAAGGAAATTATTTGGGGTTATATTTACACACATATATATGAGATGGCGTAGAGTTAAGCAAATATTTACTGAAATCGAAAAGTCATGCAGTTTAGTGAGATTTCTTTTCAAACTTGATGCTTGTTTACCTAGACTGCGTGTGCGAATTTCCTGCGTATGCAGGTTAGTGAAATGATGCCATTAACTTTACATATAAGACTATTACGCAAAACCAACTTCAGTAGCTGTTCTTTAGACTCGGATTTGTGGATAACAAAACAGACAATCTTACGTCCCTTTAACATCAATCTGCGCAGACTATCCAAGATCGATACTCTTTTTAATTCTGGTTAAATTTCTGCGTGTCAAAGGAGCATGCTTTCACATAATCTAGTCGGTTTTTGTAGACAAAATAAGCCATGTTTGGAGACCACATATATGATATAATGCTTTGTATACAAAGATGTATAAATACTCCGTTTTCCAAAAGTACCCCTTAATATATTTTGACCAAAGCCTTACAATTTTCATTCATTAAATCCCGGTAGTCGAAAACCATCCGACAACAAAAGAAATTAGATATTTACTACAACCCAGGTCGACACTGAAGGGAAACACGTTCTATTTTTACATGATCAACTCGCTCATTTACATACCGGAAATATACAGACGAAGCTTCAAACACAGCGTCCGAAGTTCTAGACATTATAGAAAATAATTACATGTTTGTTATGTTATGGAATTAAATAGTTATTAGTCACGTGCAAGTCACTTAACATTCCCACAATGCTTTTTTTTCTTTTGGCGGGAAATCTAAAAATAGCTTAAGAGGCTACGTAGGCTTTTAAGGGAATACCACCAAAAAATTTTTTTTTTGTAATTTTATGATTCTTAATTAGCTCTACTGATGATTTGTATGGTGTTTTTATATAAAATTCATTGACACATATATTTTTTAATTTGGTGTGATGCGAAAATTCTAAATACCCACCTTTAAACTTATCTGCATCATAGTGTCGATCCCGGTCAGCCTGTGCATCAGTCCGTACAGGCTAACTTGTGTCGAAACTTTACCTTTTGGTCAATTTTTTGCAATTCAAAAGAACACATACATGGAAATGCTAACTGTTTTCATGATATAATCAAACACCATTCAATTAATCAACGACTGCTTCTTTCCCCTGAGTCCACATGTGTCCAGTTCTAGCTACCCCAAGTTAATATGGCGGTGATTACGTATGACAATGAGCAGAATGACAGTATGGTTCTGGACTTTCTCAAATATGAAATCATTTGCAGAATTTTAATTGAATGTGTCTCATATGAGTGGACTTTTCTCTGAAAGGACAAAAACACTATAGAAAAAGGGGAAAGGTTACCAGCATTTTCTCCTTTTTCCCCTTCAATGATTTTAAAGATCTTTCTCGTGGTCTTTAGAAGTGGAGAATGAAAATTTGTCAAAGGCTCTGTTTCAAGCAGACAGCGTTTTTTTTTTTTACTTTGAGGTGCAACAAACATGTTGACGAAAAGAGAAATTGTTTTTTCGTCGAAAGAACTTCTCCTTTGTCAATGGGGGTGGGATTGGGGGAGGGGGGTGGGGGGGAGTCCATCAAACGTTGTTTTGTGGTGTTCGTGGTGCCTGGACCTGCAGCCTAATCTTGATTTTTGCCGTTCTCAAAAACCCTTGAAGCATTTGGCAATGAAAGGGTTAAAACCGACTTTACATATTTACATAGATAAGACTCAAGTGATCGTAAAACGTTCTCGATTAAACATGTCCTGGATTTTAAACTATCTCCTTGTACAGGCATGTTTCAGGGACATCAGCAGCATTCGAAAGCACTGTCAATATCACTACTCGTTTAATTGTTTCCATTTGTGATAATATCATCTCAGCCCTTACGCTGCAATGAACGTTTCACTGACTTTTTGTGATCAGTGTAGATGAAGATTAGACCGCACAGAACGTGTGGTCTGCTCTTGAATCTATACTGTCCGATTAAGAGATATTATTCCCCAAAACATAACTTTAGAATAGCAATATTTTGGGTTTTACTATCGAATTGAAATTTTAGTTATTTCGCAGGCAAGGGTTAACTCTTGAAACTTGATTAACCCTCCACCACACAAGCCCTACTCTTGACGACCCTAGGAAAGAAGCATTTAGAAAACATTGTGGGAAAAGGAGAAAATGCTGGTTACCAGCATTTTCTCCTTTTCCCACATTGTTTTCATTCCTTCACAGAACAAATTTCAAGTTTTCAGTCACTTTTATTTTGTCGTCTGTAAATGCTTTCGATTTGGACAAGCCTGAAATATTGTCCTTTAGTAATAAGTTAATGATTTTTTTATTTCTTCCGGAGGGTCGAACAATACCTTTCGATAGAGTAACAGATTGATCGCTCGGATAGGACAAACATAATTACAGACTCGTACATATTGACAGTAATTTTAGCCAGACCGACAGAGTTCTCTTTCTTTGAGCACTGTAATGCATAAATACTCGTATGCATAAGTGGAAAAAATTAACAAGTCTCGCGAGACAGAGCGATAGTACCATGGGTCATTTCACTACGTAGAGGAATGACCCGGATCATTTTTCTACGTAGAGAAATGACCTCAGGCTGTCTTCTGGGATCATTTCTCTACGTAGAATAATGACCCGGGTCATTCCTCTACGTGATGAAATGTCCTCTGGGGTCATTTCTCTACGTAGAATTATGACCAGGATCATTCTTCTACGACGTGAAATGACCCATGGGTCATTTTGTAGGGGAGGGTCATTTTTCTTCATTACACCAGGACCTACACGGTGCCCTATCGTTAACCAACCCATAATGGGAAAAGAACATGACAGATGAAAGCCTTACTATAGCCACGCTCTGACTAAATAGGGGCTTAATGCATCTCATTGATATGTGATACCATGCAAGTTATCACATGACCGTCAATACGTAAAGTCCATTCAGTCTAACAATCAACAGAATTATTAGTCAGATCAGCCCGTGCGAACTGTGCAGGCTGGCATAGGTCCATACTTTTTGCTAATACAATAATATTCCTTTTCACATGTATGGCTTAAATCTATTATTGTCGTTACAGGTGTTTGCCAATCCCGAGGACTACGCAAGTAGAGGAATTAAACCGACCGTTACGTCAGATCCTGGTGTGGAACGAGTAAGGAGGTGATGCATCTTTTAGACTGTTTCTCTCTCCCTCTCTCTGTCTGTATGTCTATCTGTCTGTGTGTCTATACATCTATCTTATTTCTTTGCTTTCGAAATTAGGACGAAAGCTCTTTTTTTTTTAAGTTCCTATCCTGCTCGGCTGTAGTTTTATAGAGCCTTTCCCAAAGAAGCACAATCGAAAGTCAGCGCTACAAATGTGGTTCCATGGACCACTGAAACCATTAGTCTATCGCGGAAAAACAAAGTTCTGATTGGTTGATCATAGGTCTCTGTTACTAAAGATAGCATATCTGTAACAATGTTATTTATATACGATATACAGCGGATACGCCAATGTGTGACCAGCCGATATAGCTCAGTATAGGTAGAGTGTTGGACTTGTGAACACAATGTCTTTGGTCACTACAGGTTGTGGGTTCGAATCCTCGGATGGCCAACTAAAATTACTAATAGTCTTTTGGATGAGACATTAAACAAGGTCCCGTGTGACGGTGCTATACGCCGAGCAAGTTAAAGAACCAGGAGAAGCTCTCAGCAGTTTCGACCTGTATCCTTGCACTATCCCCCGTAACAACTAACCTTCTTCCGGGGGCGTCGCTCAGATGGGCCACCGGTAGCGACGATAGATAAACGAAAATAACCAACCAACACCAATGTGTTACTTTTAGAAAAAGTGACCGATGATCCACCAATGAGAATTTCAGTGTTACTTAACAAACTAATGGGGATTTAAGAGCCTGCGCTGCATCTAAACAAATGTCTCTGAATCACAAATGCACCACTTTGACGACTGAAGGAGCTCTACTTTTATATTTAACTCTTTACCACACGAGAAAATTTTAGACTGGTCCAAATTGAAAGCATTTGCAGACGACAAAATAAAGGTGACTAAAAAGTAGAAATCTGTGCTGGGAAGGGTAGAAAACACTGTGGGAAAAGGAGAAAATGCTGGTTACCAGCATTTTCTCCTTTTTCCCACAGTGTTTTCAAAAGGCTTCTTTCTTAGGGGCGTCAAAAGTAGGGATTGGGTGGTAATGGGTTAAGTGTTGCTTAACTCTTTACCAAAAACAGCAAAATTTCAGTCTGGCCCAAATTGAAAGCGTTTGTAGACGGAAATTAAACGTGGCTCAAAAACTGAAGATTTGTCGCTGGAAGGGTAGAAAACGTGGGAAAAGGAGAGAATTCTAGTAACTAGCATTTCTCCTTTCCCTCAATGCTTTTTAGAGCCTTCTTGGTCAAGGTTGTTCAAAGTGGGGACAGAGTTGTAAAGGGTAAATGAATAGCACACTGTATGGTACGCAGAGTTCGGGTTAGTTTATACCCTTGTCCAGTCGAATTGGAATGACCTCAATTTTTTTGCACCTACATGGACTTCTGTTTAGAAATACGGTGCATTTGGGATCCAGAAACCTTTGTTTATTGGTTAATAATTGATTTATTTGATTATATCAGCTTTTAAACACAGTATTCATAATCTTGAATCGTTCATGCATTTTTCATGCATTTTTCATCGTACGTTTTCATCATTTTTCTTTTTCAGATGTCATCAAAATGACCTAGAAAACGTTCTGCCGTTTGTTTTGATTGGTTCCCTGTACGTGATGACGAAACCTAACCTGGGCACGGCCACACTTCTCTTCCGGTTATTTGCTGGTTCCCGTTTTATCCATACTATAGTGTACTTGAATGCTGTCAGACAGCCTTCAAGAGCACTCGCATTTATTGTGGGACTTTCTGTAAATGTTTATATGGCCGTATCAGTATTGAGAGCAGCTTCATGTTAACCTATAGACATTGATAACTTTGACTGTATCCATCATTTTTATACTTTTTGAGCTTTTTTATTTCATAAAAATAAAAAGCGAACTGGTTGCCCTAGACTTTCTAAATAGGCGATTAGGATGGCAAGTCATGGTATTCGACGTAAATTAAGTCTAAGCTGATATTCGCTGAACAATCCGATTGATTAGCAAATCAGATGTAAGACTTACAAACTTAGAAAAGAGTCATAAAATTGGCGAGCTTTCAACGACGAAACAATCGTTGTTTGTTTAAATAAATAAATAAATAAATAAATAAATAAAGTAAGGGGATAGCTCTGCATAAGCATCTGTACAAGTTGTAAAAAATGTTTTCGTCTCTGGCTGTAGTTATAGTATGAAGTTAACATCTTCCTCTTTAACTCATTACCAAACGACAAAATATTTGGCTTGTCCAAATTGAAAGCATTTACAGACGATAAAATAAAAGTGACTGAAAATTTGAAATTTGTTTTATGAAGAATAGAAAATATTGTGGGAAAAGGAGAAAATGCTGGTTACCAGCATTTTCTCCTTTTCCACCATGTTTTCTAACGGCTTCTTTCTCAGGGTCGTCAAAAGTAGGGATTGTGTGGTAATGGGTTTATTACGTTCTGAAATACTGGCTTGTAACACTCGAAAAGAAGCATTCGGACATTTGCATAAATTGTCGTCTCGGGCGGCACTTTACGACCACATTACACTTTGTGCTACAGTAGACTTGCGCAAAACAGAAAATTACATTAAAACGGAAGGTGTCGTTTCGGATTAGCCTGCGCAAACTGCCCATTGAATGGGATCAATGGTAGGACACTGTGCGCAAAAATGTCCGAACGCCTCTTTCCGCATGTTGGCAAGCCAATTTCAACCATATAACGGCGGCCAGTGCTGCTATTCGTCCTTTCCCGCGGTTTCTTTTACAGTTGTTTCCCAAAATATTCATCCCAAGCCACTGACTGCTTTCCCACATAACCATTGTAAAAGCTATGATCATCGAATGATCAGAAATGAATCCTGTCACAATAATTATCATTTATCCCTAGATGGATACTAGCTGTACTTGGGGTTCGGATTAGCGACCTTCTGATTTCAAGTCCTGTACATTCACACACAAGACCAGCCCGTATAGCTCAGGTGGTAGAGCGAAGGACGTGTAAAAATCAACTCTCAAGCAATTTGAGGGTGCAGGTTCAAGTCTACGGCTGGTCACATAAACTTGCTTCTACTCTGTTGGATGAAACATTTAACCGGGGTCCCATGATGATACTTTACACCAGCGCGTTTAGTTTAACCCATTACCACATGACAATATTTTAGACTGGTCCAAATTGAAAGCATTTGCAGATGACAAAATAAAAGTGACTGAAGATTTGAAATTTGATTTGTGAAGGGTAGAAAACATTGTGGGAAAAGGAGAAAATGCTGGTTAACAGCATTTTCTCCTTTTCCCACAATGTTTTGTAAATGCTTCTTTCTCAGGGGCGTCAAAAGTAGTGATTGTGTGGTAATGGGTTAAACGTTTTTATTTGACATCGATCGAGAAACAAGTTCTGACAACTTATACTAATATCTCTTGATTCTGCCTTCCGGAAACTACACCTATACTTGTGCCGCATTTGTGGGCATATCAAAAATCCCAAAATTGACACCCGCTCCAGTGTATTGAACTCGGGACCTCACGATTACGAGGTCAACACGCGACCTCAAAACCACATTTGAGCAAGCACGTTTTAGAAATATGGGTAACTATAACCTAATGAATAAAGTCCGTAACAAAGAAACATACGAACAAATGCATGACAGATTTACAGGGACCGGGCATGATTCGAACCCTAGAAAGCCCGGACGAAAGGCCAATACCATAACCACTGAACTAAAAATATATCTCCCCAACGCAGTGGTCAAGTACTGTATTTTAAATCGGGACGGAGCCATGCATGATGGAGTGGTCTCCCCTAACACACCCCATCTTAAAGTCATCATTTATTGATGACTCAAAGCCTTATTAGGCGGAAAGTCCGTTTTTGGACAACAAATGGGATCAATGGCTCAATGGCCAATCCCGGACGAGCTCCCATCTTACGAACAACGTCCGTACAAAGAAACAAATGAACCATTGCATATCTGAAATACAAACCGCAACTGGTGAGATTCGAACCCATGGCTGACAATACTCTCGTTTTTCAAGGTTTAAGAGACCAATACCATAACCACTGAGCCAAAGAAAATTCTCCCCACCGCAATCGCTAGGTACTGTATTTCAAATCGGGATGAAGCCATGCACGAAGGAGTGGTCTCCCGTAACACTAAGGATAGGTTTCGTCTTGCATCTGCTTCCCCCGTAACAAAACCAACAGTCTTTTGATGGCATTGTCCATACTGGCAACTAGTGTTGACGATAAATAAACGATAAATAAACATAAATTCAACTACTTCACACACCAGTTGTAGCCAAGGCAATGGTATTTGATGTTGGAAGAATAGAAAACAGGTAGAAAAGAAGAAAATATAGATTGCTGACATTTTCTTCTGTTCTCACGATGTTTTCGCAGGGTTCTTTATCCGAGGGGATAAAACAGGGCATTGTGTGGTCAATTGTTTTATGTGCTACGACAGAATATTGTAGGAAAAGGAGAAAATGATGGTGACCATCATTTTCTCTTTCCCACAATGTTTTCACAAGTCTTTTTCCTTCTGAGTCGCGTAAAGTCAAGCTTGTGTGGTGAAAGTTAAAATGTGTTTGCATGATATATCTGAAAAAAATGTTGAAAACTTTTTTAATTCTTTAACAGGCACTCCGTGTTTTTAATGAACTGTGAAAGAAGCCTATAGAAAACCTTGTAGGAAAAGGAGAAAATGCTGGTATCCAGCATTTTCTCCTTTTCCGACAATATTGTCTACCCCATCAAAGTCAGAAATCATCATATTAAGCCCCCATTACACTCAGACAAAGACCACAAAGAACGAACTGCGTTCTGAAAACTTGACAAAAGCAGGGAGAGCGGGATGAAATGCAGGAAAAAACACAGTTTTCAAGGTGGCTGTACGTCTTTAACTACGCCTATGCCAGGATGCCACTGCGTCTGACTAGTCCCAGCTAAGTTTTGTCGCGCGGTTGATAAAGTACACACCACGTGGTTTGAACGTACCTTTGCTTTTGCAGAAACGTGGAACGGTTTGGTGGGTTCGCGGTTGTCGTGGTATGAACACAGTATGTACGCAGTGCAATTTTTCCCGTACATACTTGGTTTGTACTTCGTCCATGAAGACCATATTAGTTTAACGCCCTGTTGGTACTTTGTCAATGCCGTTGTTCCCACGTCCTTATTGACTCCTTACTGCGTCCTGATTGGATCAGGTCCTCGCTACGTTTTTTTAACATGTTTAAAATTCACCCACGTCAGGCAAGATAATTAATATCGCATTACCACTGTGTTGTAAGCTGTACGGCACAAAATGTGTAGTCACTTCCAAGATGGCGGACTGTTTACTTGGAGAAAGGTGGGTGTCACATTTTATCATCAATAACTTTTTTTCTTGAAACCTTCGAGACATGATACTTATAATATATTGTGTGGGAATGATGTGGTAAGCCTCGGTGCTATATAGCAAAGAGCCAGTGCCATTATTCGATACGTTATATCGGCGTAAACATTGCCATTGGGTAAAATTTGAATTTGAAGTGAGGAACTTGCATCGTTTTTAGGTATAGAATGGAAAATAAGCTAATGCAGTGGGTGAAGGCTGTTGTTTCTGTAGGTATTCATCACGTGCTTTCCAATGATTACGGTCATTTTTGTGAAACATGTCTAGAAAGACCCGAAAACATGTGTTTTGTATATCTCTAATGCAGCGGTGTAGTCCACATCAACAATTTTACACACAGCGGTGTAGACACGGCGTTTTCTGAACGGTTTAGACACACACATAAGCTTTATATACTGTACGGTTTAGACACGAAATCTGATTTTATCTGTGGTCTAGACATGAACTGCACAGACTTTGGTCTTTTGATATTTGTGTTGCATACCATTTACCTGCTTTAAAAAAACTTTGTCTATCTTATATTCCAGTTGCACGCCATTCACGTGCTACAAATGCTCATTTGGAGGAGATTTAGAGACTCTTGTTTGACACTTCATGGAACAAAAGTAACATCAGGGCTTTTGGAAATACATGTACAATACTATTGTTATCCTGTAATTTCTAAAAGACAAACTTATATCAAATAAGATGCCACGGGAATTATTCATGTTTTGAAAGTGTTTCACTAATCATCGACTGCCTTTCTTTCAAAATATGGGAAATTAAAATTGCTTTGGTACTTCGCGAACGGGTCTGTATATTCACCTACCAGATGTAGCCTGGCATTCAGGCCTTGCATTTAAGTCATTCTAATAAACAAGGTACACAACTACAGCAAAGTCACAGAAATATGTGTTGTTACTTGCCCTTCTTCTGAAATACAGACATTCAGAGCATTGAGAACACAGAGTTTCCATTTTGCAGTTTTACTTGATGATTTTGTTTTAATGAAAAGGTTCTATTTAATGGACTGACACCAGTCTACTACCAGATGTAGTCCGGGGCCAAAAGAAACATTACGCAAACGATAAGAATAAATAAAAAACTTTATGTGATAACTAATCTTGATGGGTAACATTCGATTTTATAAATATAAATCCATGACCCGTATATAATGAAATCAAATTGTACAATGGTAAATTAAAATTGTGAATATCGATCACATGGAATTCCATCTTATGATTTTTCCTTTTGGGGTAAAAAAAACAATAATTACGTAATTTTTACCGCATTTTTTTTCTTTTTTTTTTGATCCCCCATTCCCTGTTAACCTACTGGTCATATTTTACTCGAACAGTGGCACAGAAACTAAAAGCTTTAGAGAGATCCTTATACTCATTTTAAGCCAGTTTTAACTCATTTTGTTTTTATTTTATCAAAATATAGTCATTCTTATATCTTCATGCCAAATATTTCGCCTGACAAGCTTGCTTAGATAACAATCGATAGAAAATGCATTTTGCCGAGTTGCGGCCTTCCATCTAAATAGACTCATCGTTTCTGGTTTTTGAATCGAAGATTTTCGATATCCGTTATACATTCTGGTATATTTGTATAATGATCATACATTGTCTCGTGACTATATTTGACCTTCGCCCTGCGTATACTGAGAAAACAAAAGAAAATGTAGGCTTCTCTGTTGCAGCCTCGATTTTCAGACGGAGGTCGCGGCCTATATGCAAGCAATCTCCGAGCAGAGTTGTCGTTCGTTACTCTCACATACATCTCTGCGATGGACTAAATGACAAGAATCTTGTCAAACCGAGGAAAAGATGTTTTGTTACTCTTTAACTGTTTCGTGTGTAAAATTATAAGGTATACAATGGAAATATGATTCTGGATACATTATAGGTGCGTTCAAACTGATGAATTTACCTGTATACAGTATAAAATGGAACTATTTTTTTTTTCGAGCCTCTTTACTGATCAGAATCTTACGCCAAGTTTAACAAAAATGGCTGCGCCCAGGAATGATGACAACAGTTTTAATACACCTATAAATCTTTGGTTATAAGATTAAAAAACAAGTTATGGTCCTTTAAAAGACATTTAAGCTTTTCAGAAAATCCGTCTTTTTCACATTGCCTACCACTTAGTCAGATTTGCCGTATGCTGTTTCAACAGCACAAAAAGTAATCGATATTGGTCTTTCTTTCACCGGCGTTTGTGTCGCCATTTTGAGTTCTGGTCATGTGACGAAGGTATCGCGTACTGACGGACTACTTTCTGAGCCCACTACAGAGGTGAATGTAATGATCCGGAGTGCATGAGAGTGATATGCAAGTTACACCGTATCCGACTTTAGGTGGAAAGCAAGGATAAATTTCCGTGATGCACTGTCATTGTTTACAGCTTCGATCGTCAGCCAGTTATCTTCCGACCAATGCTCGGTTTCCAACATAAACCTCCGCGTTTCTATTTTTTTTCAGTTCCACCATACCATCCCCAACTTTCAGCTGCAGGTCGAGCAAGAGTTACTCTCCTTGGAACTTATCGATTATCTGGTCCGAAAGGATTTCCGATAACGGCATGTCATATAGGATTCAGAAGGGAAAATTTTTTGATCGACTAAAACACATTTTTCTTCTAAAATGATTAAAATCTATAACGTCGTGAAGTATTCTGTAATATCTCTACTTTACTTCAATATAATTTTAATTCCTGTAGCAAAATGGGAAGTTGCGTCCATTTTGATTTAAAGTTACTGACCCATTCTCCTTCTTATTTCTATATAAAGGTTTAAGAAATTTGCTCTTGGGCCGTTTTTGATGCTAAATAACATAAAAATGAATTGCAAGCAAAAAATCTATAACGTCTTGAAGTATTCTATATTTTGTTGTGATTATGATCAAAGTATTCGTTTACATTTGTGAAATTGAGATCTTGCGTCCATTTTAGTTTAAAAACGACAGTATCGTTAATTTTTGTATAAAAAATGCAGTATCGAGCAAAGTGAGATTTTAAGACTGGGTGAAAAGATTTAGCAACGGATAAAGGGAAGATAAGAACTGATGACATGATAACCTTGTCTGTATTGTTTTGTTAAACCTGGATCCTGTTTTTACACATTGTCCAAATATAAAATTATTGTATTTATCATTTTTATACATGTACGTGTATATTATTTGCATCAGTGAAAACTTTTAAGAGATTTGTAAAAACCATTATTTTCCCAGTATCGTCTTTTTTAATTCTTTTTGGAAAATAATTTCAATTTAGTTAGCATAAATTTCTTTAAATTGCATTTTTTTTTTTTTTCTTTATTTCTAAAGAAGATTGAATTTGTTGTACTATTGGATCATTATAATAATTATGCAGTCAATAGACCAGTAACAAACTGTACAAAACAAGCAGTCTGATCCTGGGCCGAATCGGTTTTATTTTATGTGTCGAAATTCTTTTGGCTAAAAAAATTGACGTATCAATATCAATATGTGACTGAAATCAGCAGAAAACAATTTGCGTTTTGAGAGTATTGATATGACCCGTACAGCTTACTCTCGAATTTCAACGGTCCTGCATAAAACCTTTTGAAAACATTGTGAGAAAAGGATAAATACCAATATCCAGTATTGATTTCTATTCCTACAATGTTTTCTACTCTTTTAAAGTGAAGAATATCAATTTAGCTACAATTGATTTATTTTCTGAAATTGCTTCTTTTCTAAGTTGGTGAAGTGAAAAAGTTCTCCATTTGGGAAAAGGTTTTAAATTATTGACTTTTGAAAACACATGAGAGGGAGAAAATACATGTGATCAGATTGAAAATAGCGAGGAAATTTGAATATGTGAGCTGTCGCCATAAAATGCTTTTGAAAATGCATTAATCATCACACATTTGCAAGTAAAGAGCTAAAGAGAGAAGGCGGCAAATTGGACTTCCTAATACAAATTTTGTTAAACTTGACTTTAAATCCTTATAAATAATCTCATAAAAAAATTCTGATCTTAGTTTAAACATTTAGTTTTAATTTATTCAATATACTAACATCATTCATTTACAACAGCATGTATTGCTAAAAGGATTGAAACGAAAGCATCAAAGCTTATATAGTTCCTCTCCCTAAAGAAGTCTGATTTTTTTTCTTAATGCATGTACTTTCTTTCCGATTACCCCGTATAAATGTATCAATGTATACCATTACGTAACACCAATCAAGATACCCGATAGGCGTCTTATCTAACAGTGAGACTCGGTCATCATCTGAGAACTCCGGCACAATGCAAACGATCAGGGAAAAAGAAAGAAAATACGATAGTTGCTTTAAAAAGGTGTAAAATGGGCTAAAAATGTATTTTCTAAATGACTGAAAACTACGCCGTATTAAAGAACAATAAATAAGCTTTCTGACTTCCCTGAAGATAATTTTGATTTTCCAACAATATTGTGTAGACTGATTTATGTTTACCGTGTGCTCACAAAACCACTGACTTCTTCTGAAAAATGACGAAATTATTTTAAAAAGAACTGACCTATTGAACATAAAGGTTAAAAATATAATTTGTATACGGTTTGTTTGTTTATGATAGATCAGACGATACCAGTGTGGTCTGATCTACCACCACACTTTCCCCAGCCTAATATACATGTACGTACATGTATTTGTGACGATGCTATGCAAAACAATTACAATAAAATGCCGTCTGTTGACTATGTAATAGCTCTATGCAACAGGTTGGAGATTAATGTTTTCAAAAACATTGTAACAAGAGAAGCCTCTTCATAATATCCTTAACTGTGTTTGCTATAAATTATCTATTCAGAAATATATCCAACCGAAGTATTTTTACTATTGTACCATTTTTGTTGATAAACCAATAAAAATATCAGAGATTGAATTCAAAATTATGATGAAAAAATCAGAGATAAAATTCCAAAGATGCAGTAAACATATGTGCTGTTACATTTCGAGCGTTCATGTCGCGCTCCTC
The DNA here is from genome assembly GCA_943736015.1 of Tridacna crocea. Taxonomy (NCBI): domain Eukaryota; kingdom Metazoa; phylum Mollusca; class Bivalvia; order Cardiida; family Cardiidae; genus Tridacna; species Tridacna crocea. The sequence continues at coordinate 55,662,831 of OX031057.1, read as the reverse complement.
CCCCGGCTTTAGTCTCATCATAAGAAACTTGTACTGCGGATATTTTTCTTTTTTTTTAACTCATCAGGAGCTGGTAATGTATGACTGTCCCAATATTTAAAGCAGTTGTTGACAACACAATAAATATGGCTCAAATTATTCAATTTGTATCAATTAAGGCATGACAACATTGCTTGAAAAAGAGCAAATGCCGGTCCAAAGCATTTCTATAGCTGACCATAATTTTTCAAACGCGTGGTTTCGGTAAAATTTGAGGTAGATCAAATTGCAAGACCTGAAAGGAAAACAAATCCTACAAATTTTGGTACCCCAGTAATTTACAACCCCAGATATCCCGCAGAGTTGTTTTCCAATAAATTGACACCCTCTACACTCGAAGCGCGAAATTCGGGTTATAAGTGCAAAGGGTTTGCAGAGATCGCCAGTCAATATATCATTCCGTATGTGATCGATTTCACGGCCAAAAGGGATCAAACTCTCATAATTTAACTGGCTTACATAGCGGTCAAATAACAGTTACCGGGTTTGATTTGCATGATAAAGTTGGCCATGATGTCAGTAATTTATCCTTGCGTACAATAAGGACCGATTTTCTGTACCATGCTATGTTTTTTATTAATTTAACAGCATTTCTGCTCACCGGCTGTAGACGGGCATCTTTAACTAGATATTAAACAAACAGATACCAAGATACGAATCAGCGACAGTATTTAAAACAACTTCGAAATGAAAATGATTGTCAAGTCCAGGATGGTAATCATCATCCTAAGTGAATGATTGAAATTATGGCTGCCATCATGATGGAATTGATTTATAAGCGCACAGAAATTAATTAGTAATTTCATAATTTATTTCTTCGTGATATAATACTCACTATTACATAAATAATATCGTAGATAATGTCTTGATGCACTCTTTTGTTCCCAACTATCTCTTTTCGTTCCACGATGATCCTTTTTCGGTTCCAGATGGTTCCTTCCGTGGGTGTCGGTAATAAGGGAGACTATCTCGAACTGTTGGTGCCAATTTTCATGATTCTGGATTAACGCCTAGTTACGTTATCTTCAGAAAAGAAGATTCAAGACCAAGCCAGTTGTGTCTAAACCGTACATATATTGTGCTTTAAATTGTGTCTAAACCGTTCAGAAAAAATCGGGTCTACACCGCTGTGTGTGAAATTGTTGATGTGGACTACACCGCTGCATTAGCGATATACAAAACACATGTTTTCGGGTCTTTCTAGACATGTTTCACAAAAATGACCGTAATCATTGGAAAGCACGTGATGAATACCTACAGAAACTACAACCTTCACCCACTGCATTAGCTTATTTTCCATTCTATGACTAAAAACGATGCAAGTTCCTCACTTCAAATTCAAATTTTACCCAATGGCAATGTTTACGCCGATATAACGTATCGAATAATGGCACTGGCTCTTTGCTATATAGCACCGAGGCTTACCACATCATTCCCACACAATATATTATAAGTATCATGTCTCGAAGGTTTCAAGAAAAAAAGTTATTGATGATAAAATGTGACACCCACCTTTCTCCAAGTAAACAGTCCGCCATCTTGGAAGTGACTACACATTTTGTGCCGTACAGCTTACAACACAGTGATTACGTCCTTATTGGTTTCTACTGCGTTCCTTCTACGTCGTACAAGTTCTACTGCGTCGGACCGGTTTTACATTGACGTAGTGGGAACTTGGTCTAGTGTGACTGGGGTTTTACCAAGACTTAATTTGTCGTCTGAAGATGTTTTGAATTTGGTCATATGACCTCTGCCGTTATAACGGCATTTAACTGCAATACAAAAAATCAAAGGACTGAAGGTCCTGAAAGTCGCACTAATGGTGAAACCTTGATATTTTGGGACTGATAGGTGGTCATCACCCTTTTACAGGACAATCTTGCTTTTACGTAATTCAAACAGCTTTGGAAAACAGAGCTGAAAGAAAGAAAAACTCATTTTTTTTTACTCAAGGTTTTCTTCCAATTAGACTCAAATTTAATGGTTTACCGTAAGTCAAATTTGATTAGTTTTCAGCAATTCTTCGATTTTGACTAGTCTGCAATTTAGTTGAGCAAATGCAGTTACTTGTAATAGGCAGCTTCCCACCAAGTTAGATCTTTTCATTTTTCTTTTTCTTTAATATATCCATGTTGGCATATAGCCTGACATAATATACCCAAAACAATATTAAATGTATGTCATTGGTCACCTCTATTACTTGGAACTTACTGAAACAGTGCCACTGCATACCGATGCTAGCACTTGACAATTTTTGAAAAGGGACACACAAGGGACATCTCTGTGAAATCATTTCAAAATCTGACCAACCATTTCAGTGAAGAAGAATTTTCAAGAATTTCTTCATGTCCGAATAGTGCAAGTGGACCCCATTTACCAGAGCCATGCTTCTTGATGGATCAGAATTTCGAAAACATTTTTGAAAATGGTCACCCAAGGAAGATTGCTTTGAAATTATTTTAAAATCTGATCATGGGTTTCAGAGAAGGTGAATTTTCAAGAAATTCTTCATTTCCATATTGTAGCCCCAATTCACCTGAGCCATGTTACTTGGCAAATCAAAATTTTGCGAACAAGTTTTTAAAAGGGTCACCCAAGGAACATCTCTGTGAACTTTTTTCAATATCTGATCAGCCGTTTCAGAGAAGTAAGAATATTCAAGAATTTCTGCATGTCCATATAAGTACAAGTAGCCCCCATTCACCAGAGCCATGTTTCTTGATGGATTGAAATTGCGCAAACAATTTTTGAAAAGGGTCACCCATAGAACATCCCTGAGAAATTATTTCAAAATCTGACCAGTGGTTTCTGAGAAGAAGAATTTTTTAGAATTTCTTCATTCCTGTATAGTGCAAATAGCCCCCATTCATCAGAGTCATGTTTCTTGACTGATTAAAATTTCACGAAAAAGTTTTGGAAAGGGTCACTTAAGGTAGTGGACCCGTAATAAGCATAGTGCAGCATGGCATAAAATTTCTGGACAGTTGATAAGACATATTTTGTACAGATATGATACTGTTGCACATTTTTGACCGAACAGAAATTCCTTCGGGGTCCGTCTTGAAATTATTTGTTGATAATTTTGTTAGTTTCCAGAAAAGGGAGGTAATTATCATATCCATTTGTAATGAAATTATAGTAGTTATAGATTTATAAATGATAATTCTAGGAAGGACAAAAAAGAAAAAGTGGCTCGGTGAAAGTAGTACAATAGTGCTCAATTTTAATCTTAGCAAATTTTCTAGGGTAATATTATAGTGGAAATAGCTGTGTTCTATTACGGGTCCACTACGTTAAGGAACAACTCTGTGAAATTATTTTAAAATCTGGCCAGCTGTTTCAGAGAAGAAGATTTTTAAAGAATTTCTTAGAAAACTGTTTGGTTGCCATGGCAACCAAAACTTTTGACGTAATCAAATTCTGTGAACAATTTTCAAAGAGGACCTCCCAAGGAACATTCCAGCCAAGTTTGGTCCATATTGGCCCAGCGGTTTTGGAGGAGTTGATGTTTAAAGAATTGTTGATGACGCATGACGGATGACAGACACCAGGTGATCCTAAAAGCTTCCCTTGAGCATGTTGTGCTCAGGTTAGCTGAAAAAACAGTCCTAAGGTTTTTCATCTCAACCAAACTGACTCTCAAACTATAAAAAATATTTGCAAAGTAATTAATAACTATGCAATCTACAACAGGTTAAAGACCATTGTGAATAATTAGTTTAACTCATTACCAGACCAGCCCAATTTTAGGCTTGTCCAAATTGAAAGCATTTGCAGACGACAAAATAAAAGTGACAGAAAATTTGAAATTTGTTTTGTGAAGGTTAGAAAAAATTGTGGGAAAAGGAGAAAATGCATTTTTTTCCCTTTTCCCACAATGTGTTCTAAAGGCTTCTTTCTCAGGGTAGTCGAAATTAGGGATTGTGTGGTAATGGGTTAATCACCACATTAAATTTGTTACACTCTTTTTGAGTGCTGAAATTGTATCTTTGCTATCCAAACAATGTAATTAACGTATCACATTTCTGTTATATCATTTCTTTAACCCATTACCACACAATCCCTACTTTTGACGCCCCTTAGAAAGAAGCCTTTTGAAAACACTGTGGGAAAAGGAGAAAATGCTGGTAACCAGAATTTTCTCCTTTTCCCACAGTGTTTTCTATCCTTCCCAGTACAAATTTCACTTTTTCAGTCACCTTTATTTTGTCGTCTGCAAATGCTTTCAATTTAGACCAGTCCAAATTTTCTTGTGTGGTAAAGAGTTAAATGTGCTGATGCTTATGTTTTTTTTTTCATATATAAAACATATTTTTATAATGATGGATAAATGTTTTTAAAGTATCCAATATGCTTTTTTTTTTTCATTAATAGTAACTTTATCTTCCTTAAAAAAAAAAAAAAGAAAGAAAAACGTGATTTTATCACTAAGCATTTGATTCACTTCGCTATGTTTATTGTTAAATAAGTTTCATCAATGGTTTTAATCATGTAAGGCAAATTTAAAATAAAGCAAGAGTTATAAATCGTCTTGATGACGAATACGTAATTTCTATTAATTTTTACATAAATTGAAGTTAGAAATACTATAAAAATCATGTGTTCATTTTGACTACACATTGGGTACGTTTTGACTCCACTTGGGTAGGTTTAGACTTCATTTGGGTAAGTTTTGACTCCATTCGGGTACGTTTTGACTTGGGTACGTTTTGGTTTGAGTACGTTTTGACTGTAAACCCCCTCAACAGTGCAACTGTCAATGTACGGTCGTAATTGCTGTACTTTACCTTGCGTTTCATATTTCATGTTGTATTTACTGTATACGGAGGGGATGAAATATCCTTGTCGCCACTCTTTTGGGGTCCGAACAAATGCAGTAATCAACATTTTAACTTTACTGGTGTTAATCGTTATACATGTGCGTTTGTTTTCTATCCCGTCCGCCATTTGCATTTTCTTAATCAAAGTACAATTTTGTACTTCAAACTTAAGCTGATCAAAGACCTAAAATACTAGAATTGATAGCAAAAGTTCATGTCTGATTTCCATAAAGTCGTGTATGTAAGCGTTTCGCATGCAGTTTTATGTGTTACAAAAGTTTTTTGATGTGTAATGGAATAGTTTTTGGGTGTTTTGGGGTATTCGAGTGGTTTGGGGTGTTTCATCCGAGACGTGCGTTACAAACTAGGTCAAAGCTGCGGAACGAAACAAATTTTCAAATTTAGAGCGAGTTTTACGATATTTAACCCTGAATTCATGATTTGCATGGTTTAAAAGAGTTGATTTCAAATGACATCACTCGAGTCCGAAATTCCACCCTTATAAGCGAAGCTCTACCGGTCTCGATAATACATGAATATTTACAGTAAGGTGCTCTCGATAAGCCATATTAATCCGCGATCCCTTTTAAACTCACATTAAGCATTGATGGGGGATATCTTAGCTGAATTGTGTTTTCTTCACCCATCTAAACAAAGGTAGATGTTAAATTTTCACATGATATACAAAATAACCGCATTTTTTTTAATTTAAAATTTGAGTCACGTTCTCCTTTTTCTAGCGTAGGTATATGAGTTATATGAGTTACCGGGTCCAGTCCCATCATAAAGAACAAATTCCAGACATACCAAAGAAAAAGTAGTTCTACAGCGATTGGGTTAAAAGCAGAGTAACTGCACCTCGTTTATAAAGTATATACGACGTTTTTGATCCAATTTTTTGCATGATTCTTCAACCCACTATAGACACCCCCCAACCCACCCTGAGCTCCTCGAGCTCATCGCAAAAAGTCGAACGTTTTGACAAACGTGCGACTTAAAAACCAAACCTCCTTTTGTGACAGCATGGACCATTTCGATTCATCCCCTGAAACAAACTGGAATTCTTAGAAGGAAGCATCCCGCTATGGACTTAAATTATGCAAGTTATTTCTCTTCCCTTTTCCAAAACGATTTTTGAGAGCATGGCTCATTTCTATTCCTCCCCTGAAACAATCCGGAAGTCTAAGAAAGAAGCACCTCGCTATGAGCTTAACTAATGTAAGAGTTATTTCCTTTCCCTCTCCCAAAACGATTTTTGAGAGCATGGCTCATTCCAATTTGTCACCTGAAACAATTCAAAAGTCTTGGAAGGAAGCACCTCGCTTCCCATGGACTTGTATCATGGAAAAGTTATCTCCCCTCCCTGTCCCGATACGATTTTCGTAACAAAATGGCCGATTAGATAAAGGGCTATAAATATACATCAAATTTATGAGTACATTGATGTAAGAAAAACAAGGAACTCCTTTGTAAGTATTTATATTTTAAAAACTCTTGTTTAAAACTGATTATGAAATTAGTGGAATACATGTATCCGAGATGATGTTGAAAAGATGTCACAGACCCGAAACATGTCCGTCAAAATGTCAATACGTTGCAACTGTTAACAAATAGAGAGCGAGGTAAATGTTCACGCCGAGTCCAACCGTATATACAATAGTCCTTGCTGGTTGTGGTATGCAGTTAATGTAGACTATTGTATGCAATATTCGGGCACCAGTGAACAAACGGAACAAAAGAGTGGCTGTAGACAGGTCTGGCTGTGTGATCACATACAGGAAAGCAAGCAGAATAAACACCGGGATATTCTCAACGTCGTTAGCATGGCACCTGCAAAATAAAGCAACCGTTTGATTGTTTCGAAATGTGAAATTGAGCCTTAACTCATTACCAAACGACAGTATTTTTGACCGGTCCAAACTGAAAGCATTTGCAGACGACAAAATGAAAGTGACTGAAAGTTTGAAATATGTTTGTGAAGGGTAGAAAACATTGTGGGAAAAGGAGAAAATGCTGGTTACCAGCATTTTCTCCTTTTCCCACAATGTTTTCTAAAGGCTTCTTTCTCAGGGGCGTCAAAAGTAGGGATTGTGTGGTAATGGGTTAATGTATGCAACAAACATGTCGCTGTCACAAGATAACTTCTTATTTCTTTACCGAATGACAAAATGTGAGACTGGTCAAAATTGAAAGCATATGCAGACGACAACCTGAATGTGGCTCATGTGAAGAAAAAAATTCTTACAGAGGGTGGAAACATTCTGGGAAAAGGAGAAAATGCTGGTTACCAGCATTTTCTCGTTTTCCAAAAATGTTTTCAAAAGACTTTCAATTTTAACTTTTAAGGTCGTTAAAGTCGTTAAGTTAATTTCAAAACTAGGATAAAAGCTGCGTGTTCACTATAGCTATTACTAACGTTTTGCTTGATTTTAGATTTCATTTCTATGCCAGCGACTAACATGGACCGACCAAATACAAAGAGATTGTCATATTCACAATATTTTCCATACTTTAAAAAGGATTATGATTTAAATTAAGATGCACTTAAACACATGTATTGATTCTGTTGCAGTTGGGCCTTTTCAGTACTTACATAAAAGAGTCTCCAATTTTAAGGACCCCGAGATAAAAAATCTTTCAGAAAACATTGTGGCGAAAGGAAGAAAATGTTGGTTATCAGCATTTCTCCTCAATTTTGACACAATGTGTTCTGTCCTGTCGGAAATAAATCCTTTCAATTTAGACATATTCTATTTTACGTCTAAAAATGCTTTCAAAATGGACAAGTTTAAAAGGTTTTTATGGGTTAAATAGTTTAAATAGATCCATCTAATTTCTTTGCAAAAACTAACAATAGCAAAAAAGTTTTGAGAGGTTTTAAATTTCACTAAACTATACCTTCGGACTCGCTCTATGTCGGGATCTGATGTCACTTTAGGCTTTACCCCCAAACCTTTGTAATCTTCGGGCGAGATGAATACCTTCAAATAAAAAAAAATTAAACCAAGCTCTACAAAAAGAGGGCCTTAATGCATCTGCAAAAAGGATCGATTCAGGTCAGCCTGCGCATTCCGCGCAGGCTGACCTGGATCGATTTTTTTTTTCAACTTGGTCATTTTTGCATGGCATAGGACCAGTGCACCTCATGATTCAGTTCGTTGGATGACAAAATGGATATTTGGATACTTAATTATGTGTTTTCTAAATTGGTATGATACATCACGGAGATGTATATAACTCCCTTTTGCCAGAGCACAGCAAAAAATATATAACACAAACTGAAAGATCAAATTCCTTTTCCATTAGCAGTTAGGCAGTCTAGTGCTTTAGTAGGCGAATTTCGATTGTTAAGGTTTGTTTATGTGTATGTTCAAAGGTCGTTTTCAACATAATTTCAGTTTCTGTTTCAATGTTCCCAACATGCTCCATTCAGAACATACTTCCGGAACACTGTATTGTGTTCTGAAATATTCCTTTCGCACATTTCAGAACTGCATTATAATACTCAGAATATTGTGCCAGAACAGGTACAAGGAATACGCACAATGTTTTGTGTTAATGGAATGCTGTTCTGGAATGAGCGAAAGGAATATTTCAGAACACAATATACTGTTCCGGAAGTATGTTCTGAATGGAGCATGTTCGAAACATTATTCTAAACCATATCGAAATGAAAGTACATTGGCATCGTATCAGGACAATTCCCCCCCCGCCCCCCCAGACAACTGCCCCCTGTACAACTCCCCCCTGCCAATTCCCCCCGGGACAATTGCCACCCAAGACAATAATCCCCCGAGACAATTACCCCCTGGACATTTACCCCCCAAAGGCAAATTGCCCCCCCAGACAATAGCCCCCCCAGGACAATTACCCCCTGGACAATTCTCCCCCAGACAACTACCCCCTGCCAATCCCCCCCGGACAATTCCCCTCCGTCTAACTCGCAATTTCTTCTGCTTTTGTTTTGGGACGAGGTCATTGTCGGCTTTCAGCGTCAGACCCTGAGTTAACTTCTAAGGCAGAGGTCAACTGGAACTAGACTAGATCACTAAATTTTTATGTGATGGCATGAATATCCTGGTGGGGGCAATTGTCCAGGGGGTAATTTCTGGGGGGCAGTTGTCCGGGGGGCAATTGTCCTGGGGGGCAGTTGTCCTAGGAGGGTAATTTCCTGGGGGTAATTGTCTGGGGGGCAATCATCCGGGGGGTAATTGTCCGGGGGGTAATTGTCCAGGGGGTAATGGTCCAGGGGGTAATTGTCTCGGGGGGCTATTGTCTGGGGGGCAATTGTCCAGGGGGGAGTTGTCCGGGGGGCATTTGTCTGGGGGGGAATTGTCCTAGACTCCATTGGCATGATGGTTGTTGCAAGAGCTACCGTCAAATATTACTTTCCCACGTTCCAGAACAGCATTCAAGAACACAGAATATTGTGCCAGACCAGGTGAAAGGAATACGCCCTAGAAATCAGAACATGTTCTGAAGAACTAGTTCTAACTGTTTTCCGAAATACTCCATTGATGTTCGCAATGTTCGGAGTAGCGAAAGGAATACGCCCAATGACATGCGCAGACAAAAAGGTTTGCCGGTCTATCAACTGAAAAGTTTAATGTTTCTTGTGATGATATAATTTGCGGTTTGAGTCAGTTGTTTAACTCATTACCACACGATAAAATTGAATTCATTTGCAGACGACTTTTGAAGTATATGTGGCTTAAACCTTTCAGAATGTGTCATCGCAGGGTAGATCGATGCTAGATGTAAAAAAAAATTGGAAAAGGAGAAAATGCTGGTTCCTATCATTTTCTCGTTTCCACGAAATATTAACAAAAGCCCTTTCTAGAGTGTGTTAAAACTCGGCATCGTGTGGTAGAGGTTTAAATTCAGTCTTAAGGTTCATGTAAAGTGTTTATTTTGCTTAATTTCATACGTCAATAATTCTGTAATTATTAAAATTTGTCCAGGAAAACCATATATCAAATTAAAGCTCTGGATGAGTACAAGCTGTTTTACATAATTATACCTACTGGCCTTACATAATAAAACTAAAACATTGCAGAAAAAGATGACATCGTTTAAAACCTACAAAATAATAATGACATAACAAAATTGCTTAAGTTTTGGAGAAAACATAGGCTATGGTACATACCAGGTACTGCTACTACCAAAAATCCTATAGTTTCTTTAAAAAGGCACATATTTAAGTCAGAAAGTTTGACATTTTTCCCTTATTGAATTGTCAACCATGTTTGACCTACTTTGTTTTAGTAACAGGTATGGTGTCTCCACAGGATCAAAATGTACAAGTGGTTGTGCATGATAAACTTTCATTAGTAATTTTAGATAATAAAACAAATAAAAATGACCTGTACAAGTGAAATGTCCATGTCTACGTCCAAACCCTTTCTCAAAAACAGCAGTTACAAAAGGTGTCACCAGTCTGGTAGATAGGATTAAGGTGTCACCAGTCTGGTAGATAGGATTTAGAATCAATTTTTGACATAAGCATTTTTTTCATTGTTCTTTTTGTGTGTGTGATGGGGTAGTGGGGTGCTGTTTTTGAGAAAGGGTTTGTAAGTGGACATGGAAATTTCACTTGTACAGGTCATTTTTATTCTAAAATTATTACTGGAATAAATTGACCTGAAATTGACCTTTATGCAAAGAGTAATTAAAACGTGAATATTTAAACCATCTGGTATAATCGGACTGTACGGAAACTGTTATCGGTAAATGTCGGGTTTGACCCTTACTGCGCCTTAGTCAAAATAAAACGGTTTTGCGGATGGCATAGATTAAGATCAGGCTGCATAGAAAGTGCATCATAGATCTAAGTCACCCACCATGTATTACCAATTTAAACCAACAATATAATGTTTATTTCAGGTATTTCAAGTATTCTTTGAAAACACTATAAATCTATTAGCAGCATAAAGAGTTTAGAAACATGCACATAGTTCCGCATGCAGACGACATTAGCCGGAGCCAAGTTAGAACAATAAATCAAGCGTGTAATATATGGTAATTGAGGTCATTTATTTCATGTCAATTTGTTCAGGTAATACTAATGAAAGTTTATTACACACAACCACTTGTACATTTTGATCCTGTGGAGACACCATACCTGTTACTAAAACAAAGTAGGTCAAACATGGTTGACAATTCAATAAGGGAAAAATGTCAAACTTTCTGACTTAAATATGTGCCTTTTTAAAGAAACTATAGGATTTTTGGTAGTAGCAGTACCTGGTATGTACCATTGCCTATGTTTTCTCCAAAACTTAAGCAATTTTGTTATGTCATTATTATTTTGTAGGTTTTAAACGATGTCATCTTTTTCTGCAATGTTTTAGTTTTATTATGCAAGGCCAGTAGGTATAATTATGTAAAACAGCTTGTACTCATCCAGAGCTTTAATTTGATATATGGTTTTCCTGGACAAATTTTAATAATTACAGAATTATTGACGTATGAAATTAAGCAAAATAAACACTTTACATGAACCTTAAGGTATAATCCCCTAACCCTATCATTGAAAGACGGAAGCTGCCGACATCGGCCGAAGAGCCTTTACGAAACCGTCGATTTTACACGATATTTACCGATAAGTTTAGGATCGAAATCCTTAAATAAACGGTAGGTCTTCACAAATCAACCCGATCCATATTCACATTTAGATCTATACCTGTTTAAAAATCCTATGTTTACTCGTCCACAGTGATACAGCTATCATCTTTAACAGCAACACTGCCGTATAAAAAGTAAATTTAGAAAACACTTCATTTTGCAAGCTTAAAATCGGAACGTCCCCCATGTTGAATATCGAAATACACATACAGTGTCTACAGCGTTAATATGCGTGCTTTACACGCCTAAACATCCAGTTTTTTACACAAATTACTGTATCGCAGTGTGAGCATACAATAACTATGCCAATGCGGGACAACATGATGTGATCAATACCGTCGGTTTACTTCGAAAACCTCGTAACTACAGTTTGTTAGAAGCGATAGTTACGAGGTTTTCGAAGTAAACTGACGATATACTTTTATCAGCGGTACTGTTTTGGTATGTTGATAAACACAGCAAGACAATATTAATGGAACGCGATAAGCGTAGCCATTGTTTACCATTATTCAGACCATTCTATTTTCGTATACGGGAAGAACAGGTAAATTATCCGATAATTTTAGTTAAAATGTAAATTGAAAAGGCTTAAAACGTTTACAAGTTCTCCATTGTACTAAGCGAGCGGTGGTGTAATGGATAACATCACTGCTTCGAAAGCCGGCGATCCTCGTTCGAGCCGTCAGACCTACTTTTTTTTTAAGGAAGTGTGTTGCATTTTTTTGTTCGGTTTTCGCGTTACTTTTCTTTTTTTCCTCTCCATACTTTTCTTTTCCTTGTTTGAATGTCTTTTATGCTTCTTTTCTTTATCCTTTCTTCTTCCTTTTTTAGAAGTGTACATCTTTTTTTTTGTCATCGGAATTCTTTTATTACTAGATCTATTTTATTCTTATTCATTTTATTCTTCTTTTTTCAAAGTATATTTCTATATGACTGACTCAACAATAAAATGATAAGTGTGCAACTCTCATCCCGTGCTCTGGCAGTATCAGAACTTGCTTCATTTTCACTGGCCTTATCGGTACCCTAACCCTCTTAACATTCAGTATTTGTTGCTTCCTCGTCGCTGAACTGCTCACAGGTTTCTTGAACTGCAATGTCTGCTTTTTGAGAAAAATATTTATTCTGCTAGAACCGCACATCAATAGTAACTTTTCCACTCAGGTTGCTTTAGTTCACAAGTGGTTCCGATCCACTGGTGTTTCAATTTAAATCCTTGTGCAGTAAAGCTTCAGATATGCGTAAGTTCCCAACTGTAGTGAGTAGACATGTCTCTTCTGTCAAAGCCATGAAACAGGAAGAAAACTAGTATCCAGAAATGTGTGGCTTTAGTCATCTTAGAAGTCTAAATCACGAGGCTATTTCTAGCATCAATTCCTGTACAAAAACTGTCTTGGTTTATTTTTCCCAACTTTTGAAGGATCAATGTGCAATCTAGTGTGATGTCAATTAAATATGAATGAAACTAAAGGTAAAAGTAAAAATATTCACTATGATGTCATAAAAAATAATGTAACCATTGACTTAGCTTAAAAAAAAAACAGCTGCTTTACTGAAAAAAAAAAAAAATTCTCTGTGACTCGAACTCGATCAGTTTGGGCGGTAACAGAGTCCCTTTGACCACTGCACCACAGCATTACTTGCACGTCTTTGTTGAAATTTACCAATAAGTAACTGTTTCGTCCCTGGCATTCCCTATTTGCATGTTTTGAACTGATCCAGTGTTTGTAAACAAAGGCCACAATTATCGCGTTTTGATAGTACCTCTTCTAATAGTATATCGATCACGCTATGTTTATATGCATGTAGAAATATATGAGACATACTCCTGCAAAATGGAGTTAAATGCATCTCCTGTGCCATTCAGGACAACCGCGTGAATCGTGAGGTAGAATGGTACTTTGACACGCAGAAAACGATTTAGTAGCAGAAAGTTTCGAACTACGTCAGTGGCATTATGCTGTATGATAGGAATAGTTATAGTTTCAAAACCATTTTTTTCTACTGCCTAGAACTTTTTGCATATCGTACTTTTAAGTCATAAGTCAGCATATTTTTTTATGGTAAAAATGAAATTTACTTTTATTTTATAAACAGGTTTTTTCATTCAATTGGACTTTACTTAGAACTTTTGTAAAAAAGATGAAACGTTACATGCAACCTGTCTACTATTTAACCCGTTACCACACAATCCCTACTTCACTTTATGAACTCACTCATTCGCTGGTTCAATTTTATGTAGACTTTCTGTTTTCAAAGGTATTGCATATCAAAAATGAAACAAACGATAACCAGATACATCTAACAGTTTCTCTTACCTGTTTTGTGACCCTGTGTTTTGCAATCCACAGTGAAACAGCAATCATTTTTAACAGCAAAACTGCTGCATAGAAAGTAAATTTAGAAAACACTTCATTCTGCAGACTCAAAATCGGAGAGTCCCCCATGTTTCAGTATAAAGAAATACACATATAAACTGGCGGAAGATCTATTTTATACTTTTACCGTTTTTAGATCTAAGCATAGATCTATCTATTATAGTTTAACCATGATATCATGTTACCATTTGGATTTTAGGTGTGCACAGTGGATATAGAACAACACTTAATTGGTTACCACGAAATCCCCAGAATTAACAGTGGTAGGGAAGTCGTTTGAAAACATTGTGGGGTTGGAGAAAATGCTGGTGACCATCATTACCCTTTTTTCCATAATGTTTTCCAACTTTCCACAAACAAATTCAACCTTTGAATCACACTTATTTTTTCAGCTTTCAGTTTTTAATTTGGACCAGTCTAAAATTTTGTCGTGTGGTAATGGGTCAAATCTATCTTATGAACTATAAATTACATTCCGAGGTTACCGAATACAATAATGACAAATTACCAATTCTGTATTTGTTTTGGACTGTTTTGAAAATAAGAGGGACTTCCAACGGACACAATATGGTTAAGTTATAGATCTACTACATGTTTTCACACATCACTAATTATGAAGAATACAGTACGTGTACACATACATGTATATGTCGGTAAAAATTAAAACGAATTCATGGTTTAATGTATATATCAAATTACATATCAGACATGCTCTATAAAAAGGGGGCTTAATGCATCTGCAAAAAGTATCGATCCATGTCAGCCTGGGCGATTCGCGCAGGCTGGCATGGATCGAAATGTTTTGCCTCTGTATTTTTTTCCCTCTGAACCTCTGTTCTACGTGACAAAAGGCCATTCTATCCTCAGAACTAGTTATTCGTCAGGTACGATGTTTTTCTGGACTCATGATTAGGTTATGAGAGAATCATTTAACATCCTTTTGCAAGAGAATGGCTATGTAAATAATCACGTTGGTGTACTGAATTCGTGCCTTCAAACTGCTGATCAAATGAAATAGATATGCAGAAAATGATAGAAACATCAAAACATTCGTTTTCAATTTTTTTCTCGTCGGAGAACCAATAGATGTAAGAACAGACTGTATCTTCTGTGCAAGCTGATTTATTTTTTTCATTTTTCTCAGCAAAAGCCATTAGAAGTTGCGATAACTGTTTTGCACGGCTCGAGCCCAGGGCGAAAGGCATGTCGGGACGCGTAACATAATTGGAGTTCCGAAATCTTCCGCTTGTCTGCGTTGTCTGCGCATGTCATATTCTTCGAAGATTCGACCTGTCTTATATGACGCATCGCTCTCCCCAAAATTGGGGGGTTTGTAATAATAATGGGGAAATGGCTTTTATCAATATGTTTGAGGAGAAATCATGCCTTTTCAGATTTCTCTAAACTGCTGATCGTAGCTGAATGAATCGCATCAGGTAGCGTTTTATTGAGTAAACGTTTATTTTAGTTTGAAAAGTAGTCCGGTTCTGTACCCAGAATGCCCATATTTGATAGATGTGTATTTGTAGATGCCATCTAGCAGGAGATAATGGCTTGTCCGTCCTTTTAAAAGGACGAAATGAAATATTAAAGCAATTTATTTGGCTTGGCCTGTATCCACATTTTTTTTCCAAAACTCGTGCTTACCACTGTCATACATTAAGAAAATAAGGTAGTGTCACATCCTTGTCTCAATTTCAGACTGTAATGACCTTTCAGGTCTCACCTTCTTATGTCAATCGAATGGTCAAACTGAAATCCTTTGACGACGAATCACTGTTCTGTTTCAGGAGAAATAGATCCTTATAATTGGCCTGCAATAGATCCTTATAATTGGCCGTGTTTATGAAAGTTTCTGTTTTGTGCAAGTCTAATGAAGAACATAATCTATGCAGTCGTGAAGTGTTGTCTCGGATTATCCTGCGCAGTCCGCGCAGGCTTATCCGAGACGACACTTTTCGCAAATATCCGAATGTCTGTTTTCGCCTGTTGCAAGTCATATAGATCAATGAACAGACGCGTCTGTGTCATTTGATACGTGAAAATAACATGCAGGTTGAAAGCCAATTACACAATCAATGATCTTAAGTGTTACATATTTATTTCTCATTGAGTTAGCATTATATATAAAATTGGCCTCGTTTATCAGTACAATTTCGCAAGAAAAATGGATTTAGACTGCAAATTCTGTGACAGTCTGCCTTTTAAACTCACTACTGTTGGAGGGGTCTGATGACCTCTCCAATGAAATGGCCAACTGTTAAAACATATTTGCAAGAAAAATGTTACCATAATTTTCTAGTAGTACTTTCAGTACTTTGATTAACTCTTTTCCGAGCGATAAAGTTATAGACGAGTCCAAACTGAAAGCATTTGCAGACGACAATTGAATATAGTTAATATCATGAATACTATCTTTGAAAGACTACAACACTGGTAGTTTCTCTTTTCCCCATATTGTGTTTAAAAGGCTAAGGCCTTAGGGTCTTTTAGTTACAGTATTGTTTTGAAACGGGACATTTGACGTCTTTGAAGTCTGCTCTCATATCTTCCAAACATAATGATTAATATTCTAATTTCTAACCCTAAATTCGAAGACCGGTCGTCTAAATTGTGTTCTGTCTCAAACAATCAGACCACACAGCGAATTTGACCGCATAGCTACTTAGACCACACAGCCAGTTCGACAACTGATCATGAAACTGACTTCAGATATTTTATGATTAAAATCTCTGACAAAGAGTTTTATTTGAATGTTTGTGATATCTTTGCCGCCGTTTTCAACATTAATTCAGTCATATCATGGCTCCAGTGCAGCTCTACATACTTTCCCGGAGTACTTTGCACAGCGTAACTTTCCACGCTACCGGCTCTTCACTCAATCAAAGCGTTGAGAACTCTGAAGTGCTGTTTGTCAAGGAAACCAATTGTGTGGAATTAATAGTTTGAAAGAAACAGAGACATATTGTTCAAATATTGGCTTAAAAGTAAACCCACTAAGCAAATGAATACCTTTTAGGTTGAAGGGAGAGTACTCATGACAAAGTTTGGTTTACTTTTGTATAAGTGGTCTCTCTTTGATCATTAGGAGGAAGCAGGAGTAACGCCCCTTGACAGTAGGATGTATAACGAATAGAGAGAAAAATCCTGTTGATATATCGAACAAAATTAAGATTGTTCATGAAAACTATAATTTTGAAATATCTCTAGCCTTTTACATTTAATTTCCAACATTACAATCAATTACCTCTAATTATAAATATTCGTGAGCAATCAAATGAGTAGCGCGCAATCATAGGACGAACAAGCCATGGAACGAATTGGTTTTGGAACGGAAAAGCCCAGGGTCAGTAGGCAAATTTGTATCATTGCGCCAATAAAAGGCTATGAGCGAGAGAGGCTTTTTTCAATCAAAAATAAGTGTTTCGACTATCGATGGCCTCGCCCATTGTATTTTAATATGTCATTTCAAATTACATATCTGAGTGCCACCGTTAAACTCATTTGTCTGAGAAAAAAAGAGTTTGACTAGGTTTATTTCCTTCGACAAATACCACAATAAAACGATGTTGAGCAGTAAGGAAAGGATGAAATCCTGCCGCAAAAACTACCACCAGCCAGAAAAATTGCCAACCTAGAGAGTGTAACCAGAGACTTGATGTGGTGAGGTAAAGTACGTCATCAAACGCAACGGAATGACAAATCTAAGTTAAGCGAACTTGTGGTCAGACCCTTTTACCTAGAAACTGATTTTAATCTATATTGTTTTGAACTGTAAACATTTTCTATGTAATAACTTGGCAATAAGATATCTTTAACTAATTCCAAAACGACAAAATATTGGACCAGTCCAAATTCAAACCATATTCAGACGACAAAATAACAGTAAATCAAACATTGAAATTTGATTTGGACTGGATAGAAAACATTGTGGGAAAAGGAGAAAATGCTGGTTACCAGCATTTTCTCCTTTTCCCACAATGTTTTAAAAGGCTTTATTATCCAAGGTCGTCAAAAGGCAGGATTGTGTTGTAAAGGGTTAAACAAAACGTCAGCAAACTAAGCTACCTGGTTCAGCCTGACTAAAGAGGCGGGCTGATATAAATAGACTTGAGCCATGCACAGGCAAACGGGGACTCGGTGTATCTCCGCGATGCAATATACAAAGGAATACATCACATAAAATTTTATGGAAGCCCTTAACCCTTATGCTGCTTATCGCGACTCGCTGACCTTTTGCGTGCAGTGCAGATTAAGATCAGACTGCACAAAACGTGCAGTTTGATCTTGGATCTACACTGCCCGATTAGAAGATATCATTCCCCAAAGCATATCTGTGAAATAAGAATATTTGGGGTGTTATATATACGTATCGAACTGAAAATTTCAATTTAGAAACTTAACAGGATAAGAGTTAATAACCATTTTGCTTTAACGACAGACTAAATCATGAGATAGACTGGTGCTTTGACATGCAGAAAATTCAAAGACAGCAAAAAGTTTCAGCCCATGTCAGTCTGCGCAGACTGCGTAGGCTAACACGGGTTGATGCTTTTTGCAGAGGCATTTAGCCCCGCCCCCTTTCACTGAGCATGATAGCTTATTTATGTTGAGGTCCCTGACAAGCGTCTGATGAATTCATGATCTGTAGTTATCAGCCCACTTTATAGATAAATTGTTATCTATAGTTAATTTTATTATTAGTGTTAACCCTGTACCACAAAATCCCGAGTTAAAACGATACTTACAAAAAGGTTTTTGAAAACATAATGGGAAAAGGAGAAAATGCTGGCAACCAGCATTTTCTCCTTTTCCCATAATGTTTTCTAACATAAAAAGGAATCCTTTATCTGAACCACATTTGAATTGTCGTCTGCAAATGCTTTGAATTTGGACTGGTCCAAAACGTTATCGTTTAGTAAGAGATACGTAACTCTTCACCAAACAACAAAATTTTTTGACAGGTTCCAAATCGAAATGATTTGCAGACGGCAAATTTAGCTTTCGGCTGCTAAGTGCAAATGAAGGACCTTTTTAATGTACAGATTAGATTAAGATCTGATTACACAGAACGTGCAGTCTGATCTTTAATCTATACTATCCGATAAGGAGATAGTTTTCCTCAAAAATCAACTTTGAAAAAACAAAACATTTTTTTTTATTTTTTTACTATCGACTTAAAAGTCTCATCATAGTTATGTAGTAGGCTAAGAGTTGAACGTTGCTCAAAGGATAGAAGTTGTCTTTAAAAGGGAAATGTTAAATATAGTATTTCAGGAAAAGGAGAAAGGGGAAAAGCGAAAGAAAAATCGTATTGAACAAAAATTGTTCAGTCTATCTAGCTCTTTTTCGGACGCAAAAAAAAGTCGTCCATATTTGAAACTATCCGCAAGCAAGCAATTGAATGTGGCGAAGTTGGCGGAATTTTACTTCAAGAAGACAAAACATGTAAATAAAACATTCTGGGAAAAGGAGAAAATGCTGGTTACCAGCATTTTCTCCTTTTCCCATACTGTTTTCAAAGCCTATCTTCCCATGATCATTAAAACGTTGTTTGATATGGGGTCAATAGTACATGACGGTACAAAATTATGATAACATTTTAAAGTTCATATTTATCTACAGTTGTTTCGCAACAGTTCAAAATTTATGCACAGTGCTACCTGCGTCTACGTGCGATGCATTCAGCAAAAGTGACAGTATAAACAGAGAAATATACATATTCGAAAAAAAGTAATTGAATAAAAGAAAAGTTGTGCGAAAATGGGATTGAGAACTTTAACGTTTGTAAAGCTAATGCTTTTAATTCAATTTGTGAGAAGTCAGCATCAAAATTTCGCAAGAAACGAATTTGACGTTCTGTCTGTGAGGAAAGATGCAGAGAAAGTACGAGATATGGTAAAAGGACTCCCGGCGGACACCAAAGGCCAAGAATCATTAGTAAAATTGTATTCCACGTTTTCAAACCACCTCTCCCTGACTGACGGCTACTTGAGTTTGGCGGAAACACTAATGGAAGCAGCAGCTCCACTCAGAGTGAACGTCAGCGGCGTTTGTTTGAAGCACTTCAACCAGACATTGCTGGGTTTATTAAATGGAGAAATGTGGGCTCTTAAAAGTAAGGCTTTTCATATTTATATTTATTTACTCTGAATCAAACTCAAAATAGTATTGAATTATAAAAATAAGTAGGAACAGGCTATTGCAAAGATTTTTGCCACTTCAATTCTATGACTTTATTGTATGAAATAGAGGATATTTGTTTTTTTCGGTGAAAGATCGAAATTTATTTCATCGAGTGGACACCATCGGTAATATTTTCACGAGGGTCGCAGCCACGAGTGAAAATATTACCGATGGTGTTCACGAGATGAAATAAATTTCGATCTTTCACCGAAAAAAACAAATATTCTATTTATTTCCTGCTTTTAACCCTTTCTAGGAGGAGCTTTATCAAAATATAGTACAGTTATTTTCTGTTATTCCCCGTGGCGTGCCCCTCCCGCATAGCAACGCATTACAATATTACGTCAAGCGCAAGAAATGTACGGTATATGACGTCATATTTCCCATCCGATTGTGAAGCACGCGCAATTTACCTAGGCAACAAGAACGTGAAAATCGGTATTTTCACCGGTGGTACCAGTGTAAGATCGAAAAATATTTTCACTGCTATTTCTCGATATCCTACCGGAAAGCATGAAATAATTATGCGTATTTTTTTCTTTGGTTACTTTGGTCCTTTGCCTTTTTATGGTCTTTTTAACGTTCGTTTGTGCGCATTCCTGTATTCATTTTTCTTTTATCAAATACTCGTGGAACTTTACCTCATCTTACACGAAGTGAAAAAGCAGCATTCATATGTTGCAATGTCTTGAGTTAGAACTGCAAGGTTTATCTAGCGTTTAACGCCGTTGCCTTTGGTCTTAGCGCTTCAACCGTTAAACACTGTATCGTTTCTATGTATCGTTTCAGTCAATGGTAAATGGTTTTTGATATGCGACCCATCACGCAAAAAGGAACCTTCTGGAAACAGCGAAAAGTGTCAGCCCTGGTCAGACTGTGCGCTATTGCGCAGGCTGACCAGGGTTGACTCTTTTCGCTTTAGTGACATTTTCTGTATGAAAAGTGGTAATTGTAACTCGTTATACAATGGTTCTTCAACTAACAACTTTAACTGACCTGCACTATCGTTGATCTGTTTTCATCTAATTGATGTATAGATGTATTCCTAGATGGCCCCTTTTTGTGTGATGGGTCACATGTAATCTGCGTTTATTATACTTGTGGTTTAACTTTTTGGGTACAGGCTAGTAGAAAGTGTTATTCTTTCCATGTGGATCCATATCACTGACTTATAAATGTTGAAAATATGTTTGATGGCGATGATGGCAATGATGACAACCTTTCTGGTGTTATCTCGAAAAGATAACGGCGATTATCACTATCACGACAAGATTTGAATTATAAACTTATTCCATTATCCCCAAACATTGCAGTAATAGACTCAAATGCAAAACCACCAAGCGGTATACTAGAGTTCAAGACGAAATGGATTGGTTCCCATCACGAGTGTGTCAACACACAGGCGGAAGTTTACATCGATCCTGACAAAAAGACAGGTGTGACTCACCCGTTTTCCGGCAAGTACTGCAATGTGCACGTCAACGTTCAGTTACAGCAGGTAGGTTGGCTAGCAGTGCGGTACATGAACTGCATGTGAGTCAATTAGGCATGAGCCTTGCTCTCAAGCCATGATGTGGCGAATCTCGGTGAATCTTGATCAAATCTCTTGGCTGTATTACGATTTATAATGCGTGCTCTTTATAAAAAGTTGGACACAGTTGTAGTTTACATCTATGTGTTTAAATGGAAATGAAACATGGCTACAAAACATAGTACAAAATAATGTTTAGCGTATAGACAAAAGTTGATTTGGAAACCTGTGGGCTAGGCTAATCAACCTATTGCGAAAGCATTACATTTACATGTACACATCAAACTTCAAGGCAGGAAAAATTGTTGCTGAATATTTTTTACTATACATATACACATGTGGCCCATCACGCAAAAAGATACCTTCTGGGAACTGCGAATAGTGTCAACCCTCAACCCTGGGTTGACGCTTTTCGCTTTAATGACATTTTCTGCATGAAAAGTGGTCATTGCACCTTGTTACAGAATCATTTTTGAATTATCAGCTTAAACTGGCCTGCTCTATCGTCGATCTTTGTTTTCTAATTGATGTACAGAATTCCCAGAAGGTCCCTTTTTGCGTGATGGGTCACATTATATGTATACACCTACATGTTACATGTCCGGGTCGGGAATACATTGCTTATATTGTTCTTAGAGGTGGCTATTTAGATTTTTCACCTTTCACCTAATTGAAAAATATATGTATCATTTAAATCTATATGAAAAAAAAAAATACAAATCATCAATAATTACGAATTATAAAAAATGATGAAGGTTACGTAGCCAGAAATCAAAAAAGCATTGTGGGAATTTTAAGTGACTGACCTTAGTAAACCTTGGGCTTTTAGCATATTTTCAGCATGTCTTAGGCAGAAAAAGACCTCATAATTCCGTTTGTTGTAAGACAAAATGGACTTTATGGATCCATATATCTATCTGGCGACTTGTTTTGTGTTCTTCATCATGTAGATGCAATAAACCCCTTTTTGCCATTGCACGATTTTTTTATAGTATTTGAATATTAACTTTATACAAGATGACAAAATTACCGATTGATTGTATTTTAGTGTTTTGGCAGATGACAGAAATGACCTAAAACCCTAATGTTGCTATTTTAAAGTTATATTTGATTGTAAAAAAATCCTCATATCGGACAGTGTAGATTCAAGATTAGACTGCACGTTCTGTGCAGTCTAATCTTGATCTACACTGTCCGCAAAAGGCACATGTGTCCTGCTTACCAGCCCAAGGGTTAAGTTTGTGTTTTCTAGAGATCGTCTACTGCGACATTGCGTTCATGATTCCCTTTTGTTGTCCCTTGTCAGATTCTTGGTGTCCCAGCAACACTTCCATTAGAAATGGGAATGTGTTTTCCAAACTCGTGTACCAATCATGATGCAAGCTTATTGGCCAAACTCTGTGAGTAACTTAAATTGGCTTTTTTTCAAAAACAATGAAGATGCACTGTCATAGCCTTCGTTGTCGTGGTCGTCGGGAAATTAAATCATAATAGTTGGACATGTTCTGGTATCTCTGTCGGTATTGTCAAATATATTTACTGGAAATTAGGGCTTATCATTAACTATCAATAGAGGAACCTGAACAAAGCAAGTAACCTTGACAAGAATGTCTGTGGTTGTGAGGTAAAGGGTCGGCCTCGTAACATCAAAGTCAAATATCTTGACATACATATGCACCTTTTCAGATTAAGTAACACTGTTGCTTAAAATCAAGTATGCCCTTCGTATTTTTAAAAACAAGTGCACCCGAACGTTTGCACCTAGTTGCGTTGCTCTTGTTTTGCTCTTGTTCATTTCTCTTCTGTTGTCTGATTCAGTTATATTTGATCTGCAATGCACTATATACCATGCAAGTCAACACAAACTTGTAATTAGGGACCCACGACATCTATTTTGTCAGACAATCGACAGAATCTGACGAAAGAATGGGAAATTTACAAGCAAACAGTTTCGATCTAGGTCAGCATTTGGTCACAGGACATGGTTTACCTTTCTAGCTGTAGTCTAGACAGTGAAATGTTGTCTGGAATATTCCTTTAGACACATTTTTCGTCATCTCAAGGCGAACGCTCACTTTAATGCTGGAGCTAAAAACTTCCGAGCCAGTAAGCGCTACCACATGACTAATATTGGCATAGATTCAAACCAGAGTCCGTATTCACCAACCATTCTTACGAACATTCTTATGCTTATTCTTCAGAATTTTGTCAATATGAAAGTAACAGAACCTCTGATTGGCTAAACCAGCTGGTTTAGCCAATCAGAAGTTCTGTCACTTTCACAGTCAGAAAATCGTGAAGATTAAAGTAAAGAACGATCTTAAGAAGTGTTGGTGAATACGGACCATGCAGTGACCCATTTCACTACGGTAGTTACGAACAAAATTTGCGGAAGTTTTACGTAACTATAGTATTGGCAGTAATCTGCCACGAGATACGTGAAAACTATCATGATTATTTTAGAAAGCTTTTGCTATAAATCAAAGTTTCCAGGAAATTTTATGTTTTCATTCTATCTAGATAAAATTTCCAGGAAACTTACGCAAATTTTGTTCGTAACTACCTTGGTGAAACGGCGCCCAGACTTTAAAAGCTTATACAGTATATCACTCAGATTTTCATGTTCTTACAACGTTTTCGCAATCACGAGTGTAAAATGCTATCGAAAATATGCTGGTGCAGTAGCTAGCATTTTTGCATTTTCCTACATTTGTTCTACCCTTTCAAATATCTTTTACATCTCTTTTTTTTATCTTTGTATGAAGTAACTTCTTCTCTATCTTCCAGTATTTTCAGTCATCCCTATACAGTTGATGCGACCAAATTCATACGCCTATGCAGACTGTAGAGAGGAATTTCCGTCAGAATTTAGCTCGAAAGCAAAAGCCATCATGTAAGTTTGTCCTCTGTATGTGTATGAGCAATTTACTCATGTATCTTTCCGAAAATTATTACATGTCAGTCACGTAGGACACACAATATGACGGTCTAAGTTCATGTAAGTCATCAATAATATTTAACTGATTGTTTGATTGGCTGTTCAGTTGTTTAATTGGGATAACTGATGAGGCTGTCAGCGACGTTGACAAACTCATTTTCGCGCTTTTTGTTACTTCCATTTGTCTATCTACATGTACATGGATAAAGCTGACTGTAACGTATCTTGTATTTACTTTCGTATACTAATGTAAAAATATTGCTGGGACACAGTTCCCTTGGCTCACCCCTTTCTGTCCCCGTTGCTATGGGCCCAAGTCAATAAATTAAAACTGCTACTAGTAATGGGACTTACGACAGTTTGCTTCTTCTTTCTTTTCTTTAACTATTAACATGTAAATAAATAACATAAGGTTTTGGTTGCCGTTATTTCTTTCTTTTTCCTAAGCCATTTACGTTAAAGTATTTGAACTCGCCCTTGTAGTTGCTGCAAAGATTTTGTGAAACCTACACATACACATATATATGATATCAGCTTAAGCTTACTGCTTAATTTTCGTTTTACCTTTACATATGAGCCATGCTTGGTAAAAAGGAGGCTTAAAGCATAGTTTCGGCCAAGATCAGCCTGCACAGTCCTCGCAGGCTGACCTGAATCGAAACTTTTCACTATAAGTCGATTCTAAATATGTCCAGGACCAGTCTACCTCATGACTAAGTCTATTGTTAAAAACAATTCCTGTTATAGATGCATAAGTTTGTTATGGCGTGTGGCATGCTTGGTATGATGGATTACGGAGATGCATCATGTCCATTTTTGCCCGAACACAGTTCTCATATAAACTTGAAACTTGAGGTGGGTTTTTTTTTTGCGTCCTATAGGGAGTTGGATTTGAATAGGTTACTCCATCTTATTTCTTGGACTTGGATTGTTTTTTATAACCATGAGATAGAAACCTTTTGAAAATATTGTGGGAAAAGGAGAAAATGCTGGTAACCAGCATTTTCTCCTTTTCCCACAATGTTTTCCAAAGTGCTGAAAACAAATTTCAAATTTTGGATTGTGTTTATTTCGTTATCTGCAAATGCTTTCAATTTGGACAAGTCTTTTATTTTGTCGTTTGTTAAAGAGTTATTTCTTGGATTGGTAAGATAATAAGTATGAGAGATTTCTTTTCTTAAACCATTTACCGTACAAAGTTAAAACTTTCAGTGCTGTCTGTTCCCTGTTCGCCGCTGTCATGGTGCTTGCCACCCTCTACGATATTTTCATTGTCCATGGCCATCTTTACAAAATATTTGGCTGTACTAACAGTGAAACATATCCGGAGGTAAGTGCTTTACGACTTTGTAGAAAAATATACATGTGTAAAAGCGCTTATAAAACTGATGAAATAAATAGCTAAACAAACGGTAATAAGATAAAGACAACGACGACGATGGTGATTGATCAATTGATCAATTGATCGATTGATTTATTGATTGATAGGTTGACTGATTGATTGATTGATTGATCGATTGATTACGTAGTACTTGAGTCATGGCTGAATCCGTACGTTTTTTTCTGCGATGAAAGGCGATGTTAAACAGATGCCATAATGGTGCTCTATTCTTGAATATTGTAATCATGGATACTTCAACATAAAATAAACAAATACTGGTTGATTTGGTGAATCTCTTTTTAATGGCAGAAGAATATCACAAATCAAATTTTTGGACCGTCTTAGACAGTTTTTGTAGATGGATTTTTTTGTTGTTGCGTTCGAATTTATCCGCCTAAGATGCACGCATGTATTTCAGTCGATATTTTATAGGTGTACAATACGAGGTTAACTTGTAAACATTGATACTCACCGCTATCTTTATTTCCCCTAGAAAATCGAAGCCGTGGACTCAAAGGAGACAACCCCTTTGATATCCGACGTCACAATGTCCAGTAGCTACACACAAAATGGAGCTGTATCCCATTATAAAAAGGACATGGACAAGGTTCACCTGGATCTTGGCACCAAAACAGAGAGCAAGTCCAAACCGGAAACACCATACTCATATAAACCAGGTATATGTAGATGAAATGTGTCAACTAAAAAAAAATCTCCTTGCAGAATGTTACTGAGTGGCTAAAGTCCTATTTTAACCACCTTCATAGCTCCATCGATTCAGATAGATGAATACATTTTCATCGTCCTTTAAGGATAGGGCACTTTAGTGGAAAACGTGTAACATCGCTATCATCGTCAAAAAAACGGACGGATTCGGCTACGACTCGGGTAATCCGTAATCGATCGGCCGATAGACTCTGGTTCCCCTCAACGATTAGGGATTACCCGAGTCTAAGCCGAATCCGCACGATTTGGGCGACGAAAACCGATGATACACGAACCCTATTGCGATGCGCTATCTTTAAATACAATCTGCAGCAAAAAATACGAAAACGCTTTCATCTTTCGGGCTTGGCTGAAAATGTAGATATCGGGCATTCCGTGCAGTTGAATCTTGATCAGTGGGATCCGTAATAGCACCCTCTTTCGCTTATGGTTCTTTTCATGGCCAATAAATACTTAAGTCTCTTTTCTTTTGGTGGCGTTAATATTATTCGAGGATTTCAATAACCTTGTTTGTTCCATAACATAAATGCAACACGCGAAATGGGACATTGGTATATTTGCGTAAAGTGTCGTCTCGGATCAGCCTGTGCAGTCCGCAAAGGCTAATCCAAAACGAGATTTTCCTTTCTTAGGTAGTTTTCTGTTTTAAGCAAATCTACAGAAGCACAAAATCTAATGTAGTCGTAAAGTGCAGTCTCGGATTAGCCTGCGCGGACTGCGCAGGCTGATCCGAGACGACACTTTACGCATATGTCCGAATGCCCCTTTTCGCGTGTTGCAAGCAATTTATAATTGCAAGTTCAAAATTAATTAAACATACATGCACATACTTATCAGCCATTCAATGGCAAAGGGAGATGCATTAAACCCCCACCCCGTTAATACATCTCCGTCATGTATCATACCAAGCAGGAAATCTTACAACATGAACCTATAAAATCTATTTAGTCCTAACCATTACATCGATGTGGAGGTAGTAGCGTCCTTTGACATGTGGAGCAATGACCAGTAGTAAAAGTTTCAATTCAGATCAGTCTGCATGAACTGCGCAGGCTGACATTGGGTTGAAATTTTTTAGGGGTGCATTAAGCCCCCTTTTCATAGAGAATGGTTCACTATAAATGGTTCATTATAACATCGAATTCATTCCCCATGACATTGTATATCATGCCCCGCTCTTAATCCTGCACAAATGCGCTATTCAGGACTGTTAGTCCTTTGATTTATCATTCACTTTATCTGCTTGTGATAAACTTTCTAGTTCATAACACAGTTTACCCAGACTTGTGAACTGGTTTTTAAACTTCAATGATAAAAAAAAAGATTACAGTTACATATATCAATATAAATTATGTGGATTTTAACCATTCATCTGCTGAATAAACTGGCTGAAAATTTCTTCCTAAAAATGAAGCCAAACTGTTTCGATTTAAAAGTTCTTTTCGCGGGGAAAAGTCTCTTAATCGGACCCTGAAGATTTAAAATCAGACTGCACCGTCTGGGGGCAGCATTCCTCTGGGTTGGGCTCAGAGCCCTATAATGGGTTAATCGAAAGACGCCTTTCAATATTAACATTTTAACTCAAGCATGCACTTAATTGCTTTCATGTAAAGAGAGATCAAAATAAGACTGAACAGATTTTTTTTCTAACCTTGAACATGGAACCGTGAATGATATATTTGTCTGTCATCTGTTTTATGTGATAAATAAAACCTTTCTTTCGTGTTTATTTATGTTCAGTTTTATGAAAGTCGTTGATCTAAACATAAATGACGTCCGCCCAAGCTCATATAATTTTGGTCAACTCGTTCGATAAAAATGATGACATATAAACACATAAGATTCCCTATTTAAATAATGAGAAATGCTCAAATGCTCATCTTTTTCCCATCCACACAGGTACACTGGGGAAGATCTTACTATCGTTTTCAATCTACACAAACACGACCAAGATTTTTAATACGTCACAACCCGCAGGTGCGCTGACAGCAGTGAATGGTATCCGGTTTATCAGCATGACATGGGTTATCCTTGGACACACCTTTGCGTTTGGTTCCAGGTTTAATGGTACCCTTTCATTTCTACTCACATCCTCGGATACCCCGGGGTCTCCCTATTTGCTACGCTACATCGATGTAGCGTAGCAAATAGGGAGACCCCGGGGTATCCGAGGATGTTCTACTCATGTCGAACAAGAAAACATCTTCAAAAGTCAAAGATAGGCGGCTAAGAATTGCCTTAAAATAGGCTTTAACCCGTTCGGCGCCATAGGCGAAAACAGTGACTTTTGTGGACGATATGGATCATTTGGTCCATACCACCCGTTTGTTTAATCAACTGTAAATAGGCAAAACTTTTGTAAATTTCACTGGATTGTTTCAGAGCCGTCCAGTGAGGTCATTTTATTGATTTGGCGCTTAAGAGCCCTCAGAATAAACATATCTACACTTTTTAACCAATTGCAACGTCGTATTTATTCATTCCAAGGGATCAATGCAAAGACGTAGCTCGCCCGGGTGGCTCAGTTGTGAGCGTGTCGGACACATGACCTGGTGGTTGTGATTTCGATACCCAGTTGAGGCAAACTTTCTTTTCGGCGTATTTTCGCTTCTCACCTCTGCTGAAGCACGTGAGAAAAGTAGTCGGTGGCTTTGGAAAGAAAAGTTGTGTTAGTACCGGTGTGAGAAAGCCAGGAAACAAATGTGCGTCACCGACCGCCATGATATGACCTTAGCTGTTAAAGTGGCGTTAAACCCCAATACAACCAACCAACCAACCAACAAAGATGTAGGTCAAAGGTCAGCGTATTCACCTACGCTGAAAAAGAGGTTTGATTGTTACAGTGGTGTCCTGTGTTTCTTTAACCCTTAACTTGCTAAATAAGTGAAATGGAACTTTCAATCCAATAGCAAAATCCCTATTATTGCTATTTCAAAGTGTTTTTTGAGGGTTTTTTTTTGCTGTTGTTGTTGTTTTGCTTTTTCCCATGGAGAATTTCTCCTTATCGGACACTGTGGATCCAAGATCAGACTGCACAGAACGTGCAGTCTGATCTTGGATCCACATTGTCCGACAAAAGGTCCTTGAGTCTATCGTTCTGTCTGTCTGCCTGCCTGCCTACCTATGTATTTTTCTGTCTGTCTTGTTATCTGTTATAATCATTTCTGTTTCAGAGAACAACGCCTATGTTGCTGAAGTATTCAAACGTTTTACTTTTCAAGCTGTATCGAACGCTACAGTGTCCGTGGACTCGTTTTTTGTTCTCAGGTAAGGCTAAATGCTATTGCTTAGTTTCTACAGTTCCAAATGAAACGTATGCAGGCCCGTAGGAACAGGAGGGGGCAAGAGGAGAGGGTGCTGGGGAGGGGGGCTCAGTTCCCCCTAATAATTTTGAAAATCATAGTAACTAAAATATGAGGTTTTATTGCAATGTAAAACAACCACTCAAAAAATCGCAGTATTTCGAAGTTAGCCCCGACAATCTTGAAATGCTTCCTACGTGCCTGGTATGTGATCATTTCTTTTATGTTGCGGATGATAAGGATCAAAATTAGGCCGGTTTGAATAAACAAACAGCATATTCAAATTATCATATACCGGTATTCATCTTTACAATATGGAACCCCTTAAAATCTAAAAAAGACATACGCATTTTATTTCAAAAGACATAGTAAGTGTAAATCAAGACAACGGATCTTATTCCACTTATATGCTTAAAATGACGATAAATCACTTGATCAACTTTTTAAATCATATTGTAGCTGAAATCAAACTTGGATAAAAGTTGTTGAACCCTAAATCGAGCTCGTACCTACTATGTTAATTGCCTGCAATGTTTGTCAAGATTTATGACACAGTAAGACGTTTTCTTTTTACAGTGGTTTGTTGGTCGCCTATCTGTCTCTGAAAGAAATGCAAAAGAGAGGTGGAGCGTTGAAGTTCAGATGGGACCTGTACTATTTCCATCGTTTCTGGAGGTAAAACCTTCACTTTGACTTCTCTGTTTTCAGCAGAAAAATGTGTACGAGCTGCGGTTGTAATAAAGCAATTTTCAAAAAAGTTGCTTCACGTTTTTGTCTTAGCTTCACATCTACATCATCCCGTTTAAAGTAAGGTACAATGACACTGTTGCACTTTCAACATGCATGGGAAATGTATCTACTGTATTTACATCCATTACGTAATAAATGTAAACTACAGTTGCACGTATTTATCTTCCATAAACTCGATATCGCTAGCATTATATGTGTTGCAGCAAACAACTTTTGAAACAAAAAAGTCGGATAATAATGTGCTCTCTGAAACTTTGTCAGCAGTAAATACCTATAACAAATTACAAATTACCGTTATATTCCATCATTACAATTAGCCCTTCTTCAGATTATCTCAAGGTTTCACGACTCTCAGAAAGAAGTCTTTTGAAAACGTTGTGGGGGAATATGCTGGTAACAAACAACTTCTTTTCTCAAGGTGTGTTTAGCCCTTTCTTGAACAATTCTTAATTATTCCCAAATTTTAATTTGTCGTCTTCAAATGCTTCCAGTTTGTATAAGTCTGAAAAGTTTTCATTTCATTTGAACTTCAAATAGTTTGACTAATCAAGACCTAAATGTATTTTGTAGGCTGACACCACCCTACATGCTCGTTCTGATGGTCTATGTACCATTGTTTAAGTATTTATACACGGGACCTTTCTGGAGCGACTTGTCCAAGGACGAGTGTGAGGACACCTGGTGGAGAAACTTGCTTTATGTTAACAATGTCGTCAAACCGGAAGATCAGGTGAGAATCAATATCCGGCTAGATATTACGACCTCTGGTGAGACTCTATGCCAGCCAGACTGGAGTGTGTGAAAAGGGTAATCAGTGGCTTCAAAACAGTGAAATATTTTTCGATATTTCATGGTTACGACCAGTGAAAATACGACCTTTATATTTAACTCTTCAATTGAAGGCGGAAACAGTTGGTCACAAACATAGTTACCCAGGTAAAATGGGCGCGCCTCACAACCAGAGAGGAATATGACGTCATTTACCTTACATTTTTTGCGCTTGACGTAATATTGTAATGTGTTGCTATGCGGAGGAAGGTAGGCTACGGAGAATAACCGAAAAGTACAGTACTGGCTTTTGATTAAGTTCCCCCCCCAGAAAGGGTTAAAAGCATAAAGTAAATGGAATATTTCTTTTCTTTGAAAGATATAGATTTATTTCATTTCGTGAATATCATAGGTAATGTTTTCACCAGTGGCTATATCACCTGTGATGTTCACTCGAGGACATAAATTTGGATCTTTCACAGTAAAAACATAATCCTTTATATATTTCACACTGAAAGGTTTTAACCATTTAAAATGGCATTTCACTCGACTCTTCAAAATGGAGGTTAGCTATACGAGGATGGCTATGGTCTGACAAAATGGGATCTAATGCATCTCTATGAGATTTTACCTTACGGCACTCGTTATTTTCGCATACCTTTCTCTTTTTCGGCAAATATTTCCCCATATTAACCTCAAATTAATGAAATAAACTCTATATAATACTTAAGTTTCATATGTGAATTTTTCCTTTCTTTCAGTGCATGGGTTGGAGCTGGTATCTCGCTAACGACATGCAGTTTTATGTTCTTAGTCCTTTGATTATTGTACCGTTGTACTAGTAAGTATTATTAGACAAGCGTAAAGTAGGGATTCAAGATCAAACTGGGCTTTCTGAACAGTCTAATCTCTATCCATAAGGTTACTGTCTCGACGATCTTAACTTCCGTTAATATCAACGTTTAAACTGCAATAAGCCAAATAAGTATTTCTAGCCAATGTTATTAATACAAAAAAAAATGCAAATATTGCAATCCCAAGCTTCTTTTCCCAGGACAAAAATTACTGTCTCGAATAGTTTAGATCCAGGACCAGGCTTAACCATCTCAGCATATCTGATAATAACCTAAACAAGCCGCAAAATCGTGCCAAGGACTACGCAGGCTGACCTGGGTCGATACTTTTTGCCATTGTGTTAAACTCCCTTTTCACCTTGTATAACTCAAATTCATTTAGCTTCCCTATCATATGTTGTTTTTTCTGCATTGTTTTAGTTCAGGGTTGTTGGGAACAGCTGTGTGTCTTGCATTCCTCCTGGCAACAGTACTGTCCACGGCACTCGTGTCGAAGCATAAGAAATTGGATGCTGGGTGAGTTGCTAAATCTTAACCTGCTAAGTGATTTAAATGCATTTTGCAATTTGATTGTAAAAACAAAACGAATAATGCTAATCCAGGCCGTCGTCACCAGCCTGGCAGGTCCAGCTTGCGCCGGACTAGTTTCTTAGCCGAGGACACTACCAGCCATACTAACCTTACATCTTTTCAGTCGATTTCTTTTTTCGTGTCCAAAAGACTAAAACCCAGATCCAAAAGCATTAAAAAAGAATGCATCAGAAACACACACAGGGGCTCAGGAATCAAATACTTTCTCGGGGTAGGGGGAGGAGAAACCTCGAAACTCTTTACGACAGGGGGTACTCTCCCTTTCTTGTGATTCGGCACTCTCTGCTTTCTTGGAACCGCCGGACTTTTTACTACAAAGCGACGAGCCTGTTATTTCAAACTTACTTTTTGATATATCTCCTTATAGGACATTGTAGATCCAAGATCGGACTGCAAGTTTTGTGCAGTCTGATCTTGATCTACACTGTCTGCTAAAGTCAGTGACTCTCGCTGAGCAGCCAAATGATTAAATTGAAATTTGTAGCCCATTATGTAACATGAATACTTCTTTCCGGGTGTGAAGTTTAATGATGCAGATACCTCACAGGTCTTCCAAGTTAAAACAGGCTGTATTATAGATTGTTTTGCTCAGGTTTGGCATTTTACCATAAACTACACTTATAAATGATTATTTAAAGGAAACAAAAAAGCGTGACAGGCAACTTTCGCCCTGGTTTTGAAATTCATTTTCATGCCAGTGACTAACACTTGATCAGACTGTACAAGAACAGTTTGTCACCTTCACTATTAATTTCTATATTTTTCAATGGTTTTTTTTAGATTCAATTACATTGAGCACTTTATTTTCTTCTGGTAGCTACTGAGTCTTTAATGTGTTTCAGAGATCAGCCATTCAACGACGTGTATGTCAAGCCATGGATTCGTATAGGACCTTACGTTGTTGGGTTGTTTACAGGTTATATTTTATATAGGACAAAATGTAAAGTCAAAATGCATAAGGTAAGTGTAACAAATTTATACATCTTATTTTATAACGTCATTTAAAATCCAAGAAAAGTCTTCCGACAGGTTATGATAGCTCGTTTCCTAAACTCTTTACCAAACGACAAAATTTTAGACTTGTTCAAATACTGAAAGCGGCTGCAGGCGACAAAATAAACCTGGGCCCGTATTCAACAACCATTCTTGAGCATATTCTTAGTCTTATTCTCCAAGGTTTTCTAAATTTGTATAAAGTAACACAACTTCTGATTGGTTAAACCGAATGGTTTAGCCAATCAGAAGCTATGTTACTTACAAATGTAGAAAGTTCTGGAGAATAAGACAAAGAACGTCCTTAAGAATGGTTGGTGAATACGGGCCCTGATTAAAAAATTAAAACTCGACTCTAGAAGAGTAGAAAACATTGTGGGAAAGGGAGAAAATGCTGATTACCAGCATTTTCTTCTTTTTCAACAATGTTTTCAGAAGGCTTCATCCTCTAAGCTGTAAAAACCAGGGATTGTTTGGTAAAGTGTTAATTGGGAACGCAGGAATTTAGAAGTAATTGATTGAACTCTTTCAAATAGTTACAATGTTCTTGAACCCCGGCCTAGGTGCTCTTGCACTTGTTTTATCAAATCAAAGCTGTTCTCTACATGTACATTGTCATATCTCTTTGTCAAGTCAAACGATATAATTATATCGATCATTATGTTTTGCTTTGCATTTCGTGGCTTTATACCAAATTAGTATCATTTTCCAGAAAAACAATGCATTGACTATTTTTCTGCAATAAAGCAGCATATCATACTAGGCGTAATCAAGCCTCTACTTCAGTCATTTGATATGTTAATGAGAAGATTGCAATATGAGGGGGTATTCACTACCTAGATGATACAAGTCTGCGGATGTTTGTCCAAAACTGTAGTGAAATATCAGACTATGTAGAAAGACTTCACGTGCAGACTTGTGCTTTCTAATCATGATCTACATGTAGATCTAGACAGCGTATCCATAAAGCCATAAATTCTAACAATCGCCAGTATCTTGTGGTAAAATGGTCCTTTGACATGTATAAAAATTACAAATAACAAAAAGTATCGATACATATCAGACTGCGCGGACTGCGGATGTTTTTTGCAGTTGTATTAAAGATTCCTTTTTCACAGATCATTGTTCATATAATATTTGATTATCTGTTGTCAGTTACTGAACTTACTCGGATGGATCATTGCCACATCGCTAGCTTTAGCTGTATTATACGGACTGTACAGAGAGGAGGGTAAACCCAAACCAAGCCTAGAAGTGTCTACACTGTATAATGGCACGTTCAGGACGGCCTGGGGTATCTGTGTGGCGTGGGTTGTGTTTGCTTGTGCGACCGGATATGGAGGTAGGTTGTGTTAAGACCATTTCCATTCCCGTTCATCTAGGCTTTTGAAAAAGGAATTTAATGCATCAACGTGATGCATTACATATATAATTTATTTCATCAGCTTGTGGTTAATATGGGGAAATATTTGCCGAAAAAGGGAAAGGTATGCGAAAATAACGGATGCCGAAAAGCACTCGTTATTTTCGCATACCTTTCCGTTTTGAGGCAAATATTTCCCCATATTAACCCCAAGCGGATGAAATAAATTATGTATTATATTTCCTCTGATTATTTTGTCAACAAATGCCACTTTTAAAACTAGTGATCAAGTAGAACAAAAAAAGTTAGAAAATATTCACTGTTTCGGGGAAATTATTCCCCCCAGCTTAAATTACGACATTTCTTTACCCATAACTTTTCTAAAAATAGACACATGAAATATAATATAAAGCAATTCATCACATAATTATAGATCCATAAAGTCCAGTTTGTCTAATAACCTGGTCCTTTTTCATGTGGAAAATTTATCAAAAGCAAACAGTTTCGCACAGATCAACCTGTGCAGACTGCTCGGACTGACCTGGGACGAAACTTTTACTGTATCAAGCCCCCTTTTCACAGAGCATGGCTCATTTACATTTGAGGACAAAGAAGATCTGAAACTAGATCTTGTTTGGTATAAAGCAACACGGAAATACATTAAGCCCTCTTTTCATAGAGGATTACTTAACTCATTACCAAAAGACAATATTTTAGACTTGTCCAAATCGAAAGCATTTGCAGACGATAAAATAAATATGACTGAAATGTGAAATTTGTTTTGTGAAGAGTAGAAAACATTGTTGGGAAAGGAGAAAATGCTGGTTACCAGCATTTTCTCCTTTTCCAACAATGTTTTCTAAAGGCTTCTTTCTCAGGGTCGTCAAAAGTAGGAATTGTGTGGTAAAGGGTTAAATCATTGCAGGTCCAGTGAATGTACTGCTATCTTGGCCTGCCCTGGTGCCACTCAGTAGACTGTCGTATTGTGCATACCTTGTACATCCAGTGGTTATATTCATGTACTACTACAGTCAACAAACCTATATGTTTTGGAACGACCTAGAAATTGTAAGTGTTTATTTCTATCTTTTCAGATTTGAAAGCTTTTGTATTGATTGAATGATGTTTTAAGCTTTCAAAGTTATTGCAGTCATATCACAGCGACAGCTCATATATTCATGCATTTCCTGGGTTTTACCAGTACTAGGCTAGTTCTCTGACCTGTCTTGCCCAAGGAGACTCGCATGAAATCCCATGAATCTAACAAGGCTCGAACCCGAGACCTTCATGTCACGAGTCCTTCACTGTACCACTGAGCCACGTGGAACCTGCAGAGGCTATGCTATTATCCTTTGACCAAAGGACAACATTTAAGACTCAATCAGACCGAAAACATTTGCAGACGACAAATTAGATGTAGCTTAAATGGCGATTTATGTCTTTGACAGCGGTAGTGAATATTGTGACAAAAATAATGATGCTGGTTACCGGTGTAATGCAGAGAAATGACCCCCATTACAAAATGGGTTATTTTGTAATGGGTGTCATTTCTCTGCATTACACCGGCATATTCTCCTGTTTCTATCGTGTGTTCAAAAGCCTTCTTTTACATTGTACCTAAAACCCGAGACTGTGGGGCAAATGATTTAACACGAGCATCATTAGAGTGCTTGAATTTATGCAATGATACTCGGATATATACTCAGCGATCTATGATTAATAAGATGTATTCTTCAACACAGGGAGGTAACCATCAAAATATTTTTATACGCCCTAAGGGTCGTATTAAGTTATGGCCTAGACTTATCTGCCCTTGTTTTATGAAATAACCAATTTCTTGTACCCACTGACGAACCCGTTTGGGCGAATGCGCACCGCTCTGCGAAGCTCTTTTGAAACAGATATACTTAAACAGCTCATTTTCACTGAAAATAAAGCAACTGAAGCCAAACCTTGGCACCCGCAGGCGATGCACGTATTTGTATAAGATGATTATACACTACATTATAATGTACAACACAACTAAAAATCTTTCTTTCTTTCAGATCTACATATTCATTGGAAATCTGGTTCTTTCCTATGCTACAGCCTATGTAACATCGTTAGCTTTTGAGGCACCAATGATGGGTCTAGAGAAAGTGTTACTGAGACGAGACAAGAGTTCTTGATCCTTTGCAACTGGTTCATTCGTGACTATAATGTATAATTGATATATGCTCTGTATAAAGGGAGTTTTATGCATCTGCAAAAAGTATCGTTTCATGTCAGCCTGCGCAGTCCGCGCAGGCTGACATGGACTGAAGCTTTTTGCTATTGGTCAATTTTTCGCATGTCAGAGTACCATTTTACCCCAGAATTTAGTCAGATGTTTGACAAAATTGAGTTTAGGGATCCATAATTTCTATATAATGACTTGTTTAGCATAATGCATCGCGCAGATTCATCAAACCCCCTTTTGCCAAAGCATTATTCACAATATGTTTCAGACACTTGTGGCTGTATCGACCAATCACTCTTATCTCAATTCTAATCTTTAATTGAAGGACCAGCCATTTGTTTATCAAAGACGTTCTTGCTAAGCTAGACAGACAGTAGTCTTAAGATTCAGCATATTATTATAAGATTTAAATGGTTGTAGAATACAGCTCTTTCCATACAAAGAAAGTGCTAGGCAAGCTTTGTTGCCACATACTTTTTTCTCCCTTGTTATTGTCTTCGTGGTTGTTGTTGTTGTTGTTGTTGTTATAGTTGTTGTATTATTGCTGTTAATGTTGTTGTTTGATATGTTATTATCCTTTTAAAATTGTTGAAACTACCAGTGAACACATTCGGTTTCTATGGTGTATGGATAGCGACCATTTACTTCATGCTTTCCGGTGGGTTGTCGAAGAATATCGATGAATTTTTTTTTCGATATTTCATGGTTACGACGAGTGAAAATACCGATCTTTATATTCTAACTCTCCAAATAAAGGCGGAAACAGTTGTTCTCGCGCACAAGTTACCTAGGTAAATAGTGCATACCTCACAACCAGATGAAATTATGACGTCATTTACCTTATACATTTCTTGCGCTTGACGTAATTTATAGTGATGTGTTGCTATGCGAAAGGGGTACGCCTCGGGGAATAACCGAAAAGAACTCTGCTGGATTTTGATTGAGTAACCCCCCCCCCCCTCTCCTGAATAAGGGCTGAAAGCATGAAATAAATAGAGTATTCTGTTTTTTACTGTGAAAGATCGAAATTTATTTCATCGAGTGAACATCATCGGTAACATTTTCACTCGTATTACCGGTGATTTTCACTTGAAAGCAAGAAATAAATAGAATATTTGGGTTGGGTTTTTTTTGTGTGAAAGATCGAAATTTATTTTTTAACATCATCGGTGATATTTCCGCTTCATTTCACTTCACTTTACTGAATAAAGAACACTTCCATTTTCGGTTAATATTTTCAAAAGTGACAAAAAAAGAAAGAAATCTTCGAAAACATATATACTTTAATTGAATAGAATAAGAATACGAGCGGTGCTTTGGGAAAACAGGGTTTATAAGGTATGTCCATGATGCCTATTGCC
Organism: Tridacna crocea; assembly: GCA_943736015.1. Lineage (NCBI taxonomy): Eukaryota > Metazoa > Mollusca > Bivalvia > Cardiida > Cardiidae > Tridacna > Tridacna crocea. The sequence continues at coordinate 55,624,008 of OX031057.1, read as the reverse complement.
ATGCAAGTCATAGCATGATTATGGATTCATAAAATTTGTTTTTATCTTACATCCAAGTGAATGAAGTGGCTGAAAAGTCCTTTGACATTGAGAAATTTTACAAATATCATTTTTTTTTTTACCAATGTGAGCCTGCATGGAGTGCGCAGGCTAACATGGTCGTATAATTTTGTAGATACTTTAAACCCTCTTTTTCACAAAACATATGAATCATTCCTTTTATCCCACAAAAATGTTTGAAACAGTCGGATGGTCTCCTGGAATGAAAATTCAGTATTACACTTTGTAAAAAATAGATCTATATGTGTGCAATGATTTTACGTTATATATGGGCCATGTTCTGGCAAAAGGGGGCTGAATTAATCTCCTAGATGTATAAAAACAAACAATGCAGCACCTCGTAAGAATCCATAATTTTCGGGGGGTTTTGAAAATATCGACTGAATCATAATCTAGAATGGTCCTTTGACATGCATGAAAAAAATGAAGACGCCGAAAAGTTTCGGCCCATGTCAGCCTTCGCCAATTGCGCAGGCTGACATGGGTCGATGTTTTTCGCTGTTGTATTAAATACCCTTTTCACAGAGCATGACTCTTAATCAATTTACATGAATTAAACCATTTTATTTGGCCATATGTTTGCGTTTTTGAAGAAAGGACTATATGCTTGCGTTTGGTAACTGTCCATTAAGCCAAGCTCTATTTAGTACAAATGTGACCTGTCGCGCGAAAAGGAACAATCTAGAAATTCCGTACATCAATTAGATGAAAACAGATCAAAGATAGAGCAGGTCAATGTAAGCTGATAGCCGAAAAATGATGGTATAGTAAGGTAGAATGACCACTACTCATACGGAAAATATCATAAAAGGGAAAAGTGTGGACCCTGGTCAGCCTGCGCGGATTGCGCAGGCTGACCAGGATCGACACTTTTCGCAGTTCCCAGATGGTCCATTTTTGCGTGACACCACCATCAACCATCTTTCTTTCATGTACAGCTTGTCCAGTTTAACATATTTGAGCACGCTCTGGCAAATGAGTGTTTATACACAACAAGTCATCACAGCAATATAGATCCATAAAAGCCATTTTGTATAACAACTAAGTAATGAGGTAGACTGGTCCATTGACACACAAAAAAATGACCAATAGGAAAAGTTTTCGACTCGGGTCACCCTGCCTGAACAGAACAGCAGAGGCTGACCTGGATCGATGCCTTTAGCAGATGCATTAGACCCGCATTTCACAGAGCATGGATTATGATGTGGCCAAATATGCGATATCGAATTCCAAGTTCTGCGAAGACAGGTGCTCATGCCAAGTTGGGCGTTGTAAACTGTGGTCACGCGACTATGAAAGCCTGTTGTACCTTAAACTCTTAACTTCCATTTACCTCAGAAATTATGTTATAAACGAGAATATGAAGTGAGTTATCATGCAGTGATTGTAATCTTGCAACATACCTGAATTACCGTTGAGATTTATCTGTATATTTTGTCCATTCGTCGACAAGGTCACGTGTTTCGTCTTCAACACTTGTCCGTTATGTTTGACCTTGACGGTGTAGGTGCCCTTAAAGCCTCTCACAGACACAGTTTGATTCTCTTTCACGTGAACGCTTGTATTTGTCATCCACTGTTTCTTCACAAGGTCTTGGTAAACGTGTCCGGCTGCATTTGGCTGTGAATGGTAAATAAATATACAATTACTGCACAAATATCGAAATAAATGGGTTTTTTGCTATCGACCTGTAGGAATAGATCTGTTTATAGAATTGAGCAACACAAGTAGTTTTTTCCTGGTGTGTTAATGGCTTTTCTACAATTACGATCATCTGAAGTGTCAAAATTTGGTGATTTCAAAATAAATATGAGGAATGCTTTGAAAAAAGGAGGTTTCCTTTATCCGCAAAAATTATCTGGATCGAAAATCTTAATCTTGGTAAATTTTCTACATGTCTTAGGGCCATTCTACCCAAAGATTCCGCCAATTCTACTATGAATAGTGCGAATCCATCACTATAATTATGATGAGTAACAGGTATAATGTATCTGAACGACACATTAGAGGATTGTTTATATGGCCTGCAACACGCGAAAAGGGACATTCGGACATCTGCGTAAAGTGTCGTCTCGGATAAGCATGCGCAGTAGGCGCAGTCTTATCCGAGACGACACTTTCCGTTCTAATGCAATCTTCTGTTTTGCGCATGTCTACTGTGGTACAAAATCTTATGTAGTCGTAAAGTGCCATCTCGGATTAGCCTGCGCGGACTGCGCAGGCTGATCCTAGACGACACTTTACGCACATGTCCGAATGCCCCTTTTGGCGTGTTGCACACCAATTATGTATTTCGACAACCTGAAGCATCAAATCTTAAACTTTCTTTCGATTTATTTGACGAACTGTTGTTTTAATACAGGTAATTACATTGAGAAATAGGCTACAGTGAAGGACAGCCATAAACTTACAGTAATATTTGGTCCTGTGAATAAAGCCTCTGCGTGATTTTTCATCTTTCCATCCCAGAAGCCCCATAGTATAACACCTTCTATAGACGGGTAACTGTAAAACAGCTTCAACAATTTACCAAGTCTTGTTGCTTGTGATTCTCCATTTAACGCAGACACAGTCAACTCTGGATACGAAAATATATTTTGAAATATGAAGAAACTTTTTTTTTTCATTGTGACCTGTAAATGGCTGTTACTGTTGGGTAACTATTACTATTGTAGGACTTATTACCAAATCTGACTCGGATCGAAATGCATCGTACTTAATACCCGCATTGGACCTTTTTCTTTTTCAATTAAGTATGATCCAACACGATCTTATCTTTACCAAGGCGCTTTAACACATTTGCTATTATGCCAGTACTTTCAGTACTTTGATTTGAAGTGTAAAGCCGCTGCTAATCATTTGTGAGTTGCACAGCTGTATTCATAAACAATTTCAATTTGCATTCTAGGTCATGGATTCAATCCCTATCAACTAATTGGTCGAGGCAGAAAGTCTCGGCCAATCGGATGACCTTTCCTCTAATCTATGATTTAGAAAAATATTTAAATAATTCGTGAAACTGGCCCAGAGGTCTGTATTCGCCAACTATTTTTAAGAACACTCTTGGTCTTACTCTCCAGGATTTTCTTAATTTCAAAGTAGCTCGCCTTTTAGTTGGCTAAACCAAAGCTGTGTTACTTTCATAATTCATAATTAGGCCGAAAATGTTCTTAAGAATGGTCGGTGAATATGAACCTAGATATCCATTGTAAAAAAAGACATATTTGACCGCTTGCTTGTGAAGAAAATTTGCTATGTAAAAGATCAATTTAAAGGCTTTTTGTAATCTTAAAAGATAACTGTTTAATGAACAACACTAGAACAAGATCAAGATGCCCAAATGTTCGGGCTGATGATACTGGTCTAGGCTAAAACTCTCGCCTGACATCTTTTATAGAGATTAGGATATTTCTTTTACTGTGGAAGGAAATAGAGGGAAGACTTACCCGTGATCATAATTGGTAATCCAGCTTCAACAACGATATCTAGCCGACCCTAAAACAAATAACAATGAAAGATTTTGAAGCTGCAAAAAGTATCGACCCCTGGCAGAATGCGCTTTCAGCACTGTGTTTGTCGCTGGCAGAAAAAGGAATTGTGACCCATCACGCAAAAAGGGACCTTCTGGGAACTACGAAAGTAGCAATCCTGGTCAGACTGCGCGAACTGCGCAGTCTAACCAGGGTTGACACTTTCCACTTTTATAATATTTCTTTATGAAAAGTAGTCATTCTACCTTGTTATACAATCATTTTAAATAAACCATCATTTTAAATGAACCACGTTGGGAGTCATGAGGCGCAATAAATAAACCACTCGGGCTATCGCCCTCGTGGATTATTTAGTGTGCCTCATAACTCACAACTGTGGTTTATTGAACGATAAACCAGGACAGAAAGAAGATTTTTTCTTAAGTAGAACGATGTTTGTTCGTATTGTTTGAACGCTATTGAACAGTCTAGGCCTAGGGCGGTCAATGCATCTATGCATGTGTTTCCTGGATTTCTCACACTATTCATACAGTTACTAACATAACTTTCTTTCCAATCCACTGACTACTTTTCTGACATGCATATGTTACATGCCAGCCAATTATAGCTGTATGAGTCGCAACAAGTAGCGTTTTATTGAATAAGCGTTTATTTCATTTTGGAATTCAAAGTAACGCTTGTTTTTGAAAAGTAGTCCTGTTCTGTATGAAGAATGCCGAAATTAGATAGATGAGTATTTGTACAATGTCATTTAGTGCGAGATAATGTTCAATTTCGTTAATACGAAAAGGCTTTATTACAGAAATCAATACCTTCACTGCTGTAAACCCGTCATCAGCATTGTGGAGGTGAGACTGGACCCCAATACCACCAATTGGTATACCAGCCGCCTTGAACTTTAACGCTTGGTCCTTCAAAGCCTTAAATAATTCAATAGCAAAAACTCGAGCTGTGTAATGAAGATGCTCGGACAGGCATGTGCTATAGTTTTTTCCATCTCTTAAGGACAGATTTGTTTATTTGTATATCGCTCAAACCGTATTAATATAATGTACAGTGAAGTAAGTAATAAAAAGAAAGTCAAATGTTTTGGTGCAAAATACAAAGATAGAGTTTCTTCAAAGGAGATAAGACAACTTGTTAAAATTAAAGAGAATGAACTTTAAATTTAAACTTACAAAAAGGTTCTTAGAGTAATAAATACTGATCCAATATATATGAAAAAGAGTACATTATTAAAAATGTAAAAGCTTAAGTTATGAAACATCAGTTTGACAAAGAAAAAGCAATGAAATTCAAATATGAGAGCTTTCCCAACAAATTGACAATGGACACTTTTTTCATAAACATATACACTCACGAGCTATTAACCCTTTACCAAACAATCTTTGGTTTTTACGACCCTGAGATAGAAGACTTTTGAAAACATTGTGAGAAAAGGAGAAATGCTGGTAACCAGCATTTCTCCTTTTCCCACAATGTTTTCTACGATACTGGAAACAAATCTCAATTTTTGAGTTACGTTTATTTTGTCGTCTGCAGGTGCTTTCAATTTGGATCAGTGTAAAATTTTGTCGTTTGGTAAGGAGTTAAGCTATCAAATGGTCAATGCTCTTTGTGACATCAAAGACACGTTTTCTCAGCACGAATTTCGAGTTTTTCTCAAAAAGTATAATTATATCACCTGTTAAAGCAAATATCAAAAATGACTGTTGAACTAGACATATATACAAAATCATCTTCAATAGTATACAAGGGTTTTTCGAAATAGTTCTTTACGGGGTAAACCAGCAAACCTTCTAGATATGTCATATTCTGTGAAAAGGGGGCTATTTGGATCTGCAAAGAGTATTTACTCTGGTCAGCTTGCACAGGTCGCACAAGCTGACCTGAATCGAAACTTTTTGATATCAGTACATTTCCCGCAAGTCAAAGCATTGTTCACCCTCATAGTTCAAAAGGCTTTTAGACACAGTGGATGCTTGTTTTCTACTCCAAGTCGCTTTTTCTAGTACTTAACCCATTACCACACAATCCCTACTTTTGACGCCCCTGAGAAAGAAGCCTTCAGAAAACATTGTGGAAAAAGGAGAAAATGCTGGTAACCAGCATTTTCTCCTTTTCCCACAATGTTTTCTACCCTTCACAAAACAAATTTCAAATTTTCAATCACTTTTATTTTGTCGTCTGCAAATGCTTTCAATTTGGACCAGTCTAAAATATTGTCATTTGGTAATGTGTTAAAACCCCTTTATCTCAAAACACGCTCATATGTCATGACTTACTGTTGCGCTCTGTCCAAAGTCCAGGATATTAAAGTCGTTTAGGAATAGTTTAGTACCGTTATCGACGGCGTGTATCTGTCGGAACATGTCCATCGTAATGTCGGGATTGTTGGTGTGACGTTCGTAATAGTCACCGTGCAGGTTCTCATTGTTTACATCCCACTGTTCCAGTCTAGAAAAGTGCTTTAAAATTACCATCCGTATATTCACCAAACCCACGCTCTTGGTCTTAGTCTCTAAGATTTTCTATATTTGAAAGTAACATAACTCTTGATTGGCTAAACCAAATGGTTTAGCCAATCAAGAGTTGTGTTACTTTCAAATTTATAAAATCTTAGAGAAAAATTGTTTAGCCATCAAGAGTTGTCTCACTTTTGAATACAGAAAATCTTAGAGAATAAGACTGATACTGCTGTTAAGAACAGTTGTTGAATACGAAACCAGACTGGAATGCTTGCGAGATGGCTGAACAGGGGCTGTTATTATTGCTAAAACTGTGACTGATTAAAGTCCCTAGTGGACAATATTAATCAATAGCCACAGTTCTTTTCCAATATTGATTGTACAATGTACATTCATTTCGAGACAATCTGCCCAAATCGAAACTTATTACTTTCAAGTTTGTTTCTGCTTTATCGGTTATCTAAATCGGTAAATATTAAATCTTCATTTGTTTATATGCTACTTTCGTGTTGTACTTTTTACATGGTAGAGACATGGTACATTATTAGTCGTACGGTCAGGTGGCAGGGGACTTGGAAACTTGTTCACGGCTGTGGTGAATCATGTCGCCCCGAGCCGAAGGCAGGAACAGTACAGATATGTTTCCATCATACATGTAAGTAATTACACTCCAACAGTAACAGCACCGACATGTTTCCATCAGTACAGACATGTTTCCAACGAACATGTAAGTAATTACACTCCAGCAGTAACAGTACCGACATGTTTCCATCGTGCATGTAAGTAATTACACTCCAACAGTAACAGTGCCAACATGTTTCCACCAGTACAGACATGTTTCCATCGTGCATGTAAGTAATTACACTCCAACAGTAACAGTACCGACATGTTTCCATCAGTACAGACATGTTTCCATCAAACATGTATGTAATTACACTCCAACATTAACAAGTGTTGACATGTTTCCATCATGCATGTAAGTAATTACACTGCAACAGTAACAGTACCGACATGTTTCCATCATGCATGTAAGTAATTACACTGCAACAGTAACAGTGCCGACATGTTTCCATCATACATGTAAGTAATTACACTCCAACAGTAACAGTGCCGACATGTTTCCATCATACATGTAAGTCATTATACTCCAACAGCGATAAAAAGTAAATTAGTCATTAGATCCATTAAATGTGCGTCTAAAACTCCAACATTTGAAATGACTCTAGAGTTCCATAAATGGCTCGTATTCACCAACGATCCTTAAGAACGTTCTTTGTTTTATTCTCCAGAATTTCCTGTACTTGAAAGTAACATAAATTCTGATTGGCTAAACCATTCGGTTTAGCCAATCAGAAGTTATGTTACTTACAAATGTAGAAAATCTACATTTTCTCAAGAATGGTTGGTGAATACAGGCCCGGTTTCATTGTTTTCGCAGTCAGATTTTACGTCAACAGTGTCAAACCAGCCTTCTACAGACCATTTTTACTTATCTTAAACGTTCATTGTCTTCTTTCAACATACACGTAAAACTGATGCAAAGTTTACTTACAATCCTTTAGTATGGCTCATCAGACCTTGTATACGGGTGTGTATGGCAGTCTTCATTTCCTGGGCGTTCAGTTGTTTTACCCAAGGTTGGACGTATGTGTCGACACCCCAAAACACGCAGTGGCCTCTGACCTTTTTACTGCAATGATTTGGTAATGACACGAAAAAGACAACATTGTTTCTTTTTTATTCACAGGTTCACAAATTTCTGGAATATGTGTTGCTTTCTTGTTTATGTAAATTTATGTGAACGAAAGAATTATGTGAAGTCACTGTATTTTTAACCCTTAGGCTGATGACCGCGACTAATCGACCTCTTGCGGACAGTGTAGATCAAGATGAGACTGCACGTTTGGCAGTCTGATCTTGAATCTACACTGTCTCCCATACACAGATATCTTTCCCCGAAAAATTACCTTTAAAATATCAAAACTTGGGTGTTTACTGTTGACTTGAAAGTTTCAAGTCACCTATATAACAGGATAGAGGTAAATATATGAATCCGTCAAGTTACAGATACTTCAGTTGCTGTCTTCTCTGTTTCACATACATATGGGTCTTGCTCTATGAAAGGGAGCTGAATGATTTGCCACAGCACAGCACATATACTATCTTAATGCACAACAAATGCCAACTCTGGTAATAAAAGATTTTTGGAATTTCCTTTATCTATAATAAACTGGCATACAAATATCCATGTAAAAAAAACCCATCCATACCCGTGTTGTTTTATCGTCTTTGTTGCAGTAATTGGCGTATCGTAATTTATGTGACCCTGTAAAAAAAGTTAAAATAAAATATAAATGATTTGCGATATGATTGGATAACATCAAACTGAAAATCGAACCGACCGGAGCAAATTTCGATTTCAGTTATTACTTAAAGGATTTATCTATGTGACAAACCTTTGTTCATGGTGACTACCCACATATGGTTAAGAAAAGTGTTTTCAAAATTGTTAACTGTAAATTTCCTTCAGGATGTCATAAATTGAATAAAAGAATTATCAGGTAAAGAATTATCATGTAAAACAAACAAAAAAGAATATATATCTGAAAACACTAGAAATCATTTGCTGAGAAAGACCATGACAACACATTCACTTTGGAAATTTCTGCGATCTTATATAAGGGAATCTACGTAATCTTAGATTTTTTTCTTACACTGATTACCCACATTCACAATGTAAGACAGTTAAATAACTTTATAAACCCTTCTTTTTCTTTCCCCCACTATATATTCTAAAGAAGACAAGGGACTTAAAAGGGCAAAATATGTTGTGAGTTTACAAAGTAGATCATTGGTTACCCTATTGTATTCCATTGGTCTCCATTTATAAGCATTGGCCAGTGTTGCCCACTCGAAGTTATTATAAAAGGCATTCTGATATGTCGTGCTGACGTTGTCTATCATCATACGGGCATCCACGGCACTTCCAAAGGCAAACTCGTGTGACTGTTGTACTATCTAGAATTAAAGTTTTATAAAAAACCAAATTGCAGTCATATAAACTAGATCAAGTGGTTGAAAGTAAGGCTTGTATCCATGAACTGTTCTTAGGTGCATATTTGTCTTATTCTAGATATAGATATTGTGTTACATTCAAATTTAGAAAACTCGTGAGAATAAGAAAAGGAATGTTTCTAAGAATGGTTGGTGAATACGGACCCTGTACTCTGTTTTGTCTTTGCATTACTTAGCAACGGACCTATCGATGATTTTCAACTCAACACCGAATGACAAAATTATAGACTTGCCTAAATTTAAAGTATTGGCAAACGACATATTAAAAGCAATTTTTTTTCCAGATTTCAAAAGTAGGAAACATAGAGGGAAAATGAGAAAATGATGGTTACCAGCATTTTCTCCTTTTCCCACAAAGTTTTCAAAAGTTTTTTTCCATGAAGCTCGTGATTGTGTGGTAAAGTGTTAAACAACTTTTAAAGCAAAATTTTCAAAATTCGTAAAATCAGTCACCAATGCCTGATCCGAGGGGAGACCGAATACTGTTATTGGTTTATTGGTTCGTTCTACGAAGTATTCGAAAGGTTTACAGTATCATTACCCAGTAACGCAAAATCAGAATCTCATTCTATATTTTAAGAAGAAATCACTGCCTTGAAGATAAAGGTCTTTTCTAACAATATACGAAACCACTGGAGAGGTCTTACGGTTGCAACTTCACTAAAGCTATACCAGTATGAGATATGTCAAATCTTGATTTGCAGAAAATTACTGGTAGGTCTTGACTGTTGCTAATGGCACCAAAGTGGTTGATTTTCTTAATTCACTGAAAGCGCTTTTGACACTCGCAACCAAATCCTGTTGTTTTTTCTTTTCGTTTTAAGTAAGCCGCACAGATCATGAACACGTTACTTAAACCATCACGTGTTTTAAAGACCCTGAGGAATATTGTGGAAATAGGGAAAAAAGTGCTAATTACTTGCATTTTGTCCTTTCCAACAATGGTTTAAACCATTTCAACGTAAAATTCGATAGTTTAACCCAGAAACGGTTTTTTGCAAGCAATGCTTTAAATTTGGTATCGTCTAAAATGTTGTCGTCGGTTGGTGAAGAGTTAAGCTATGGTATCCCATGACAATAGCATACTTTGTTTAAATTCACCATCGTCCATTTTAAGCAACACAATAAACAATATGTTCTTCCTTACCTCTACGTCAAGAGACTTTCCCGTGGTGCCGTGCACACTGAAAAGAGTTAAATAGTTGTTAAAGGAACATCTAGTCTAGATGTTTTTGCTTTCATCGGTACCACCTCATTTACAGTAATTGGTTTGAAGCAAACTGCAGCTTTATGGCCTTAGGGACTGCTTATAGTTGCATGAGTGTAAAACCTCGTTTTCGAGAAGTATTAAGCTGGCAATATCAACAGGTCTATCGATGATTTCTATGCAGTTTTTGAATGTTTACAGTTTTCATAATTGGTTCTGGTACAAGTTTAAGAGTGTCTAACACCCGCATTGTTTACCTTCTGCAACCACTGTACCTTTAATCTCATGCTGTTTGTATACTATAATCAAACATTTCCTTACCTAATGGACATGTCGGCTTTCCTCACTTGCTCGATCCTCTGGTCTGCCTGCTTCTCCCAGTCTGGGTCTACAGTCACCTCTTTAAGACTACAGTTGTCAACCATGTAGTTAGCGTTAGCATCTGTTTGGAAATATATCTGACAGTCATGGCTACCTGAAATGGAGTAAAAGATACGTTAGAAAGTTTCACAGTGAAGAAACATGCCATTGCTGAAGAATTATTACACAAGCTTACTTTTGTGGTATCAAAAGCTGATTTTGGTAGAATTTAACGCGTTGAGGGTGTATTCATGTAACATCCATAAAAAAAAAACGAGAAAAAAAGCATTTAAAGAATATCCATTGTAATAAAAAACGTACGTAAAAAAAATGCTGAGCATTTTAAAAACTTTTACCCATCGAAAACTGTAGAAAACATCGTGGTAATCAGCATTTTACAATTTATAAAAACAAAACTATTTGATCTACACTGTCCGATGAGGAGATATCTTTCCACCGTACATACTTTTGAAGTACATGTATTTAAATTTGCGTTTTTATTGTCGGTTTAAGTTTCATATCATTTACTAAACAGATCAAGCGTTAAAAGTCAAGATTAGTGCCTCTGATACTCTGTATGTTTGGTTCTACATGTATTTTTTGTATTATGGGCCGGTGGCCTTATTACTTATAATAAACATTGCCATTGTCATTGTCATTAGAGCCTCTCATTACTAACCATCTTCTATTGTATTCGTAGCGAAATTTTTACCGTTGTGAGTATTACATAAATTGAATTTCCACAGTAATCAAACGAAACAAGTAAACATCTATAGCGTCAGACAAAACAAGGATTTTAGCCAAAATCTTTCGCTTCAAAATAAGTATGTAGTGGTATAATGTAAACGTAGCCAACAAACCGTCAGGCAAGGTTCTGACGTCTCCGACCTCATGCCACACATTGGCCTTCATTTTCGGTGTTTGTCCAAATGGTATGTATTTCGTCTGACCTGTTGTATTATGTTCATATTTCATTGCCATTTTTACAATATTTACATATTACAAAGCAGTTAGTAGGATACAAATGGTCTGGTCACTAGTTCTTAGAAATGGCCATTCGTTTAAATACATTACCTACATTAACTCATATCCTTTAAGACCTTTATTCTCCTGTGTAACAAGAGAAGACAATGATGTTCCAGTTATGAAGTAGCTGGCAAATGCTATATCTAAAAAAAAATGTTTCAAAATATAAATGGATAGATTTGGGTCGAAGTAAGATGTGAACCCGACTGTAATCTTTGGTTCCAGTTGGTGTTTGGAGTATCAGCAGAATACTTACTTACTCTACTGCTTAATACATTTGCACATTATATCTATCTTCTGGAACGAAATTTTTAGAATCTCTCTATATATACGAGATATATTAACAATTGCACTTCTACGAGCTGGAGTGATATTTTCGCTACTATAATACCTGTATAAGGAAGTGGAACAGAAAGTGCAAGGTGAAGTTGGATTTCGAATGTACACAGTTTGATATTCTGGGCGCAAATGACCAAACCAAAGAAGCCTGCCATATCTTGATCGTCTTGTCCGGCGGAGAAAGTTCTTTTCCATTATCTGGAACTCTTAAAACGATTTTCTTGCAATAGCAGACCTGTGTATAGTGTTTCGACTCTGGATACATTTATTTACTTTGATTGATTCATTACTACGCCAATACCCATAGTGAAGGCGTATCTAGTCACGTGATAAGCATAATATGATACCCACGATTTACGATGTAATATTTGGCTTAGACGTAGTGCCATATGAATGACGATGTAGCTCAATGTTTTGACAGACAAATTAGAGATTTATGATAAATTGAAAATTAACACGTAACAAACTTTGTATTTTTTTTTCCGTAATAAATTCATTAGTAACTCACCGTTAGCCAGTTTGCACGAAACAACCACTGACATTGTTTGGTACATATGATTATTCGCAATGTTCAGAAATTTGACTTGACTATGAAATCTGTACACTTTTCCACCTTGTAGAGCACTCACGCTCTGTATCAGACCTTTCCAGTTCTTGTCCCTGTAGGTATAAGAGATTAAGGAAACCATTGGTGTGCATATTTCGAGTTTTCAAGTGTACGTGACCTTAAAGACAACGGTTCGTAATAACATTGTTATTACTGAAGATCTGTCCAAACAAAGCAGTGCATATGGTACCTGACAACTTTCTTCGTTAGTATACATTAATATTTTGTTCATTAGTTTCGTTGATTTTGCAGTTACCTCCGCTCAGTTTTCGAAGCCGGTGACACATGTGCGATTTAACAATAGATTTAGTATACAGTGCCGTTAAGAATAATTGTGTTGAAGTGTTTAGAGCTACAACATTGTTTTATGGCATTCTGATTTCATGAATAGGACAAATACATTTACCGTCACCAGATGAAGTAGGTATTCTAAGTAAATTTTAGATACATATATCTTTTTAAAGTAATTAATCTGCACTTTGCGCACAAAATGGCGGCTATTCCGACACCTCTGCTATGACGTAGGTTGTCACCCTTAAAATGTATTGGACAATGTAATATTTGGGTTGATTGATTCCTTGATCTATATTTAAACCTTGCTTGGACTCGTTTGTTTTTAAATTATACCGAATAGACATGTAAATCGTTTTTTTTTTTTGTGTGTGTAACTGGAGAAAATCGATTCTGTTAAATGATCAGATTTCAACTTTCTGTTTCAAAATTATCTAGATGTATGCTACTCACGCCCGATCATACCTAATCAGCTGAATACAATTTTAGATCATATTTGAAGGCAGTTTAGATATGGATTCAGAAAATATGACACATGCCCTATGAAAAGATGGCTTTCTGCATTTGCAAAATTTTTCGACTCATGTCAGCCTGCACAGTCCGCGCAGCCTGACATGAGTCGAAAAATTTTGTAATTCGTAAATTTCCTACATTTCAAAGGAAGAGTCTACCAAATGCATCATTAGGTTGTTAGAAAAAATGGACTTTATAGTTCCATAATTAAATGATTACTTTTTGAGTATAATTCATCACAAAGTTGCATTGAGTCCCTTTTTCTTAGAATATGACTCGTATATCGTCGGTTTACTTCCAAAACCTTGTAACTGCAGCTTGTAACAAGCTGTAGTTACGAGGTTTTGGAAGTAAACCGACGATATAGATCGTACAATACAGCTTGTATGTTATGGCCTGCAACATGCAAAAACGGGCATTCGGACATTTGTGTACAATGTCGTCTCGGATCAGCCTGCAAAATCCGCCAAGGCCAATCCGAAACGAAATTTACCGTTTTATGTAGTTTCCAGTTTCGCCCATGCCTAAGGAAGGACAAAACCTAATTTAGTCGAAAAGTGCCGTCAGGAATCAACCTGTGCAGACTGCGCAGGATAATCCGAGACAGCACTTTACGCAAATGTCCGAATGCCCCTTTTTGCATGTTTCAAGCCTAATGGTCTCTTATCATTTTATGAGATATTGCACAGCAGAGTTTGATTTATTTCTTGGGTAGGATAATGTCCATTTTAACTAACTGAAAGCAGATTAGCAGAAGCTTTGCTTTTGTAATTGGTTGTTTTAAAATTTTCCAGTTGTCACATGATTACATCTACTTTGCATTTCAAGGAAGTGTTTATCTAAAGTAAAACGGGGAACGAACAAAGAAGTAAACCTGTTGGTGATGACAATACTATGCTGTCCATGTACCGCGTCATTGCTCGGTGCTGAATGGCAAGCTTTGCAGAACCAATTTCCTGAGTAATCCGTCGACTCGAAATCCGGATTTAGCAGCAGTTCTTGCTCGCCATGACAAACCTTGAGACATACAAGAACTGTTAAAAATCCAACGATAAATCTTTGCATCTTTGTCCCGCGCAAGATTCAACGGAATTTTAAAATACGAGATACAAGAAATTTGACTCTGACCTTGAGATCTGTTTAGCAGAGTTTGTGACCGTTACCCTTTTCGTCTCTTATCATGATGAGTTTTATATTTCCTTTTGTCCGTCGAATAGTCCAACTTCTTTGCAGTTCGACAATCTTGCACAAACCAAATTGTCTTACGAAGAGCGAACAGTTTGTGGCTGGATGAAGGTCATTACATGTAACACTATGTTTAGATATAAATAGCTAGTTTCCGAAAGAAAATAGAAGTGTTTTATCTAAAGCAAAATTGGTATGGAACGTCTTGAGATAAAGCTTGACTGTTACGACAGAGTTTAGGCCTTGTCTAAATTGAAAATATTTGCAGACGGGAAATTAAATGTTCAAAAAGCGATGGAATTTGTCTTTGAAATTGTAATACGGTTACAACATTTCCTCCTTCTCTCACAATGCTTTCAATAGTTCAATTGTTCAAAATGGATTTGACCATTTACTTTACAGCAAGATTCTAGATTCCATGATATTAAGGTATTTACTAGCAATAGAGTCGACTTCAAACATTGCAAGTATATCAAGTATTTGCTCTGGGCCTGTATTCACCGACCATTCTTAAGAACGTTTTTTTTTTTTTGTCTTATTCCCCAGAATTCTCTACATTTGTAAGTAACACAATTTCTGATTGGCTGAACCAAAGGTTTAGCCTATCAGAAGTTGTGTTACTTACAAATTTAGAAAACCTTGGAGAATAAGACTAAGAATATTCTCAAGAATGGTCGGTGAACACGGGCCTGGAATAGGTAGAACACACTAAGGGAAAAATGCTAGGTACCAGCGGTATTTCTTCCTTTTTCCCACAATTTTTTCAAAAGGCTTTCTCCCCAGGTTCAATAAAACTCGGGATTGTATACTGAAGGGGTTAAGATTCTTTTAAGGATAAATAAATGTATCATAACGGAGATGTATTGAGTTTTGTTATGCAATGTTTTATGTCCAAGGTACAAGGTGGACAATAGTTCAACTATGTGACTGTCAGAACATCATCTCAACAAAGGTTGATCTTGAGTGCGTCAGGTGAGATTAACATTTTCGTCCGTGAGAAACATCTAGGTATGGCATTTTTTTTCCACTGGGCTAAGGCCAGCTTGCCGATGTAATGTCTGTGTCCGTCTTTCGTCCATCCCTCTGTGCGCCCGCTGGATATTATTTCAGACATCTTCTAATCCAATTTTGACCAAACCGCACAGAAATTATCCTACCATGGTCCTCTTTAGAATTTCTTAAATAATTCAATTCCTTTTAAAACTCTGCCGTTGCAACAGTACTGAAAAATACTATTGAAAATCTTCTTGTCGGAAACCATAGGGCAAAAACTACCAAATTTGCCATGCAGCTTCAATTAATAGACCAAATTTCTTCAAATCATAGCCTTGGGGTTATGAGGTTTCATATTGAGGGACTTTTGGAACAGCATAGTGTTGCGGGAGACCACTCCTTCATGCATGGCTTCGTCCTAATTTAAATACAGTACCGTGCCAGCTGCGTTAAGGAGATATTTCTTTAGCTCAGTGGTAATGGTATTGGTCTTTTAAACCTCGAAAAACGAGGATATTTGCTTCGAACTTTCATGTTCGTAAGATGGGGGTTCGTCCGGGATGGCCCTTTAGCCATTTATTCCATTTGTTGGCCAAAAAAAGACTTCCTGCCCAATAAGGCTTCGGTTCATAAAAAAAATGACTCCAAGAAGGGGTGTGTTTCGGGAGACCACTCCTTCATGCATGGGTTCGTCCTGATTTAAATACAGTACCTAACAACTGCGCGATTAGAGAGATATCCCCTTAGGTAGCAGTACACGGTTGTCGGCTAAAGTCGTCTCGGTCCGCCATACGCCGAACTGAACTTCCTCAAACAAAGATCTATATAGTCAGTCTGAAATTATAAAGAGTACTTAAATGCAACATCACAATCCTAATTCTTTATATTTTATCAATAAATCATGTTCAGCTTGTGAAATAGTGATATCAATGATCAATATAAGGAAGTGACATGTTCGGAAAAAACTGAAAAAAAATGCCATTTTAACCTTTCTTCCAAAATTCACAAAATTTAAACCCAGGAAGCTAGCCTGAAAATGCCGAGCTGAATTGAAACTCCAAACAACACATAATCTGGGGATAAAATCCAAAATAGCACTTTACCATGCCGTTTTTTCCCAATCTTTCGTGCCCTGACCCTACCTTTGTTTTTCTCCGCTAAAAACAGCCGCTTGTTCCATCACCCCTCACTTTCGCATTTGGGGTCAAAACTATTTATAGAACAAAAAAGGAACGATCATGACCCCCTGTTTCACATACAAACCAAATACTTCTTTTCCTCAATCTCGCACAATTCATGGGTGTAATAACTACTCTTCTTATCAAAATTGCTTTAAAAACCTACCTTACTCACTAATTTCTAATTTTGACCTGACCAATTCGAAACAAACTGTTTACATTTGCCTTAGCTCAGTGGTTATTTCGGGCACATTCCTTTCGCCTGTTCTGGCACAATGTTCAGTGTTCTGAAATGATGTTCTGGAATGTTTGAAAGGGATATTTCAGAGCACAATACACTGTTCTGGAAACATGTTCTGAATGGAGCATGTTCGGAACATTGTTCTAAACCATATCGAAATGAAAGTATATTAGCATGATGGCTGTTGCAAGAGCTACTGTCATAGCTGTGTTAGTTAAGGAAATGATTAGCTGCAGAGAGAGAGAGAGAGAGAGAGAGAGAGAGAGAGTAGAGACAAGTCTACTATGCCTCTATTTATGGTATTCATGTTGTAAAAAAGAACAACTGCAAATTTTGCCATTACGAATTGTTCGGAGTGTTCGTAGTAGCGAAAGGAATACGCCCATAGTATTGGTCTTTTAACCCATTACCACACAATCCCTACTTTTGACTACCCTGAGAAAGAAGCCTTCAGAAAACATTGTGGGAAAAGAAGCCTTAATAAAACATTGTGGGAAAAGGAGAAAATGCTGGTAACCAGCATTTTCTCCTTTTCCCACAAAGTTTTCTTTCCGTCACAAAACAAATTTCAAATTTTCTGTTGTTTGGTAATGAGATCTTGTCCGCATTGGTTCTAATCCCCCCGGATGTGCTCCATGTCTCAGATATGCATTTGTTCATTTGTTTCTTTGTAACGGACTTTTGTTCGTAAGATGGGGGCTCGACCGGGTTTGGCCATTGAGCCATCAATCACATTTCTTGTCCAAAAACGGACTTTCTGCCTTAGAAGGCTTTGAGTCATCAATAATTGATGACTTTAAGAGGGTGTGTTACGGGAAACCATTCCTTCATGCATGGCTTAGTCCCGATTAGATACAATACCTTACAGATGCGTTGGGGAGGTATCTCTTTGGCTCAAGGAACCCCAAGAAACCATGGATAAGTGCAATCAGGGATCATACATAACATGTTATATAGAATCCCTGGTGCAATGGCCGCCACGATAAAACTGAAAGAATGTTGAAAACGGCGTTAAACAGCATGCAATCAACCAATCAACAAAACTTAAAGTTTTGTCATTTTTCCTGCATAGATATCTAATGAAGGTCATTTTCGTCAATGTCTGGGGCCTGGACTAAGAGCCAAAAGCTAGAAATAACAAAATATGCAAACCGCTTAATTTTATTTTATTCATAACAAGTATCACTAATACATGGATAAAAAGAGACAGCAAACAAAACTTGTATATTATGCTGGTAACATTGTAATGTACATAGGAACTTTTTTCCCAATTATACTATTATCACAAAACATTGTAAAATCCTTACTTTTTACCTGCCACATAAGTAAAATGATACTTTCTTGCTAATAAAAGAAAGCTCAAATATTGCAATTTTAACCCTTTACCAAATAACAAAATTGTAGACTAGTCCAAATTGGAAACATTTGCAGAGGACAACCTAAATGTGGCTCAAAAATTAAAATTTGTCTTGGGAAGCATTGAAAACATTGTGGGAAAAGGAGAAAATGCTGGTTACCAGCATTTTCTCCTTTTCCTACAATGTTTTCAAAAGACTTCTTTCTCAGGGTCGTTAAAAGTCGGGATTTTGTGGTAAAGAGTTAAATTTATTTTGGGGAGTAAAAATATCTCCTTGTCAGACAGTGTTGATCCAAGATCAGACTGCACATTCTGTGCAGTCTGATCTTGATCTACACTGTCTGCAAAAGCTCCTTAAGGTGTACTTAAGCAGCTTTGGGGTCAATACTTTCATGCAGAATCTGTAGCTTCTTTTCCTTTACTTTTAAAGATTTCAGTTGTCCATCAACATTTAACAGTTTTTACTAAACAATCCCACATTTTGCAAGCCCAGGGAAAGGACTATTGAAAAAAACAAACATCATGGGAAAGGGAGCAAAATGCTGGTAACCAGCACTTATCCTTTTCCTACTAAGTATGTTTTCTACCATTCCAAAGGATAAATCCCACTAAGTCATGCCAGGGTCATTAAAAGTTTGTATCATGTGGTAAAGAGTTAAAGTTTTCCTCCCCTTATGCTTCTTGTAAACATGGCATGATTTTGTTGTTGTTGTTGTTGTTATTAGATTAAAGAACTTACAGTGATTCAATAATTCTAAAGTTTTTTAACCACCCAGAATTTATTTAAATGTCTATACAAAAAGTTTCTGTTCATACATCTTACTTTTTTTTGTAAAGGGAGATAATAATAATCTCCCTTTGAATTGAGGCTATGGTGATTTTGGAATTCAAAATGATAATTCTATGAAGGCAAAACCTCCAAAAGTGGTTAAGATGCTATGAAAAAGATGATTTTTATTGATATCATATATTCCAGAGTGAAACTAGAGCTGTCACTGAATATGACTTAATACCCCTGCCAGCACTTTGACACAAAAAAAGGTCAAGTTCAAGAGGAGATAATTCCTCAACCAGGTAGAGTTGACACTTAAAAATTGTGTCTTGCAAATCTTCAATATATGATCAGTATATGTGCAAAGTTTCAATACAATTAAAAGAAAACTTTAGGAGGAGGTCCCGACACAAAATTACTAGTATGTTGTACACAGACAGAGACACAGACGGACGGACAGACACACAGATGGAAACATGGACTGACGTACACAGAGACAGACAGGCTGATTCCAGAATACCCCGTTTTGCGGGGTATAATTACAGTGGAAAGAGATGTTCTGCTTCAGGGTGGGAATACCTTAATAGATCTTTTACAGCATAAAAACAAGTGAAGAAAAAACTGCGGCTGAGTAACATTCATAACAAGTACAGTATTCCGTCCAGAGTTTTAGCATTTTGTTATTTTATAGGAATCTTTCAAAATTCATTTCTGATGAAAAACATGTTGTACATATATTTTCTTACATGGTCTATCAATCCCGTTTGCATTTTTCAGAGAGAGGTAGCTTTTCACAGAGGCAACTGATGCCATTGTAAATCACATGGGTGCCGCCAATTTTAACTCTTTACCAAACAACAAAATTTTGGTCTAGTCAAAATTGAAAGCATTTGGAGAGGACAAGATAAACTTGAATAAAAAATTTGAATTTCGTAAGGGCAGAAAACAATGTGGGAAAAAGAGAAAATGCTTGTTACCAGCATTTTTCTCCTTTTCCCACAATGTTTTCAAAAGCTTTCTTTCTCATGATTGCTAAAAGTCAGGATTATGTGGTAAAGACTTGAGATCATGTGACTGGCAATACTTCAAAATGGAAACCCGCTTGTTATGGACAAGGTTAGATCTAGTACTGGAATCGACCAAGTTGTGATCATTGCCTTCTTATGCTTTAAAATTTAAAACTTGGAGGTACGTAACTAATTTCAGTAGAAGCAGAGTAGCAAAGTTTTCTCAGAACACTGTGGATGAGGGTTACTATGAACAAAAAATATCTTTAAAAAAGACAGAATAAATTTGCCAACATATAGACGGTGACCCTTAGAATAAACATGTGTGCATTTTTTACCAATCAAAACAATAGTTTATTAGTTATCAGCACCAAAAAAGTAGGTCAAAAGCTAGCACATTCAGCTGTGCCTAAATATAGCATATGGCAATATTGCAAACTAAATTATCTGGATTGTATAATGTAGATAAAAATCTCCTTACATTAATATGAATTTCCTTGAATAATAGCATAATTATGATATTTTCACGTAACAAAAAAAGAAGCAAATCACCTGCAACATATACATGTATGTAGTAAAATCCCTTTACAAATATCACAGATTTATCAACAATTGGAAAATGTCTTGGCTACAAAATACAACATAAAGCTTCACTCTTCTAAGTTAATGTTCTAAGTCCAACTTAACTCTCTACAAAGCAAGTCCAGTGTTGTAACAAAATTGATGAATAAGACATTGGAAGGAAAAAATTTTGTCATTTATGATATATTCAGTATGTCATCTGCAAAGGCTGTCGATTCTAAAATGTTTAACATATGATAGAGAATCAATATGCTTTTTCAGACAGCTTGAAAGTAAAATATCCCTTCAAAATCCTCACAGTGTGTCATCTTCAGAAAGATAGTGTCTCACCTACAAATAAAAAGAACAAGAAGGCCATGGTGACCTTGAATCGCTCCACTGGCCAATAAGTGAAAACCCTATATGCAAAACATTAAAATACTTGTCCAAATGGTTTTGAGCTGATAGACATACAAAATTTTCTCTACAAAATCCTATGAGAAAGTTATGACCAACAGGCAACATCATTTTTGACACAGAGCTAAATTTACTTGAAACCTGGGAAAGTTCCGCAAGAAAAAGCCCCATACAAAATAATACAGATCTAGGTAGTGTGCTTATAAACAAGAAAATTCTCACATTTTCTCAATACGATACGGAATCCCAGGGGCATTTTTTTTTTCGGAATGTCGCGGGGAAAAAAAATGGTGTGCCGCGGGGGGGAAACAGTGTGTGCCGCGGGGAACGGTGTGCCCCAGAACTCTTTTTTTATACCTACTGAGGTCACCAGTTATTATGGTTAGTAACAAGAAGTATACCGGTACTAAAGTTTTCATAATAAAAGCCCATGTAAAACTTGAGACCACTAGGATGGGGCAAACTTGACACCAGAGTTATAATTTGGGCCCTCTTGGAAGAGACTAATCAGACAAAGCTACATGCAAAATCTAGTAGCCCTAGGCCTTATGAGAAAATGTTTTAAGTTTTCCCTATACTCTGCCCATGCAAAACTTGTGACCCTGGGGACACGATCAAATTTGACCCTACGGCATTAATTTAGACACTTTTGATAGAGGCCCACTAGATAAAGCTACATGCAAAATTTGGTAGCCCTAGGTCTGATGGCCAGTTATAAGGAGATTTCTAATGGTTCCACTATGTAAGTCCATGTAAAACTTGTGACCACCGCTGCGGAGTAAAATTTGACCCCAGGGCTATAATTTGGGTACTCTTGGTAGAAGTTTGCTAGATAAAGCTACATATTAACCAATTACAACACAATTACACACAATTACACACTTTTGACGACCCTGAAAAAAAAAAGCCTTAAGAAACCATTGTGGGAAAAGGAGAAAATGCTGTAACCAGCATTTCTCCTTTTTTCCCACAATGTTTTCTACCCTTAACAAAACAAATTTCAATTTTTTAGTCAGTTTTATTTTGTTGTCTGCAAATGCTTTCGATTTTGACAAGCCTAAAATTTTGTCGCTTTGTAAATAGTTCAAAGATTTCAAATATTTTTCAGTTTTGGCGCCAGAGTTCAAGAAATTCTGGAGAAGACCATAGGACAATCATTTCTGTGAAGTTTTGTCAAAATTGGATGGCTAGATTCAGCGAAGAAGATGTTCGAAATAAAAGTTAACGCACACACGACGGACAATGCAGCATAACATAAGCATGCTGGCCTTTCACAAGAGGAGCTAAAATTATCCTTGACCCCTTATTGTACGCTTCCTACTAAATGCCATAAGGACAAAGAAAGCCTTTTGAAAACGTTTTCTCCTTTTTTCACAATGTTTTCTAACCTATATTTTTTTCCAACATTGTTTTCTATCCTTTTTAACAATTACTTCACCATTTCTTGGCTATAATGAAGAAAAGCAATCTCAATCAAGTCCCAAATAACCATATCAAATTTTTAACTGAGGGGAAAGGAGATAAAAAATGTATCATGTTTACCTGTGTGTAATTTATAGACTTTTTTGAAGTACTTTGGTGGTATCAAGCCTTCTCCATCCCCCTCTGTGAGTATCACATCATTTGCTGACTGGAAAAACCTGATTCCACCTTATAAACAAAATAATTTTTTTCTTGTTTACAGTTTACCTCCTGCAAGAAACTTAAGACCCCTCTTACATAGAAGTTTTGTGAAAATATTGTCACAAATGGATTTAACATATTTACTTTAAAGACAAACTTGTCACACATTGCCTCTAAATCCTATAACCACATGACCAATCTTTTGTTGAAACAGCATTTTCTCCGTTTCCTACAATGTTTTCTACCCTTTCTGATAGAAGTTTCATAATTTGGGCCAAATTTTATTTGCACTTGGTGAATGCTTTCAATTTGGGCTGGCATAGATCAAGATCAGACTGCACAGAATGTCAGCCTGATCTTGGATCTACTCTGTCCGATCCTTTAGTCAAGCTTATGAGCAAAAAGTCTGTCTGACTTTCAGTAGGCGGTATCTTTTGCTGTCTGTTGAATATACGTACCTATCACAAATGACATACCATGACCAGACTTTAAAAAAGTTAAAATGGTACAAACCTCTTAGAGCTTTGGCTAGGTCTATCTCAACAACAAGGTCACAATAAGGGGGAAATCCTGCATAAATATGTGAATTTTGATACATTTACAATTTAACCCATTGCTATTATAAAAATCAAAGCGTTGAGAATGCTGGAGTGGTATTTGTCAAGGAAACCCATTTCGTGGATTCAATAGTTGGAAGAAAAAGAGACATATTCTTCAAATATTGGCTTAAAAGCAAATGAATACCTTTTCGGTAGAAGGGGGAGTACTCATGTACCTTAAAACTATAATTTTAAATATCTTTAGCCTTTTACATTTACTTTCCAACATTACAATCAATTACTTTGATCTATAAATATTCATGAGCAATCAAATGGAGTAGCGCTCAATCATACGATGAACAAGCCATGGAACGAATTGGTTTTGGAACGAAAAAGCCAAGCAGGCAAATCTGTTTCATTGCGCCAATAAAAGGCTATGAGCGAGAGAAGCTATTTTCAATCAAAAATAAGAATCTCAATGATTGATGGCATCACCAAATGTATTTTAAAATGCCATTTCAACTTACATATCTGTGTGCCACCGAAAAACTCATTTGCCTGAGAAAGAATGAGTTTAACTGGGTTTATTTCCTTTGGCTTTGCACAAAGTAAGATACATGGTTATCAAAATTCAATCTTGAACTCATAGTGGTATTGTCTTCGACAAATATCACAAAAATTAAGCCTTTTCCAAATTGAAAGCATTTGCAGACAAAAATTTCAAAGTGACTCAAATGTTACAATCTTGCTTTGATAGGATAGAAAACATTAAAGGAAAAGGAAGAAATGCTGGTTACCAGCGATTTCTCATTTTCCCATAATCTTTTCAGAAGGCCACTTCTACAAGGTCGTGAAATTCAATTCAATTTTAGTGAGCATTTAATAGTATGGAAGTAAACTGTCATATATTGATGTATCATCCTTGAATTATTGAGAACTGGGTCTGTATTCCAACCATTCTTCGGAATGCTCTTATTCTCCAAGATTTTCTGAATTTGAAACTGACACAACTTCTGATTGGCTAAACAAAACAGTTTGCCAATCAGAAGGTGTGTTACTTTCAACTTTGGAAAAATCTGGAAAATATGACAAAGAACATTCTTACTAATGGTTGGTAAAAATAGACCCTGGTAAGGAGGGACTTTACAAACAGAGTTATATTACCGGTAACATTATTTATGGATAGCTCTAGGGCTGACCTTTAACACAAAACTAGAAGGTTGCCCATGGATAACATGTGCAGCCCATCATGGGAACAAAAGTAAAGAAACTCATAAGATGCATTCAGTAAAAAAAATACATCACTCAGTACAGATCTCTCGAATTCTAAATCCCTCTGATTTTAAAATTCACACGAGAATTCAAGTTATTGACTACATGTATTTAAATACTTAATTTAAAACCCAAGAACTCATAAGGTCAGAACAGGAATATTTACAGAAAAGAAACCTTTCCATATGATATTGTTCAAATAGTAAACAAATAGTAAACAAATTAATCAAATAGGAACATTAACAAGTTTCTAACGCTTGGGAAGCATACTTTGATCACGAACCTTAACCCATTACCAAACAACAGAACTTTAGACTGGTTCAAATTGAAGGCATTTGCAGATGACAAAATAAAAGTGACTGAAAATTTAAAATTTGTTTTGTGAAGGGTAGAAAACATTGTGGGAAAAGGAGAAAATGCTGGTTACCAGCATTTTCTGCTTTTCCCACATTGTTTTCTAAAGGCTTCATTCTGAGGGGCGTCAAAAGTAGGGATTGTGTGGTAATGGATTAAACATATTTGCATTTTTTACTGACATTTTAAATAATTTGAACACCGCGCAAATTCGAATATTTTGCTTGTCCGGATAGGACTTCCAATTATTGAGGTTGTACTGTATTTATGAAAGAGCAGAAGCTTGATTTATGTTCATCAAGTATGATCTTGACTTTTGAACCTATTAAAGTGAATAACTCAGAAGACATTTCTATTAGTAAAAATGGCTAGCGCGACCTTGACATCAGACATTCTATAACAAATGTTTCCAATGATACTTGTGCTCACATGAAGTAAAATAATTCACCAAATTATTTTGAAATCCATCCATAAATGTAGAAATTATGGTTCAGATAAGTTAGTAATATATCAATGTCAATTTTATCATTTGACCTTCAAGTGTGACCTTGATTTGGGATGTACATAGACCAATGTTTCAAATGGCACATCCACTTGTAAAGAAGACATTTTAAATCCATCAGTGATTATAAAAACTGTGGTTCAAACAAATCTTGCTGCTTCAGTGCAGAACTTTACAGGAAAACCTGTGTTCCCCAACAGCCTATGGGCTCAACTTCAGCAAAAATAATATAGACATGCTCTATGAAAAGGCAGCTTAATACATCTGCAAAAATTGTCAAACCCTGTCAGTCTGCGCATTCCACACAGGCTGAGCTGGGTTGAAACTGCTTGGGTTTGGTCAGTTTTTTCCATGTCAAAGGACCAGTATTCCTCATGATTCAGTCAATTGTTATATTGAAAAGGTTTTTTGGATCCATAATTATGTGATAATTTGCTTGGTATCATGCATCACTGAGAGCATTTTACCCCCTTTTCCAAAAGTATGGTTCCTATTAATTTTCTACTTCCTATCTACATATTACATAGGTCTATCTTACAACCCTTACCACTTTTAGCGCCCGATACCATCTCTGCAAAATGTATATGCTGGCGTCTCATCCGTGATAACCCCTACATAAAAAACAATCGAAAATGAATCAGTTTTCACACAATACCAGATTGGCAGTAATTTTTCATGCTTCAAAGCCAAATAGATTTTGAAAGACATTTTACTTGTAACTGCTCCTTTCTCCTTATGTTTCCCACATGAAGAAAAGTAGCATATATATGCCATTCCTCCAAAATTTTCTCAAAATGTGACCTACATATTCCAAAAGACAAATTAATTCAACCATCAATTCATTTAACTCTTTACCAAACAATCCCTGGTTTATACGAAGCCTTTTTAAAACATTGTGGGAAATGGAGGAATTGCTGGTAACCACTAGATATGCTACATGAACAGAATGGAGGTTTTCAGTTTCTAGGAAAGCTCAACAAGTAGATAGGGATCAGGACCAGACTGCATAGAACCTCATGATTGATATTACAAAATCTAGCCACTATGCTGGAAAATATGATAAAATATCTGACAGAATAGACAATGCTTTCTACTCTGCTGTAAAGAAATTTCAATTCTTGAGTTCCATTTATTTTGTCATCTGCAAGTGCTTTCAATTTGCGCCAGTCTATTCATTTCATTGTTTGGTAAAAAGTTAAAAGCTTGTTTAACCCTTTACCACAAAGGTAATACTAGAGTCATATGTAAAATACATTGAGCTTTGATATGATTCTCCAACTGGGAATAAATCTTTTGAACTGTTTTTTTTTTTTTCTTGGCAACACAGTCCCCTTTGCAGTCTACACACTTTTGCCAGCGATACTAACGGCACAACATTTGACTTTGTCCATTTTCAAAATTTTCATAACTATTAACTTTCAAAGTCCTCTATTTGGCAGTAAAACGCATAGGAAGTGAAAATAATCAGGCACATAGTCATGAGAAGAATGGAATTAAATGCATGCCAAGTTCCATTGACCTTGCATTATTCCTTCATAGTTAAGTTCAAGGATAATTTGACCCTTGTTCTCTATTTAACTCTTTACCAGAACAAAATTTGGACTGGTCCAAATGAAAGCATTTGCAGGCAACAAAAAAGATGTGGCTCAAAAATTGAAATCTGATTTGGGAAGGGGAGAAAACATGGTGGGAAAAGGAGAAAATGATGGTTACCAGCATTTGTCCTTTTCCAACAATGTTTTCAAAAGCATTCTTTCTCAGGGTCGTTAAAAGTCGGGATTGTGTGATAAAAGAGTTAAATATAAAAAATAATCATATTGCTACTTTTTCTTTGATGGACAACCAGTTCATTGACCTTGTACCATGTAGTACAGCCTTGACATCAGATGATCTCGTGATCTCTCTTAAATCATCCTCTGACACCTACAATATATTTGAGACATGCTCTGTGGGGTAAAAGGGATAAAGTGCATCTGCAAAAGGTATCAATGCACAATCAATGCACTTAGCCTGCTCTGTCCACGAGGGATGACCTGTGTTAACCCTTCAACAAACAATTCCTGGTTTTTACGACCCTGAGATAGAAGACTTTTGAAAACATTGTGGGAAAAGGAGAAAATGCTGGTAACCAGCATTTTCTCCTTTTCCCACAAGGTTTTCTAATCTGTTGGAAACAAATTTCAATTTTTGAGTTATGTTTTATTTGACGTCTGCAAGTGCTTTCAATTTGGACCAGTCTAAAATTTTGTTGTTTGGTAAAGAGTTAATACTTTTTGTTTTTGGTAAAATTTCCTGCATGTGAAAGGACCAGTCTACCACAAGATTCAGCCATTTCTCAGACAAGATGGATTTTATGGATTCATGATAGTAACATGATTTGCTTGGTATAATAATGCATCGTGGAGATGTATTAAAACCTTTTTTCACAAAGCACAAGGCATGTATGTGTAAACTTGGCTTGCGAAGATGAGGTAACTGGGAGTGGTCAAATATTAAATCATTACATTTTTTTTAAACGTTGATCTTACATGATATGTTCTGATGAATAAGTGAGTCTACTGCCACTATCTCTCACATTAAAACACAGAAGCTGCCAAGATTGGCCCTTTGAAAACCTTGTGGGAAAAGAAGAAAATGCTGATAACCAGTCACTTCTACTGACAACTATCATCATTTTAGCTAATTTTAACATGCTGTCTTCAAATGCTTTGAATTGGACCGATCTAAAATCTTGTCATTTGGTAGAGTTAACCCATTACCATACAATCCCTACTTTTCACACCCCTGAGAAAGAAGCCTTTTGAAAACACTGTAGGAAAAGGAGAAAATGCTGGTAACCAGCATTTTCTCCTTTTCCCACAGTGTTTCCTACCCTTTCCAGAACAAATTCAAATTTTTGAGTCACCTTTATTTAGTTGTCTGCAAATGCTTTCAATTTGAACCAGTCTAAAATCTTGTCGTGTGGTAAAGAGTTAAAAATGAAATCATGAAACAAACCTTCATGGTATGCCCTTGTGTGGCCTTGATATACTTTATACCATTTATAGTTTCCATAATAAATCTTCCCTTCTGGTCTTTCTTCACGATATTTTCTACATCATGTTCTGTTTTCCCTTCACTCTCTGGAAGCCCCAAGATATCATCTATACTTATGTAACCATCTGTAAAGGAAAACAAAAAATGACACAAATATTAATCAGTCTTCTTTACTGCCTACCCTTATTAAGCCCCCTATTGCTAGAGCAACAGGGGGCTTAACCTGTTACCACACAATCCCTATTTTTGATGCCCCTGAGAAAGAAGCCTTTAGAAAACATTGTGGGAAAAGGAGAAAATGCTGGTAACCAGCATTTTCTCCTTTTCCTACAATGTTTTCTACCCTCCACAAAACAAATTTCAAATTTTCAGTCACTTTTATTTTGTCGTCTGCAAATGCTTTCAGTTTGGACCATCTTTTGTCTTTTGGTAATGGGTTAACATGAGTAGGTAGTAGAGAAGACTGAAATGCATGTATTCCAATTCTAAAGCTTGGAAAGTCTATATCTGCTAATACTGCTATCAAACTGCAGTCTAATCTATCTCAACACTCATTGCAAAAACTCAAATTTATACTTTTACACCTTTTCCGAATGGCACAATTTAGATTGTCCATACTGAAGAAATTTACAAACAATTAACTCTTTACCACGTAGTCCTGACTTTTAACGACCCTGAGAAAGAAGCATAAAGAAAATATTGTGGGAAAAGGAGAAAATGCTGGTAACCAGCATTTTGTCCTTTTCCCACAATGTTTTCTACCCTATCAAAGTCAGAAATCATCATGTTAACAACATTTAATTTGTTGTCTGAAGATGCTTTGATACAAAAGTTTTTCGTTAGGTAAGGATTTAAATGCTTCTAAAATGATACTACTTGCCCTTGAATAAGTAGAAAATGATGTGGGAGAAGCAAAATATGCTGGTTACCAGCATTTTTTCCTTTCCCCACAATATTTTCAAAAGCCTTCTGTTACAGTGTAGTTAATGCTTGGGACTGTTAAGGTAAATGGTTATAAACTATTTTCAGATTTCAATCCAGAACTTCTCAAAGGTTTGTAGGAATGTGACTTGATCAATACTTCTTCAATTATGTTGAATCCTATGCAAGTAAGTACATTGTTGTCCTATTTGATTAAAAAAAAAAATTGACCAAGTTTCTGATTGCAAATAAACCAAACTTTGATCTTTTTACTCTATCAATCAAGTTTCTTTAGGCTTGCAGAGAAAAAGCATATTTTGTAACTTTTATCAGTGTTTATCAAAACTTTTAATTAGCAGCAAAAAACTTAAAAAGGCCCCCTTAACCCTTAACCTCATAATCCAGACTTATAAAAACCATGAAGAATAAAGCCTTTATAAAACATTATTGCGACAGGAGAAAATGCTGATAACCAGAATGTTTTCTACCCTTCCAAAGACAAGTTTCAGTTTTGGGGTCACATTTTTTGCCCACAAAAGTTTTAACTTTGGATAGGTCTTAACTTCTTTGCTTGGGAAAGGGTTAATGGTGAGCAGAAAACAAATGCAATCAATATGAATTTAATTTTGTATAGCATTCAAAGTATTGTGAACCTTATTTTCAGCTGAAAATAGGGACTTCGCTAAGTGACAGTCAATTTCTACATTCTTAAATTTGGTAGGTATGTGGAATTATATAAGGTAACTTTTCTGTCGTTATTGTTAAGTCTTGAGATAAAAAAATCTTAAAAAAAAGAAGTAGTTGTAATAATAATGAAATCCTAGGGAAGCAAAGCAGGTGAAAGAAGGATTATAAAAGCCCACTTAAACCATAGGCTGCTAAACACAATCAAAGGACCGCGTGGACAGACAGAGTAGATCAAGATCAGTTTGCAGAGAATAAGGGGATATCCCCCTTTCCATTAAAAAAATGAAGTTTAAAAGAGCTAAATTTGGGGTTTTACTATAGGCTTGAAAGTACATCATCATTCATTTAGCAGATTAACCCTTTCCCAAATAGCAAATTTTGGTCCAGACCAAATTGAAAGCATTTTGCAGGTGACAAATAAACAGTGGCTAAAAAGATGATTTTTCTATATTACAGGGTGGAAAACATTGTGGGAAAAGGAAAAAATGCTGGTTATCAGCATTTTCTCCTTTTTCCACAATGTTTTCTAAAGGCTTAGAACTATTCCTGACCCGTAAAAACCAGGGATTGTTTGGGGAAGGGTTAAGGGTGTGTGAATATGGGAAAGTTATAGTGCTAATTCTGGGTGAGAGGGATACTTTTGTTTTGATCGAACAGTGATAGGTCTGGGCTCTGATGAGAGAAGAAGCAATCATCGTAAATAACATGGGACCACAGGAATCGGACGTTTATTCGGTGAAAATAGCTAAATGTCAACCAAAGTGGTCACCCTCTATTATAAAATATACTTTATAATAGAGGGTGACCACTTCGGTTGACATTTAGCTATTTTCACCGAATAAACGTCCGATTCCTGTGATGGGACCTACAAGTCTAGCCTACATTACCCGCCCCTATTCTATCGTGAATCTTATACATCAAAAACGCATCTCTGAAAACTTACCTCTATTGATTTGAAGGCCTCTCTTCTCTGCTGAGTGCCTTAGGACTTTTACCATGAATTTCGAAAACCTTATGTCGCCCATGATCTTAAGAGATTTCTCCGAAAAATGAAATCGAAAGTAGATCTAGATTCTTCAGGATAGTTGCAGTATTGATGAGTTCATTTTCCGAAAATTCAAAATGAATTATCTTCTGTTTACTGGATTTTGTTGAAATATATCGCTCTTAACATACACGTTGCAAGTTTAAAATACCTCGTGTGCAAAGGTATGAGCAGGACTGCAGGAGGGAAAATGAAAGTGAAAGTAAAGGCTCTATGTGTTTTTTTAAATTTGGAATGAATCAAAGTCTAATCGAACATATATCAGTTTCATCACCAAAGTCTTAGCACATTTTGATTAATACAATATAATTGCTACCAGTATTAATTCTTTAAATGAAGTTACACAAAAAGGAGGGACTGCAAAAAGAGAAGATAGGCCTACATACCATACTCCTCATTAGAACGAAAACCAGAGATTCCCTTGTGATTCCGCCCCTCAAGTAGGCGTCCATCGTACATTTTAATCGTAATGGATCTGCACCTTTCAATAAAGTACCGATGATCCTCATGCGAAAATGGTAAGACTACTCTCTTCCTTTGTTTGTTTTTTCCAGCCTTTTCCTTCTCTCTATATATCAACATTCACCTTTGTCAGTGGTCTATGAGAATAGTGGAAGGAACATGCGGGTGATTTATTACGACGTTATCCCCAGCATCAGGGGACAGTCGCACCCGGGAGAAGTCGTACACTTGAGAACTCGCACCGGTAAGTTAGGGGGTATACAGTCATTTCGTACCATAACCATTTCGTACCATATATCATATTACCATTTCGTACCAAAGAATTACCATTTCGTACCATGCATTGACCATTTCGTACCATAATATTACAATTTCGTACCATACCTTACGAATTCGTACCAAGTTGATAGTTTATTTACCTAACTATTATTAAAATGTATTCTTCGATGATTTTTTTAAAAAATGTTGCTTTTATAATTACCAAAAGTTTTATAGTTGCATTTATTGCATACTTATAAACTAAATATTCGCTAATCAATTAAAGGAAGTAATCGATGTTTGACACAGTTGATAGATAATTACATTGTTTGGTTAATGTTTGTTACAAGATTGGTAATTACAATTTGAAAATAATTTGTTTGGTGTTTGCCTTTAATTATATTTGTTACAAAATTGAAATAGAAATGTCGAATGCAAAAAACATCATCATTGCATTTATTATCCATACATTCAACCATAATATTTCGTTTATATCTATTGCAATTTTATCTTATATTTGAGGATTATTAATCAAATAAACTTTTTTTACATCTAAATTCGACTATTATTTTCTGTATTCAAAAAGATTTTCTCGGTGAAATCATGATAAAAAACTGACAACACATATGGTGCGAAATGGTAATATCATGGTACGAAATGACCAATCCTATGGTACGAGATGGTAATTTCATGGTACGAAATGACCAATCCTATGGTACGAAATGACTGGTACGAAATGGTTATGGTACGAAATGTCCATAATTCAGTTAGGGTATGAATTCTTCAGAATAGTAGTCTTTTAGATACAAGATCTCCAATCACGTCGACATATGCGATTACAGTCCTCATTTTCATTCTTCTTAGGGTAATTACTAATTGAGATTATGGTAAATAGAGATAAGATTTTTTCCTTATGTTTACAGTCTGTTACTCTACATACCGATGTTGGAGATTTAAAACTGGAACTATTTTGTGAGCAGGTACCAAAAGCTTGTGAGGTAACATTCTTTTCTTTATTCATTCCCTGCCCATAAGCTTTGGAAAGGGTATACAAATCAATGCATTACCATACAGTCCCAAGATTGAATGACCCTAAAAAAATTTACTCCTCTTCTGACAGTGACAATATTTCTAGCCTATAAAAGACAAATTCCATTAGTTTAGCCACTTTTCAATGGTCATCTGTAAATGCTTTCAATTTGGACTCGACTACCATTTTGTCATTTGGTAAATAGTTGAACCTTGTACACGTTTTATGCTCTGCCAAGTGGCTCACCCGGAAAAGCAAGGGATCAATGGTTCAAATCCCTTGCCTAGTCAGTTTTGTTCCAAGAATCAATTATGGTAATTTCGAAAAGATTCATTCCTCAGCTAATAATTGTATGGTCGATCCAGGTGTTGGTCGCTGGTATAGAAATTATTTTCAAGGATAGGTTAGAACCTGCCAGGTGGTAGTGGCTTTTGTTTGATTTTTTCCTGTTTTTGAAATTCTATTTTTCTGTCAGGGACTGACACATAGCCCGATAACATGATGGCGGATTGTTATCACTGCAGTATTTTCCATGCTTTTGAATGGTATGATTTAGATTCGAAATGTATTATGACACCTGCTTTGATATTTTGGTATTTACAGAGCCTTTAACTCATTAGCAAATGACAAAATTTTAGGATTGTCCAAATCGAAAGACTTGCAGACAACAACATAAAAGTGACTGAAAAATTGAAATTTGTCTTGTGAAGGGTAGAAAACATTGTAAGAAAAGGAGAAAATGCTGGTTACCAGCATTTTCTCCTTTTCCCACAATGTTTTCTACAGGCTTCTTTCTCAGGGGCGTCAAAAGTAGGCATTGTGTGGTAATGGGTTAATATGTTAATATTCCTCCATGTTGTATTTTTGTACCTGAGCATTTATAAAGTTTGTTATAGTTGTAGTTGATCAGCTTTTTGACAATGGTTAAAAAAAAAACACAATTCTGTACAAATGGGTACAAGAGAAATCATCTCTGGAAGAAAATGTCTCAAAATATATTAAAACTCTCCCCATGCTATCCAATAGACCAGTATTTCATAATAGATCTTGGAATTTTTTTTATTTTGTATGATTAGTAAGTTTGTTGTGTTAGTTTGATGCTTGAGTACTGGTACTGGTATATGGAATATGGAAGTTATGTCGGAAATGCAATTTAACTGGAACGTGTATAAAGTACATGTAAAAAATTTTCCAGGAAAACATAAAGAGGTTTTCTTGTTGCTGCAGTATAACTAAACTTAATGTTGAAAACAGTCTTCTTAACCTACAAACATGTGAGCCAGTAAAAAGGGGGCTAAATGCACCTGCACAGTTTAGGCAGACTTACATGAGACTTAACTCTTTACCACGCAATCCCAACTTTTAACGACCTCGAGAAGGAAAGCATTTTAAAACATTGTGAGAAAAGGAGAAAATGCTGGTAACCAGCATTTTCTCCTTTTTCCACAATGTTTTCTACCCTTCCTAAATAATAATTCAATTTTTGAGTGCATTTATTTTGTTGCTGCAAGAGCTTTCAAGTTGGACTAGTCCAAAATTTTGTTGTTTGGTAGAGTTAACATTTTGCTATATAGGTCAATGTTGTACATGTCAGAGAACCAGTCTACCTCATGATTTAGTCGGTTGTTAGGCATAAATGATTTTATGGATCAGTATTGATGTAATGAATTACTTGGTATAGTGCATCAGAGATGTATTAAACCATTACCACACAATCCCTACTTTTGACGCCCCTGAGAAAGAAGCCTTTAGAAAACATGGTGGGAAAAGGAGAAAATGCTGGTAACCAGCATTTTCTCTTTTTTCCACAATGTTTTCTACCCTTCACAAAACAAATTTCTAATTTTCAGTCGCTTTTATTTTGTCGGCTGCACATGCTTTCGATCTTGGCAAGCCTAAAATTGTCGTTTGGTAATGAATAAACCCCCTTTAGCTAGGGTATGGCTCATATCTATGCGGAAAAAAGGGGAAATGTATGCGAAAATAACGAGTGCCATAAGGAACAAGTTATTTTCGCGGACCTTTCCCTTTTGAGGCAAATATTTTCCCATATTAACCACAAGCTGATGAAATAAATTATATGTTATATTTCCACTCATAATTTTTTCAGCGAAAGCCACTTTTAAAGCTAGTGATCTCAAGTAGAACAAAAAAAGTAGTTCCAGATTTTTGGCAGGAGGAAAATATTCACAGTGACGGGGAAATAATTCCCCCCAGCTTAAAGTACATTTCTTTACCCGTAACAATTCTAAAAATATAAAATATAATGTAATGAATGTGTTATTTATGTTTCAGAATTTTCTAGCCTTGTGTGCCAGTGATTACTACAACAATTGTCTCTTCCATAGAAATATTAAAGGCTTTATGGTTCAAACTGGTGACCCAACAGGTAAAAACAAAGACCATGATTATTACATTTAACTCTTTACAAAACAACAAAATTTTAAACTGATCCAAATTGAGAGCACTTGCAGGCAACAAAATAATCATAACTCATAAATTGAAATTTGTTTCCAGTCGTGTAGAAAACATTGTGGGAAAAGGAGAAAATGCTGGTTACCAGCAGTTTCTCCTTGTCCCACAATGTTTTCAAAAGGATTAGATCTCTGGGTCGTAAAAACCAGGGATTGTTTGGTAAAGGGTTAACTCTTTACCAAATGTTAAAATTTCACATGTACTCAATTGGAAGCAGCTTGAAGACAGAAAACTAAATATGCCTGAAATGATAGATTTTGTTAGTGAATGGTTGGAAAACATTGTGGAAAAAGGAGACAGCATTTTGGTTACCACTAGCATTTTCTCTTTTTCCTACAATGTTTTAAGGTATTTTTCCTCGGGGTTGTTATACCTGGGAATTGTGTTGTAAAGGGTTAAGTCTTTACCAAATAGCAAAATTTTGGACCAAACCAAATTCAAAGCATTTGCACATGACATATTAAATTTGGCCCCAAATTTCTATCTTTTAAATGGTAGAGAACATTCTGGGAAATGGAGAGCATGCTGGTTAACACTATTTTTACCTTTCCCCACAATGTTTCAGGTTTGTTAAAAAACATGATTGTGTTGGTATAGATTCACTCTTTCCCAAAAAATCCCTGGTTTTTACGGGTAGCCTTTTGAAAACATTGCGGGAAAAGAAGAAAATGCTGGTAACCAGCATTTTCTTCTTTTCCCACAATGTTTTCTACCCCATCATATAGAAAAATCATCTTTTTAGCAACTGTTAATTTGTCATCTGCTAAATGCTTTCAGTTAGGTCCAGTCCAAAATTTGGTGTTTGGGAAAGGGTTAACTCTTAACCAGATGACAACATTATGGTCTTGTCCAAGTTGAAAGGACTCTATCTGCCTGAAATGGAGGTACATTGTATTTGTGTTTGAAAGGGTACAATATAGTGTGGGAAAGGGAGACAATGCTGGCATTTTTGCTTTCAAAATACAATGTTAACCCTTTACCCCAAAAGGCATTTCTATGGTATCTCTAATTGACCCTTAATAACAGCAAGGATGAAACTGTTTCTTATGTGTATATGATACCTTTTGATGGCATAGAAAAAATTGTAACAAAAGGTGAAATTGCTCATCACAAGCAATTTCACCGTTTGCCACAATGTTTTCCAAAGGCTCCTACAAGCAATGCGTTGAAATGAGTATCTATGGAGTAAAGGGTTAAGGTCATAGAATTGTTTTGTCAGTTGTTAGCGCTGGATGATTTACAAGGAGATATGTCACTGTGTTGTAAGCTGTACGGCACAAAATGTGTAGTCACTTCCAAGATGGCGGACTGTTTACTTGGAGAAAGGTGGGTGTCACATTTTATCATCAATAACTTTTTTTCTTGAAACCTTCGAGATATGATACTTATAATATATTGTGTGGGAATGATGTGGTAAGCCTCGGTGCTACATAGCAAAGAGCCAGTGCCATTATTCGATACGTTATATCGGCGTAAACATTGCCATTGGGTAAAATTTGAATTTGAAGTGAGGAACTTGCATCGTTTTTAGTTATAGAATGGAAAATACGCTAATGCAGGGGGTGAAGGCTGTTGTTTCTGTAGGTATTCATCACGTGCTTTCCAATGATTACGGTCATTTTTGTGAAATATGTCTAGAAAGACCCGAAAACATGTGTTTTGTATATCGCTAATGCAGCGGTGTAGTCCACATCAACAATTTCACACACAGCGGTGTAGACCCGATTTTTTCTGAACGGTTTAGACACAATTTAAAGCACAATATATGTACGGTTTAGACACAATTGGCTTGGTCTTGAATCTTCTTTTCTGAAGATAACGTAACTGGGCGTTAATCCAGAATCATGAAAATTGGCACCAACAGTTCGAGACAGTCTCCCTTATTACCGACACCCACGGAAGGAACCATCTGGAACCGAAAAAGGATCATCGTGGAACGAAAAGAGATAGTTGGGAACAAAAGAGTGCATCAAGACATTATTTACGATATTATTTATGTAATAGTGAGTATTATATCACGAAAAATTAAATTATGAAATTACTAATTAATGTCTGTGCACTTATAAATCAATTCCATCATGGTGGCAGCCATAATTTCAATCATTCACTTAGGATGATAATTACCATCCTGGACTTGACAATCATTTTCATTTCGAAGTTGTTTTAAATACCGTCGCTGATTCGTATCTTGGTATCTGTTTGTTTAATATCTAGTTAAAGATGCCCGTCTAAGGCCGGTGAGCAGAAATGCTGTTAAATTAATAAAAAAACATAGCATGGTACAGAAAATCGGTCCTTATTGTATGCAAGGATAAATTACTGACATGTATGGTGTAACTAAAATAAAAAAATACATACGCGGAGGTTTGTGTTAGAAACCGAGCATTGGTCGGAAAATAACTGGCTGACGATCGAAGCTGTAAACAATGACAGTGCGTCACGGAAATTTATCGTTGCTTTCCGCCTTAAGTCGGATACGGTGTAACTTGCATATCACTCTCTTGCACTCCGGATCATTACATTCACCTCTGTAGTGGGCTCAGAAAGTAGTCCGTCATTACGTGATACTTTCGTCACATGACCAGAACTCAAAATGGCGACACAAACGCCGGTGAAAGAAAGACCAATATCGATTACTTTTTGTGCTGTTGAAACAGCATACGGCAAATCTGACTAAGTGGTAGGCAGTGTGAAAAAGATGGATTTTCTGAAAAGCTTAAATGTCTTTTAAAGGACCATAATTTGTTTTTTAATCTTATAACCTAAGATTTATCGGTGTATTAAAACTGTTGTCATCATTCCTGGGCGCAGCCATTTTTGTTAAGCTTGGCGTAAGATTCTGATCAGTAAAGAGGCTCGAAAAAAATAGTTCCATTTTATACAAGTAAAATTCATCAGTTTGAACGCACCTATAATGTATCCAGAATCATATTTCCATTGTCTACCTTATAATTTTACACACGAAACAGTTAAACAGTAACAAAACATCTTTTCCTCGGTTTGACAAGATTCTTGTCATTTAGCCCATCGCAGAGATGTATGTGAGAGTATCGAACGACAACTCTGCTCGGAGATTGCTTGCATATAGGCCACGACCTCCGTCTGAAAATCAAGGCTGCAACAGAGAAGCCTACATTTTCTTTTGTTTTCTCAGTATACGCAGGGCGAAGGTCAAATATAGTCACAAGACAGAATGTATGATCATTATACAAATCTACCAGAGTGTAAAACGGATATCGAAAATCTTCGATTCAAAAACCAGAAACGATGAGTCTGTTTAGATGGAAGGCCGCAACTCAGCGAAATGCATTTTCTATCGATTGTTATCTAAGCAAGCTTGTCAGGCGAAATATTTGGCATGAAGATATAAGAATGACTATATTTTGATAAAATAAAAACAAAATGAGTTAAAACTGGTTTAAAATGAGTATAAGGATCTCTCTAAAGTTTTTAGTTTCTGTGCCACTGTTCGAGTAAAATATGACCAGTAGGTTAACAGGGAATGGGGGATCAAAAAAAAAAAAAAAAACCACTGCAGTAAAAATTACGTAATTATTGTTTTTTACCCCAAAAGGAAAAATCGTAAGATGGAATTCCATGTGATCGATATTCACAATTTTCATTTACCATTGTACAATTTGATTTCATTATATACGGGTCATGGATTTATATTTATAAAATCGAATGTTACCCATCAAGATTAGTTATCTCATAAAGTTTTTTATTTATTCTTATCGTTTCTGGAATGTTTCTTTTGGCCACGGACTACATCTGGTAGTAGACTGGTGTCAGTCCATTAAATAGAACCTTTTCATTAAAACAACATCATCAAGTAAAACTGCAAAATGGAAACTCTGTGTTCTCAATGCTCTGAATGTCTGATTTAACGTATTTCAGAAGAAGGGCAAGTAACAACACATATTTCTGTGACTTTGCTGTAGTTGTGTACCTTGTTTATTAGAATGACTTAAATGCAGGGCCTGAATGCCAGGCTACATCTGGTAGGTGAATATACAGACCCGTTCGCGAAGTACCAAAGCAATTTTAATTTCCCATATTTTGAAAGAAAGACAGTCTATGATTAGTGAAACACTTTCAAAACATGAATAATTCCCGTGGCATCTTATTTGATATAAGTTTGTCTTTTAGAAAATACAGGATAGCAATAATATTGTACATGTATTTCCAAAAGCCCTGATGTTACTTTTGTTCCATGAAGTGTCAAACAAGAGTCTCTAAATCTCCTCCAAATGAGCATTGGTAGCACATGAATGGCGTGCAACTGGAATATAAGATAGACAAAGTTTTTTTTTAAAGCAGGTAAATGGTATGTAACACAAATATCAAAAGACCAAAGTCTTTGCAGTTCATGTCTAGACCACAGATAGAATCAGATCTTGTGTCTAAACCGTACAGTATATAAAGCTTATGTGTGTGTCTAAACCGTTCAGAAAACGCCGTGTCTACACCGCTGTGTGTAAAATTGTTGATGTGGACTACACCGCTGCATTAGCGATATACAAAACACATGTTTTCGGGTCTTTCTAGACATATTTCACAAAAATGACCGTAATCATTGGAAAGCACGTGATGAATACCTACAGAAACAACAGCCTTCACCCACTGCATTAGCTTATTTTCCATTCTATAACTAAAAACGATGCAAGTTCCTCACTTCAAATTCAAATTTTACCCAATGGCAATGTTTACGCCGATATAACGTATCGAATAATGGCACTGGCTCTTTGCTATATAGCACCGAGGCTTACCACATCATTCCCACACAATATATTATAAGTATCATGTCTCGAAGGTTTCAAGAAAAAAAGTTATTGATGATAAAATGTGACACCCACCTTTCTCCAAGTAAACAGTCCGCCATCTTGGAAGTGACTACACATTTTGTGCCGTACAGCTTACAACACAGTGTATGTGTTGTCCATCATTGTAAGTATGATGTAGAGGATATTTATGTTTTTTTCGGTGAAAGATCGAAATTTATTTCATCGAGTGGACACCATTGGTAATATTTTCATGAGTGGTGCAGCCACGAGTGAAAATACATGTATTACCGATGGTGTTCACGAGATGAAATAAATTTTGATCTTTCACCGAAAACAAACAAATATTCTATTTATTTCATGCTTTTAACCCTTTCTGGGAGGAGCTTTTTCAAAATCCAGTACAGTTTTTTTCCGTTATTCCCCGTTGTGTACCCCTCCCGCATAGCAACGCAATATTACATCAAGTGCAAGGAATTTAAGTTATATGACGTCATCTGGTTGTCAGGCACGTGCAATTTACCTAGGCAACAAGAACATGAAAATCAGTATTTTCACTGGTGGTACCAGTGTTAGATCGAAAAATATTTTCCCTGCTATTTCTACAAAATTTTAGGTTTGTCCAAATCGAAAGCATTTGCAGACGACAAAATAAAAGTGACTGAAAATTTGAAATTTGGTTTGTGAAGGCTAGAAAACATAGTGGGAAAAAGAGAAAGTTACCAGCATTTTCTCCTTTTCCCACAATATTTTCTAATAACTTCTTTCTCAAGGTCGTCAACAGTAGGGACTGTGTGGAAATGGGTTAAAGAATCTGGCGTAACTTGGGATGGGTTTCATCCTATATCCTGCATTACCTCCCCCCTCCACCCCCCCCCCCAATAACAAAACTACCTGTCCTCTATGTGTGTATGTGTGTATGTATGTGTGTGTGTTGGGGTGGGGGGTGTGAACATATTGGCAATTGAGGGCAAGAATAAACAAATGAAAATCAACCGCATCAATATTCATTACAGCTAGACAGTTTGAAGACATATCAATGCCAAGTACTTAACCCTATACCACATAATCCTGCATTTTAACAACTCTGAGACTGAAGGCTTTTGAAAACAATGTGGGATAAGGAGAAAATGCTGATAACCAGCATTTTCTCCTTTTCCCACAATGTTTCCTACCCTATCAGGAACAAATTTTGTTACATAATTTGTTGACTGCAAAAGCTTTCAATTTGGACCAGTCTAAAATTTGGACCAGTCTAAAATTTGGACCAGTCTAAAATTTTGTTGTTTGGTAAAGACTTAAAGGTTAACAAGAGACCTCCATAATAACCTCTATTATATGCATGTATCACATTTCAGGGAAGGGGGGGGGGGCTTTTTTTTTCATTGAAAGTTCTGTTTCCTCCTTGTTTTCTGACTTTCTTATTTTTTTCCCAGGCACTGGTAAGGGTGGTAACAGTATATGGGGAAGAAAGTTTGAAGATGAACTGAGAGATGGATTAAAAGTAGGTTCATTCAAAAGGACAGCTTTTAGTCTTTACCAGACAACTAAACTTAGTTAAATAAGGAATAAATGTTCAAATTTGTCTTTTGAAATGGTAGAAAAACCATAAAATATGGAATTGTTTTCAAAAGCCTTCTTTGTATAATGCCAAATATAATTATTTCAAAGTTACTAGTTGCTAGCCAGACCAGTATGGCAGGTTAATACAAAATATTTTTGGCAGTTACAAGTATACTCCTTTGCTTAGAATCTTCACTGAAAATCAGTCTATTTCCAAGGGTTGACATTCACATGTGATGCTCTTGTTATTTGTAATAAAAACAGGGTTTTGTTTTGTTTTGTAAAATGATTTGTGTGGATTTTTTGTAGCATACAGTACGAGGGGTGGTGTCAATGGCTAACAATGGTCCAGACACGAATGGTTCCCAGTTCTTTATTACATATGGGAAACAGCCTCATTTAGACATGAAATACACAGTGTTTGGAAAGTAAGTACTAACTTACCAGCATTTTCTCCTTTTCCCACAATGTTTTCAAAAGGCTTCTTTCTCAGGGTCATTAAAGTTGGGATAGTGTGGTAAAGAGTTAAACCTTTACCATACAATCCCAGATTTTAACAACCCTGACACGAGGATTTTTTGAAAAAACCTTGCTGGAAAAGAGAAAACCCAGGTGACCAGTATTTTCTCTTTTCCCCATAATGTTCTCTACACTTTCAAAAAAACCTTTTGTCGTTATCTTGATCAACACTATCTACTGAGCTGAGTACACCCTGGACAAAAGCAAACTGGATCACATTTATTTTTGGTCTTATTTCTCATCTAAAACTGTCTGTCTGATTTATTAGGGTCAAAATGTAGAAAATATTGTAAAGAAAATGCTGTATCAGAATAGCTTTTGATATACACAAATCATGAGACCTGGGTGTGTATTTA
Source organism: Tridacna crocea (assembly GCA_943736015.1). Taxonomy (NCBI): domain Eukaryota; kingdom Metazoa; phylum Mollusca; class Bivalvia; order Cardiida; family Cardiidae; genus Tridacna; species Tridacna crocea. The sequence goes on along the minus strand of OX031057.1, from coordinate 55,581,437 downwards.
CCAATCATTCTAAAGAACCTTCCTAGTCTCATTCTCAAGAATTTTGAAAGTAACACAACTTCTGGGTCCATATTCACCAACCATTCTCAAGAATGTTCTGAATCTTATTCTTCAAAATTTTCTGACAATGAAAGTAACAGAACATCTGATTGGCTAAACCATTCGGTTTAGCCAATCAGATGTTGTGTTACTTTCACCGTGACGAAATTCTGAAGAATAATACTAAGAATGTTCTTGAAAGTATTTGGTGAATATGGACCCTGAATGCTTAAACCATTTGCTTTTAGTAGACAATCAGAAGTTTTCTTACTTTCTAAATCTATAATAATACTATGAATGTGACCAAGAATGGCCAGTTGAATATGGGTCCTGAGCCCTTTTTTCTGTGTGACTGTAAAACAGGAAATAAATTTTGTGATTTGGAAATCTTTGCAATCATCACATACTTAAAAAGAAAAAAAACAGGAAGATATTTGCCAGGGTAAATTTAAGGTACATTACGGTATGTTTTACCAAGATATCATGTAATTTGGGAGCAACTGACTGGGAGCCTTGTCAAAGTCAAATAGTGTCTTTTTCATCAAAGTTGACCAGAATACCAGTGGCAGTTAATACTGCCAATTAAACATGTTTTGTTGAAGTAAAAATGGAGATTTATTAAATTGAAGTACTTTATTTCAGTGTTTGCAGAATGAAAACACATGTAAGATTAGTATTTCGTAATTCTCAAAATTCTAGACCTAAGTAAGGCTACAAGATGATGTATTTCTTTTTCTCTTTTATGTAATTGTAAATCATTTTTGTAATTTTCAGGACAATAGATGGTTTTGATACACTGGATGCACTTGAGAACGTCCCTGTCAGTGAAAAACATAAACCTCTAAATGATGTCAGAATTCAGACTGTTACAATCCATGCCAACCCTCTTGCATAGTTTGAGAACATCCTTGTCAGTGAACACCACAACTATTCCATGATTTGACATCTAAACTTGAAGAATAGTAGTCTGATTGGCTGAGACACAAATATCTTGGCTTCAAAATAAGAAGAAGATCCAGAGTCAAAGACTTGCTGTGGAATTGGATGAGACAGCCTGTCTGAACTATTCAATAGATAGGTCTTGAACTCTCAATTTAGAAGGGAAATATCAAGTGGATTGTAACTACGAATAATGGATTGTAATGTTGCGAACAGATACGAATAATGGGTTGTAACACAGCAAAGAAGTGACTGGTAGTAGCAACATTATAGTTATATGATGCACTGCGGCCTGTAGTTGTACTACAATGGAACTGACAAAAGTCTCAGCAGGCGGTTGAGACTAAACTTGTGAACTGCTTTGTAAATAAAAAGGGCCGATATTAACCCTTTACCAGACAATCCCTGGTTATACGACCCTGAGATAGAAGTCTTTTGAAAACATTGTGGGAAAAGGAGAAAATGCTGGTGACCAGCATTTTCTCCTTTTCCCACAATGTTTTCTACCCTATTCGAAACAAATTTCAATTTTTGAGTTATCTATAAGGTGTCATCGGCAGGTGCTTTCAATTTGGACCAGTCTAAAATTTTGTGGTTTGATAAAGAGTTAACCCATTACCATACGACAAAATTTTAGACTGGTTCAAATTGAAAGCATTTGCAGATGACAAAATGAAGGTGACTGAAAAATTGAAATTTGTTCTGGGAAGGGTAGAAAACAATGTAGGAAAAGGAGAAAATGCTGGTTACCAGCATTTTCTCCTTTTCCTACAGTATTTTCAAAAGGCTTCTTTCTCAGGGGTATCAAAAGTAGGGATTGTGTGTTAATGGGTTAAAGCTCTGCCTAACAATCAATGGACTCTTAAGAATGAAAGATTTTAACAGGAGTGAGGGAGATTGAGAAAAAAATGGTAACCAGCATTTCTCCTAATCCCACACTGTATTCTGTCATTTCAAACGTAAGTGCAAGAAATTAACCCTTTTCCACTCTATCCAAAATTTTAAGTACCCTGATAAAGGAAGCTTTTGAAAACATTATGGGAAAAGGAGAAATTGTTGGTAACCAACATTTTCTCCTTTTCCCACAATGTTTTCTACTATTATCAGGGAAATATTCTGACATTTTAGCCACCTTTATTTTGTCATCTGCAAAGGCTGTCAATCTAGACAGGTCCAAAATTCTGCTATTTGGTAAAGAGTTAACTGTTTACCACACAATCCCAGATTTCAACGACCTTAAACAAGAATGCTTAGGAAAACATTATAGGAAAAGGAGAAAATGCTGGAAAGCATTATTTTCTCCTCTTCCTACAATGTTTTCTACTCTATGAAAAGACAAGCATCCCTCTTTTGAGCCACACCTAAAATTTCTACTTTCAATTTAGACAAGTCTAAAATTTTGTCACCTTGTACCGGTTTAATTCTTTACCACACAATCCCTACTTTTGATGACACTGAGAAAGAAGCCTTTTGGAAATATTGTGGGAAAAGCAGAAAATGCTGGTAACCAGCATTTTCTCCTTTTCCTACAATGTTTTCTACCCCTCACTAAACAAATTTCAAATTTTCAGTCACTTTTATTTTGTTGTCTGCAAATGCTTTTGATTTGGACAAACCTGAAATTTTGTCGTTTGGTAATGAGTTAAACCACATTTGTAATCACCATCTTTCAATTCAAACTAGTCTGAAATAACATATGTAAAGTAAAGGACTGAAATGATACAAATTCTAGAAAATTTAATTATAGCAAAAATAACACAATAATCATATGGTGAAGATGAAGGATCAGATTGCATATTTTGTGCAGTCTTATCTTGATCTAAACTGAGATTTGAGCAATTTCAGATTCATTTAATAATTTACCATACAATCCTTGCTTTTAACACCTTCTAAAAGAAGTAGTTCGAAAACATTTGAAAAAGAAAAAATGTTGGTAACCACATTTTCTCCATTTCCAACAGTTTCTTACCCTATCACAGACAACGGCAACAATTAGAGCTACAGGAATTTTGTCATCTGCAAATGCTTCAGGTTTGGACAAGTCAAGAATTTTGTCACACCATATAAGGTTCACCCATTACCACACAATCCCTACTTTTGATGCCCCTGAGAGAGAAGCCTTTTGAAAACACTAGGAAAAGGAGAAAATGCTGGTAACCAGCATTTTCTCCTTTTCCCACAATGTTTTCTACCCTTCCTAGAACAAATTCAATTTTTCAGTCACCTTTATTTTGTCATCTGCAAATGCTTTCAATTTGAACCAGTCTAAAATTTTTTCGTGTGGTAAAGAGTTAACAAGCAACATGACTCATATGTGTCAGTTTGTAATGAAGCTAATACTGCAAAAAAAGTTTTGATTCAATGATACTGTATTGTTGAAACATTGAAGACAATAAATGTCTGTAAATTATGTTTAATCCTCTTCATTACAATCCTGAGTTTAAAACCACCCTGATGAGTAACAATGTTTTCTATCCAATCAAATACAGATTCTATCACTTGAAAAACACTTATATTGTCATCTTCAAGAGCTTTCAATTTAGACAGTCTATGTTTTTGTTGTCTGATATCAAGTTAATATCCATTTGCATGGACAAGATGACCTGGGTCGATACTTTTTGCAGATGCATTATGCCCCCTTTTCACAGCACATGACTCATTTGTACACAAGCCACACTCTTGTGAAAGAAGATTTAACTCTTTACCACACAATCCTAACTTTTACGACCCTGAGAAAGAAAACCTTTGAAAACATTGTGGGAAAAGGAGAAAATGCTGGTAACCAGCATTTTCTCCTTTTCCCACAATGTTTTCTACCCTTTCCAAATCAAATTTCAGTTTTTGATTCACATTTATTTTGTTGTCTGCAAAGAGTTAATGCATATTTGTGATGCATTCAACCAAGCAGCTTGGCACATAATTATGTATCTAGCGTAGATCAGATACAAACTATTTCAGTCGTATCACAGCAACATCTCAAATAATCTTGTATGTCCTAGCTTACACCAGTAGTAGTCTAGCTGAAGGAAAAGCCCACAAATAAAACCCTGTGCTTCCTGTGTGGCTCAAAGTCGGGGCTTCCGGGTTATGAGTCCTACACTTTACAACTGAGGCATGCTGGATCCCTAAATGGTTACCTCTTTACCAAATGACAAAAATTTTTGGCTTGTCCGAATTGAAAGTATTTGCAGATGATGAAATAAATTTTAAGTGACTGAAAATTTGAAATTTGTTTTGTGAAGGGTAGAAGACACTGTGGAAAAAGGGCAAAATGCTGGTTACCAGCATTTTCTCCTTTTCCCACAATGTTTTCAAGGCTTCTTTCCGAGGGTATACAAAAGTATGGATTGTGTGGTAATGGGTGAATGAACATAATTACAGAACATTAATCTCTGATGGTCCTTGGGTGGCGTACTGAGAGTCAAGGTTTCTAAACTGACAGGCATATCTGTTTCTTTCTTTAACATTTCCCAAATAATGATAAAGCTGACACAGATAATGGGTGGCATCCTTAACACGTAGATGGGCTTCCACTGTTTGGAATTTCTGAATTGCTGATTGCACCATGTCTGCACTGGATTGTAACTCTGAAACATGCAGGAAAATAAAAAAGTGTGTTATTTTGTACAAACATAGGCCCCTGAAACTGCATTGGTCTTTCGCAGGATACTGATTTTTTATTATCAGACACTGTTACTATAAATAGCACACTTGCGACTTCCTCTATTTCATATTTAGTCTCGCATACAACATTGAGGCAATGGGCACTGTGCTATTTATAGTAAGTGTTAATAAAAATTTCACTATTCTGTAATATATACAGGCTTTGCACCAATATGCTGTTTTAAGTGTTCAATGATCGACTAAGAAAAAGTTTTGTGTTCCGTGGTAGATCAATGGACCTTAATTATTTACAATATACATTCTTTTGTACTCCATCAAATTGGAAGCACTTTCAAATGACGGAATAAATGTAGTCCAAGTGATGATAGGATGATGTCTTTGAAAGGGTAGAAAACATTATGGGAACAAGAGCGGCAAACTGTCGCAACATACGCCCGTCTTACCCCAAGTAGTAAAGCTGGGGCATGCACCAGACTAAATTCAAGTATGAAAAATGACAAAGGGCAGTAACTCAAAAATTAAGCGAGCAAGAGTTATGATTCCTGTGCACTGCACTTCCCCTTGATGAGATCTATCCACCCATGAAATTTCATAACCCTAGCTAGTATAGTTTTGGAGATATTCACCAGACAAAAATCAAGTATGAAAAACAACAAAGGGCAATAACTCAAAAATTAAGCAAGCAAGAGTTATGATTCCTATGCATTGCACTCCCCCTTGATGAGATCTATCCACCCATGAAATTTCATAACTCTAGGTAGTATAGTTTTGGAGATATGCTCCGGACAAAATTCAAGTATGAAAAACGACAAAGGGCAATAACTCAAAAATTAAGCAAGCAAGAGTTATGATTTCTGTGCACTGCACTCCCCCTTGATAAGATCTATCCACCCATGAAATTTCATAACCCTAGGTAGTATAGTTTTGGAGATATTCACCGGACAAAATTCAAGTACGAAAAAAGGACAAAGGGAAATAACTCAAAAATTAAGCAAGCAAGAGTTATGGTTCCTGAGCACTGCACTCCCCCTTAGTGAGATCTATTCACCCAAGAAATTTCATAACCCTAGCTGGTATAGTTTTGGAGATATGCTCCGGACAAAATTCAAGTATGAAAAACGACAAAGGGCAATAACTCAAAAATTAAGCAAGCAAGAGTTATGGTTCCTCTGCACTGCACTCCCTCTTGGTGAGATCTATCCACCCAAGAAATTTCATAACCCTAGCTAGTATAGTTTTGGAGATATGCTCCGGACAAAATTCAAGTATGAAAAACGACAAAGGGCAATAACTCAAAAATTAAGCAAGCAAGAGTTATGGTTCCTGTGCACTGCACTCCCCCTTGATGAGATCTATCCACCCATGAAATTTCATAACCCTAGGTAGAATAGTTTTGGAGATATGCTCCGGACAAAGAACTGGACGCCGCCCGCCCGCCCGCCCGCCCGTCACGGGTGATCCCACAATACGTCCCGTCTTCGACGGGCATATAAAAAGGAGAAAGTGCTGGTTACCAGCACTCTCTTGTACCAGAATGTTTTTAAAGAGGCCTAAATACTCATTTTCAGCCAGTTTTGTGTCATTTTGTCATTATTTTATAATAATATAGTAATTCTTATATCTCATGCTAAATATTGCGCCTGACGGTTGCAACATTGCTTAGATTACAGTCGACAGAAAATGCATTTTTCGCCAAGTTGTGGCATATCAACTAATTTTCATGCCTACATCCTCTTTTTTTCATCCAGATGTTACAATGTTATGCACCATGATGTATGTACTTTGTAGTTTAACTGAACCACACGACAAAATTTTAGATTGGTCCAAAGTGAAAGCATTTATCGACAACAAAATAAATGTGCTTCAAATGTGCTGGAAATTTTTTAGAGGGATTGAAAACATTGTGGAAAAAAAGAGAAAATGCTGGTTACCACCATTTTCTCCTTTTCCTACAATGTTTTCAAAAGCTCCTTCCTCAAGATTGTTAGAACACAACATCATTTGGTAAAGGATTAAGGATTGAAAACTGCATAAATGCATGTATCTAGAATTTAGTTGTATGTTCAAAGTTATCATACCTTTTTCTTTCACTTAATGTTACATTTCTTCTTCTATCAGATCTCAGTTTTCTTCACACTTTATCGTACAATCCCAACTTCTAACAATCCCTTGGAAAAGGACTTTTGAAAATGTTGTGAGAAACAGATAAAATGCTGGTAAACAACATTTTCTCCTCAATTTGGACCAAACTTGGCAGGAATGTTCCTTGGGAGGTCCTCTTTGAAAAAGTGTTCACAGAATTTGATTCTGTCAAAAACTCTGGTTGCCATGGCAACGAAATGGAATTTTTTAGGAAATTCTTTGAAAATCTTCTCCTCTGAAACCGCTGGTCAGATTTTAAAATAATTTCACAGAGATGTTCCTTGGGTGACCCTTTTAAAAAACTGTTCGTGAAATTTTGATACGTTTTCATTGTCAGAAAATTTTGATATTTTGATACGTCAAGAAACATGGCTCTGGTGAATGGGGGCTTCTTGCACTATACAGAAATAAAGGAACTCTTAAAAATTCTTCTTCTCTGAAACGGCTGGTCAGATTTTGAAATAATTTCACAGAGATGTTCCTTGGATGACCCTTTTCAAAACTTGTTTGCGAAATTTTGATCCGTCAAGAATCATGGCTCTGGTGAATGGAGGCTACTTGCACTATACAGAAATTCTTTAAAATCCTTCTTCTCTGAAACCGCTGGTCAGAATTTGAAATAATTTCACAGAGATGTTCCTTGGATGAGCCTTTTTAAAAACTGTTCGCGAAATTTTGATTCGTCAAAAAATGTGGCTCTGGTGAATGGGGGCTACTTGCACTATAGGGAAATGAAGAAATTCTTAAAAACTCTTTTTCTCTGAAACCGCTGGTCAGATTTTGAATTATTTCACAGAGATGCTCCTTGGGTGACCCTTTTCAAAAGGTTTTCATGAAAGTTTGATTCATCAATAAACATGGCTCTGGTGAATGGGGGTTACTTGCACTATATGGCCATGAAGAAATTTTTTGAAATTCTTCTCTGAAACAGCTGATCAGGTTCTGAAATAATTTCACGAAATGCATCTTAGTTGACCCTTTTCAAAAATTGCTCGAAATATTTTGATCCATCAAGAATCATGGCTCTGATGGCTGTGGGCTATTTACACTATACAGACATGAAAAAATTCTTAAAAATTCATCTTCTCTGAAATGGTTGTTTAGATTGTGAAAAAATTGGCTACGGTCCTCTCAAAAATTCAGGTGAGCGAACCAGGGCCATCTTGGCCCTCTTGTTTTACAAAGATTTCTACCCTATCAGACAAATTTCATAACTTGTGCGACATTTAATTAATCATCTGCAAATGCTTTCAATTTGGAATTCTGCAGTTTATGTAATGTGATGAACAGTGAAAGTGTTCCCCAATACCCAAACCTACGCTAACATCGTTGGAAAGAATTCGACACAGCTTGGAATTAAAACTCTGACCCCTGAATCCTATATGTGACTGATTAACCCTAAATTGCATGTTCTGTATTTTACCGAGTTGAGCCACTATGCTCAACATAAAGTTTTGGGTGTATTCATTTTTACGTTTGACCAAGATATACCTCAGGAAAAAGGCTTTTGAAAACATTACTGAATCAGAGAAAGCTGGTAACCAACACTTCTCCTTATTATCCCACAATATTTTCTATCCTTTTCAAGGAAAGCCCATTTAATAACATAAGATATGTTTTCTGAAACTCATTCAATTTGGACAAGTCTCGAATTTTGCCATTATGTGACAGGTTTGCTATTGGGTAAAGGACCTTTTGGTAAAGGGTTAAATACTTAAAATTACTTTGCTCACTTTTACTTCTATCATCTGCTTGTGATCTTGAAGCTGCAGCTACTTGGCATTTGGCATAGCAGTAGAGTAACCTCCCTTGATCATATACAGTACCATGTGACCAAACAGGAAGCAGAATCTGAGTCAAAAGCTTTAGTGCTTGCTCTGGAAGTTGCAGCTGAAACTGATGAAGACAGTAAATAGTAGAAATATATATAAAAAAAAATCTAATATCTTCATGCACTAAACCATTACCACACAATCATGACTTAACAACCTTAACTCTTTACCACACAATCCTGACTTTTAAGACCCCTGACAAAGAAGTTTTTTGAAAACAATGTGAGAAAAGGAGAAAATGCTGGTAACTAGCATTTTCTCCTTTTCCCACAGTGTTTTCTATCCTTTCCACACCAAATTTCAATTTTTCATCCACCCATTTTTTGTCGTCTGCAAATAGTGTCAATTTTGACCAGTCTAAAATTTTCTTGTGTGGTAAAGAGTTAAGGAAGAAGACTTCTGAAAACATTGTGGGAAAAGGAGAAAATGCAGGTAACAGGCATTTCTTTCCTTTCACACTGTTTTCATTTCAAGGAAATAATCTAATATTCCAGCCATACTTGATAGGTTGTCTGCAAAGACCTTCAAATTGGACCAATCTAAAATTTTATAGTGTGGTGTAGAGTTGAAAAGGCTAAAAGGGAATTCACCTCCATCAAGGATCATGTGTATTGAATGTTTATGTAAGATCCCGGTCACCATGGAAAAGGAAAACTGATGCAAGAAAGTGGCTAAGCACCCCTTTCAACAGCTTAACTCTATACCACACAATCCCGACTTTTAACAACCCTGCAAGAAAAGGCTTTTGAAAATATTGAGGGAAAAGGAGAAAATGCTGGTAACTAATCTAAGACATATCATCAATTTAGCAACATTTAATTTGTCGCCTGCAAATATTTTGAATTTGGTTTCGTCTGTAGTTTTGTCATTTGCCAAAGAGTTTAACAGAGAAAAAACATTTTCAAACCAAATATTCAAACAAGACAAATAGATCTACAAGCAAGGAAAGATTGCTCTTGGATGCTTAGAACAAGTCTTGTACATTTACAGTTAATAGTATTTATAATACAATGACAGCAAAAGTGAAGGGACAATTTCTGACACAAATATACATATGTGTATGCCAACAGAGAGAGAGAGATAAACAGGCTAATTCCTACATTCTTGCCTACCCTTTACAATACACTTCTGTTCTGTAGCAGTGACTGTGAATCTGTGAAGAAATGCACTTCACTGAGAAAGTAACAACTTTGTGGACAAACCATTCAAAAACAGTAAAAGATCTGACCAGTTGTAATCTGGGACAAACCACTGTATGATTCAGCTTTATCTTCATGCCCTGTAACACACAATCCAGTGTTTTAGCAACTCAAAAAATGAATACTTTTGACAACAATGGATAAAAGAGAAAATGCCAATATTTTCTCCTTTTACAACAAAGTCTTCTCTCTTTCAAATGATTCCAGTTTGGATAAGTCTGAAATTATGTCATCTGGCGTAAATTTCATTAAACTCCTTACCTGTATAAATGCTAATTGCATTGTGGCTAAGGACTGAAGGTATTCCAAACTGTGACTTTTGGAGTATGCTATACACTCTAGTGCACAAGAGTTTGCATTGGTAGAGTTCCCAGTCTGACAATACAGCTCAGCTAGCACAAGGAGTAATCTGAAAAAGTTAAAGCATTAGAACTATCAGAGGCCTACATATCCTCCCCATTGTTTGTTTTGTAAGTGGAAATAATAAATAAAATCAATGGGTCAATATTCCTGCGATAATTGGCTAATTATACGTAAGATACACTCATGAGCCATAAGCCACGGAAACTCAAATGGTCTCTCAAAGGACAGCAAAATTTTTTTTTTGTCGATCATCTGACATTAGTATTAGAAATAGCATACTGGAGACTGTATATGGGACGCAAAATAACCTCTCCTGACAGATTTACATCCCCCCTTGAACTTTGTGTTTCCACTAGCCAAAAGCCGTTTTAACCATCCATTAACCAATCCTTTGTTTATCAAACCACAAACTTTTAGACCTGTCCAACTTGAAAGAATTTGCAGATGACAAATAAAATAAAATGTGACTCAAAAACCGAAAATTAACCTTCAAAAGTGTAGATAATTTTGTGGGAAAAGGAGAAAATGTTGGTTACCAGTATATTCGTCTTTCCCCACAATGTTTCCAAAATCCATCTTCTGGACGGCTGTTGAAACTCTGAATTATTTGGTAAAGGGTTAAACTATCCTGGTGAATAAAGCTTTTAAAAAACAGCATGGGGAATGACATGGCAACTAGCACTTTCTCCATTGCCCAGTGAGTTTAGCCTTGCAAAGACAAATCTCACACTGTTTTCATCTTAGGTGAAAAATATCAAAAAGGTCTAACCTGCACTTGAAGTCAGGGGCTATTGAGCTATCCGGATTTTCAGTGGAACATTTATCCATCAGAGAGTGCAGTTGGCTTAGTGACAGAGTTACTTCCCCTTTGGCCTTGTTTAATATGGTATTTCTGAAAGTAGAATTATGGCAAGCAACCATTACCACACAATCCCTACTTCTGACAACCTTGAGAAAGAAGCCTTTAGAAGACATTCCAGGAAAAGAAGAAAATGCTGGTAACCAGCACAATGATCAATTTTGAAATAACAAAGTTCATATGAACTTTAGCTCTGCCACCAAAAGGTTCAGTGCTTTAGACTGGTCCCAACTAGAAAAGCCTGCGTAAGCTTATTGTCGAACAACAACCTATCAAACTGTATTTTTTTTTTCACATTGCTGCATTTCTCACAATTAACTCTTTCCCAAAATTTACCCTAGTACAACTCAAGTATTTACAGACAAAATAAATGTGACTCAATGTGATATCTATTTTTGGATGAATTGAAAACATTATGGGAAAAGGAGAAAATCCTGGTTACCAGCATTTTCTCATTTTCCCATGTTTTCCATAAAGCTTTTCCCTCAGATCACCAAAAGTCAACATTGTGTGGTAAAGGCTTAACAAATATACGGTAACAAACCTCAAACAAACCTTAGCTCCACCTGCAAAGGGTTCAGTCCTTTGAGATTGATTACAATATATTTGGCCTGTTTGTGTTTCTTTTCCAACAGTAGTCTGTCAAACTGTGTTTTATTCCACATTTCTCCTTTCATGATACTGAACAGTTTCACAATACGAAACATCCTACATACCTTAGCTCGGCCTCCAATGGGTTGAGTGCTTTAAGACTGATGACAACTTGTTCAGCCTGTGTAAGTTTCCTGTTTAACAACAGTCTGTCAAACTGTATCTCTAGCTCGACTGTCATCCATATATGGGCAAACTGAGTTTGCTTGGGAAATCTTTTCTTTGCATTGTTGATGAGATCTGTGGCTAGATTATACTCTCCCTTGAAAATGAAAACGGAGAGAAAACAATATAAAAATATAATATTCTACATCAAACTCTTCCCAAAAAAATTTTGTCACTGTAAGGCACCAAAGGTTTAGAATTGCACATATTGAGAGCATTTGTAATTAACAAATTAAAGAATGCTCAAAAAGGATGGGATTTGTTGTTAAAAGGACTGAAAATGTTGTGGGAAAAAGGAGAAATTGCTGGTGTCCAGCATTTTCTCTTTTTTCACCATTGTTATCAAAATTCTTTAACATCATATATTTCCTAGATTTCACCAATACTAGACTGGGGCCCTCAAGTGTCTTGCCCAAGGACAATTCCATGAAAATCACAGTGCTTCAAGCGAGGCTTGAACAAGGGGCCTACAGGTTGCGAGTCCTACACATTGCAACTGAGCCAGTCTGAAACTTTGTTGTCAAGTGACCAAATAAGCAGTAAATTTGATATAACAAACTTACCATGTCAGCATGTAACCTTGCCATGTTACAGATTGCAATACAAACCGATTCTCCATTAAAATAAACACCACTCTCCATGGTATCTAGGTTGACTATCATTTGACTCATCATTGAAATGCTTTCTCTGTAAATAATAACAGCATTTACAAATCATGTCAGTTTCTTTAACCCATTACCACACAAACACAAGTTTCAATTACCCAGAAGAAAAAACCTTTTAAAAACATTGTGGGGAAAAGGAGAAAATGCTGGTAACCAGCATTTTCTCCTTTCTAAAAATGTTTTCTCTCCTTCCAAAGATGACTTTCAATTTCTGAGTCACATCAATTTTGTCGTCTGCCAATGCTTACAATTTGGACCAGTCTGAAATTTTGTTGTTTGGTAAAGAGTTAACGGTGGTTTTCACTGTATTTCAGGCATGTCATGGTTACAGTACACTCATTCATGCTTCATCAGTACTAGGCGCAAGTTCTGCATTACCTGAACTAAGGACACTACAAAGAAATCTAGCAGATCCACTAAGGATTGCACTCAAACCCTCTAGATTACAAACCAACTGCATAGACCAATAAACCTCCATTCTAGTGATCTAGAACTACCACAAAATGTATTATCCCGACTATGTCCTTTTAACTCATTACCACATGAGAAAATTTTGGACTGGTCCAAATTGAAAGCATTACAGAGGACAAAATAAAGATGACTGAAAAATAGAATTTTTTCTGGGAAGGGTAGAAAACACTGTTGGAAAAGGAGAAAATGCTGGTTACCAGCATTTTCTCCTTTTCCAACAGTGTTTTCAAAAGGTTTCTTTGTCTGGGGCGTCAAAAGTAGGGATTGTGTGGTAATAGGTTAATAGACGTTCTTTTATTGCGTAGATCAAAATAAGTCAAAATTGCACCTTGCCAAAACGGCACTGTGCGCACCTTTAGTCTGTTGGTGATAGTCATACAAAGTTTAAACACAGTGACAGCAAATTGATGGGGTTCTGTATGACACATAATACCAAAGTTACATATTTCATAGATAACCATGTCTATGTTCAAGGACCTGAAAATTTTCAATGCTTGAAAGCATGTACCAGAATTAAGTATGCATTTTCCTGGTTTACACATAAAGCTATACAGTCTCAATGCAGTCATAGCTAAGTGATAAAGTTTGTGACATGAATATCCATGTCTACTGACAAACATACAGACAAAAAGCTCTGCAATTTTTTTCAACAATATGAAAAGCAAGGAATTTATTCTTTCCAACAATGCTTTCAAACCTATCAACTGCATAAGCCTGAAAGTCAAACAGTAACAGAAAGTTCAAGTTGCAAAGGGGCCATGATTGTAAAACTAATTTTAGGGTGACCTGCTGTTGTGTGCCCAAGCAAAAGTTTGAAATAAAAATATCTTGATGTTTTCTTAAAACAGCTCAGGTAAAAAGAAGTTACATAGACACAAACCTTTTCCCATACAGTTTCCACAAGGCAGCTTTGTTAGCATAACTTGTACACATAAATCCGGACTGGGAATGTTGACAATTCAAAATGTCGCTCTTCTGTAGATACTCGAACACCCTGAATATGACATAGTAAAGTCATAATTAGCTATTTTTTTACTGGCATCAGTGGGAAAACCTTAGCCCTCCACCACATTTTAATGAGACAGCTTTTGCAAACATTGGGGGAAATGGAGAAAATGCCGGTAACTAGCGATCTCATTGTCCCAAAACATTTTCCTAGATGGTTTCTTCATCAGGGTCATTAAAACTCAGTATCGTGTGGTAAAGGGTTAAAAGCCACTAAAGCCCTTCTGTTTCAGACATATGGCTTCAGATAATTAACCCTCTACCACACAATCCCTGCTTCTAATGTCCCTGAGAAAGAAGCCTTCAGACAGCATTGTGGGAAATGGAGAAAATGATGGAAACCTGCATTTTCTCCTTTTTCAACAATGTTTCCTAACTTTCTCACAACATGTTTTAATTTTTCAGTCACATTTGCAAATGCTTTTATTTTGGTCCATCCTAAAATTTAATTGGAAAAGAGTTAAAGTACTTACTGTGATGGTTTTGCCTTGGCAAAAGCATTGTGTTTTGCAAATGCTTGAATTCCAATCGATGTAAGATTCTGAAAGAATAGAAAGAAAACACACATTATTCCTTAACCTTTCCAGCCTTACAAATAACAGCTATGCAAATTTCCAAAAAGTCCATACAGAAAATTGTCTATTAGCTAAGCACTTTTCTTTTTCTTTGGTAGTAATTTAACCCTTTACCAGATGACAAAATTTTAGCTTTGTCCAAATTGAATTTGCATACAACAATTTCAATGTGGCTCAAATGTATGATTTTTCTGTTGGGTAGGAAACATTGTCAGAAAAGGAGAAAATACTGGTTACCAGCATTTTCTCCTTATCCCACAATGTTTTCTAAAGTTTTTTTCCTAGGGTCTTTAAAAGTTGGCTTTGTGCAGTAAAGGGTTAAAGTAATACGTATTGTAAACTACAGGTGTATTTAGACTATAAAAAATAAAGTAACAAATGGAACGTTGGTTGCTAGGTTGGTTGGTTCATTCATTCATTCATCTACAATTATGCAAATATTACTGGTAGCCAGCATTTTCTTACAGTGTCTTTTACCATATCAGTAAGGGCAATCATCATTTCAGCCACAATGTATTTGTTTTCTGCAAATGCTCTTAATTTGATTTATTCCAAATTTGAGTCATTTGGTAAAGAGTTAAACCAATGTTACGTATAACAAAGACTCATACATATACAGTAGTATTACACATAACATTTCACAATCACAATAAAGGTAAACTACTTACAGGTAGGTTTAACTCTAGACTTTTAGCAACGGCTCTCTCCAGGAGATTTTCTGGCCTGGCCATACCTTGACCACCCAGTCGCTGTAGCCAACCCTATAATTAACCAAAAGAGCAATGCTCTGGAAAAAGAGTTTGATGTATTTCTGTGAGGCATTATACCAAGCAAGTCGTCATATGGTCTGCAACACACGAAAAAGGAACCTTTGGACAGTTGCGTAAAGTGTCGTCTCTGATCAGCCTGCGCAATCCGCGCAGGCTAATCCAAGAAGGCACTTTACGAACACATTAGATTTTGTGCATCAGTGCGCTTGCACAAAACAGAAAATTGCATAAAAACAGAAACTGTCATTTGGTATTAGCGCAGGCCCATCCAAGATGAGTCTTTCCACAAACATCCAAATGCCCCTTTACGCGTATTGCAGGCCAATTACAACTATGGATCCAAATTTCCATTTAGCCATAACTGGCTAAATTCTGAAGCAGAATGGTCCTTGGACATGCAGTAAATTTGCCAAAGCTAAAAAGTTTGACTCAGCTTTGCCTGTGCAGGCTGACATATTTTGCAGATCCATTCAAGCCCTTTTTCACAAGCATGACTAAAGCACCATCTGTACAGAATGAGAAGAGTTGATATTTTTTCAGATGCGCTAAATCCCCTTTACACCGGATAAAACTCCTAATATCTTTGTTTTTCACACATGAAAGCATTTGTTATCATTACTGCAGCTTTTCATAACAAAATTTCTGTATTTCTACTCACTTTTCTACAGTATGCACAGATTGCATTACCATCACAGGACCAAGGGAAATATTCTCTTCTGTCAACTGACAGCAGGCATTATTATACTGCAAAGAAATTTCTTGTGATCTGATTGGATAATATGCTCTGAGCATACATATCACGTACATTGGCAAAACCAACATAAAAGCAGTTTCCATGTTAGAAACCCTGTACACATGACTACACTGTCAACACAACATCCAAAATAGTGTTGACTATCAAGATTATGCACCAAACTGCACATCTTACCAAGGTTTTGGTGACATCAGTTACCAGTGACAACAGTTTTCATTGAATTGGGGCACTAAGATGGGAAATTCTACTTCGTCAGTGTACTCAGTTTTTGAAACCCACACGTCGGAATGGTAAAACTTTGCAGTTTAATAAATTTGTTGTATGTTCAGGTGGCAGCTAAACCTGAGAGCACCAGACCTGGATTAAAGAGTTTTTCCCTGACAGTGATTACCAAAATCAGACTGCACAGTATAAAGTCTGATCTGTGATCTTGGATGTACAATTTATTCTAACAAAGTAGCTGTGAAAAAACTGTCCTCTAGTAGGGTACTGTACAGGACTTGAGAACAGGAGGATGCTTATTCAATCCTTGGCTTTGGAAATTTCTTTCCGAGGACTGATGATAGACATTGCGACAGAATTCATTCCTCTCTCAATGCCGGCCATTGCTTAACAGATGGGAAAGCAGCCAGTGGCTTGGAAAGAATACTGAACAGAATACTGCTGGGTAAAGAAACTCCAGGATCCCTATTCACCAACCATTGTTAAGAATGTTCTTGGTTTTATTCAACAGATTTTTTTCTTTTGGAAAGTCACATGACTTCTGATTGGCTCAACCAAATGGTTTAGCCAATCAGAAGTCAGGTTACTTTCAAATTTTGAAAATTCTGGAGAATAAGACCTAGAACTTTTTAAAAAAAATGTTTGGTGAGACGGACCCAGGAAAGCTCTTGATTGAAAAAGGAGCATAATTGTGTCAATGTAATATTCAAAATATTTGCAGATGATCAGTAAAATATACTTCAAATAATGGGATTTGTCCTAAAAACATTAGAAACATCATGGGTAATGGAGAAAATCCCGGTTAACAGTATTTTCTCCTTTTTCAAAAACGATTTTTAAAAACTTTATCCCTTGCAGATTTGTTTGATAAAGACTTTCTTAACCCTTTACCACACAATGACGACTTTTAATGACCCTGAGGAATATGCCTTTTGAAAACATTGTGGGAAAAGGAGAAAATGCTGGTAACCAGCATTTTCTCCTTTTCCCACAATATTTTCTACCCTTCCCAAAACAAATTACAATTTTTCAGTAACCTTTATTTTGTCGTCTGCAAAATTTTATGCTTTCAATTTGAACCAGTCTAAAAATTTTTGTGTGGTTATGAATTAATACCTATTGTCATCTTATTCATTTAAAAAAAAAAACAGTTGACATATTTGTACTTACTGAAGCGTGTTGTAGACAAACATGGTCATTCATGTCCTGAGCCAAAATGATAGCCTCCTGTATGGCAGCCATTGCTTCTTTTCTATAACAAATAAAGTACATGGTTATTAAACTAAAATAAAAAAAAACTTGATGTTTTAATTTTAACAATAGCTCTTATGTAGGTTTTGTCACCACTAATGAACACTACACAACCTGTCATTTTACTAAAATAGATCTGAGCTATGCCCTGTGAAAAGGTTGTTTAACTCTTTACCAAATGACAAAATCTTAGACTGGTCCAAATTGAAAGCATTTGCAGAACGACAAATTAAATGTTGTTAAAATGCTGATTTCTTGTTTTCAATGGATAGAAAACATTATGGGAAAAGGAGAAAATGCTGGTTGCCAGCATTTTTTCCTTTTCCCACAATGTTTTCAAAAGGCCTTTTTCCCAAGGTCATTAAGTCCGGATCGTGTGATAAAGAGTTAATGGATCTTCAGAGTATTGATCTAGGTCAACTGTGCTTTCGGCACAAGCTGACTTGGGTTGAAAACCTTTTAGCTTTTAGTCAATTTTTTCATGTCAAAGGCCCAATCTACCACAAGATTCATGGAATTGTTAAACACAATGGATTTTGTGGATCATCAATTACAAGACAATTTGCTTGGTACTATGCTCTAAAGAGATAATGAATGAACGAATGAATGTTGTTTTATGGCGCATCTACAGCTCTGGTCATTTAGCGTGCATATCTATGTTAATCTAAAGAGATGCAGTGTCACTCATTTGTTAGTTACAACAAATCTCCGAAACTTTTTCATTCTCTAGGGCCATGAGTATATTTAACCTTTACCAAACAATCCTGTATTTTTACAAACCTTTAACCCTTTCCTACATAACAAGTTTTAACCCTTTACCTGATATGCCATTTTGAGGCGCCTCCATTTTGGCAGCAAATATATATATGATCTCAAAAATATGGACATATAAGGATACAAATATCTGATTGAGTAGAAAACATTGTGGGAAAAGGAGAAATTGCTCGTTACGAGCAATTTCTCCGTTTCCCACAATGTTTTCAAAAGCTGTCTGTTGTTGATATATGTCAAAATGAATATCTATGGAGTAAAGGGTTAAGTACTTCCAAACTGAAATGACCAGCAGTCAACATATTTGTAAATGGAACAAATGAATTTGAGTTTTTTGACAAGGTAGAAAACTTATTGGGAAAAGACGAAAATGCTGGTTACTATCATTTTCTCCTTTTCCAACAATGTTTTCAAATGGCCTCTGTCTATGGGTAGTGAAAACACAGGATTGTCTTGTAAAGGATTAAAAACAGTCTCCGTACTCTAAAAAGACAGATCCAACTATTTAAGATGCATTTACCTTTTGTCTGCAAATTCTTCCAATTACAGTAGGTCTATATCTTTTTTTATTTCATAAAAGGTTAAAACACTAAATCTGCTTTTCATAGGTTCATGAGAAAAAAGACCAGATACTAGCATTTTCTCCTTTTCCCTCCATGTTCACAAAGCCTTCTCCTGCAGGGTTGTTAACTGTCTAAATTGTTTGGTAAAGGATTAAACAAAAGTTAATAAATTTTGTAAATTGGGTTACTACTGACTGACAATGAATACACATATGCTTGCCATTTTACAATTTCAAGTGGTATTTAACCCTTTACAAAATGACAAAATCTTAAATTGATCCAAATTTAATGCATTTGCAGACAACAAATATGACTAAAGAACTGAAAAATTTCTAGGAGGAGAAGAAAACATTGTGGGAAAAGGAGAAAATGCTGGTTACCAGCATTTTCTCTGTTTCCAACAAAGTTTTCAAACGGCTTCTTTCACAGGGGTGTTAAAAGTAGGGATTGTGTGGTAAAGGGTTAACACAACACAAATAAAGAATACTTATACATACTTATGGCCAAATCTATAATGAAGTGCTGCCAAGTTTAAAGCAGCATATCTATGATGTACAAGCTGTTCCTTGTTCTTTCCACTTTGCGAGGATTGCGGCTGGTCCAAGGATGCTGTAGTTTTTCTATCGAAGTAATGGAAGAGATTGTGGAAGGCAGTACAGTATTCTTTGACCCGCAAATTGTTTAAGTAACTCAGAAAATGCTGAAGTGAAACAAAAGAGAAATAAAGGTATCTATAAAGGTATTTACACTCCAAGAAGGAAAAAAACACCTCAAAGTTTGGATCACAAATGTGTACAACAAACTTTTTGTAATATAAATCTTTCACAAGAAAACAAATGTTTGAACTTTTCCAAATTGAAAGCAATTGCAGATGGTAAATTCAATACAGCTGACATGACTGGATTTGTCTTTGAAAGGTAAGAAAGCATTATGGAAAAAGGAGAAAATGCTGGTTACAAGCATTTTCTCTTTTCCAACAATGTTTTGAAAAGATTCCTTTCACAGGGTTGTTCACAAGTTCATATTATTCTATTTTATCACATAATTTTTGCAGAAAACAGTGCAGCTGTCTGTGAAGGATCTTGTCTTGGGATACTCAAAGGACCTCCAGTGTGGTTCAAACCTGGGACCTCCAGGTTCCAGTCCTACACTTTGAGCCATGCTAGACCCCAAAGTCTATAATAGGCTGACCAGTCTGATCCTGATCTTTGATCAACATTGTCCAAGTCATAACTCTTTACCAAACAACCCAAAGTTTTGAGAGGGTAACTTTTTGAAACATTGTTCGAAAACAGAGGAAATGCTCATAAAAAGTATTTTCCTAGATTTTCTTCCCTTCTTAAAAATTCAGTGTTTGCATGACGATGACCCAGTTAACACTAGTGCCAGGGTTATGAAAAACTTTTCAAAAAAAACCCAGCAAGCTAAAAATGACAATAACCCATATTTACCTCCTTTCTGACAATGTTTTCTACCCTTTATAGCCAAATGCCATTTTTTCAGCCACACTTACACTGGTATCTATAAATGCTTTCAATTTGGGCAAGCCTAAAATTCTGTGGTCTGGTAAAACATTTAACCCTTTCCCAAACGACAAATTTTGGACTCTTCCAAACCAAAAGAGTTTGCAGACAACAATTTTAGATTTGGAGAAAATGCCAGAAAGATCTCAAACAGGGTGGAAAACACTATGGGAAAAGAAGAAATTGCTCGTTACGAGCAATTTCTCCTTTTCCCGCAGTGTTTTCCAAAGACTTTTGCTGCAGACATGTACAAACTAGGGTTTGTTTGGGAAAGGGTTAAGTCACACAGAACAAATTTTGGAATCACTTACAGCCTCTGCTATCTCTGGGTTCATTTTTAACATTTCCAGAATTTTTTCTTGTAAATCTGTAGGTGACATAGCCTCATTCTCATTATGCTGGAACAAAAATGCCTGAAATAAATGTTGAAATACTTTTTTTTCAAAATCCATAATCATGACAATTGTAGAACAATAACTATACTTCATGATCACATTGGGAATAATTTGCCTTGTTTCAAGTCCAGAATTTTTTCTGATCTTTAATCAGTAGCCATAAAAATTTTATCATCAAATTTTGAATCCCAAATGACTTTCCAGTATTTGAAACTTTATCTTTTAACCCATTACTACACAATCCCTACTTTTGATGCCCCTGAGAAAGAAGCCTTTTGAAAACACTGTTGGAAAAGGAGAAAATGCTGGTAACCAGCTTTTTCTCCTTTTCCCACAGTGTTTTCTGCCCTTCCCGGAACAAATTTCAATTTTTCAGTCACCTTTATTTTGTCGTCTGCAAATGCTTTCAATTTGAACCAGTCTATAATTTTGTCGTGTGGTAAAGAGGTAATGTATTGTTGGTTAAAATAATGCTACACTTATGAAACTTGTATGAAAATAAATCAAAATAAATTTCAAATTCAAATACATACATGTATCCAAACTTGATACAATGTAATTAGCCAAAAAAGAAAACCACTGAGTTTTAGAGGCCTACATCTAATAGAATCTTGGTGTAAATAGCTCCAATAATCTCATTTTCTACTAGCAAGTATATCATTTATTATTTCATTTCCTGTGTTACTTTTTCAACAGATGATAAAATATCAGACTCATCCATATTTGACTTGCAGATGACAAAATAAACATCATACAGATAATAGAGTTTTGCTGTATAAGGAAAAACTAGAGCTGTCACTGAATGTGACTTAATACCCCTACCAGCGCTTTGACAGAAAAAAAGTATCAAATTCAAAGGGAGCTAATTCCTCAACCAGGAAGAGATGACACTTGAAAACTGCATCTTGCAAATTTTCAATATATGTTTAGTATATGTGCAAAGTTTCAATACAATTGAAAGAAAAATGTAGGAGGAGTTTGCTACACAAAATTGCTAGTATTTTGAACACAGACGGACACACGGACGGACAAACAGACACACAGACACACGGACAGCCAGGCTGATTCTAGTATACCCCTGAAAACATTCGATGAATGGGCGTATAAAAATGTGAGGCAAGAATATGATGTTGGTTGTATGCTATTTCTACTATTTTGATAATGTTTTCAAATGCCTTCTTCATCAGGATTGTTAAAACACAGGATTGTTTGTGAAGCAAGTTTATAGTTACATGGACTAACCTGCTGTAGAATGAAGTACTCTGCTTGACGCTGGGAGTTAAAACCTCCAACATGCTCAGTACCTTTCCTGTAAATGAATTTGAATAAAAATCTTAAGTCTATCACATGCAAGTAAAAGTATGATCTGTTTTTCTTCATCAACCACTTAATTTTTAATTACTTTTGAAAACATTATGACAAAAGGAGAAAAGATCGTACAACAAGATCTTAAAATCAAAGGTAGGCAAATTACCAGTAAAATTTGCAGCAGACAATTTAGCATGCTTGTTCTACCTACATTGACCTTATATCAAACAGTACTTTGTTTTTGACAACCCTTGGAATAATGGCTTTTGAAAATCATTGTGGTTAACCCATTACCACACAATCCCTACTTTTGACTTCCCTGTGAAAGAAGTCTTTAGAAAACATTGTGGGAAAAGGAGAAAATGCGGGTAACCAGAATTTTCTGCTTTTCCCACAATGTTTTCTATCCTTCACAAAACAAATTTCAAATTTTCAATCACTTTTATTTTATTGTCTCCAAATGCTTTCAATTTGGACAAACCTAAAATTTTGTAATGTGGTAATGTGTTAACTAACAATCTCACCTTTTCCAAAAAATATTTTTGATCTTTTATCCCTTTACCAGATGGCAAGATTTTAGACCTGTCCACATATTAAAGCAATGAAAATTGCAGTGACTCAAATTAGGTAATTTTACTTTGATAGGGTAGAAAACTTTGTGGCACAATGTTTTCAAAAGGCTTTTTCCTCGAAGTCGTCAAAAGTCATCATTGTGTGGTAAAGAGTTAACACTTTACCAGACAACAAAATTTCAGCCTTGTCCAAATTGAAAGTATTTTTAGACAACAAATTTCATGTCATTCTAAACATGAAATTTGTACGATTCAGAGAGTAAAAAATATTGTGGTAAAAGGAGAAAATACTGGATACTAACATGTTTTCAAAAGATTTCTCTCTAAGGGTCATTTGGACTCCAAACTTTGTGGTATAGGTTTAAAAAAAAAAATCACCGTTTGAACCCAATTTTATCTGTTGTCTGACTTTGTCATCTAGAAAAAAGTTTACAACATAAATTAAGTGTTCTTACATAAATAAATTTAAAAACAATGTGGAAGAGGGAGAATACTTTTCCAGCAAATTTATGCATTTGCTATAACATTTTCCAGCAAATTTATGCATTTGCTATAACATTTTCCAGCAAATTTATGCATTTGTTATAACATTTTCCAGCAAATTTATGCATTTGCTATAACATTTTCCAGCAAATTTATGCATTTGCTATAACATTTTCCAGCAAATTTATGCATTTGTTATGTCATTTTCGTAGGGAGCTGACTAAAAGACAAAACATTCCAAGTCTCAGTTTGTTAATATTACTAATAAAATAAAATACAATAGAATGGATAAAGTTAAGAAATAATTGATACAGTTTTAAGATGATTTTTTTTTTAAACACTTAAATAACAAAACATCTGACACTACAGATCAATGATCAGACTGCATATTCCAACCATTTTATGGATGATCTCCTTAACCCTTTACCCCATAAGGCATTTCTATGTTATCTGTAATTGACCTTAAATAACAGCAAGGATGAAGCCGTTTCTTGATAGTGTTGAAAACATTGTGACAAAAGGTGAAATTGCTCGTCACCAGCAATTTCACCTTTTGCAACAATATTTTCCAAAGGCTCCTACAAGCAATGCATGGATTAGAAATGAGTATGGAGTAAAAGGTTAAGTTTACAATCAAAGTCTACACCTACTTGTCCGCTGTGAGTTGAAATGGATCTAAGGATCGCCCTTGTCTGCTGAATCTCACACCAGATAAACTCATCACTGAGTCTGTCAGGGACTCCCCAAAGTCCTGGGGCTCTTCATACCCACTGTTTAAATTAGCAGCAGTGTAGTAGTTCTTAAATTTGGTATGGAGATCGGTCATCTGACAGAAGGTAAGTTTGTCGAAGGCTAGAATCATCCTTCTGATGTATATTCCTTTGCAGAAATGAAAGAAAAACAATGCTTTGAACCCTGAACAGTAAACCAAACTTAGTTAATCCTTCAGAATCAGTGTGCTGAATTAATGATATGGACCTATCTAATCAGGAAAACAGCTCACTTGTCACAACTCAGGCTATTCAGAAACCTACATCTAACCTCATCTGTATAACGGTCATTTCCATTTGAACTGCCACTCACAGAATCTTGTAATGGCGATGCTACTTTAAGTGTTTAGCAACAACATAAACAACCTTGATAAAGGTATTCACATCTATCTATCTATCTTTCTGGTTAAAACTTTAATTGAAATTGATCAACCATGTTAAAAAATGAATGTACAAACTGTTTGTCTCTAAATATAGTTACAAAGATTTTGATAGAAAATTGAAACTCTAGTATTTGTTTGTTTTCTTTTTTAAGAGGAGCCTTATAATTTTCGTAATGGTAAACCGGAGTCTTTCCGGCAATAAAATGTCCCATGTAGGTGCATTTAGAGCTACTAGATATAGCTGAGGGATTTGATGGCTCCCCTCATCAAGGTATGTTGAATGGAAAACAGCTATTTAAACTTTGTTTCTGTTGAATTATTTAACATGGTAACAGAGAGTGTAGATCTAAGATCAGACTGCACATTCTGTGCAGTCTGATCTTGATCTACACTATATGCTAAAAACACTTCCACGGCTATAGGAGTTAAGTTTGTATCCAATAAAAATAAGTTACATATAGCCCTCTTCAAACAGTGTAAGTCAAAATTAAGTTGCACAGCATCTTTCTTCCATTATCTCTTACCTACAAGTCATGCTCTGCAAAAAGGTGAATATTTCTTTGCCAAACGACAAAATTTTAGACTGGCCCAAATCAAAAATATAAAGGTGACTCAAATGTTGAATTTTGATTTTGGAATGGTAGAAAAAATTGTGGGAAAAAGGTTTTCAAAACACTTTTCCCCAGTGTCTTCAAAAGTCGGGATTGTCTACACACATGACTGATAAGTAGATGTAATTAGATAACTGATTAATCACCTGCCATGTTAAAAGGTAAAACTGATCTTACCTAAAACACTGGTTTTTGTTATAATTGCCTGGTTATCTTGAGCATAGGACATAAGAAGAAATGGAACACTCTGAAAATAGTCCTTAATAGCACCAACACACTCATAAAATTCCTGTAACCTGCAAATAAGTGCACTTAACTTCAGTTTTCTCTCTTTCTTTTAACCTATTACCACACAATCCCTACTTTTGATGCCCCCGAAAAAGACGCCTTTAGAAAACATTACGGGAAAAGGAGAAAATGCTGGTAACCAGCATTTTCTCCTTTTTCCAAGTTTTCTACCCTTCACAAAACAAATTTCAAATTTTCACTTTTATTTTGTCCTCTGCAAATGCTTTCAATTTGGACATGCCTAACATTTTGTTGCTTGATAATGTGTTAACTCTTTACCACACAAGAAAATTTTCGACTGGTCCAAATTGAAAGCATTTGCGTGCGACAAAATAAATGCGACTGAAAAATGGAATTTTGTTTTGGGAAGGGTAGAAAACACTGTGGGAAAAGGAGAAAATGCTGGTTACCAGCATTTTCTCCTTTTCCCACAGTGTTTTCAAAAGGCATCTTTCTCAGGGGCGTCAAAAGTAGGGATTGTGTAGTAATGTGTTAAGTCTTAACTAAACAAAGCATGCTAAGACTAGTCTAAATGCAAAGATTTTGAAGACTAGACAACAACTCCACTGTTACTCAAATAACAACAAAAAAAGAATATCTTTATAAGTGTGAAAACTATTGTGAACAAAGACAAAATGCTGGTTTTCAGCATTTTCTCCTCTTCTCACAATGTTTTCAAAAGGTTACATCCTTATGGACCTGAAAATACAAGATTGTTTGGTGACAGTTCACAAAGGGCTTGTATTTTTCTCAAATTACCTAACAAAATATTTTCCTTCAACAACAACAATAATATTTTATCAAACATAATCCTGACCTCTATTAAGCCCCATTTTCCCTGAGCCTAGATCAAATCTTTATTCATTTAACTCTTTACCAAATGAGAAAAATTTAGACTAGCCCAAATAAAAAGCATTTGCACCAGACAAATCACTAAAATGACAGTTTTTGTTAGCTCCACTGGCCGAAGGCCAGCGAGCTATTGTCATGGCTTTGTGTCCGTCGTGCGTGCGTCCGTGCGTGCGTGCGTGCGTCCATAAACTTTTTCTTTAAAAAACTTCTCCTCACAAACTATTGTCTGGATTTTTACCAAATTTCACAGGAATGTTCCTTAGGTGTTCCTCTTTTAAATTCCTTCAAATAATTTTGTTCCATGAATAATTCTGGTTGCCATGGCAACCAAAGTAAAAAACCTTTAAAAATCTTCTCCTCCAAAACCGCTAATTGGATAGCATTATTTTTTTGCAGGAATGTTCCTTAGATAGAGGTCTACAGAATTCCTTGAAAAAAAAAAGATCCATCAAAAAACATGGATTTTATGGGAGACTCATTTTCCTTTTATGGTATTAAGTAAAATCTTTGAAAAATTTCTTCTCTCGAAGTACTCGTTTTGATTTCATTGTTATATTGCAGGTTAGTTCCTATGGTGGTAAGTCTTTACCATACAATCCTGACTTTTACAAGCCCTAAAGAGGAAGTCTTTGGAAAACACTCTCAGAAAAGGAGAAAATGCTGGTAATCAGCATTTCTTCCTTTTCCCTCAGTGTTTTCTACTCTATCAAAGAGAGAAATCATCATTTCATCAATGTTTAATTTGTTGTCTGCAAATGCTTTCAGTTTGGTCACATCCCAAATTTTGTCGTTTGGTAAAGAGTTAAAGATGGTTGCTTTACATAATCTATAATCCTTTTCATATAAAACAAGAGAAACTCTGCACTTTGATTAGTTCTGGTAAAGGTTTGTTGACCTACTGGTGACCTATTACAAAGAGGGACAGGGCTTTACTGTTGTGATAAGGCATTTTGTTATCCAATCAAACTGATCCCTGACAAAGAAGACTTTAGAAAACATTGTGGGAAAAGGAGAAAATTTTGGTCACCTTTTCCTACAATGTTATCTACCCTTCATAAAACAACTTTCAAATTTTCAGTCACTTTTATTATTATTTTTTTTAATCTACAAATGCTTTCCATTTGGACAACCCTAAAATGTTGTCATTTGGTAATGAGTTAACTATAACCAGAAGACAAAATGTTTATAACTGGCCATAATTGAAAGATGTTGCAGGCAACATAATAAATCTTCAAATCAGTAAAACTTGTATCAAAAAGGGTAGAAATTATTGTGTAAAACTAAGAAAATGCAGGTAACTTTTATTTTCTTCTATTCTCACAACTTTTTTCATAGCTTTTTTTCTTTAGTGACCTAAAATGCAGGAATTAATGGTAATTGTTAAAAACTTCTCTTCACCGTTACAGAAAAATCAGGCCTGTGGCGCGATACAGGCGCTCAAGCGCCTCTAGTTTTATATCCAGTAGAAAACATGAGAAAAGAATAAAATGTTGGTTATCAGCATTTTCTCCTTTTCTCACAATATCTTCAAAAGCCTTCTCTTACCGGGCCATTAAAACTTTTTTTGGGATTGTGTGGTAATTGAATAATAGGCTAAATCCTAGATATGACAAACAAAAGGCATAATAGATACTGTATGATCTAGGTAGCCAAACCAAGTACCCCAGCCACTTACGTACAGGGCTTGAAACCAGAGAGTCTCCGGTTCAAATCCCCAGCTTAGCAAATGTCTGAGGATCCATTGTAGTCATTGTAACAGTAGTAAGGATTGGTGGTAGATGAAGGCTTTTGAAAAGATTGTGGAAATGGGGGAAAATTATGGTAACCAGTATCATTTTAGAAACCTTTAATCCATCATCTTAAAAAGCCAGTTAAAGAATTTGTCAATTTCATAAAGGGTGAAAATTTTACCTTTCTAGAAAAACAGTGTACAGTTGAGAATGTAGTTTGTTCTTTATTTTATTACACAAGTCTTTCAGTGGTATGTCTGTTGTCTGAAAAATCATTCAAAACCGTTATTACTTGAATTTACCAAACAATCCAATGTGTTCATAACCATGAATATCAAGGCTTTTGAAAACAGTGAGAAGATGAAATTTTGCTACCTTATCAAAATCATATTTCATTGAAAGAGCAACATATATACTGTCATCTGCAAATGCTTTGAATTTGGACTAGTCCAAAATTTTGTTGTTTGGTAAGTGGTGAATTTTCTTTTTTACCCCTTCACCAAACAATCTCATGTCTTCACAACCTTAAGATTGAAGGCTTCTGAGGAAACAAGCATTTTTTCCTTTCAAAGACTCATTCCATCACTTAACTCTTTACCAAACAACAAAATTTTAGATTGGTCCAAATTGAAAGCACTTGCAGACGAGAAAATAAACACATCTCAAAAATTGAATTTTTTTTCCAGAAGGGTAGAAAACATTGTGGGAAAAGGAGAAAATGCTGGTTACCAGC
The DNA here is from genome assembly GCA_943736015.1 of Tridacna crocea. NCBI lineage: Eukaryota > Metazoa > Mollusca > Bivalvia > Cardiida > Cardiidae > Tridacna > Tridacna crocea. The sequence continues at coordinate 55,552,929 of OX031057.1, read as the reverse complement.
ATTTTCTCCACTTCAGACAATGTTTTCAAAAGGCTTCTATCTTAGGGTTGTAAAAACCAGGGACTGTTTGGGAAAGGGTTAAAAAAGATTTTAATTTTTCATCTGCAAATGCTTTCGGACCAATCTAGAAATTTTTTTGCTGTGTAAATAGCTAGAAATCATTAACAACAGTGGCTAATTTACCAACAATGTAGATCAAGACCAGACAGCACAGAACAGGCCGTCTCACCACAGTCTACACTATCCATATATGCTGGTTACCATCATTTCTCGTTTTCCAAACAATGTTTTCTACCCTTATGAGAACAAATTTCTATACATGTAATTTCAGCAATCTTAAATATATTTTGTTATCTACAAGTGCCTTTAGACTGGGAATGGTTTAAATTTTATAGTTTGGTAAAGAATTCATTTCTTAACAAGCTAATGTGCAGCACTTTCTTTTTTCCCACAATATTTTCAAAAGCCTTCTTTCTCAGACTCATCTAAACTCTGTATTGTATGGTAAAAAGTTACCCTAAGATATAAGAATTTGTCTTACATTTCATGTAAATTAAACAAGTTTACTTGTTTATCACACAATGATGTCTTTTGACAACCTTTAGAAGGAAGTCATTTGAAGACATTGTGGGAAAAGGAGAAAATGCTGGCAACCAGCATTTTCCCCTTTTCCCACAATGTTTTCTACCCTATCAACTAGCGACTGCACCATTTGAGCCTAATTAAAATTGTCGTCTGCAAATGCTTTCAATTTGGATGGGGCTAAAATTTTGTCTGGTAAAGGGTTAATAAATCCTCACTCAGTGAGACAAAAGGAGAAATCATTCATCAAAATCTCTTCCTTCTTTCACCACAGTGATATCAAAATTGATCCCTTACAAACTACAGTTGTCTGCAGTCTGGTTTGGCAAATTACCTGTAACAGGTCCAGTATGGTGACCATGAGATTCCTCTTTTCTCTGTCAGTAAGCTTCACTTCTACTCTAGGGCTATCATTTAAGCTTTCCAGTGGTAGATTTTGTACATCAGCTTTTGTCATGAAGCAATATTCTTGTATCAGTATAGTTACTGATATTTTATGTGGAGTGACCTGTAACAACAAATGAACTACTACGTGAATGTGCATTCTGGTGGTAATATCCAACAGAAAAGACAGCAAGTGGTGCAGGTTGCAGGCTTTGAATTCCCAGGTTCCTTTGCTTACAGAGAAAGCGCCATGACCACTGGGCTACCAAAGGTTTGAGCACTGCTCAACATCATTGCTACTGCATGTGACTAAACTACCAAAGGAACTACCCTACCACCTCATGGTTTGACTCTTTACCAAACAACAAAACATTGGACTAGTCCAAATTGGAAGCATCTACAGAAGACAACATAGATGCGACTCAAGAACTGAAATCCGGTTCAGTAGGGTAGAAAACATTGTGGGAAAAGGAGAAAATGCTGGTTACCAGCATTTTCTCCTTTTCCCACAATGTTTTTAATGTTTCCTTTATCAGTGTCGTTAAAAGTCAGGATTGTGTGGTAAAGAGTTAATAGCAGCAATCTAATTTTTTGCATATTCAATAGATCAAAAAGCAACTCTATTAACTTAGGCAGAATTGTGGAGAAAATTCATGTTTTTATCCAAAAATACCCCAAAAAATAATTAAATAACAAAGTATTGCACAATATTCTGTTATTACAACAACATTACTGTCTGAAATCTAGTTGAAGACAAACAAAGAATCTAAAAAAATATATTTCTTTCTATGTTCATTGAAAACTATAAAACACCCTTTTTTACTTTTGTTCTCACCTTCAATTTCATAAGCATTCACTAATTTTACTTGTATGCAATAACATCATCAGTTTACACTCACAATATAAGCACTTTTGATTGCCAATGCAAGTAAATGAGGGAACACATGTTTAACTCATTACCAAACCACAAAATCTTTGGCTTGTTTAAATTGAAAGCATATACAGACGACAAAATAAAAAGGACTGAAAATTTGAAATTTGTTTTGTGAAGGGTAGAAAAGATTGTGGGAAAAGGAGAAAATGCTGGTACCATCATTTTCTCCTTTTCCCACACTGTTTTCTGAGGCTTCTTTTCAGGGTTGTCAAAAGTCAGCATTGTGTGGTAATGGGTTAAACAGAATGTTGGGATAAGGGTTATCTGACTAAGGTACCAAAGCTTCTGAACAGTCACACACAAAAATGTCACAGCATTACTTTACCGTTTATGCCACAGGTATGCCTTTTGAGACCTATAAACCTTGTTAATCATAAACACACTGTGGTTATCATTTTCTTCCGGTGACATAAATTACTGCTGTGAGGTATTGTAGTGTAACTCCCCTCAGATCTACACTCCTATAGTCTTTATCAATGATCCATGATGCTGAGAAATTGTGGTCAGCCTTGAATTAGAGGCATAATTTGAGGTTATGTTAGATACAGTATATTTCAAAAGGTATGGCATACATAGGTGTAACTTCCATTACGCACACCACATACATGCATGATGTAAAAAAAATCATTAGGGTCATATGTCAATTTTATTGCCATAATACCATAAAAGGCCCCTCCATAAATCATGAAAACCTGTGCTAATCAAAATTATGATGTGTCAAAAAAATTGCAACTATTTTTTGGATCCACTTCGTTTATATCAAATTCAATATTTGTCAATGGAATGAAGCTGAAAATTTCATTAATTTCTTCTTTTTACTAAAAAAAAAAAAAAAAAAAAAAAGAATGCCACATGCATGCATTGACAGTATTATACAGTTTATAACGGAAGGGGGTCAACTTGGCCTGGTACCAACTCGGCCCCTGAGTCAACTTGGCCTTGGGTCAACTACCCGTGGTCAACCCGTTTACATTCCATTGGGCAAAATGGGGTATCCCATTTATGTAAATGATTTAAATATGAGTGTTTAAGTTATTTATTAAGTGATTCTCAGATGGTATAATGTTAGAGTACTTGTAAGAAGATGGCAGAAAGAGCATTAAGTTACAAATGGATGTAGTGTTCAGCGTGTATTAATAAATATTTCATGTCATTCTTATTAGTATTCTTTCACAGGCTTTTGACATCCTGAGAGCATTAAAACCAAGTTAACGCACAGAAAACCCTTTCAAAACACTTATATAATCTGGCTGTAAACATAGTGTTTTTAAAGGGTTTTCTTGATTGCATAATGTCAAATGCCCGTGATTCTTTCATCTTTATCCATTTGTATCCAGGCCACATCCATGGGGAGTCGCTCTTTTTCATGGCCCATTTTTTTGAAATTACTTTACTTTTTTGGAATAACCGACTTTGATAAGGTTGTGTTTAGAAATAATGATTGAAAACATTCAAAAACAAAAACATTCTTCTAATTGAATGCAAACATGTACCTTATTGATTAAAGACATTGGCTAATCTCTGTAGATAAAGTTTTCACACTTGAAAACAATTATCAGTCATTGTTGTTTGTTGTTCAATTAATAAAGAACTTAATGTAAAACGTTTAAAATCAATTTCAGCAGTAATGAATGATTAAAGACGCTGCATGTCAATCCCTTAGTAGTGAGAATGAAAGACCAAAACGGATGAACATTTCTTGCGAAAGTAAGGCAAATATAACACAAATAAGTATTCCTCCTATTTCAATCATCTCTCTGTATAAACTTGCAACCAACACAAGCCCAGGTACCTTTTAATGTATAAGGCCGCGCTGACCCGGCGGAGTAGACCCGGCCGACTTGACTCGGGCCGAATTGACCCGAGGCCGACTTGACCAGGATTTTGTGTAACGGCAGGGCATTTGCCGGTACTGTAAAATGTTATTATTTGAAAATGTAAATATTGACTCCAATCATTGACTGATATGATGATATACTGGCATGAAAAATCCTTCGACAAGAGGCTCGGGCATCCGAATAAATGAGCTTTCGTCGAGTTTCGCGTTCGAAAGACATCCCTCGCCCATCAACGTGAAATTGATGAAAGAAGAAGCCTCACCTGCTCTTTCAAAGCTTTCTTTTCAATCAACCCAGATTTAAATTTTATATGACTATCTGACTGGCTTGCCATTGTCGTTTTTTGCCTTCAGCTGACTGTTTTACCATCCGAATTTATGTCATTAGGCGGCAACAGGTCTGCTTGGTTTAAGATACGAGGACGAATCGATTGTGTCAAACAGGGGTTAGATTTCGGTAGGCCTAAAGTACGCAATGGAAATATTATGGAGCAATGGGCGCAATGGAAAAGAAAGTACGCAATGGAAATATATTGTGCTCCCCTTATTAATGAAGTGAATAGAATTGATTTCAAACACGTTATTTGTACTCATTGATGAAATCTAAGTTCAGATACAGGTGAAAAACAGATAAAATCATTGTATCGATAAAAAATGTCTTTGTACTGATATTTGATTTTACCTTTATGTGGGTATTCTCAGTTTGCGGAATGGAAAATTTACCAAATTCAAACTTAGAGAATAAACTGTACCCAAAACGTATCTTTCACTGAAAGTTACCCGTCTTTTGAGTTAAATGGATAGTTATTTGATGCATAAATGTTGAAACCATACTCATACCAGTGCAGATGTTTAAAGTTCCAAGTAAATTTCCTTTGCGCGGGACTGGCGCAATGGAAAAAAAGAAAGTACGCAATGGAAATATATATTATTCCCCACTTATATAATGAAGTAATTAGAATTGACTTGAAACATATTACAAAATCACTTACATATAATAAAGTACAGATGTGAAAAACTCGCTAAAAAGAAATGCATTTGTAGTAATATATATGATTTTACTTTCATGAGTTTTTTTCTCAGGATGCGCAATGGAAAGTTTACGAAATTCAAACTTAGAGAATATACATGTACTGTACCCAAAACGTATCTTACACTGAAAAAACAAATGTCTTTGGGTTCAATGGATAGTTATTTGATGCATAAATTTTGAAACTATACTGAAACCAATGCAGATGTAAAATTCCATTGCGCGGGACTGGCGCAGTGGAAAAGAAATTAGGCAATGGAAATATATTTTGCTTCATTTATCAAATGAAGAAATCAGAATTGATTTCAAATACGTTATTTGTACTCATAAATGTATATTAAAGTACAGACACAGGTGAAAACCTCGCTAAAATAGAAATGCATTTAAAGCGATATTTGATTTTACCTTTATGTGTTTTTTCTCAGGATGCGCAATGGAAAGTTTACCAAATTCAAACTTAGGGGATATGCTGTACCCAAATCGTATCTTTCACTGAAAACAAATCTGTCTTTTGGTTTCAATGGATAGTTATTTGATGCATAATTTTGAAACTATACACATTTCAGTGCAGATGTTTAATTTCCAAGTAAATTTCCATTGCGCGGGACCGGCGCAATGGAAAAGAAAGTATGCAATGGAAATATATTTTGCTTCACTTTTTCAATAAATGACTAGAATTGACTTCAAACACGTTATTTTTACTCACTAATATTATGATAAAGTACTGATACAGGTGAAAAACTCGCTTAAAAGGAAATGCATTTGTAGTGATATGATTTTTACCTTCATGCGTTTTTTCTCAGGTTGCGCAACGGAAAGTTTACCAAATTCAAACTTAGAGAATATACTGTATCAAAAACGTATCTTACACCGAAAAATGTGTCTTTTGGGTTCAGTGGATAGTTCTTTGATGCACAAATTTTGAAACTTCACTCATACCAGTGCAGATGCTTAAACTTCCAAGTAAATTTTTATCGCGCGGGACTGGCGCAATGGAAAACAAAATACGCAATGGAAACATAATATACATACATGCATGCTATTGAATAAAAGAACTATGCATTATTTCAAACGTGTTCATTTGCAATGGATCGTTACTTTAATTTACATTAACCGGATTTTTTTCAGAAATTGTGTGGCTGTATTTCATACACCTTTACTAATGTTGAAAAATTCATTTTAATTTTCATTGCGCTGGGCTGACGCAATGGAGAGGAAAGTACGCAATGGAAATAAATATACTCAAGTCAGATATGAACCATGTTCTAAAATCTAGAAAATATTAGTAAGGTAAAAGTTGAATCAAAAACGATAATTTTGTTATTATTATTATTTTTTTATTATTATTACAAATGATGAAACTTCCTTTGATATCTTCACCAGAGATCGTATATAAGATCCCTGATTTCCATTGCATGGGACTGGCGCAATGGAAAAGAACACTGTGCAGGACTGGTGAGATGGAAAAAAAAATTAATTGTGCTAATTAATGACGTGTTACGAACTGAAGGGTTTAATCAATTTGTAAGTTTTACACGAATGAAGTAAATGGATTTAATGGTTTAACTGACAATTCAACTAATCGCTTACTACAGAAGTAAGTAAAAAATCGGTAATGTAATCAAACTATGATTAGGCTTTAATCTTCAGTGCAAAACCAGGATTTTCTGATATTTCTATTATTATGTGAACATTGAAAAAAATTGTTGGAAAATTGCGATGTATTTTCTGTTCTGCAGTTGTTTTTCTTTTAATTGCAAAATACAGATTGAAAAATCAGATGGGCTATGATTGAGAGCACCTAATCAGTACGTGCATAAAGGACCTTAGCATTTTTCTAGATTAAGGATTTTCCATTGCGTACTTCCCTTTCTATTGCACTGATCCCGCGCAATGGAAACTTAAAAGCAAGTTTCAACATCTGTACAGGTATTTCCATAAGATTCAATATTTCTGATTTCAGTAACTATTTTCAAGCTATACTAAAATACCCTTTTTTTTCTTTAATATTTTGTTTTAGTATGACTTTGGTAAATTTCAAATTTCGCTATCTGAGAAGAGACCTTCCATATTGCGTACACCCCTTTCCATTGCGCCAGTCTCGTGCAATGGAAATTTACTTGGAAGTTAAAACATCTGTATATGTATTTGAAAAATATTCAATATTGGTTATTTAAGTCATTATTTAAAGAGCTTGACTAAAATACCCGTTTTAAGTAAAATATTTTGTATTGATATGACTTTGGTAAATTGTCGTTGTCGCTAACTGCTGGGAACACCTGCATAATGGGAAAATATCAGTTTCTTCAAGTACATTTGTTAGGGGTACAGAAACCTTTTTTAAAAAAGTTTATACCTGTTTATGTACATTAATGATATCAATGAGTAAAAATAAACACGTGTGAAATCATAGATGTTTACTATATTTAATAACATGTATATGTATACTCATTTTATATAACGAATTTTTTCCATTGCGCCAGTCCCGTGCAATGGAAATTTAAAAAGAAATTGCAACATCCATAAAATGTAGGGAAAAAAAGCTAAAGCTTCTTTATTTAGCTCTGAAAGTTCATACTTCAATGAATTACAAATAAAAAAATCAGTGTTAGTCACTACACATTTTCTTAATACACTTTATTGTTCTATAAGTACTTTTAATGTAACTATTCCATTGACATCTTAGAATAATGCCGATAATAGGTGCAGAAACAATCACAACAAATGCACGTACTTTTAGGGGTACAAACACTTTACTTTTTATTTATACCTGTAAAAATTACTTTTAACACAGCAATGAATACTAATAAAAACTTTTAAATAATACACGGTGACTTTATTCAATAAAATAAAAATAATATATTTCCATTGCGTACTTTATATTTCCATTGCGCCCATTGCTCCATAATTTTTCCATTGCGTACTTTAGGCCTACCCGTTAGATTTAAATACATTTTACGCTCTCGGTCATAAAGCAATCCGTAAGCACAAACAGTTTATTAAGGACACCTACATTTTGCTGCATTGTTTTTATTTATCCTAACTGTAAGACAATCATGTTGATAAACTCATTTTCTTGTTCGGATTTTTCGTCTGTAAGAACAAATCTACAAGGGAGAGTAGCACTACAAGAATCTTTTATGAAAGTATTGGAAGTATTGAATTACCTCCCTTATAGTCCCCCCCTCCACGCCCCCCCCCCGCCCCCCCCCCCCCCCCAAAAAAAAAAAAACTCCTCAAATCGTAAAAATTATATGCAGTTTAGTGAAACTTGAATTCAGACTTGATGCTTGCTTACTTCAGTTGCATCCCCAAATTTCGGAAATTCACTATACGACTGTCTGATATGTATTTCAAAAACAAAAACGTTACTGCTGGCAAATGACTTAATGTTCACGTCTTGCAGAAAAAGTTGCGAGGTTGAAATGGGTCGTAACAAACATCGAACATTGTCACGAGCAATTTCTCCATTTGCCACCGCCTTTTTACATGTACCAGAGTCATGCTCGGTGAAAAGGAGGTCTAATGCATCTGGAAAAAAAAAATGTATCGACCCGAGTCGAAACTTTTTGTTGTTGATCAATATTCTGCATGCTACAGGAAGAGTCTACCTCATGGTTCAGTCAGTTGTGAGGCTTTATGGGTTTAATGGATTCAAAATTACATGATGTCTAGCTCAGCATAATCCATCACGTTAATGCATTGGAACCCTTTTTACGACTCACTTGTTACAAAGCGGCTTTAACCCATTACCACACAGTCCCTACTTTTGATGATCCTGAGAAAGAAGCCTTTAGAAAACATTATGGGAAAAGGAGAAAATGCTGGTAACCAGCATTTTCTCCTTTTCCCACAATGTTTTCTACCCTTCACAAAACAAATTTCAAATTTTCAGTCACTTTTATTTTGTCGTCTGCAAATCCTTTGGATTTGGACAAGCCTAAAATATTTTCGTTTTGTAATGAGTTAAGTTTTATTTTAGTATATATTATCTTTGAATATTTTAAATGATACTTACAGATAAAGTGGCTGACCTACAAAGTTATTTCAGATAGCCTATCTGTATGACCTATGCTGTGTAAAAAAAGGGGGTTTATTGCAACTGCAAAGAGTATCGATTCAGATCAGCTTGCGCAGTCTGCGCAGGATGATCTGAATCGATACTTTTTGCTACCGGTAAATTTTCTACATATCAAGAGACAATACTACCCCCTGATTCAGCCATTTGATTGATAAAATGGATTTCATGGATCAATAATCACATGATGAATTGCTTGGCATACTGCTGTATGGATATGCATTAACTCTTTACCACACAATCCTGACTTTTAACGACCCTGAGAGAGAAGCCATATGAAAAGATTGTGGGAAAAGGAGAAATGCTGGTAACCAGCATTTTCTCCTTTTTCCACAATGTTTTCTACCTTTTCCAAATCGAATTTCAATTTTTGATTCACATTAATTTTATTTTGTCGTCTGCAAATGCTTTCAATTTGGACTTGTCCAAAATTTTGTCGTTTGGAAAAGAGTTAAACCCTATCATGCCAGAGTTCGTCTCATATCTATTATCTGCGCTATGATGTTAATGGCCTATTAAGCCATTACCACACAATCCCTACTTTTGCCGCCCCTGAGAAAGAAGCCTTTAGAAAACACTGTAGAAAAAGGAGAAAATGCTGGTAACCAGCATTTTCTCCTTTTCCCACAGTGTTTTCTACCCTTCCCATAATAAATTTCAATTTTCAGTCATCTTTAATTTGTCGTCTGCAAATGCTTTGAATCTGAACCATTCTAAAATTTTGTCATGTGATAAAGGGTTAAAAGTTGCATCAAAAGCCAGCTGGTGCTTGCTTTAACCTGATAGTCCTTTGATCCAAGTTATCAGCATATTGATCATCGGTGAATAAAACTGACTGGGTTTGGTTATACCCTCTTTACCATCCGACAAAATTTAAGTCTTGTCCAAATTGAAAGAATTTGCAGACGGCAGAATTTTATGCTTTACAAAACTGAGAATATTCGTAGACTACAAAATATAGGCATCTCAAACGGTAAAAAAAGACACAGAATGAGAACATCCCGATACTTTTTACGCACCTGATCTCGAACTGCTCCAAGTCAAGCTATATGTAAAGAAACGCCTTTAAAGGTGGGTAGGTAGATTTTTCACATCACACCAAATTGAAAAATATAAATAGAGATCTATCACTGAAATTTATATGAAAAAAAAAAAAAAGAAAAACATTACAAATCATAAGAAATTTATATTTATCATAAAATTACAAAAAAAAACAAAACTTTTTTTGATGGTATTCCCTTGAAAGGCTATGTAGCCTCTTAAGCTATTTTTAGATTTCGCGCCAAAGAGGGCATTGTGGGGATGTTAAGTGACTGCCACGTGACAAGTGACGCTTAAATTCCATAACAGAACAAACATGTACATGTAATTATTTTCCATAATGTCTTCTTTGTTTGAAGCTTCGTCTGTGTATTTCCGGTATATAAACGAGCGAGTTGCTCATGTAGAAATAGACCGTGTTTCCCGTCGGTGTCGACCTAGGCTGCAGTAAATCTCTATATTTTCTCGTTGTTAGATGGTTTTCGACTACTGGGATTTTATGAATGAAAGTATAAGGCTTTGGGAGTATAAGGATAATTTTTCTGTATTTTCATAAAATTTTCGTCCCAAAATCTGAAGGGCCACCTTTTAAGCCATTTTTTTAAAGATGTTTTTTTAAAGAATAATTTTTTTTTTGTTGTTGTTTCAGATTTCCCTTTTGGAAACCTGATATTGTGCAATATGTGGCTGCGTGTCACTTTAAAGTCTCAAGAAAATGTATAAATGTAGGCTCGTAAAACGATAGGCATGCAAAGAAACTGTCTTATAGCATGGGTCACTGTACCCATCCAAGGTGACTTTTTGTTTTCCACGCAAAGAATGACTTTTGAATGAAAACATTTTAGAGAAAACGAACAATTGTTTGTTACATAACCATTCGGCATACCTCGTTTGATGGGAGCCATCATAGATGTAGGTACGGAATCGGCCGAGTTGTGACGAGTGGTTACATAACGTCACGCAATCACGACGCTCTGTTATCAACAAGTTAACGTGATATTTTCTTTTTTCTTTTTCATATACTTCTTCTCTGTACTATAGTTGAAGGAAAATTAGGGGGAGAGGAGGGAAGGGGGAAGGAGGTGCTAGACGCTACTCGGTGCGCTTTGGAAGAGAGTGCAGACCAAGATAAGACACTACAAAACATGCAGTCTGATGTTGGACCCATGCAGAAACTAACTAGCACATTGTTTGGCTATTTAGCACACTTGAAATTTTCATTTACTTTTTCTAGCAATTTAAGAAAAAGAAAAAAATGTGAACGATAGATTACAATGTATTAACTTTGTACCTTTACAACAATAAATAACAAAGTCAAAACTATGAACGTAAGCGTCGCTTTGGCAACGGTTTGTCCAAATCGAAAGCATTTGCAGACGACAAAATAAATGTGGCTGAAAATTTGAAATTTGTTTTGTGAAGGGTAGAAAGCATTGTGGGAAAAGGAGAAATTTTTCGTCCAGCATTTTCTCCTTTTCCCACAATGTTTTCTAAGGACTTCTTTCTCAGGGTCGTCAAAAGTAGGGACTGTGTGGCAATGGGTTTAAGAAATTAGAATTGGTCTTTCAGCCATTCTTAAAATCAACTAAAATGTGAACCATTTAAAACAGGTATCAATACTTTTCTATGATTAAAGGGTGTTTTTTTTGTCTGTCTGACTATAGCAAACTCTTTAGGAAAGACCTTGTGACAATCTTCTGACAAAGGGATGAAGTTAATAGAATTTACAGCAATTCACAGTTTTTAGAATTCTATGCATCGGAGTCCTATTCACAGGCAACGCTGAATGAGGCTGATTTGGGTCGATACGGATGCATTAAGCCCCCTTTTTCACAGAGCATGACTTAAATGTTACTTTTAAGGTGTGATGTCAATCGAGGCGTTTGATTGGCCAATGATTCTGTCTCGGCCAATCGGAAAGCCAGTTAAGAAATTCGAATGGGTGGGATTGATGTAATGAAAAAGGTTGGTGAACAATTGTACAGTTAGGCATTCCGGGGTCTGTATTCACCAACCAGTCTTCTGAACGTTTTTTGTCTTATTCTTCAAGATTTTCTGACCGAGAAAGTTACAGAACTTCTGATTGGCAAAACCATTTGGTTTCGCCAATCAGAAGTTCTGTTACTTTAACGCTGAAGAAATTCTGAAGAATAAGACTAAGAATATTCTTAAGAATGGTTGGTGAATACAGACTCAGATTCTGTTCCAGAAAGACAATACTTAAATTGTAACAAATTAATGATGGAAAATTAAAATTGTGCCATACCCTGGCTAACAGGTGTTAAGTGTATCTCTGTGATACATTATACAAAATGAGTCATCACATAATTTATTGATCCATTAAAAAAAATTTGTATATCGGAATCGTTTTTTTTTTTATAAAATTCTAAGGTAGAACGGGCCTTTGACATGCAGACAATTTACTAAGAGCAAAACGCATCGACCTCGGTCAGCCTGCACGGTCCGCACAGGCTGACTTTGGTCGATACTTTTTACTGATGCATTAAGCCTTTTTTTCTCAGAACATGGCTAAATTAACCTTCAGTCTGAAGGTTTCTAGTCCGATGCAGTTTTTGTTACTAGTCTTCGCATACATGTATGCGAAGACCAGTAACAAAAATAGCATCGGAGCAGACACCTTTAGACTAAAGGTAGGCTCAATCATGAGTTTATCTTTTTATACAAAATCAATCACATGAACAAAAAACACACTGGAAATGCAATTATCTGACACGATTTCAACTGTCAATCGTCAAGTCACCTGACTGTATCAATAATATAAGTCACTTCCGGGGTAACTCCCTCTTACGACGGGTTGATTTTACTCAGAGTGCTGGATCCGATTCTTTGCATCATCAAGCTGAAGAAAACAGACGAGCTGACCAGAATGAGAACAAAGAAAATACAGAACAGAATTGTATCCAGGGTCTGGAAAAACATGGCCCACGTAAACACATCTTTCTCTTTGTTTTCCTCCGCGGTGACGCCATCTTGGCCTTGACCTTCCTTCTTCAGATCCTGAACGCCATCAATTACGACAACACTGGGTATCTTCTTTTCGTCATCATCGTCATCAACATCTCGAAGGGTTACCACGCTGTTATTTTGAGAATTATCTGGATGGATTTTCCTCTTTTTCCTACAGAAACACAATGTCAGTTTGCATTCCTGATCTCCGAAGGCGGCCACGACCTTCGCCTGGATAATAGTGTAGAATACGGACAAGACGCTCAACATGAGAAGAACGATCAGAAAGAGAACAAAGTACGAGACCTGGAGAGAGTTGTGAGGGAGGGTATCAGACACAATCGTGACAAAGATACCATAGGACAGAAATATTGTGATACAGAACGAGCCTTTCTCGCCGGACCCGATGGGCACCAAGAACACACAAATGTTGAGAAAGGATAACATAAGAAGCGGTATAATGATTGTGAAGGTTGCAAAGCTGGCACGGCGTTGAACCTTGAAAGTGATATCGATAAAGTAGGCATTGTAGCGGAGGTTGGAGGTTCGAGAGATTTGTATCAGATCCCATTCCGAGTTTTTTATGTATTCTTCAAGAGAGACTTCATCGTGGTGAGAAAGGGAGACTGTTACCCTTGTCTCGTCCGAGACATAGTAGGTGAGGACGCAGACTTGTTCGTCGAACGGGTAAAACTGGATGTCTACCTCACAGACGTAGCTGCAACGAACAAGAGTAATCTAAATTAATAATCTTGCTTAGTAATCTTGCTTGCTTTTTCTAAGTTAGTTCGTTATTGCACCAGCCAACGAAATTCTTGGCTTGTCCAACTTATAAGCATTTGAAGACGTCAAATTAAATGCGGTTATTTTTGAATACATTGTGGGCGATACAGTTGTATTTGATTTTTTTTTCAAGATGAAACATCGAAATCTACTTTTTATCGAGTGAAAAAATTACTGATAATGTTCACGAGATGAAATAAATTTCGATCTTTCACCGTAAGAAAAAAAGACATTTTATCTATTTCGTTCTTTTAAACCTTTCTGGTGGAAAGTTCAGTTCAGTTCTTTTCGAAAATTCCTCCTCTTCGTAGCAACTCATTACAATATTACGCCAAGCATGGGAAATGTGAGATAAATTACGTCATATTTCGCTTTGGTTGTGAGGCACGCGCATTTTACTTAGGTAACCAGAACACGGGAACTACTGGTTTCGCCTTCATTTGAAGTGTTAGAGCATAAAAATCGGTATTTTTACTGACAGTAACCATGAAATAACGAAAAATATTTCACCGATTTTTCTCGATAACCTGCCGGAAAGCATGAAACAAACTGGTAAACGTCATTTTCTCCCTTTTAAACTTCAAAATAGAAAACCAACTATTCAAGCCACATTCATATATCTGTCTGGACTCTAAGCTGTTAAGTGTGATACAAAGACCTTTTGCGAACAGTATCACACAAAAAGTGCATTCTGATCTTTGATCTACGCCGTCCGTGAGGGATATACCCGACCCCACCCCACCCTCCAAAAAACATTTTCAAATAGCAAAACATTGGATTTATTATGGACTTAAAAGTTTCATTCTACTTATCTAGCAGGATAAGGATTATATAAGGGTTTAGTTTTGGGATCAGGGCCCGTATTCAACAACCATTTTTACGAACATTCTTTGTCTTATTCTCCAGAATTTTCTACATTTGTATGTAACACAACTTCTAAACCGAATGGTTTAGCCAATCAGAAGTTGTGTAACTAACAAATTTAGAAAACCTTTAGAATAAGACTAAGAATATTCTTAAGAATGGTTGGTGAATACGGGCCTTGGTAAGGCATTAAAAAATCTTTTTTTAGAACAATTTACAAAACATTGAACAGTATATATTCAGAATCAGACAATGCGTAACTTGGACTCTGATCTAGATCTGCAATGTCTTTAAAGGCAATTTTAACAACAGAGGTATTTCAGCATTGAGCGCGTTGAAGTAAATAGGCTTGCATTGTATTTGGTTGCGACTTATTGCCTATGACATTCTGAACGGGTGAAAAATCACTTGAACAGACAAAAAATTCATTGCAATACTTTTTTTTAACTGATATTAGATCAATATGCCAATTCAAAATTCAAAATACCTTTTGTCTTTATTTCGTAATGAATAGATTTAACATCGGGCACAAGGCTATTTGTTTAGAGCGACGGCTACGGTTAATTCATGTAATATTTATAGTGAATATAAAAAAAACTCTTACAAAACATTTCTCTTTCAATAGAAACAAGAGGGAATACAATTGTCCATCGCACAAAAGTTCTTTCAGCAGAAATTAACAGTCCTTTTTAACAGGAAATGATAACGATCGGACATGTCACATTATTGAAGTCAGTCAGTGTTTCTTGTTTTATCTTTCATATATTTAATACTCAATAATCAGCACTTTCACTTATGTTAAATATATATACTTTTTTAGGCCAGGGAATCCCTCTAAAAGGATTCCCTTGCCTATAGGGATCGTAAGCTGCCTTTTCCGGACTACTTTCAGACAAAATGTTGAACGGTGTGTCCACTCGATATCGCTGAGTCCGCCAAAACAACTAGTTTCCCTCAAAGCTTTCATCTGCAAAATGCGATGGAATTGTAAGGGTATTACGACCCTTAAATAACTGACGAGTGTGTGTTTTTTATCCCGTTTTCGTCATTAACATTGACCTAATAAAGGGGTAACCTAATAAACTTAGTTTTATCCGGCAGTTGTGTATTCCTACGCGCTATACGGTTAATATCTATAACGTTGTGTTGACATTTGAACATATGTGTCACAAAACGCGTCTCCGCTGAAATGCGATTGTAAATAAAGCAAACTACATATAGAATATTGGCCGGTGTTACGTTTATCACTTTTTCTTACGTATATCGACTAAATCTAGGGTACTTTGACTGTGGTGCTTTCTACACCGACAAAAATCAACTATTTCCCACGAGTGTGTCTACTTCTCTGCATACCACCTGCTGTTGTGATAGTAATTTCCGACTGCTGGAGAAATGGGCCCCTGGTGAAATTGTCCCTAAATAAAATTTTAGAGAAATCGACCCCAACATCAAATTTCATCCATATCGTTATTCAAGTTATCTATAAAGAATATTTTTGAAACTTCAGTGTCTTTAGTACGTACGTTATGTGTATTAGTTACCTTTATCCAAGAGTTATTTGGTAGTTTTGCCATTGTTTATAACTGCCTATTTCACACTGATAGGATGTATTTCACACCTTTTACACCTGTCACAAATAGATTACACCTGCGTGATTCTTAAAATATGTATTTGATTGACTTTGATTTGAAACCAAATAAATGCTTATACTTTTTTCTGTAGTGGTTCGCTTGTCATTTAATGTATTTTTTATATCCATATATTCCCATTATTTTGATTTATTGTATGAAGATTTTTTTTACATTCTCTCTCTCTCTCTCTCTCTCTCTCTCTCTCTCTCTCTCTCGTATATTTTCCTTCTTGTACATTTTCCATCACCCAATACGAGATTCATGTCTAGTCGTCGATCGTGAAGTCACCAGTTCGATCCCATAAAGTGTGTTTTATTGAATCACATCTCTGGTTACTGTATATTGAAACCCTTTTCCATAAAAGCATTTCCTCCTTTTCCCACAATATTTTCTAGCATTTGAAAGACGAATGTTACTTTTTTTTATTAACATTTGATTTGTCTTCTGCAATTGCTTTCAACTTTTTTTCCAGAAAAAAATGTCTTTTGGGTAGGGGAGATTTTTGAAAAAAAAACAAAAAAAAACTTATTTACAGAGATTCATGGGACTTAGATTTCAGAGACCTGTATGTTTAGTATGTGATGAGAGAGAATCGTACCCTATCACAATACCTATCATCAATCCTCAATAGGAAATTGACAGAGCTTGTGGACTCTTAAAGTGTACTTCGCTACGAACTGAACTATATTCCACTGATAAAACCATCATTTTAGCAACACTTCAGTTACTTCAATGTTCATAATTCCGAAAATCTGGGGATTGAAGGCATACTGACTAGTGCAAGCTACAAATATCTTTCTAACAGCCCATTTTCTCTCTCTCTCTCTCTCTCAAAACTACGTTACACTAGCCAGGCTGATTTAAAAAGCGTGTTGTCCACAGAGCATCCTGATTTTGAGACAAAACCACAATGTTTTTCAAGGCTCTTTCGGCTAACACCATGTTAAATTTTGCTTCTGATGAAGCACCTTAATTTATCATCTGTAAAAGCTGCTTATAAATCTCAGTTTTTAATTATAATTATATGTTGGTCTTATAATCTCTCATGAAGTGATTACTAATTTCATGTGGGTCATCAATGGAAATTAAATAGAGGTAGTTGATTTCGCAATTAAAATAGTGATAAAACAATTTTAATACATGTATACAATCTATTGTACGACGTCATTGACAATAAAGAAACTTGTCATTTGATTAGGATAAATGTTAAAGAAAAATATGCTACTGTTAATAGACGACCTCATAAATGTGAAAAATAACGTCATTCAGGACTTCACAGGTTTTCAGAAAATTTAGATAACCAAAGTTGGTATTGCATCGATTGAATAGTTCAATTTTACTTGAGATTGTTTACAAGCACGACAAATTACTAAGTATTCTAAGCCATTATCAAGCACCCCATAACTGTGAGCACGTGCCTAGCTCTGGCTTAATTAGTTTCTGGCATGTGCTTTCTTGTATCAGTTCAAAATTTCCTGTTAAAATCAAGAATTCCAGGGGCTTAGTGGAATCTGCTTGTATCCCTGTCCGTCTACCTGTTTGTATTAATTAAAATTAACCTCTTGTATTGTTTCGTACTCTCAATTTCCTGGCCTTCAGTACTATCAGTACTTTGATTTCCTTTGTTTTCAGCCCC
Organism: Tridacna crocea; assembly: GCA_943736015.1. Lineage (NCBI taxonomy): Eukaryota > Metazoa > Mollusca > Bivalvia > Cardiida > Cardiidae > Tridacna > Tridacna crocea. The sequence goes on along the minus strand of OX031057.1, from coordinate 55,535,162 downwards.
AACCCTCTCAAATGTTTTTTGTTTTTTCGTTATGTAAAGATCGAATCTTTTTATGTTGAATATACATGGACAAAACTTTTACCACCTTCGATTTCTTTTTTAAACGTCTTTGCAATCTTCATTCTTTTTAGAAAGGGAGGTAGAGAGATGCAAGCCCATAGCTGAAAGTAAAATTTAGGTAATAATGGTGATGCTTACAATCAGTATCGAATCGTGCCGTATAATAACAGAAAAAAAAAACAGTTCGGAATAAATATTCTTTTTGAGGAGTTATTTTAAGTGCCTGATGTATCCAAATGCCCTCACACATCATCACCATATTTCAATCCTTTCTTGAAATATGCAAAAAGGAGTTTTCCGAATTTATCATACTGATTAAAATTCAGTAAAATTAAACAACGTAATGGGCTCCTTTACACCAAACATTCTTAATCCAATTACATGTATAAGTCAAATGTTAGATTTAAAAGGTAATACAACCTCTGATTGGCTATGTTTTATGAAACTATTGTCTACTTATTTGATGGCTTACTTCAATTTCTTTGCCGAATGTCTTAAGTAGCAAAGACGGAATTGAACTTTAATCTTTAGCGCGTGGAATAAACTCAACAGCTATATCATGTCTAGAAATATGCCCCCATCCCCGAAGAAAAAAATGAAAAACGATTTTCTTTCAGAATTTTGCGTCTATAGAGCTAGTGAAGGTGAAACAGGGTGCAGAAAAGAATGCGTAAACTAGTCCTTTAACCTTTTACCCCACAAGGCATTTCTATGGTATATCTAATTTACCCTAAATAACAGCAAGAATGAAGCTGTTTCTTATCTGTATATGACACCTGTTGATAGCATAGAAAACATTGTGGCAAAAGGTGAAATTGCTCGTCAAGAGCAATTTCACCTTTTGCCACAATGTTTTCCAAAGGCTCCTACAAGCAATGCGTAGAAATTAGTATCTATGGAGTAAAGGGTTATCATGCATAAAATTAAAGGCAGCAAAACGGTTTGAGGCACGGTCGGCGCAGGCTGAAACAGTCCATGTTTTTTTTCTTCAGATGCATTAAAATTGTTCTCTTTATATTGCTTATACCTGAATATACCCTCAGGGGACCACGTGACTTGTCCATCTGACGTCACCTTGACGATATCCGTGCTAGCTTCACCGATGATACCACTGCCGTCGAATGCCTGTTTAAAACAGATAACAACGATTTCAATCATTTCAAATCGTTCATTACAATATGTAAGTGCCCTTTTTTTTCAAACTTATGAATCCACTGTTAGTCCTACTACAACTACCATTATCTTCAAAACCACTGATCATCCATGTTTAGTGACAGTATCGGGCAAAATTGTAGTGCATATAACAAGGCATTCAGTATGTAAGCGTCCGTACATTTAATCTAGGCCCCTTTTCACTGGAGTAGTTACGAACAAAATTTGCGTAAATTTTATTACGAACAAAATTTGCGTAAATTTTACGTAACTATAGCGTAGAGGCACTAGATCTTACCTGCTACGAGATACAAGATAGCTATCATATTTATTTCAGAAAACTATTGCGATGAATCAAGTTTCCTTGAAATTTTATCTTTTCATTTCATCCAAAAAATCAAGGAAACTTTGATTTATCGCAATAGTTGCTAAAATAACCACGATACTTATCATGGATCTCGTGGCAGATCAATGCCGTATACTGTAATCACGTATAGCTTACGCAAATTTTATCAACTACCGAAGTAAAATTAACGGGACCATTGAATCGTGAACGTTTTAAGTTAAATGAATAGAGGATATTTGTATATTTCGGTGAAAGACCGAAATTTATTTCATCTCGTGAACACCATCGGTAATATTTTCACTCGTTATATTAGTTTTATAGTCTAATGTTTTTGGAAGGGTATTTAGGCATACCATTTAAGGAGCATTTAACCATTTTAGATTATTACGGCTGAACTCGCGTTTTCTACCAATGTAATCTTAATTATAATACTAAAATAGAAATTCCTACATACCTTTGAAAGAATAAGACTTGGTCGCCATATTTCTTTGACTGGTATCTTGACGGTATCAATATTTGAGTAAACAGTCGGGTCCCATGTCAAAACTTCATCTATCCATATAATTTTGAACCGACCTAGTATGGAAAACTTCTGTTCCGTGGTATCAAACTCAATGATATTATTCGGGATGAAGGACGAATTGACCAGCACAGTCTCGGACTGGTATAGTCGTGGACGAATCCGAGTGTCGTATCCGGTCAGCGTATCGTTATATAAATTCTTCAAGTCCTGAATCGGCTGTGTCTGACTAAATGTCGTCGGCGTGAGAGAAAGAATGATCAAAACTACTATAACAAGTCTTGACATTTTTCTGTAATTTTTCTGCGCACTGGCGCAATCAGGTACTTTGCCGATCCGTGGAATGTATTTCTCTGATTGAAACAGTCGAGTTCTGAGAGCATTTGAGGTGAACGAGAGGGGTGTTCATAATGTAAGTGATGTCCAAATCAGCGGGTGTACTTAAATGCTTAACACATTACCACACAATCACTACTTTTGACGACCCTGAGAAAGAAGCCTTTAGAAAACATTGTGGGAAAAGGAGAAAATGCTGGTAACCAGCATTTTCTCCTTTTCGAACACTGCTTTCTACCCTTCACAAAACAAATTACAAATTTTCAGTCACTTTTACTTTGTCGTCTGCAAATGCTTTCGATTTGGACAAGCCTAAAATATTGATGTTTGGTAATGAGTTAAAGCACCATTTCTTTACTTAAACCTATTTTTGGGTGCGCCAGAATCGTGTTATCACAACATTTCTTTTTAGCCAATCAGAAGTTGTGCTTCATCCAAGTTAGAAAATATTGGCGAATAAGACAAAAACCTTTCCTGAGAGTGGTTAGTGGAAACGGACTTAGCAGAAATTTATTGATTTCATTCATTGATTCTAAAATAGTCCCCTCAGGTGTACTTTCAAAACCTTGTTTTAAGTTGTAATAGAATACAGGAACGATATTAGCTTTTTATTAAGAAGGTATTTCTGTCTTCTGGTAAAGGGTAAAATACTGTATAAGATGTAGTACTTGCATCGTTAAGAGTTAAGCGAAAACATTCTAGTGTCGAAGAATGCGGACGAGTACAGTAACTGTATCCATCAACTATTCATAAGAACATTTCTTTAAAGTTTGAAAGTAACACAGCTTCTGACAAACGGTTTAACCAATCTGAACTTATGTTACGTTCAAATTTAATAAAATTCTTCAGAATTAGCAGATTAAGAATATTCTCTAAAACTGTTTGGTAAATACATATCCAGATCTCGTATTCGCCAACCATTCTTCATACTAGTCAAAATTCAGGGTCCAATTCTCAAGAGTATATCAGATAAACAGTATTTCTGATTAAACAAATGATAATATTAACCAAGAAGTGTTTTACTTTCAGATCTGGAAAAAGGCCAAGAAAGCAAGCTAGAATTGTTAGTGAATACAAGCCCTGGCTGCAGAGATATGTAGGCTCTTTCCTTAGTATTGTTAAAATGTTTATTTTACATCGATTGAGAAGCAATTTTTTAGAACTAATACTCAGCTATCGTGATTCTGCTTTAATGGAAACTGCACCAGTGCTCGCGCCGAAAGTGCAGGCCAATGAATAGTCCAGATGTTGACACCTGTTCCCGAGCATCGAAAGAGGAACCATGTGCTTACGAGTCCGACGCTTTACTTCAGTAAAATCCACGGACACCTCACAATTCTTTTCTAATCTGTTATCAAAAGAGGCATTGGGCTACGCTGGGCATGTACCAAGCCTGTATTCACTAACAATTATTTAGAATGTTTGTCTTATCCTCAAACATTTTCTAAGTTTGAAAGTAACATAGCTTCTGATTGGCTAATCAGAAGTTATGTTACTAACGGAATGAAGAGAATTTTTTTTATTCTTTTTTTTCGTGGAGGTATGAAAAAAAACAAACCTAATCACACTGTATGAAACTACGAATACAAAAGTGTGATTAGGGTTTTTTTTTTCATACCTCCATGAAAAAAATAAGATTCTCTTCATTCCTTATAATTTAATATTACAGAAATAATTCCAACTGCATTCATTTTCTTTAGTTTTAAATCTAATGTTGAAGTTTTTAAAGTTCCTTCCATCACCTTTGTATGGGACAAGAATGTAACAAGGAAGCAGTTTTCAGATCCCCAATACTGAAAATTAACCAATAGAATGAAAGTAAAGGAACAAAGCAGTGTGTAGGACCCGCAAAAGTAACCTTCAGCAAAAGTAGTTCCGGCTCTGCTGATTTTTTTTTTTCATGGAGCTATGAAAAAAAAAAAAGAAAAAAATTCAGCCAATCAGAACTCGCCAATTTGCATGAAAACAACTGATATTAAATTATTTTCAAAAGTATGAAATTGTGCAAAATATGACAAAGAATACGGGCCCAAATTTAAATGAATCACAGTCAGATACTTTTTAGGAAACCCTCATCACCTAGCAATTATGATTCAATTTAATTAAAAATCCATACCATTTTGACCCGTTAAAATGTGAAAGAAGAGAAGTTCCAATGGCGCTATTGTCTAAATATTCTGGAACCGTTCCTCTGTAAATAGACTGGTATTGTACCATTTAAAAACTGTCGATAAATTCCATAATAAAATGTAGGTACAGTCTATTCTCAAGACTCTGACAGAACAATAATTATTATTGACGGTGGACGAATTTTAGAAATTGGTATTTGTTTAGTATGTTTACATGTGGAGATCCCTAATTTGTCCGATATTCTATTTTTTATCTGTAACGCCTATGTAACTCAGGCCCGTAGGAATAGGAGGGGCTAGTGGCGAAGCTCAGCCCCCACCCCGCTAATAATTTTGAAAATCATATTAACTAAAATATGAGTTTTAAATAGGGCAATGCAACGCGCAAAGCAAGTTAGCTTCCCCCCCATCTTGAAATGCTTCCTACGTGGCTGTAACTGGAAACATTGGTTGCTTCCTATGGGCATTGAAGATGAGGATCAGACAGCATAAAAGTTGTAGCTTGATTTTTGCCCATTATTGTGTGAGAGTACGGACCAAAAAGATCCTATAATTGCCATCCTCTGACAAAAGGGGCTTAAAACATCTCCGAGATGCATTTTCCGTGCATTCATTTTATGGGTCCGTGTAATCAGGGACCCATAAAATCTATTTAGTGTTATAATTGACTGAATCTTAAGGAAGAGTGGTCCTTGACCATGCAGAAAATTCACTACTAGTGCAAAAACTATCTACTCATGTCAGCACCTGTGCAATCCGCCTAGGCTGACATGAATATATACTTTTTGAAGATAAGTAATTGTAACAAATGACTAAATCTTGAGGAAGTGTGGTCCTTTACCATGCAGAAAATTCACCACTAGTGCAAAAAATATCGACTCATGTCAGCCTGCGCAATCCGCGCAGGGTGACATGAATCGATACTTTTTGCAAATGCGTTAAGCCCACATTTCACAGAACACGGCTCTTTTACTAGCTCCACCGGCCGAAGGCCAGCAAGCTATTGTCATGGAGTTGTGTCCGTCGTGCATCCGTCCGTCCGTGCGTGCGTCCGTAAACTTTTTCGTTAAAAAACTTCTCCTCAGAAACTATTGACTGGATTTTTACCAAATTTCACAGGAATGTTCCTTAGGTGGTCCTCTTTCAAATTCCTTCAAATAATTGTGTTCCATGAATAATTCTGTTTGCCATGGCAACTAAAGTAAAAAACCTTTAAAAATCTTCTCCTCCCAAACCGCAAATTGGATAGCATTTTTTTTTTTTTGCAGGAATGTTCCTTAGATAGAGGTCTACAGAATTCCTTAAAAAAAAGATCCGTCAAAAAACTTGGCTTTTATGGGAGACTCATTTTCCTTTTATGGTATAAAGTAAAATCTTTGAAAAATTTCTTCTCTCAAACTATTTGTTTTGATTTCATTGTTGTATTGCAGGTTAGTTCCTATGGTGGTAAAGATGGTTGCTTTACATAATCTATAATCGTTTTCATATAAAACAAGAGAACCTCTACACTTTGATTAGTTCTGGTAAATGCTTGTTGACCTACTGGTGACCTTGTACAAAGAGGGACAGGGCTTTACTGTTGTGATAAGGCATTTTGTTACCCAATTAAACTGAACCTGCAACTTCAATAAAACAATTGCCACAATACATATTTTCTACATTTTGATGTTTCCCAACCCAAAATGGTTTGTAACAAGACCCTTTTTAACCCATTACCACACAGACCCTAATTTTGACGACCCTGAGAAAGAAGCATTTAGAAAAAATTGTGGGAAAAGGAGAAAATGCTGGTAACAGCATTTTCTCCTTTTCCAACAATGTTTTTTACCCTTCGCAAAACAAATTTCAAATTTTCAGTCACTTTTATTTTGTCGTCTGCAAATGCTTTCATTTTAGACAAGTTTGAAATTTTGTCGTTTTGGAATGAGTTAAAAGGTGTGATTAAGCTTAAATGCATTTGAACACCTGCATCGTTTACTTTGGGCGGTTACCTTGCCTATAACTCATTACGACAATATTTAAGGCTGATTACCAGCATTTTCTCCTTTTCCACAATGTTTTCTAAAGGCTTCTTTCTCAGGGTCGTCAAAATTATGGATTGTGTGGTAATGGGCTAGGTGGATTGTACTATCAGACAGCGGAAGAGGTCGCGTTTATAAAGGGCGCTTAACCCTTTACCAAATGACAAAATTTTAGACAGGTCCAAATTGAAAGCACTTGCAGACGACAAAATAGATGTAACCCAAAAATTGAACTTTGCTTCCACCAGGGAGAAAACATTGTGAGAAAAGGAGAAAATGCTGGTAACCAGCATTTTCTCCTTTTCCCAAATTGTTTTCTATAGGCTTTTTTCTCATGGTCGTCAAAAGTAGGGATTGTGTGGTAATGGGTTAAAGAATTAACTCATGAATATCCTGCTAAAACAAAGAAATGAAATTTCATGCTCATAGAAAATATCAATATTCTTCAGTATGAAGAGTATTTTTGGATGAAACACATCTAATTGGCGGACAATGTAGATTCAAGATCAGAATGCACGTTCTGTGCAGTCTGATCTGAATCTGCATTGTCTGTAAATTGTCCTTGATTCGCGCTCAGCAGACTACAGGTTAATACTCGTAACTGTTCCACAAATAATTAAACCAGATCTACTGCAGTCACTGAACTTGCATAACAAAAAGTCCAATAGGTTATGTTTAGATGTTCAATTAGCGAATCTTTTACGAGGGTGACCGAATATGAGGATGGATTTACTTAGATGGTGCGATTTGGTCTTAAACTACACTGTCCGATAGTTTGAAGAAATCTTTCTACCGAATTGGTATTATTTGATATCATGTATATTTTTATAAGCTGAAATGTATGTCTTATTGTAATGCACTTACGATGTTCACGTAAAAGCCGATGTGTACACGTAATTTTGTTTTCCGGTGCCACCATGACTGTAGGAATGGAACCTGTCTGCGATGTCGTGACCTTCTTGTCCAATATTTATTTAACTCTACATTCATTACCTCCCTAAAACAAATTCGTGGTAGACGAAGTGAAAGCAACATTGAAATTGTCGTCTGCAAACTTTTTCAATTAGGTCCAGTCTAAAATTTTGTCGCTTGGTAAGGGCTTAATGAGAACTTAGTTGTCTGCATCTCACACAGTCAAGATACTCATGTAAGCTGGCGAAGTTTGTACAAAAAATAAGCAAAGACATAGATTTTCGTTGTCTGCGCATGTCATATTCATCGAAGATTCGACCTGTCTTACATGACGCATCACTATCCCCGATATCGGGGAGACTGTAATAATGCACGCTATAAAATAACAATGCAGGAAATGACTTATCAATACGTTTGAGGAGATATCAGGCATATTTTAGCTCCAGATTTCTCTAAACCGCTGATTATAGCTGAGTGAATCGCACCAGGTAGCGTTTTATTGAGTATACGTTTCGTTGTCTGCGCATGTCATATTCTTCGAAGATTCGACCTGTCTTATAAGTAGTAATGTCTGCACAGTTGGGAAGAGTTGGTGGCACCAGTGGCACGGTGGCACCTGCCAAAAAACAATAGAGGTATTGTTCTAAGAATAATGGAATCATTCACGCGTGACTACACACGAACAATGGGGTATTATTCCAGAGAACAATGGGTATACAAGACCGGAAATGCCAATGCAAATCCTTGATGACGTCATATAACAATAGGTTGGGGAATTTGGGTGGCACCAGTGGCACCTACCCAAAACAAAGGAACCAAACACGCATGACTGCCCACGAACTATGGGAAAGTATTCCGAGAACAATAGGGTATTATTCCGGAGAACTATGACCGGAAATGCCAATCCTCGATGACGTCATATAACGGAACAATAGGCAGCGATGCCTGCTTCCCATCCCCCGTGACTCATACCAGAAAACAATATGATTATTATTTCGAGAACAATGGGGTAAGTATCGTGTGTCTGCCCGGAAACAGTGACGTCATACCGCAAGACTGCCAGCTGCCCCGTGACTCCTCCAGAAAACAAAAGGATAAAGATCTGAAAGCAATGGGGTAAGTATTGTTTGTCTGCTTGCAGTCCCGTGACTCATACCACGGAACAATAGGACTATAATTTCCAAAACAATAGGATAGATCTATATATCGTTTACCTACCACACCTTAATAATGTCATACCGCCGAAAAATGTGGATCGTAGGTTTGATACTGTAACGTCCGTGATATGAATACAATAATGTTGAAAGCGGCGTTAAACACCATTCAGAAATTTTCTCCCCGTGCCATATCGTTTTACCATTGAAAACACACCTGAATGAATTAATCCTAAACGCACGGACAATGAGTTTTCGAACAAACCCTGTAGCCTTGAGGTTGGTGGCAGGAAGATGGGTATTACATAATATTCTCGGAGAATAAGGTAAATCGGGTAGCAGCACTATATTACGGGATGAGCCATACACTTTTAGAAACTGGAAAGGAACCTGATTCACGAAAAGTGGACTGGCGTCGCGTATTTTTGAACGAATGTCGAACAAGAATATGCGACATATCGATCCACTGTAAAGGATAAAACTGTATATCATCTGGTTCGTGGACGAGGTATCGATTTCAATTTTGTACACGCCTATTGACTGATTAGATCATGTTCTATTGTCTACTCGCGGTGTGAAATGACCGGGTAAGATCAAAGACTCGATAAAGTATTGCATGGTGATAAACGTTCTTTTCAACAATATTCCTATTATATCACGACGACCAGTGTACATATCCACGCTTTTCTGGAGTTTTTAGTAGTATTTTTTTTCTGTTTGACCCGAAATGTTTTAAATAATGAATGAATGAATAGTGTTTTATGGCCCGTCGACAACTTAGGTCATATTTGGCGCACTTACTTAGTAAACAATAATGCGAGGTGAAAATAACATACATGTGCAACAACATAAGACAAACATGATAAATGAGGAATGGATGAAACACAAAACGATGCCCCTTTTGTCGCCTTTTACGACATGCATGCTGTCACTTTTGTTCCGCCGGATGAAATCGCAGATGTGACGATCGCGGGACTGCAGTGGTTCATTCTTATACCCCCCGATTAAACCACACAGGGTCCCACAGGCCAATTGATCCCCATTCCAAACCCTATTTACATCAAGGAAAAAAAATATAGGATTTGGAATAAGAACTACCAAGCCTGCTGCAATCCTACGAATTACGAGGAAAGCAGCCGTTTGTCTCTAATTTTAGTCGCCTTCTACGACATGCCGTAGAGGAAGGCCGAGGTCCTATTCTATAAAGTTAAAAAAAAACCGGGACCCACGGGGATGCTTTAAACAAAAACGAAAGGTTAAAGGAAAGAATGTCTTGTTTTCTCGGGTAAAAAGCAGTTGGACAGACTCAGACCCTAGTCTAAAACTCTAATTACAGCGTAACAAGCGTGATATCGAGTTGCACCAGCACTGGTTTGGGACTCAAAGTGTCAGAGGACACTTTAAAGAGCCCCTCTATCAGGAATAAAAATAGTTTTCCTTAGGCAGTATACACCAACTGTTCTTGAACATTTGTAGTCTTTATATCTTGATTTTCTGATTTTGAAAGTAACACAATTTCTGAATGACTAAACCACTTGGTCACCGTGTTGTTGTTTTTTTTTCCAAACTTAGAAAATTCTGGAGAATAAAAACAAGAACCAGCTTTAATTTGGCTAAACATTTTATTATTTAGCCAAACAGAAGTGTTTTACTTCTATATTCAGAAAATCTTAGAGAACTGGACAAAGAAAGTTCTTAAGAATGGTTGGTGAATAGTGATCATGGCGGTAACGAAATAGGCAATCACTGGGCAAGACTGTAAACTTTGACAATATCTTGATCTCCTTGCGTTACCAGCAACTTCTTTCCACAGGAATCGAACGCTATTGCCCGGGGGAATGTGATGTCTTCCCCAGTAACAAGAACCTTGACGTAGTCACCATTTGGGCTTAGAACATGCACGCAGTTAGATGTGTTTCCACTTGCGTAAATATTACTCTCCTTGTCGAGCGCCATCCCAGCGATATGGCCAAGGTCCATTGCTGAATAGGTATAGTTTAATTCTCCACATTCTCGCAGGTTTATAATGCAGCCAAGTCTCTCGTCGGATACATAAATCTGGAACCCGTCTGTGTTGCACGTGACATAGACTGGTTTGGCAAACAGTGGGTACCCGTCATCATCCACACAAACATACGTCAGTTCCTGGCCTTCTGGAGAAAGCACTTTCAGATTCGGCGGATTTCCGTCGTAAGTGACGGTGAAAATCTTTCCTTTTGTGTAATGAAGACCAAAACACGGCTCATCAGTTGAGATGACCCTGGTTACTATCAAAGACGAATCCCCAATTGATACGAACTGAATTCTACATTCCGCAGGCAAAGTGATTGCAACCTCTTTTTCTGACACCAAGGTCACATCCCAGGGTCGAGAGGACAAAGATGTGTCGGTTATTGGCTGAAAGTTGCTCGTAAACATTTTTAGTTTCCGGTTAGTTCGATCAGCCAATAGAATTCGTCCATCTGGCATGAAAACAGCTCCTGTAAACCAGCAGTCATTGACGTCCTCGGCCAGTCGACCGCAGAAATCTCCGGTTTCCTCTGGGTGTTTTCCACTGAGGTTATACGCTGGTTTAACAGGCTTGACTTTAGTTGATGTGATCTGAGGTCCAACAGAGCTGACGAATTTCGGCATTGGGGGTAAGTTTGGTGACGAGGTTTTCACGTCTATCCGACCAAACTGATTCAACCGTTTAAGAACCTGTTGCAGAGACGGGTCTAACGTAACTTCGTAATCGACGGCATGAATTTTTGAGCACAGAATTCCAAGACTTTCGTCGTAGTATTCGCATTCCAGACGAACCCGTTCGACAAACTCTACATGATGTGAATCGCCGCCATGATGATCTACAACGTTGAGTAGTTCGCTTGCATTCAGCACACCAGATTGAATCTCTTTACATCTTGCCGTGTCTACCTTCATCTTTCTAGTTTCTTGTCTATGCGTGGATTCCAGTATAACTTTTAGATCTTTTTCCATTCTCTCTGACTGAGCTATAATGTTACTTTTTACAGCCAGAAATTCGTCCATCAGTTTACCCTTTCGATTGTCAAGCTTTTTCATTTGAGCTGATCTTTCTTTAAGCACGGCTTGGATGTGTTCGTTATATTTATTAAGAGCATTTCCTAGAGTTGATATGTCTTTCATCTCCTTGTTTTTCACTACTGCTTCCGTCACTGCGAGAATCTTATCACAGTTTTAGTGCATGTCTTTCAAACATTCGGAACAGCAAGGGGTCATGTGTTTAAAACAGAAATGAACCATAACTCTTTCACCGTGTTTTTTGCAGAATTGTTCTCCGGCTTTAAGTTCTTCCATCGTGGCTATAAGCTGTGAAATCGGCCATGCTTTGTGAGAACGACAACTCCGTAACCCATTATGTGTTTTAGTACACTGTTCGCATAATGCGTCACGGCAAACTTTACAGTACGTGGTGACGCGTGACGACGTCTTATTGCGCTTGCAAGGGTCACACGTTCTCATACCTAGTTTCAGAGAGTTCAGTTCAACAAGTTCAGTTAGGAGGTTGTTTTCTGGAAATAAATCAGCCCATTTGTCAGGAGCTGTGCGTGGAAGAGCTGCTGTGATCGCAAACTTTCGGCAAAGTGGACACGGAAATCCTCTTGTAGCCGTTTGAGGTGGAGGTGCTGCACTGATATCTGGCGGTTTTGAGTCTGTTTGTGGCACGGTTTTTGATGCCTGTGGAAGTGGCTGTTTCGGTAGACGACTGAACTGTATTCTAGCAGGTCCATCTTTCTTCGGCGACTTCCGGTCGTCAAATCCAACATGTTGACCCGTGATTGAATTTTGACCTACATGTTGACCTTGACCTTTCTCTAGGTAGTTTAAAATGTACTTCGCCAGACAATCTCTACAGAAAGAATGTAGACACGGTAATAAACGTGGGTTTGTGTAGAATTTGTGGCAAAGTGAACACTTTATACATTGGTCCTTGAACTTGTAAGGTGTGTTACTCATGGTGATTTGACCTGTAAAGAGAACAACTTTCTTCAGCCCCGTTTGCTCGTTTTTCGTCCTTAAATCTTGGACTTATAATTACGCCTCGCTGACCAGGCTTTTGCAGACAGTGTAGATCAAGATAAGACTGCACAGAATGTGTTTGAAATAGCTTCATTAGGGCTTTTACTATCGGATACGAAGTTCCATTTAATTTATTCAGCAGGATAATGCTTAACTCTTCACCTGACGAAACGTAATCATTGCAGACGAGTGTAAATAAACTTGCAAAAATCATGTTCAGTGCATCTTCGCAAGCCAAGACCGACGATTCACTACGTTACTCTCCCCTTGGCGGATCGAGCTTGATTTTTAGGTTCACCCGATACGCTTTTTCATTGGATGCAGCCAGCTTTAACTGCAACGAATGAAATCGGTCGTAGCATTTCATCTTTGATAAAAATAGAACAAGGTCTCTACCTTTCGAATAAAAGGTAAAACATGGAAACCCACGTGGATGTCTGCTTATCGCTTTATGTGTATTCGTAAGCGGTTTGTAAAACGATATTTCACTTGCTTTTAGAAACGTGATGTAAAGGGGAGTAATAACCAGCATCCAATAGAGGGCGCATCGCACGAATCTCGAAATCGGGCTCAATCAGCCAAGGTAAGATCCATGTAGTGATAGTAAACTTGGCTCGCGAAGATGTGTGACTTGCGTCATGTTTTTTTTTTTCGTTGAAAGAGTAAAAAACATTTTGGGAAACTGAAAATTCTGCTTACCACACTGTCAAAGACAAATTTTAATCCTTGGACTGTTAAGCGCGACTCCCTGGCATTTTGCGGACAGTGTAGATCAAGATCAGACTGCACAGAACGTGCAGTCTGATCTTGGATCTACACTGACCGATACAAAGATTTTTTTCTTCAAAACATCAGTTTGAAAAATATCAAAAGGTTTTTTACTTTCGGCTTTAACCCTTTACCACACAATGACGACTTTCGACGACCCTGAGGTAGAAACCTTTTGAAAACATTGTTGGAAAAGGAGAAAATGCTGGTAACCAGCATTTTCTCCTTTTCCCATAAAGTTTTTTTACCCTTCCATAATCAAATTTCGATTTTTCAGTCACATTTATTTTGTCGTCTGCTAACGCTTTCCTTTCAATTTGGACCAGTCTATAAATTTATCGTTTGGTAAAGAGTTAAAGTTCCATTTAACTTATTTAGCAAGATAAAGGGTAAATTTGTTCCGTATATAACACTTTGATATTTCCAGAGAAATAAATAGTTGAGCCATGCACTGGCATTCATCTGCTGAATCCCGAAGTAGACTGGTACTTTGACTTACCGAAAATTTACCGAAAGCAAAAAGTATCGAGCCATGTCGGCCTGTTTAGACTGCGCAGACTGACATGACTCTATATCTTTTGCAAATGTATTATGCCTCTATTTTCATAGAGTATATCGTCGGTTTACTTCAAAAACCTCTTAACTACACCTTGAAACAAGCTGCAGTTACGAGACTTTTGAAATAAAGCGACGATATCTTTCGTAAATTGAACTAATATCTGTTTAGTTTTTGCAGATGCATTAAACCCCTTTTTCCCAAAGCATGGTTCATATCTTTCAGATAGCACCCGCTTTTTGTTTGGTCAATCCTGTTGAAACAAAACAATTTCTCATATTTGTCTGTCTTTTCGTCCATTTGTATGTCTTTGTCTTTCTTTGGCACATGTTATTTAAAGGCCCAGTAAAGACCAAACTATCAAAGCAGGTATCATAAAAACCGATTTCAATTTAGATGGTTCATTGAAAAGTATCGGAAATAATTGTGGCAATGAAGTCAGCTGTCTGTTATCGTGTGATCTAGCCATATGTTAGTCGCTTGCAAAAAAAAGGGAGTCTCAAGATTGTCTATAAGTAAACAATACAATACAATACAATACAATACACTACATTTATTTGCTTCAATGTAAACAGTGTACACTTTGCAAAATATCAATGATGAAATAACAGAGTAGTCAACGTGAATTTTCATTTAATTGAAACTATCAAGCGAGAAAGAGAGTGAAGAAGCTATTCTGTAATTGAAAATTATACGTGACCTGTTTTGATTGAAGATCTTGTCCATTTTTTTTAGCGAAATTGGGATAATTCTATTGTTGAGAGAATAGCTTGAATTACTTTTCTGGTGTTTATATGGTATTCAAACTACTGTCGTATCAAGCTTTTGAAAACATTGTAGCAAAAGGAGACAAATCACCCAGAAGTCAATATCTTGTGTGTGTGTGTTTTTTTAAAATAAACAAGACACAACCACCTGGCAGGTTTTAACCTAGTTTTGAAATTAATGTCTCTGTCAGCGAGTAACACTTGGACCGACCATACAATGACCATACAATGACAGACTGTCGTCTTCACAATAATTTCCGTAAAAAGGTATGACATAAATTGAAATGTATTTAAACAGCCTCTTTGTTTGCACTTGCCCTTTATTGCTACCTTAACCCATTACCACACAATCCCTACTTTTGACGGGCCTGAGAAAAACGCCTTTAGAAAACATTGTGGGAAAAGGAGAAAATGCTGGTAACCAGCATTTTCTCCTTTTCTCACAATGTTTTCTACCCTTCACAAAACGAATTTAAAATTTTCAGTCACTTTTATTTTGTTGTCTGTAATGCTTTCGTTTGGACCAGTCTACAATTTTGTCGTTTGGTAATGATTTAACGAAACTTTTTTTTCATATTTAATACAAACAAATTTGTACTTGTATTTCACAAATACTATCAAGGTTTCTTTTTCTTACGAACAGCATTGCGCTTGCTTCTCAAGACAAATAAAGCAGAAAACGCCATATACATTGAAAATTCTTACCACTCAGTACCCCAAATATATTTTACTTCCTTACACTATCTAATTTTAAAATTTCAACGGCTTATCATGTTTTCCGAAGGATGATCAAAATATACCAGTATAATCGATTGGCGATTATTCATAAACGAGCATTGAACACTCAGAAAAGACGACAACGTTTTGTATGCAAATAATTGAAAAATTATTGATTTTAAATATGTGGTATATAAACAGAATTTCTTTCAGCTCTTAAAGCATTTTTTCTCCTTTTTCATCAATTGAATATACTGCTCTGTTTTCGACCCATTAAGGCCCAAACAAATTTGTACTTGTATTTCACAAATACCATCAAGGTTTCTTTTTCTTACGAACAGCATTGCGCTTGCTTCTCAAGACAAATAAAGCAGAAAACGCCAAATACATTGAAAATTCTTACCACTCAGTACCCCAGTAAAAGCCAAAATATCAAACATATAGATTTAAGTCATACCATTTAAAACTATGGAAATCATTGTGGAGACCACAGTCTGTTATCATGTAATAGGGCCATGGATAAGTCGTTGGAAAAAAAAAATCAAAATAAGACAAAAAGTAAACGAAAGAAACAGCTACCTGGCAGGTTTTAACCTAGTTTTGAAATTAATTTCTCTGTCAAAAGCTTAGACCGACTGTACAACGACAGATTGTCATCTTCACAATAATTTCCATACTTTTAAATGATACCTAATAGACTAAATGCCATCATCTCCATCATCTAATTTGGGTATTCTGGGTACATGACTACTTTTCTACGCGGCAATCGTTACTTTGAATTTCAAACTAGAGTTAACGTTTACTGAATAAAACGGCGCAATGAGCGAATCATTCAGCTATAATCAGCAGTTTAGAGAAATCTAGAGCTAAAACAGCCATAATATCTCCTCGAACGTATTGATAAAACCCATTTTTTCCATTGCTACTTTATAGCGCGTATCACTGCGATCGCAATAACTTTTGGGAGAGTGATGCGTCATATGAGACAGGTCGAATCTTCGAAGAAAACGACTTAAATGCATTTAAACACCCTTTTTGTTTACTTTTGAGCTTTGTTGCTACTTTAACTTAACCCTTATCCCGCTAAAATACTGAATAAATGAAAGTTTCATACTGATAGTAAAAGTCCAAATTTTCAAAGGCATTCTTTGGGGAAAAGTTATCTCCTAATCGGGCAGTGTAGGTCAAGATCAGAATGCTCGTTCTGTGCAGTCTGATCTTGACCACACTGTCCGAAAGAGAAGTCATGTTCAGTCGCGCTTAGCAGCCTGTGGGTTCACGAGGTGTGGTATTCGTGGTTGTGAGATAGCGGGTCGATACGGAATACCGTTAGGGCCATCGCCTTTGAATGTGCTTATTTGAAACACGATACTCGATAGTACGATGACGATTACGCGAAACAACGAAACCACGATGGTGAAAACGCGATAGTACGATGACGATAACACGATATTACGATGATGAAACCACGACAATACGATAGTACGATGATGATAGTGCGATATAGTATCTTATTTTCACCATCGCACTGTCTCAATTTCACCATCGTAGTATCGTATTTTCGTGTTTTCACCATCGTGCTATCGTAGTATCGCATTATCATCATCGTACTATCGGGTTATCATCATCGTACTATCGTGTTATCGTAATCGTGCTATCGTGGTATCGTTATCGCACTATCGTGTTTTCACCATCGCACTATCGTAGTTTCACCATCGCACTATCGTTTTATCGTCATCGTACTATCGTATTATCTTCATCGTACTATCGTGTTTTCGTCATCGTACTATCGTAGTTTCGTCAGCGTACTATCGTAGTTTCGTCATCGTACTATCGTGTTATCGTCATCGTACTATCGTGGTTTCATCATCGTACTATCGTATTATCGTCATCGTAGTATCGTGTTTTCACCATCGTACTGTCGCCTTCCGGTGGGCATGCGTATCTTCAAATATTCAATACCTACAGGACAACAGTACACATGGACGAGTTTATAAAAAAGTCATTTTGAGAGAGGCTATAGTAGTCCATAGATATCCGATAATTTGCCAGTGCCGAAGTTCTTTAACTCTTCCACTGCCCGTGGGGATTAAAATCGCTTTTGGAGAGCTGAAACTGTGGATTAGAAAGTGCAGTCTGCTACCTGACGCTCTTTTTTCTTTAGCAAAACCATCTTACAGTACAAGAGTAATCTACATGTAATTTCAAGCTTTGAAATACCCTGAATTTATCATTATTTCTCTTTTTGGTGGCAAAAAAGTTACAGGAAACATTAACCCAACTAGATTGTGGAACAACACATACATGTAAATTTAGAAAAACATTTTCCTGTTCTATAAGTATATTTCCTAAACAAAGGTGAAATGGGATTGGTAAATCTAAAAAAATAGCTGGTTAAATATAGTTTGATTTGTTTGCGGAAGAAATACAGACGTTTATGAAAGGAATATACACATTATCCTTTAGTTGTTTGGTTGTATGGCTTTTTACATCATTATCAGTATTGTTTTAGTTTTATCACTGCAACCAGTCCACCTATCCATGCTTTCCCATAAATTTTGTTTCCGGTACTCCCCACAATATTTTTTTCGAGCTACTGGCTGCTTTCCCACAT
The DNA here is from genome assembly GCA_943736015.1 of Tridacna crocea. Taxonomy (NCBI): domain Eukaryota; kingdom Metazoa; phylum Mollusca; class Bivalvia; order Cardiida; family Cardiidae; genus Tridacna; species Tridacna crocea. Next base: position 55,517,069 of record OX031057.1, on the reverse strand, counting down.
AACTATCATCAAAACAATGATCAGCAGAGAGAGAGGGATGAATCCTGTCACAATGACTATCATCAATCCTCGGAAAGAAATTGGCCGAGGCGCGGATCAAACCGGTGACCTCTGTTCTCAAGTCTTGTACACTACCGACTGAGATACCAGGGCATGGAAGATTATGCTCTAGGCAATTAGTCGTACCCAATTATGAGAAAAACAAAAGAAGCCATTTTCCCCCTAAAAACCCCTTTCTGAAGTCACTGATACAAATTTGTTGAAGTCAAAGGCAAAAGTTCTTGATACAAATTAAATTTCTGACTATATCAATGTTTAAAAAAAGTTAAGATAGTGGAGAAAATCTAGTTGAAAAAAAAAAAAAAAACAGAGTTCTATGTCGGATTTGAACCTTGGTCTACTTCACATTTAGCAGGTGCTTTATCCATAAGGCCATTGACTCCGCAATTGTCTAAGAGGGTAGATAACCCAATTTACAGGCATAACCTCTCTCAAAATGACTTTGAATAAAGTCTTCAATGTGTACTGTTGTCCTGTAGGTCTTGAATATTGGAGAATGCGTATGTCCACCGGAAGGCGATAGTACGATGATGAAACCACGATAGTACGATGACGATAACACGATAGTGCGATGACGAAACAACGATAGTACGATGACGATAACACGATAGTACGATGATGATAATACGATAGTGCGATGGTGAAACTACGATAGTGCGATGGTGAAAATACGCTAGTACGATGATGATACCACGATAGTACGATGACGAAAACACGATAGCACGATGACGATAATACGGTAGTACGATGGTGAAAACACGAAAATACGATACTACGATGGTGAAATTACGACAGTACGATGGTGAAAACACGATACTATATCGCACTATCATCATCGTACTCTCGTATTGTCGTGGTTTCACCATCGTGGTATCGTGTTATCGTCATCGTACTATCGCGTTTTCACCATCGTGGTTTCGTTGTTTCGCGTTATCGTCATCGTACTATCGAGTATCGTGTTTCAAATTAACAGATTCAAAGGCGATGTCCCTAACGGTATTCCGTAGGTCGAGCCCGTAACCATAAGGTTTCGAGTTCGACACCCGTAATGAATGTCAATCTTGGGACTGTTAAATGGCCCACACTTTCGGCGCCAATACTTAACCCTTTACCAAACAATGACGACTTTTAACGCCCCTGAGGAAGAAGCCGTTTGAAAACATTATGGGAAAAGGAGAAAATACTGGTAACCAGCATTTTCTCATTTTCCCACAATGATTTCTACTCTTCATACAACAAATTTCAAATTTTCAGTCACTTTTATTTTGTCGTCTGTCAATGCTTTAAATTTAGACAAACCTAAAATATTGTCGTTTGGAAATGAGATAAGGCTGTTGCCAGGAAGCAGAATCGAGAGAGTTTGGTATAAGTTGCAGTTGCAAGAACTTGTTTCTCAATCGATATGTAAAGTAAATCTGAACCGTGCTCTGATAAAAGGGGGCTTAATTCATCTCCGTGAAGCTTGGTACCAAGCAAGTCATTAGCCCTTTACCAAACGACAATATTTTTAGACTGGCCCAAATTGAAAGCTCTTGCAGACTACAAAATAAAAAGGACGCAAAAATTGAAATTTGTTTCCAGCAGAGTAGAAAACATTGTGGGAAAAAGAGAAAATGCTGGTTACCAGCATTTTCTCCTGTTCCAACAATGTTTTCCAAAGGTTTCTATGTCAGGGTCGTAAAAACCAGGGATTGTTTGGTAAAGGGTTAAATAATAATAGCCCTCGTTAACTTCTTTTTTAGTGTAAAAATCGAGCATATGACTTACTTGTTTAAACTAACTTTACTAATACGACTCTTTTCATGACATATCCAGTAAACGGTAGATTTTGAATACATCATGAGAAAAGGACCCGTTTTATGGCATTGTTTTCCTTTTAGAAAAGTTTACGAAAAAGTCTCCTGTGCCCATAATGATTTCTATAAAACACTTAGATTGAATTAGCTACCATTACGAGCAAATTCTTGAAATATACCCATGGTCCACCTTAAATTGTTTCGCAAATGAAAAAGATATTGGCATGTCCAAATTCAAAGCATTTGCAGACGGTAATTTAGATGTGGCTCAAATGTAGAAATTTTTTTTTTTAGTTCGGTAGAAAACACTTTAAAAGCTTTCTTTATCATAGCCCTTAGAAATGAGGTTGTATGTTTGAAGGGTTAAACTGCTAGAGATCTAATTCCTATATTTCTAAAATTCATGGCAAGGACACGAAGAGGAGAGGTATCACGAGAACTGGTACCCTGGAGAACTCGTACCCCAATCTCAAGGGTACGAGTTCTCCAGAGAAGGAGAACTCGTACTCCTACTAATAAATATAATGTTAGTTTACCAGCAGGCTGTCAACTTTTATTTTTATGCTGAACATTGCTGCGATGTAGATTTGATGATTTTTTTTCTTGTATATGTGTTGAAAAACAAATAAAGTAAAGTAACTTGTATGTTTTCTCATGCAGTAAATGTTGTATTTGATGTAAAAATCGTAAGGAAAACATTCATGAACCATAGGTAAAGGCAGTGGCTTAGTATCAATCTCGACATCATAGGACAGAAATCCTCACAGTGTGCGAGTTTGCATTGATGCGCAAAAATAGTAAATTACACTTCAGTTGCCTTTGTTTGATATATGCAAATAGGAAGCAACAAAAAGAGTTTTCAGTCTTTTTTTAGCCATTTGTTGCATTAATTTCTGGGGCTTTTTTACACTGTACATTGATCACTTTGGCTTATTGAAAGTTTCAATGCGCAGCATATATTGTGGGCTGAGTTAGAAAAGCGAATCCAGTGAAGTGCTTGGGGGGGGGCTTGCATCGGGGGTCTAAGGGAAGTAATTCTTGCATTCTTGCAAGGGGCTTGAAAAGACCATAACAAGGTCTGCTGCGCCCCTATTTTCTTAAATGTTTGCCCATTTTCCGTGAAATCTGGCATGTGTGGATGGTGCATGCCTGGCAGTTCGCCAAGGACTGCACAGCAGCCTTTAAAGTAGACTTTAAATCCACCTTTATGCCATTTTTTTTCACTGTTTTTTTCGATAAATTATGGCGCCATTTTGGAGCGATTTTGAAGCTCTCTGATTGGCTGTTGAATATCTGATTGGCTGTTGGTTCCCATTCTGATTTTGGCTCTTGGTTCCCATTCTGATTTCCTTAAAGCTTCTCTGATTGGATAATTTCAGAGAGGGAAGAGATTTGATTGGCTGATGGGAAAGGGGGGATATCTGTTTATTCTTATTAACCTTCAACCACACAATGACGCCTTTCATTAACACCCCTGAAAGAGAAGGCTTTTGAAAATAATCTGAGGAAAGGATAAATGCAGGTTACCAGCATTTTCTCCTTTTCCCACAATGTTTTCTACCCTATCAAAGAAGAAAACTGATTTTTAGTTATTCTTACATCTTATTGTATCTTTATGGCCTACTTCTAAATTCTTCCAACAAGAACAAGGTTTTTTTATCGGAAAAAGTTTCCGCAACAGCAACCAGTTGCTTCTGAATTTTATATTTTTGCGCAGCGATTAAACATAACATTGACTTTCGACTTGCACGGTCGTCAAAATTGGTTCAATGTTTTCGTGACCCTGGTAAGAAAACAGGGAAAAATTTTGATTACCTTTCTTTGATTTGTTTAACAGGTATCAGTTGCCTCCGAAAGTGTCAAAGTTGATTTTACGATTTTATGCGCAGCACGTATCAGTCAAGTATGGGTGAGATGGTCATCGTAACCAAATCATTGGCCCTAGTTAGAGAAAATGAAAAAGAAAAAATAGAAAAATCCCTATAATTGACTTTAAGCAACAGTTGTCGTCTGCTATAAAATGTTCCGTAAGTCGATTTTTCATGTTTTCGCGGGTATGTAACCGGCACCTGCGAGACAATAGACAACCTAAATGGGTTTGTTGTCACGGTAAAAAAAGGCTAGAGAAGTAAAAAACAGATATTAGAAATTAAGTTCCCTATATTTGACCTATCAAGCAACAGGTGTCATCTGCTATGAACTGTTCCGTAAGTCGATTTTTCGCGTTTTCACGGATACGTAACCGGCACCTTTGAGACTGTAGTCAACATAAATAGACTTGTCTTCATGGTATAAAGAGATTGGAGGAAAAAAATATACATTAAAAATTTTGTTCCATTTGTTTGATTTATGCAATAAGAAGCATTCAGTCTTTTTTTAGCCACTTGTCACATTATTTTCTGGGGTTTTCGCATGAGTGTAACTGGCATATATGAGACGGTAGTCAACGTAACTGGGTTTCTTGTTGCGGTTTGAAGAGATTAGAAAAATTACACTTCAGTTGCCTTTGTTTGATATATGCAATAGGAAGCAACAAAAAGAGTTTTCAGTCTTTTTTTAGCCATTTGTTGCATTAATTTCTGGGGCTTTTTTACACTGTACATTGATCACTTTGGCTTATTGAAAGTTTCAATGTGCAGCATTTATTGTGGGCTGAGTTAGAAAAGCAAATCCAGTGAAATGCTTGGGGGGGGGGGGGCTTGCATCGAGGGTCTAAGGGAAGTAATTCTTGCATTCTTGCAAGGGGCTTGAAAAGACCATAACAAGGTCTGCTGCGCCCCTATTTTCTTAAATGTTTGCCTATTTTCAGTGAAATCTGGCATGTGTGGATGGTGCATGCCTGGCAGTTCGCCAAGGACTGCACAGCAGCCTTTAAAGAAGACTTTAAATCCACTTTTATGCCGTTTTTTTTCAATGTTTTTTTCGATAAATTATGGCGCCATTTTGGAGCGATTTTGAAGCTCTCTGATTGGCTGTTGAATATCTGATTAGCTGTTGGTTCCCATTCTGATTTTGGCTCTTGGTTCCCATTCTGATTTCCTTAAAGCTTCTCTGATTGGATAATTTCAGAGAGGGAAGAGATTTGATTGGCTGATGGGAAAGGGGGGATATCTGTTTATTCTTATTAACCTTCAACCACACAATGACGCCTTTCATTAACACCCCTGAAAGAGAAGGCTTTTGAAAATAATCTGAGGAAAGGAGAAATGCAGGTTACCAGCATTTTCTCCTTTTCCCACAATGTTTTCTACCCTATCAAAGAAGAAAACTGATTTTTAGTTATTCTTACATCTTATTGTATCTTTATGGCCTACTTCTAAATTCTTCAAACAAGAACAAGATTTTTTTATTGGAAAAAGTTTCCGCAACAGCAATCAGTTGCTTCTAAATTTTATATTTTTGCGCAGCGATTAAACATAAAATTAACTTTTGACTCGCACGGTCGTCAAAATCGGTTCAATGTTTTCGTGACCCTGGTAAGAAAACAGGGAAAAATTTTGATTACCTTTCTTTGATTTGTTTAACAGGTATCAGTTGCCTCCGAAAGTGTCAAAGTTGATTTTACAATTTTATGCGCAGCACGTATCAGTCAAGTATGGGTGAGATGGTCATCGTAACCAAATCATTGGCCCTAGTGAGAGAAAATGAAAAAGAAAAAATAGAAAAATCCCTATAATTGACTTTAAGCAACAGTTGTGGTCTGCTATAAAATGTTCCGTAAGTCGATTTTTCATGTTTTCACGGGTACGTAACCGGCACCTGCGAGACAATAGATAACCTAAATGGGTTTGTTGTCACGGTAAAAAAAGGCTAGAGAAGTAAAAAACAGATATTAGAAATTAAGTTCCCTATATTTGACCTATCAAGCAACAAGTGTCATCTGCTATGAACTGTTCCGTAAGTCGATTTTTCGCATTTTCACGGATAGGTAACCGGCACCTTTGAGACCGTAGTCAACATAAATAGACTTGTCTTCATGGTATAAAGAGATTGGAGGAAAAAAATATACATTAAAAATTTTGTTCCATTTGTTTGATTTATGCAATAAGAAGCATTCAGTCTTTTTTTAGCCACTTGTCACATTATTTTCTGGGGTTTTTGCATGAGCGTAACTGGCATATATGAGACGGTAGTCAACGTAATTGGGTTTCTTGTTGCGGTTTGAAGAGATTAGAAAAATTACACTTCAGTTGCCTTTGTTTGATATATGCAATAGAAAGCAACGAAAAGAGTTTTCAGTCTTTTTTTAGCCATTTGTTGCATTAATTTCTGGGGCTTTTTTACACTGTACATTGATCACTTTGGCTTATTGAAAGTTTCAATGCGCAGCATATATTGTGGGCTGAGTTAGAAAAGCGAATCCAGTGAAATGCTTGGGGGGGGGCTTGCATCGAGGGTCTAAGGGAAGTAATTCTTGCATTCTTGCAAGGGGCTTGAAAAGACCATAACAAGGTCTGCTGCGCCCCTATTTTCTTAAATGTTTGCCCATTTTCAGTGAAATCTGGCATGTGTGGATGGTGCATGCATGGCAGTTCGCCAAGGACTGCACAGCAGCCTTTAAAGAAGACTTTAAATCCACTTTTATGCCGTTTTTTTTCACTGTTTTTTTCGATAAATTATGGTGCCATTTTGGAGCGATTTTGAAGCTCTCTGATTGGCTGTTGAATATCTGATTGGCTGTTGGTTCCCATTCTGATTTTGGCTCTTGGTTCCCATTCTGATTTCCTTAAAGCTTCTCTGATTGGATAAATTCAGAGAGGGAAGAGATTTGATTGGCTGATGGGAAAGGGGGGATATCTGTTTATTCTTATTAACCTTTTACCACACAATGACGCCTTTTATTAACACCCCTGAAAGAGAAGGCGTTTGAAAATAATCTGAGGAAAGGAGAAATGCAGGTTACCAGCATTTTCTCCTTTTCCCACAATGTTTTCTACCCTATCAAAGAAAAAAACTGATTTTTAGTTATTCTTGCATCTTATTGTATCTTTATGGCCTACTTATGAATTCTTCAAACAAGAACAAGATTTTATTATCGGAAAAAGTTTCCACAACAGCAACCAGTTGCTTCTGAATTTTATATTTTTGCGCAGCAATTAAACATAAAATTGACTTTTGACCTGCACGGTCGTCAAAATTGGTTCAATGTTTTCGTGACCCTGGTAAGAAAACAGGGAAAAATTTTGATTACCTGTCTTTGATTTGTTTAACAGGTATCAGTTGCCTCCGAAAGTGTCAAAGTTGTTTTTACGATTTTATGCGCAGGACGTATCAGTCAAGTATGGGTGAGATGGTCATCGTAACCAAATCATTGGCCCTAGTGAGAGAAAATGAAAAAGAAAAAATAGAAAAATCCCTATAATTGACTTTAAGCAACAGTTGTCGTCTGCTATAAAATGTTCCGTAAGTCGATTTTTCATGTTTTCGCGGGTACGTAACCGGCACCTGCGAGACAATAGACAACCTAAATGGGTTTGTTGTCACGGTAAAAAAAGGCTAGAGAAGTAAAAAACAGATATTAGAAATTAAGTTCCCTATATTTGACCTATCAAGCAACAGGTGTCATCTGCTATGAACTGTTCCGTAAGTCGATTTTTCGCGTTTTCATGGATACGTAACCGGCACCTTTGAGACTGTAGTCAACATAAATAGACTTGTCTTCATGGTATAAAGAGATTGGAGGAAAGAAATATACATTAAAAATTTTGTTCCATTTGTTTGATTTATGCAATAAGAAGCATTCAGTCTATTTTTAGCCACTTGTCACATTATTTTCTGGGGTTTTCGCATGAGCGTAACTGGCATATATGAGACGGTAGTCAACGTAACTGGGTTTCTTGTTGCGGTTTGAAGAGATTAGAAAAATTACACTTCAGTTGCCTTTGTTTGATATATGCAATAGGAAGCAACAAAAAGAGTTTTCAGTCTTTTTTTAGCCATTTGTTGCATTAATTTCTGGGGCTTTTTTACACTGTACATTAATCACTTTGGCTTATTGAAAGTTTCAATGTGCAGCATCTATTGTGGGCTGAGTTAGAAAAGCGAATCCAGTGAAGTGCTTGGGTGGGGGGCTTGCATCGAGGGTCTAAGGGAAGTAATTCTTGCATTCTTGCAAGGGGCTTGAAAAGACCATAACAAGGTCTGCTGCGCCCCTATATTCTTAAATGTTTGCCCATTTTCAGTGAAATCTGGCATGTGTGGATGGTGCATGTCTGGCAGTTCGCCAAGGACTGCACAGCAGCCTTTAAAGAAGACTTTAAATCCACTTTTATGCCGTTTATTTTCACTGTTTTTTTCGATAAATTATTGCCCCATTTTGGAGCGATTTTGAAGCTCTCTGATTGGCTGTTGTATATCTGATTTGCTGTTGGTTCCCATTCTGATTTTGGCTCTTGGTTCCCATTCTGATTTCCTTAAAGCTTCTCTGATTGGATAATTTCAGAGAGGGAAGAGATTTGATTGGCTGATGGGAAAGGGGGGATATCTGTTTATTCTTATTAACCTTTTACCACACAATGACGCCTTTTATTAACACCCCTGAAAGAGAAGGCTTTTGAAAATAATCTGAGGAAAGGAGAAATGCAGGTTACCAGCATTTTCTCCTTTTCCCACAATGTTTTCTACCCTATCAAAGAAAAAAACTGATTTTTAGTTATTCTTACATCTCATTGTATCTTTATGGCCTACTTCTAAATTCTTCAAACAAGAACAAGGTTTTTTTTATCGGAAAAAGTTTCCGCAACAGCAACCAGTTGCTTCTGAATTTTATATTTTTGCACAGCGATTAAACATAAAATTGACGTTTGACTTGCACGGTCGTCAAAATTGGTTCAATGTTTTTGTGTCCCTGGTTAGAAAACAGGGAAAAATTTTGATTACCTTTCTTTGATTTGTTTAAAAGTATCAGTTGCCTCCGAAAGTGTCAAAGTTGATTTTACGATTTTATGCGCAGCACGTATCAGTCAAGTATGGGTGAGATGGTCATCGTAACCAAATCATTGGCCCTAGTGAGAGAAAATGAAAAAGAAAAACTAGAAAAATCCCTATAATTGATTTTAAGCAACAGTTGTCATCTGCTGTAAAATGTTCCGTAAGTCGATTTTTCATGTTTTCGCAGGTACGTAACCGGCACCTGCGAGACAATAGACAACCTAAATGGGTTCGCTGTCACAGTAAAAAAAAACTAGAGAAGTAAAAAACAGATATTAGAAATTAAGTTCCCTATATTTGACCTATCAAGCAACAGGTGTCATCTGCTATGAACTGTTCCATAAGTCGATTTTTCGCGTTTTCACGGATACGTAACCGGCACCTTTGAGACCGTAGTCAACATAAATAGACTTGTCTTCATGGTATAAAGAGATTGGAGGAAAAAAATATACATTAAAAATTTTGTTCCATTTGTTTGATTTATGCAATAAGAAGCATTCAGTCTTTTTTTAGCCACTTGTCACATTATTTTCTGGGGTTTTCGCATGAGCGTAACTGGCATATATGAGACGGTAGTCAACGTAACTGGGTTTCTTGTTGCGGTTTGAAGAGATTAGAAAAATTACACTTCACTTGCCTTTGTTTTATATATGCAATAGGAAGCAACAAAAAGAGTTTTCAGTCTTTTTTTAGCCATTTGTTGCATTAATTTCTGGGGCTTTTTTACACTGTACATTGATCACTTTGGCTTATTGAAAGTTTCAATGCGCAGCATATATTGTGGGCTGAGTTAGAAAAGCGAATCCAGTAAAGTGCTTGGGGGGAGGGCTTGCATCGAGGGTCTAAGGGAAGTAATTCTTGCATTCTTGCAAGGGGCTTGAAAAGACCATAACAAGGTCTGCTGCGCCCCTATTTTCTTAAATGTTTGCCCATTTTCAGTGAAATCTGGCATGTGTGGATGGTGCATGCCTGGCAGTTCGCCAAGGACTGCACAGCAGCCTTTAAAGAAGACTTTAAATCCACTTTTATGCCGGTTTTTTTTCACTGTTTTTTTCGATAAATTATGGCGCCATTTTGGAGCGATTTTGAAGCTCTCTGATTGGCTGTTGAATATCTGATTGGCTGTTGGTTCCCATTCTGATTTTGGCTCTTGGTTCCCATTCTGATTTCCTTAAAGCTTCTCTGATTGGATAATTTCAGAGAGGGAAGAGATTTGATTGGCTGATGGGAAAGGGGGATATTTGTTTATTCTTATTAACCTTTTACCACACAATGACGCCTTTTATTAACACCCCTGAAAGAGAAGGCTTTTGAAAATAATCTGAGGAAAGGAGAAATGCAGGTTACCAGCATTTTCTCCTTTTCCCACAATGTTTTCTACCCTATCAAAGAAAAAAACTGATTTTTAGTTATTCTTACATCTTATTGTATCTTTATGGCCTACTTCTAAATTCTTCAAACAAGAACAAGATTTTATTATCGGAAAAAGTTTCCGCAACAGCAACCAGTTGCTTCTGAATTTTATATTTTTGCGCAGCGATTAAACATAAAATTGACGTTTGACTCGCACGGTCGTCAAAATTGGTTCAATGTTTTTGTGACCCTGGTAAGAAAACAGGGAAAAATTTTGATTACCTTTCTTTGATTTGTTTAACAGGTATCAGTTGCCTCCGATAGTGTCAAAGTTGATTTTACGATTTTATGCACAGCACGTATCAGTCAAGTATGGGTGAGATGGTCATCATAACCAAATCATTGGCCCTAGTGAGAGAAAATGAAAAAGAAAAACTAGAAAAATCCCTATAATTGACTTTAAGCAACAGTTGTGGTCTGCTATAAAATGTTCCGTAAGTCGATTTTTCATGTTTTCGCGGGTACGTAACCGGCACCTGCGAGACAATAGATAACCTAAATGGGTTTGTTGTCATGGTAAAAAAAGGCTAGAGAAGTAAAAAACAGATATTAGAAATTAAGTTCCCTATATTTGACCTATCAAGCAACAAGTGTCATCTGCTATGAACTGTTCCGTAAGTCGATTTTTCACATTTTCACGGATAGGTAACCGGCACCTTTGAGAGCGTAGTCAACATAAATAGACTTGTCTTCATGGTATAAAGAGATTGGAGGAAAAAAATATACATTAAAAATTTTGTTCCATTTGTTTGATTTATGCAATAAGAAGCATTCAGTCTTTTTTTAGCCACTTGTCACATTATTTTCTGGGGTTTTCGCATGAGCGTAACTGGCATATATGAGACGGTAGTCAACGTAACTGGGTTTCTTGTTGCGGTTTGAAGAGATTAGAAAAATTACACTTCAGTTGCCTTTGTTTGATATATGCAATAGGAAGCAACAAAAAGAGTTTTCAGTCTTTTTTTAGCCATTTGTTGCATTAATTTCTGGGGCTTTTTTACACTGTACATTGATCACTTTGGCTTATTGAAAGTTTCAATGTGCAGCATTTATTGTGGGCTGAGTTAGAAAAGCGAATCAAGTGAAGTGCTTGGGGGGGGCTTGCATCGAGGGTCTAAGGGAAGTAATTCTTGCATTCTTGCAAGGGGCTTGAAAAGACCATAACAAGGTCTGCTGCGCCCCTATATTCTTAAATGTTTGCCCATTTTCAGTGAAATCTGGCATGTGTGGATGGTGCATGCCTGGCAGTTCGCCAAGGACTGCACAGCAGCCTTTAAAGAAGACTTTAAATCCACTTTTATGCCGTTTTTTTTCACTGTTTTTTTCGATAAATTATGGCGCCATTTTGGAGCGATTTTGAAGCTCTCTGATTGGCTGTTGAATATCTGATTGGCTGTTGGTTCCCATTCTGATTTTGGCTCTTGGTTCCCATTCTGATTTCCTTAAAGCTTCTCTGATTGGATAATTTCAGAGAGGGAAGAGATTTGATTGGCTGATGGGAAAGGGGGGATATCTGTTTATTCTTATTAACCTTTTACCACACAATGACGCCTTTTATTAACACCCCTGAAAGAGAAGGCTTTTGAAAATAATCTGAGGAAAGGAGAAATGCAGGTTACCAGCATTTTCTCCTTTTCCCACAATGTTTTCTACCCTATCAAAGAAAAAAACTGATTTTTAGTTATTCTTACATCTTATTGTATCTTTATGGCCTACTTCTAAATTCTTCAAACAAGAACAAGATTTTTTTATCGGAAAAAGTTTCCGCAACAGCAACCAGTTGCTTCTGAATTTTATATTTTTGCACAGCGATTAAACATAAAATTGACTTTTGACTCGCACGGTCGTCAAAATTGGTTCAATGTTTTCGTGACCCTGGTAAGAAAACAGGGAAAAATTTTGATTACCTTTCTTTGATTTGTTTAACAGGTATCAGTTGCCTCCGAAAGTGTCAAAGTTGATTTTACGATTTTATGCGCAGCACGTATCAGTCAAGTATGGGTGAGATGGTCATCGTAACCAAATCATTGGCCCTAGTGAGAGAAAATGAAAAAGAAAAAATAGAAAAATCCCTATAATTGACTTTAAGCAACAGTTGTCGTCTGCTATAAAAAGTTCCGTAAGTCGATTTTTCATGTTTTCGCGGGTACGTAACCGGCACCTGCGAGACAATAGACAACCTAAATGGGTTTGTTGTCACGGTAAAAAAAGGCTAGAGAAGTAAAAAACAGATATTAGAAATTAAGTTCCCTATATTTGACCTATCAAGCAACAGGTGTCATCTGCTATGAACTGTTCCGTAAGTCGATTTTTCGCGTTTTCACGGATACGTAACCGGCACCTTTGAGACCGTAGTCAACATAAATAGACTTGTCTTCATGGTATAAAGAGATTGGAGGAAAAAAATATACATTACAGATTTTGTTCCATTTGTTTGATTTATGCAATAAGAAGCATTCAGTCTTTTTTTAGCCACTTGTCACATTATTTTCTGGGGTTTTCGCATGAGCGTAACTGGCATATATGAGACAGTAGTCAACGTAACTGGGTTTCTTGTTGCGGTTTGAAGAGATTAGAAAAATTACACTTCAGTTGCCTTTGTTTGATATATGCAATAGGAAGCAACAAAAAGAGTTTTCAGTCTTTTTTTAGCCATTTGTTGCATTAATTTCTGGGGCTTTTTTACACTGTACATTGATCACTTTGGCTTATTGAAAGTTTCAATGTGCAGCATTTATTGTGGGCTGAGTTAGAAAAGCGAATCCAGTGAAGTGCTTGGGGGGGGGGGGCTTGCATCGGGGGTCTAAGGGAAGTAATTCTTGCATTCTTGCAAGGGGCTTGAAAAGACCATAACAAGGTCTGCTGCGCCCCTATTTTCTTAAATGTTTGCCCATTTTCAGTGAAATCTGGCATGTGTGGATGGTGCATGCCTGGCAGTTCGCCAAGGACTGCACAGCAGCCTTTAAAGAAGACTTTAAATCCACTTTTATGCCGTTTTTTTTCACTGTTTTTTTCGATAAATTATGGCGCCATTTTGGAGCGATTTTGAAGCTCTCTGATTGGCTGTTGAATATCTGATTGGCTGTTGGTTCCCATTCTGATTTTGGCTCTTGGTTCCCATTCTGATTTCCTTAAAGCTTCTCTGATTGGATAATTTCAGAGAGGGAAGAGATTTGATTGGCTGATGGGAAAGGGGGGATATCTGTTTATTCTTATTAACCTTTTACCACACAATGACGCCTTTTATTAACACCCCTGAAAGAGAAGGCTTTTGAAAATAATCTGAGGAAAGGAGAAATGCAGGTTACCAGCATTTTCTCCTTTTCCCACAATGTTTTCTACCCTATCAAAGAAAAAAACTGATTTTTAGTTATTCTTACATCTTATTGTATCTTTATGGCCTACTTCTAAATTCTTCAAACAAGAACAAGATTTTTTTATCGGAAAAAGTTTCCGCAACAGCAACCAGTTGCTTCTGAATTTTATATTTTTGCACAGCGATTAAACATAAAATTGACTTTTGACTCGCACGGTCGTCAAAATTGGTTCAATGTTTTCGTGACCCTGGTAAGAAAACAGGGAAAAATTTTGATTACCTTTCTTTGATTTGTTTAACAGGTATCAGTTGCCTCCGAAAGTGTCAAAGTTGATTTTACGATTTTATGCGCAGCACGTATCAGTCAAGTATGGGTGAGATGGTCATCGTAACCAAATCATTGGCCCTAGTGAGAGAAAATGAAAAAGAAAAAATAGAAAAATCCCTATAATTGACTTTAAGCAACAGTTGTCGTCTGCTATAAAAAGTTCCGTAAGTCGATTTTTCATGTTTTCGCGGGTACGTAACCGGCACCTGCGAGACAATAGACAACCTAAATGGGTTTGTTGTCACGGTAAAAAAAGGCTAGAGAAGTAAAAAACAGATATTAGAAATTAAGTTCCCTATATTTGACCTATCAAGCAACAGGTGTCATCTGCTATGAACTGTTCCGTAAGTCGATTTTTCGCGTTTTCACGGATATGTAACCGGCACCTTTGAGACCGTAGTCAACATAAATAGACTTGTCTTCATGGTATAAAGAGATTGGAGGAAAAAAATATACATTACAGATTTTGTTCCATTTGTTTGATTTATGCAATAAGAAGCATTCAGTCTTTTTTTAGCCACTTGTCACATTATTTTCTGGGGTTTTCGCATGAGCGTAACTGGCATATATGAGACAGTAGTCAACGTAACTGGGTTTCTTGTTGCGGTTTGAAGACATTAGAAAAATTACACTTCAGTTGCCTTTGTTTGATATATGCAATAGGAAGCAACAAAAAGAGTTTTTAGTCTTTTTTTAGCCATTTGTTGCATTAATTTCTGGGGCTTTTTTACACTGTACATTGATCACTTTGGCTTATTGAAAGTTTCAATGTGCAGCATTTATTGTGGGCTGAGTTAGAAAAGCGAATCCAGTGAAGTGCTTGGGGGGGGGGGCTTGCATCGGGGGTCTAAGGGAAGTAATTCTTGCATTCTTGCAAGGGGCTTGAAAAGACCATAACAAGGTCTGCTGCGCCCCTATTTTCTTTAATGTTTGCCCATTTTCAGTGAAATCTGGCATGTGTGGATGGTGCATGCCTGGCAGTTCGCCAAGGACTGCACAGCAGCCTTTAAAGAAGACTTTAAATCCACTTTTATGCCGTTTTTTTTCACTGTTTTTTTCGATAAATTATGGCGCCATTTTGGAGCGATTTTGAAGCTCTCTGATTGGCTGTTGAATATCTGATTGGCTGTTGGTTCCCATTCTGATTTTGGCTCTTGGTTCCCATTCTGATTTCCTTAAAGCTTCTCTGATTGGATAATTTCAGAGAGGGAAGAGATTTGATTGGCTGATGGGAAAGGGGGGATATCTGTTTATTCTTATTAACCTTTTACCACACAATGACGCCTTTTATTAACACCCCTGAAAGAGAAGGCTTTTGAAAATAATCTGAGGAAAGGAGAAATGCAGGTTACCAGCATTTTCTCCTTTTCCCACAATGTTTTCTACCCTATCAAAGAAAAAAACTGATTTTTAGTTATTCTTACATCTTATTGTATCTTTATGGCCTACTTCTAAATTCTTCAAACAAGAACAAGATTTTTTTATCGGAAAAAGTTTCCGCAACAGCAACCAGTTGCTTCTGAATTTTATATTTTTGCGCAGCGATTAAACATAAAATTGACTTTTGACTCGCACGGTCGTAAAAATTGGTTCAATGTTTTCGTGACCCTGGTAAGAAAACAGGGAAAAATTTTGATTACCTTTCTTTGATTTGTTTAACAGGTATCAGTTGCCTCCGAAAGTGTCAAAGTTGATTTTACGATTTTATGCGCAGCACGTATCAGTCAAGCATGGGTGAGATGGTCATCGTAACCAAATCATTGGCCCTAGTGAGAGAAAATGAAAAAGAAAAAATAGAAAAATCCCTATAATTGACTTTAAGCAACAGTTGTCGTCTGCTATAAAATGTTCCGTAAGTCGATTTTTCATGTTTTCGCGGTATGTAACCGGCACCTGCGAGACAATAGACAACCTAAATGGGTTTGTTACGGTAAAAAAAGGCTAGAGAAGTAAAAAACAGATATTAGAAATTAAGTTCCCTATATTTGACCTATCAAGCAACAGGTGTCATCTGCTATGAACTGTTCCGTAAGTCGATTTTTCGCGTTTTCACGGATATGTAACCGGCACCTTGGAGACCGTAGTAAACATAAATAGACTTGTCTTCATGGTATAAAGAGATTGGAGGAAAAAAATATACATTAAAAATTTTGTTCAATTTGTTTGATTTATGCAATAAGAAGCATTCAGTCTTTTTTTAGCCACTTGTCACATTATTTTCTGGGGTTTTCGCATGAGCGTAACTGGCATATATGAGACGGTAGTCAACGTAATTGGGTTTCTTGTTGCGGTTTGAAGAGATTAGAAAAATTACACTTCAGTTGCCTTTGTTTGATATATGCAATAGGAAGCAACAAAAAGAGTTTTCAGTCTTTTTTTAGCCATTTGTTGCATTAATTTCTGGGGCTTTTTTACACTGTACATTGATCACTTTGGCTTATTGAAAGTTTCAATGTGCAGCATTTATTGTGGGCTGAGTTAGAAAAGCGAATCCAGTGAAGTGCTTGGGGGGGGCTTGCATCGGGGGTCTAAGGGAAGTAATTCTTGCATTCTTGCAAGGGGCTTGAAAAGACCATAACAAGGTCTGCTGCGCCCTTATTTTCTTAAATGTTTGCCCATTTTCAGTGAAATCTGGCATGTGTGGATGGTGCATGCCTGGCAGTTCGCCAAGGACTGCACAGCAGCCTTTAAAGAAGACTTTAAATCCACTTTTATGCCGTTTTTTTTCACTGTTTTTTTCGATAAATTATGGCACCATTTTGGAGCGATTTTGAAGCTCTCTGATTGGCTGTTGAATATCTGATTGGCTGTTGGTTCCCATTCTGATTTTGGCTCTTGGTTCCCATTCTGATTTCCTTAAAGCTTCTCTGATTGGATAATTTCAGAGAGGGAAGAGATTTGATTGGCTGATGGGAAAGGGGGGATATCTGTTTATTCTTATTAACCTTTTACCACACAATGACGCCTTTTATTAACACCCCTGAAAGAGAAGGCTTTTGAAAATAATCTGAGGAAAGGAGAAATGCAGGTTACCAGCATTTTCTCCTTTTCCCACAATGTTTTCTACCCTATCAAAGAAAAAAACTGATTTTTAGTTATTCTTACATCTTATTGTATCTTTATGGCCTACTTCTAAATTCTTCAAACAAGAACAAGATTTTTTTATCGGAAAAAGTTTCCGCAACAGCAACCAGTTGCTTCTGAATTTTATATTTTTGCGCAGCGATTAAACATAAAATTGACTTTTGACTCGCACGGTCGTCAAACTTGGTTCAATGTTTTCGTGACCCTGGTAAGAAAACAGGGAAAAATTTTGATTACCTTTCTTTGATTTGTTTAACAGGTATCAGTTGCCTCCGAAAGTGTCAAAGTTGATTTTACGATTTTATGCGCAGCACGTATCAGTCAAGTATGGGTGAGATGGTCATCGTAACCAAATCATTGGCCCTAGTGAGAGAAAATGAAAAAGAAAAAATAGAAAAATCCCTATAATTGACTTTAAGCAACAGTTGTCGTCTGCTATAAAATGTTCCGTAAGTCGATTTTTCATGTTTTCACGGGTATGTAACCGGCACCTGCGAGACAATAGACAACCTAAATGGGTTTGTTGTCACGGTAAAAAAAGGCTAGAGAAGTCAAAAACAGATATTAGAAATTAAGTTCCCTATATTTGACCTATCAAGCAACAGGTGTCATCTGCTATGAACTGTTCCTTAAGTCGATTTTTCGCGTTTTCACGGATACGTAACCAGCACCTTTGAGAGCGTAGTCAACATAAATAGACTTGTCTTCATGGTATAAAGAGATTGGAGGAAAAAAATATACATTAAAGATTTTGTTCCATTTGTTTGATTTATGCAATAAGAAGCATTCAGTCTTTTTTTAGCCACTTGTCACATTATTTTCTGGGGTTTTCGCATGAGCGTAACTGGCATATATGAGACGGTAGTCAACGTAACTGGGTTTCTTGTTGCGGTTTGAAGAGATTAGAAAAATTACACTTCAGTTGCCTTTGTTTGATATATGCAATAGGAAGCAACAAAAAGAGTTTTCAGTCTTTTTTTAGCCATTTGTTGCATTAATTTCTGGGGCTTTCTTACACTGTACATTGATCACTTTGGCTTATTGAAAGTTTCAATGTGCAGCATTTATTGTGGGCTGAGTTAGAAAAGCGAATCCAGTGAAGTGCTTGGGGGGGGGCTTGCATCGAGGGTCTAAGGGAAGTAATTCTTGCATTCTTGCAAGGGGCTTGAAAAGACCATAACAAGGTCTGCTGCGCCCCTATTTTCTTAAATGTTTGCCCATTTTCAGTGAAATCTGGCATGTGTGGATGGTGCATGCCTGGCAGTTCGCCAAGGACTGCACAGCAGCCTTTAAAGAAGACTTTAAATCCACTTTTATGCCGTTTTTTTTCACTGTTTTTTTCGATAAATTATGGCACCATTTTGGAGCGATTTTGAAGCTCTCTGATTGGCTGTTGAATATCTGATTGGCTGCTGGTTCCCATTCTGATTTTGGCTCTTGGTTCCCATTCTGATTTCCTTAAAGCTTCTCTGATTGGATAATTTCAGAGAGGGAAGAGATTTGATTGGCTGATGGGAAAGGGGGGATATCTGTTTATTCTTATTAACCTTTTACCACACAATGACGCCTTTTATTAACACCCCTGAAAGAGAAGGCTTTTGAAAATAATCTGAGGAAAGGAGAAATGCAGGTTACCAGCATTTTCTCCTTTTCCCACAATGTTTTCTACCCTATCAAAGAAAAAAACTGATTTTTAGTTATTCTTACATCTTATTGTATCTTTATGGCCTACTTCTAAATTCTTCAAACAAGAACAAGATTTTTTTAGCGGAAAAAGTTTCCGCAACAGCAACCAGTTGCTTCTGAATTTTATATTTTTGCGCAGCGATTAAACATAAAATTGACTTTTGACTCAAACGGTCGTCAAAATTGGTTCAATGTTTTCGTGACCCTGGTAAGAAAACAGGGAAAAATTTTGATTACCTTTCTTTGATTTGTTTAACAGGTATCAGTTGCCTCCGAAAGTGTCAAAGTTGATTTTACGATTTTATGCGCAGCACGTATCAGTCAAGTATGGGTGAGATGGTCATCGTAACCAAATCATTGGCCCTAGTGAGAGAAAATGAAAAAGAAAAAATAGAAAAATCCCTATAATTGACTTTAAGCAACAGTTGTCGTCTGCTATAAAATGTTCCGTAAGTCGATTTTTCATGTTTTCGCGGTATGTAACCGGCACCTGCGAGACAATAGACAACCTAAATGGGTTTGTTGTCACGGTAAAAAAAGGCTAGAGAAGTAAAAAACAGATATTAGAAATTAAGTTCCCTATATTTGACCTATCAAGCAACAGGTGTCATCTGCTATGAACTGTTCCGTAAGTCGATTTTTCGCGTTTTCACGGATACGTAACCGGCACCTTTGAGACTGTAGTCAACATAAATAGACTTGTCTTCATGGTATAAAGAGATTGGAGGAAAAAAATATACATTAAAGATTTTGTTCCATTTGTTTGATTTATGCAATAAGAAGCATTCAGTCTTTTTTTAGCCACTTGTCACATTATTTTCTGGGGTTTTCGCATGAGCGTAACTGGCATATATGAGACGGTAGTCAACGTAACTGGGTTTCTTGTTGCAGTTTGAAGAGATTAGAAAAATTACACTTCAGTTGCCTTTGTTTGATATATGCAATAGGAAGCAACAAAAAGAGTTTTCAGTCTTTTTTTAGCCATTTGTTGCATTAATTTCTGGGGCTTTCTTACACTGTACATTGATCACTTTGGCTTATTGAAAGTTTCAATGTGCAGCATTTATTGTGGGCTGAGTTAGAAAAGCGAATCCAGTGAAGTGCTTTGGGGGGGGCTTGCATCGAGGGTCTAAGGGAAGTAATTCTTGCATTCTTGCAAGGGGCTTGAAAAGACCATAACAAGGTCTGCTGCGCCCCTATTTTCTTAAATGTTTGCCCATTTTCAGTGAAATCTGGCATGTGTGGATGGTGCATGCCTGGCAGTTCGCCAAGGACTGCACAGCAGCCTTTAAAGAAGACTTTAAATCCACTTTTATGCCGTTTTTTTTCACTGTTTTTTTCGATAAATTATGGCGCCATTTTGGAGCGATTTTGAAGCTCTCTGATTGGCTGTTGAATATCTGATTGGCTGTTGGTTCCCATTCTGATTTTGGCTCTTGGTTCCCATTCTGATTTCCTTAAAGCTTCTCTGATTGGATAATTTCAGAGAGGGAAGAGATTTGATTGGCTGATGGGAAAGGGGGGATATCTGTTTATTCTTATTAACCTTTTACCACACAATGACGCCTTTTATTAACACCCCTGAAAGAGAAGGCTTTTGAAAATAATCTGAGGAAAGGAGAAATGCAGGTTACCAGCATTTTCTCCTTTTCCCACAATGTTTTCTACCCTATCAAAGAAAAAAACTGATTTTTAGTTATTCTTACATCTTATTGTATCTTTATGGCCTACTTCTAAATTCTTCAAACAAGAACAAGATTTTTTTATCGGAAAAAGTTTCCGCAACAGCAACCAGTTGCTTCTGAATTTTATATTTTTGCGCAGCGATTAAACATAAAATTGACTTTTGACTCGCACGGTCGTCAAAATTGGTTCAATGTTTTCGTGACCCTGGTAAGAAAACAGGGAAAAATTTTGATTACCTTTCTTTGATTTGTTTAACAGGTATCAGTTGCCTCCGAAAGTGTCAAAGTTGATTTTACGATTTTATGCGCAGCACGTATCAGTCAAGTATGGGTGAGATGGTCATCGTAACCAAATCATTGGCCCTAGTGAGAGAAAATGAAAAAGAAAAAATAGAAAAATCCCTATAATTGACTTTAAGCAACAGTTGTCGTCTGCTATAAAATGTTCCGTAAGTCGATTTTTCATGTTTTCGCGGTATGTAACCGGCACCTGCGAGACAATAGACAACCTAAATGGGTTTGTTACGGTAAAAAAAGACTAGAGAAGTAAAAAACAGATATTAGAAATTAAGTTCCCTATATTTGACCTATCAAGCAACAGGTGTCATCTGCTATGAACTGTTCCGTAAGTCGATTTTTCGCGTTTTCACGGATACGTAACCGGCACCTTTGAGACCGTAGTCAACATAAATAGACTTGTCTTCATGGTATAAAGAGATTGGAGGAAAAAAATATACATTAAAGATTTTGTTCCATTTGTTTGATTTATGCAATAAGAAGCATTTAGTCTTTTTTTAGCCACTTGTCACATTATTTTCTGGGGTTTTCGCATGAGCGTAACTGGCATATATGAGACGGTAGTCAACGTAACTGGGTTTCTTGTTGCGGTTTGAAGAGATTAGAAAAATTACACTTCAGTTGCCTTTGTTTGATATATGCAATAGGAAGCAACAAAAAGAGTTTTCAGTCTTTTTTTAGCCATTTGTTGCATTAATTTCTGGGGCTTTCTTACACTGTACATTGATCACTTTGGCTTATTGAAAGTTTCAATGTGCAGCATTTATTGTGGGCTGAGTTAGAAAAGCGAATCCAGTGAAGTGCTTGGGGGGGGGGGCTTGCATCGAGGGTCTAAGGGAAGTAATTCTTGCATTCTTGCAAGGGGCTTGAAAAGACCATAACAAGGTCTGCTGCGCCCCTATTTTCTTAAATGTTTGCCCATTTTCAGTGAAATCTGGCATGTGTGGATGGTGCATGCCTGGCAGTTCGCCAAGGACTGCACAGCAGCCTTTAAAGAAGACTTTAAATCCACTTTTATGCCGTTTTTTTTTCACTGTTTTTTTCGATAAATTATGGCGCCATTTTGGAGCGATTTTGAAGCTCTCTGATTGGCTGTTGAATATCTGATTGGCTGTTGGATCCCATTCTGATTTTGGCTCTTGGTTCCCATTCTGATTTCCTTAAAGCTTCTCTGA
The DNA here is from genome assembly GCA_943736015.1 of Tridacna crocea. Taxonomy (NCBI): domain Eukaryota; kingdom Metazoa; phylum Mollusca; class Bivalvia; order Cardiida; family Cardiidae; genus Tridacna; species Tridacna crocea. The sequence continues at coordinate 55,495,299 of OX031057.1, read as the reverse complement.
TTGGATAATTTCAGAGAGGGAAGAGATTTGATTGGCTGATGGGAAAGGGGGGATATCTGTTTATTCTTATTAACCTTTTACCACACAATGACGCCTTTTATTAACACCCCTGAAAGAGAAGGCTTTTGAAAATAATCTGAGGAAAGGAGAAATGCAGGTTACCAGCATTTTCTCCTTTTCCCACAATGTTTTCTACCCTATCAAAGAAAAAAACTGATTTTTAGTTATTCTTACATCTTATTGTATCTTTATGGCCTACTTCTAAATTCTTCAAACAAGAACAAGATTTTTTTATCGGAAAAAGTTTCCGCAACAGCAACCAGTTGCTTCTGAATTTTATATTTTTGCGCAGCGATTAAACATAAAATTGACTTTTGACTCGCACGGTCGTCAAAATTGGTTCAATGTTTTCGTGACCCTGGTAAGAAAACAGGGAAAAATTTTGATTACCTTTCTTTGATTTGTTTAACAGGTATCAGTTGCCTCCGAAAGTGTCAAAGTTGATTTTACGATTTTATGCGCAGCACGTATCAGTCAAGTATGGGTGAGATGGTCATCGTAACCAAATCATTGGCCCTAGTGAGAGAAAATGAAAAAGAAAAAATAGAAAAATCCCTATAATTGACTTTAAGCAACAGTTGTCGTCTGCTATAAAATGTTCCGTAAGTCGATTTTTCATGCTTTCGCGGTATGTAACCGGCACCTGCGAGACAATAGACAACCTAAATGGGTTTGTTACGGTAAAAAAAGGCTAGAGAAGTAAAAAACAGATATTAGAAATTAAGTTCCCTATATTTGACCTATCAAGCAACAGGTGTCATCTCCTATGAACTGTTCCGTAAGTCGATTTTTCGCGTTTTCACGGATACGTAACCGGCACCTTTGAGACCGTAGTCAACATAAATAGACTTGTCTTCATGGTATAAAGAGATTGGAGGAAAAAAATATACATTAAAAATTTTGTTCAATTTGTTTGATTTATGCAATAAGAAGCATTCAGTCTTTTTTTAGCCACTTGTCACATTATTTTCTGGGGTTTTCGCATGAGCGTAACTGGCATATATGAGACGGTAGTCAACGTAACTGGGTTTCTTGTTGTGGTTTGAAGAGATTAGAAAAATTACACTTCAGTTGCCTTTGTTTGATATATGCAATAGGAAGCAACAAAAAGAGTTTTCAGTCTTTTTTTAGCCATTTGTTGCATTAATTTCTGGGGCTTTTTTACACTGTACATTGATCACTTTGGCTTATTGAAAGTTTCAATGTGCAGCATTTATTGTGGGCTGAGTTAGAAAAGCGAATCCAGTGAAGTGCTTGGGGGTGGGGCTTGCATCGGGGGTCTAAGGGAAGTAATTCTTGCATTCTTGCAAGGGGCTTGAAAAGACCATAACAAGGTCTGCTGCGCCCCTATTTTCTTAAATGTTTGCCCATTTTCAGTGAAATCTGGCATGTGTGGATGGTGCATGCCTGGCAGTTTGCCAAGGACTGCACAGCAGCCTTTAAAGAAGACTTTAAATCCACTTTTATGCCGTTTTTTTTCACTGTTTTTTTCGATAAATTATGGCGCCATTTTGGAGCGATTTTGAAGCTCTCTGATTGGCTGTTGAATATCTGATTGGCTGTTGGTTCCCATTCTGATTTTGGCTCTTGGTTCCCATTCTGATTTCCTTAAAGCTTCTCTGATTGGATAATTTCAGAGAGGGAAGAGATTTGATTGGCTGATGGGAAAGGGGGGATATCTGTTTATTCTTATTAACCTTTTACCACACAATGACGCCTTTTATTAACACCCCTGAAAGAGAAGGCTTTTGAAAATAATCTGAGGAAAGGAGAAATGCAGGTTACCAGCATTTTCTCCTTTTCCCACAATGTTTTCTACCCTATCAAAGAAAAAAACTGATTTTTAGTTATTCTTACATCTTATTGTATCTTTATGGCCTACTTCTAAATTCTTCAAACAAGAACAAGATTTTTTTATCGGAAAAAGTTTCCGCAACAGCAACCAGTTGCTTCTGAATTTTATATTTTTGCGCAGCGATTAAACATAAAATTGACTTTTGACTCGCACGGTCGTCAAAATTGGTTCAATGTTTTCGTGACCCTGGTAAGAAAACAGGGAAAAATTTTGATTACCTTTCTTTGATTTGTTTAACAGGTATCAGTTGCCTCCGAAAGTGTCAAAGTTGATTTTACGATTTTATGCGCAGCACGTATCAGTCAAGTATGGGTGAGATGGTCATCGTAACCAAATCATTGGCCCTAGTGAGAGAAAATGAAAAAGAAAAAATAGAAAAATCCCTATAATTGACTTTAAGCAACAGTTGTCGTCTGCTATAAAATGTTCCGTAAGTCGATTTTTCATGCTTTCGCGGTATGTAACCGGCACCTGCGAGACAATAGACAACCTAAATGGGTTTGTTACGGTAAAAAAAGGCTAGAGAAGTAAAAAACAGATATTAGAAATTAAGTTCCCTATATTTGACCTATCAAGCAACAGGTGTCATCTCCTATGAACTGTTCCGTAAGTCGATTTTTCGCGTTTTCACGGATACGTAACCGGCACCTTTGAGACCGTAGTCAACATAAATAGACTTGTCTTCATGGTATAAAGAGATTGGAGGAAAAAAATATACATTAAAAATTTTGTTCAATTTGTTTGATTTATGCAATAAGAAGCATTCAGTCTTTTTTTAGCCACTTGTCACATTATTTTCTGGGGTTTTCGCATGAGCGTAACTGGCATATATGAGATGGTAGTCAACGTAACTGGGTTTCTTGTTGCGGTTTGAAGAGATTAGAAAAATTACACTTCAGTTGCCTTTGTTTGATATATGCAATAGGAAGCAACAAAAAGAGTTTTCAGTCTTTTTTTAGCCATTTGTTGCATTAATTTCTGGGGCTTTTTTACACTGTACATTGATCACTTTGGCTTATTGAAAGTTTCAATGTGCAGCATTTATTGTGGGCTGAGTTAGAAAAGCGAATCCAGTGAAGTGCTTGGGGGGGGGGGCCTGCATCGGGGGTCTAAGGGAAGTAATTCTTGCATTCTTGCAAGGGGCTTGAAAAGACCATAACAAGGTCTGCTGCGCCCCTATTTTCTTAAATGTTTGCCCATTTTCAGTGAAATCTGGCATGTGTGGATGGTGCATGCCTGGCAGTTTGCCAAGGACTGCACAGCAGCCTTTAAAGAAGACTTTAAATCCACTTTTATGCCGTTTTTTTTCACTGTTTTTTTCGATAAATTATGGCGCCATTTTGGAGCGATTTTGAAGCTCTCTGATTGGCTGTTGAATATCTGATTGGCTGTTGGTTCCCATTCTGATTTTGGCTCTTGGTTCCCATTCTGATTTCCTTAAAGCTTCTCTGATTGGATAATTTCAGAGAGGGAAGAGATTTGATTGGCTGATGGGAAAGGGGGGATATCTGTTTATTCTTATTAACCTTTTACCACACAATGACGCCTTTTATTAACACCCCTGAAAGAGAAGGCTTTTGAAAATAATCTGAGGAAAGGAGAAATGCAGGTTACCAGCATTTTCTCCTTTTCCCACAATGTTTTCTACCCTATCAAAGAAAAAAACTGATTTTTAGTTATTCTTACATCTTATTGTATCTTTATGGCCTACTTCTAAATTCTTCAAACAAGAACAAGATTTTTTTATCGGAAAAAGTTTCCGCAACAGCAACCAGTTGCTTCTGAATTTTATATTTTTGCGCAGCGATTAAACATAAAATTGACTTTTGACTCGCACGGTCGTCAAAATTGGTTCAATGTTTTCGTGACCCTGGTAAGAAAACAGGGAAAAATTTTGATTACCTTTCTTTGATTTGTTTAACAGGTATCAGTTGCCTCCGAAAGTGTCAAAGTTGATTTTACGATTTTATGCGCAGCACGTATCAGTCAAGTATGGGTGAGATGGTCATCGTAACCAAATCATTGGCCCTAGTGAGAGAAAATGAAAAAGAAAAAATAGAAAAATCCCTATAATTGACTTTAAGCAACAGTTGTCGTCTGCTATAAAATGTTCCGTAAGTCGATTTTTCATGTTTTCGCGGTATGTAACCGGCACCTGCGAGACAATAGACAACCTAAATGGGTTTGTTACGGTAAAAAAAGACTAGAGAAGTAAAAAACAGATATTAGAAATTAAGTTCCCTATATTTGACCTATCAAGCAACAGGTGTCATCTCCTATGAACTGTTCCGTAAGTCGATTTTTCGCGTTTTCACGGATACGTAACCGGCACCTTTGAGACCGTAGTCAACATAAATAGACTTGTCTTCATGGTATAAAGAGATTGGAGGAAAAAAATATACATTAAAGATTTTGTTCCATTTGTTTGATTTATGCAATAAGAAGCATTCAGTCTTTTTTTAGCCACTTGTCACATTATTTTCTGGGGTTTTCGCATGAGCGTAACTGGCATATATGAGACGGTAGTCAACGTAACTGGGTTTCTTGTTGCGGTTTGAAGAGATTAGAAAAATTACACTTCAGTTGCCTTTGTTTGATATATGCAATAGGAAGCAACAAAAAGAGTTTTCAGTCTTTTTTTAGCCATTTGTTGCATTAATTTCTGGGGCTTTCTTACACTGTACATTGATCACTTTGGCTTATTGAAAGTTTCAATGTGCAGCATTTATTGTGGGCTGAGTTAGAAAAGCGAATCCAGTGAAGTGCTTGGGGGGGGGGCTTGCATCGAGGGTCTAAGGGAAGTAATTCTTGCATTCTTGCAAGGGGCTTGAAAAGACCATAACAAGGTCTGCTGCGCCCCTATTTTCTTAAATGTTTGCCCATTTTCAGTGAAATCTGGCATGTGTGGATGGTGCATGCCTGGCAGTTCGCCAAGGACTGCACAGCAGCCTTTAAAGAAGACTTTAAATCCACTTTTATGCCGTTTTTTTTTCACTGTTTTTTTCGATAAATTATGGCACCATTTTGGAGCGATTTTGAAGCTCTCTGATTGGCTGTTGAATATCTGATTGGCTGTTGGTTCCCATTCTGATTTTGGCTCTTGGTTCCCATTCTGATTTCCTTAAAGCTTCTCTGATTGGATAATTTCAGAGAGGGAAGAGATTTGATTGGCTGATGGGAAAGGGGGGATATCTGTTTATTCTTATTAACCTTTTACCACACAATGACGCCTTTTATTAACACCCCTGAAAGAGAAGGCTTTTGAAAATAATCTGAGGAAAGGAGAAATGCAGGTTACCAGCATTTTCTCCTTTTCCCACAATGTTTTCTACCCTATCAAAGAAAAAAACTGATTTTTAGTTATTCTTACATCTTATTGTATCTTTATGGCCTACTTCTAAATTCTTCAAACAAGAACAAGATTTTTTTATCGGAAAAAGTTTCCGCAACAGCAACCAGTTGCTTCTGAATTTTATATTTTTGCGCAGCGATTAAACATAAAATTGACTTTTGACTCGCACGGTCGTCAAAATTGGTTCAATGTTTTCGTGACCCTGGTAAGAAAACAGGGAAAAATTTTGATTACCTTTCTTTGATTTGTTTAACAGGTATCAGTTGCCTCCGAAAGTGTCAAAGTTGATTTTACGATTTTATGCGCAGCACGTATCAGTCAAGTATGGGTGAGATGGTCATCGTAACCAAATCATTGGCCCTAGTGAGAGAAAATGAAAAAGAAAAAATAGAAAAATCCCTATAATTGACTTTAAGCAACAGTTGTCGTCTGCTATAAAATGTTCCGTAAGTCGATTTTTCATGCTTTCGCGGCATGTAACCGGCACCTGCGAGACAATAGACAACCTAAATGGGTTTGTTACGGTAAAAAAAGGCTAGAGAAGTAAAAAACAGATATTAGAAATTAAGTTCCCTATATTTGACCTATCAAGCAACAGGTGTCATCTCCTATGAACTGTTCCGTAAGTCGATTTTTCGCGTTTTCACGGATACGTAACCGGCACCTTTGAGACCGTAGTCAACATAAATAGACTTGTCTTCATGGTATAAAGAGATTGGAGGAAAAAAATATACATTAAAAATTTTGTTCAATTTGTTTGATTTATGCAATAAGAAGCATTCAGTCTTTTTTTAGCCACTTGTCACATTATTTTCTGGGGTTTTCGCATGAGCGTAACTGGCATATATGAGACGGTAGTCAACGTAACTGGGTTTCTTGTTGCGGTTTGAAGAGATTAGAAAAATTACACTTCAGTTGCCTTTGTTTGATATATGCAATAGGAAGCAACAAAAAGAGTTTTCAGTCTTTTTTTAGCCATTTGTTGCATTAATTTCTGGGGCTTTTTTACACTGTACATTGATCACTTTGGCTTATTGAAAGTTTCAATGTGCAGCATTTATTGTGGGCTGAGTTAGAAAAGCGAATCCAGTGAAGTGCTTGGGGGGGGGGGCTTGCATCGGGGGTCTAAGGGAAGTAATTCTTGCATTCTTGCAAGGGGCTTGAAAAGACCATAACAAGGTCTGCTGCGCCCCTATTTTCTTAAATGTTTGCCCATTTTCAGTGAAATCTGGCATGTGTGGATTGTGCATGCCTGGCAGTTTGCCAAGGACTGCACAGCAGCCTTTAAAGAAGACTTTAAATCCACTTTTATGCCGTTTTTTTTCACTGTTTTTTTCGATAAATTATGGCACCATTTTGGAGCGATTTTGAAGCTCTCTGATTGGCTGTTGAATATCTGATTGGCTGTTGGTTCCCATTCTGATTTTGGCTCTTGGTTCCCATTCTGATTTCCTTAAAGCTTCTCTGATTGGATAATTTCAGAGAGGGAAGAGATTTGATTGGCTGATGGGAAAGGGGGGATATCTGTTTATTCTTATTAACCTTTTACCACACAATGACGCCTTTTATTAACACCCCTGAAAGAGAAGGATTTTGAAAATAATCTGAGGAAAGGAGAAATGCAGGTTACCAGCATTTTCTCCTTTTCCCACAATGTTTTCTACCCTATCAAAGAAAAAAACTGATTTTTAGTTATTCTTACATCTTATTGTATCTTTATGGCCTACTTCTAAATTCTTCAAACAAGAACAAGATTTTTTTATCGGAAAAAGTTTCCGCAACAGCAACCAGTTGCTTCTGAATTTTATATTTTTGCGCAGCGATTAAACATAAAATTGACTTTTGACTCGCACGGTCGTCAAAATTGGTTCAATGTTTTCGTGACCCTGGTAAGAAAACAGGGAAAAATTTTGATTACCTTTCTTTGATTTGTTTAACAGGTATCAGTTGCCTCCGAAAGTGTCAAAGTTGATTTTACGATTTTATGCGCAGCACGTATCAGTCAAGTATGGGTGAGATGGTCATCGTAACCAAATCATTGGCCCTAGTGAGAGAAAATGAAAAAGAAAAAATAGAAAAATCCCTATAATTGACTTTAAGCAACAGTTGTCGTCTGCTATAAAATGTTCCGTAAGTCGATTTTTCATGTTTTCACGGGTATGTAACCGGCACCTGCGAGACAATAGACAACCTAAATGGGTTTGTTGTCACGGTAAAAAAAGGCTAGAGAAGTAAAAAACAGATATTAGAAATTAAGTTCCCTATATTTGACCTATCAAGCAACAGGTGTCATCTGCTATGAACTGTTCCGTAAGTCGATTTTTCGCGTTTTCACGGATACGTAACCAGCACCTTTGAGACCGTAGTCAACATAAATAGACTTGTCTTCATGGTATAAAGAGATTGGAGGAAAAAAATATACATTAAAAATTTTGTTCCATTTGTTTGATTTATGCAATAAGAAGCATTCAGTCTTTTTTTAGCCACTTGTCACATTATTTTCTGGGGTTTTCGCATGAGCGTAACTGGCATATATGAGACGGTAGTCAACGTAACTGGGTTTCTTGTTGCGGTTTGAAGAGATTAGAAAAATTACACTTCAGTTGCCTTTGTTTGATATATGCAATAGGAAGCAACAAAAAGAGTTTTCAGTCTTTTTTTAGCCATTTGTTGCATTAATTTCTGGGGCTTTCTTACACTGTACATTGATCACTTTGGCTTATTGAAAGTTTCAATGTGCAGCATTTATTGTGGGCTGAGTTAGAAAAGCGAATCCAGTGAAGTGCTTGGGGGGGGGGCTTGCATCGAGGGTCTAAGGGAAGTAATTCTTGCATTCTTGCAAGGGGCTTGAAAAGACCATAACAAGGTCTGCTGCGCCCCTATTTTCTTAAATGTTTGCCCATTTTCAGTGAAATCTGGCATGTGTGGATGGTGCATGCCTGGCAGTTCGCCAAGGACTGCACAGCAGCCTTTAAAGAAGACTTTAAATCCACTTTTATGCCGTTTTTTTTTCACTGTTTTTTTCGATAAATTATGGCGCCATTTTGGAGCGATTTTGAAGCTCTCTGATTGGCTGTTGAATATCTGATTGGCTGTTGGTTCCCATTCTGATTTTGGCTCTTGGTTCCCATTCTGATTTCCTTAAAGCTTCTCTGATTGGATAATTTCAGAGAGGGAAGAGATTTGATTGGCTAATGGGAAAGGGGGGATATCTGTTTATTCTTATTAACCTTTTACCACACAATGACGCCTTTTATTAACACCCCTGAAAGAGAAGGCTTTTGAAAATAATCTGAGGAAAGGAGAAATGCAGGTTACCAGCATTTTCTCCTTTTCCCACAATGTTTTCTACCCTATCAAAGAAAAAAACTGATTTTTAGTTATTCTTACATCTTATTGTATCTTTATGGCCTACTTCTAAATTCTTCAAACAAGAACAAGATTTTTTTATCGGAAAAAGTTTCCGCAACAGCAACCAGTTGCTTCTGAATTTTATATTTTTGCGCAGCGATTAAACATAAAATTGACTTTTGACTCGCACGGTCGTCAAAATTGGTTCAATGTTTTCGTGACCCTGGTAAGAAAACAGGGAAAAATTTTGATTACCTTTCTTTGATTTGTTTAACAGGTATCAGTTGCCTCCGAAAGTGTCAAAGTTGATTTTACAATTTTATGCGCAGCACGTATCAGTCAAGTATGGGTGAGATGGTCATCGTAACCAAATCATTGGCCCTAGTGAGAGAAAATGAAAAAGAAAAAATAGAAAAATCCCTATAATTGACTTTAAGCAACAGTTGTCGTCTGCTATAAAATGTTCCGTAAGTCGATTTTTCATGCTTTCGCGGTATGTAACCGGCACCTGCGAGACAATAGACAACCTAAATGGGTTTGTTACGGTAAAAAAAGGCTAGAGAAGTAAAAAACAGATATTAGAAATTAAGTTCCCTATATTTGACCTATCAAGCAACAGGTGTCATCTCCTATGAACTGTTCCGTAAGTCGATTTTTCGCGTTTTCACGGATACGTAACCAGCACCTTTGAGACCGTAGTCAACATAAATAGACTTGTCTTCATGGTATAAAGAGATTGGAGGAAAAAAATATACATTAAAAATTTTGTTCCATTTGTTTGATTTATGCAATAAGAAGCATTCAGTCTTTTTTCAGCCACTTGTCACATTATTTTCTGGGGTTTTCGCATGAGCGTAACTGGCATATATGAGACGGTAGTCAACGTAACTGGGTTTCTTGTTGCGGTTTGAAGAGATTAGAAAAATTACACTTCAGTTGCCTTTGTTTGATATATGCAATAGGAAGCAACAAAAAGAGTTTTCAGTCTTTTTTTAGCCATTTGTTGCCTTACTTTCTGGGGCTTTTTTACACTGTACATTGATCACTTTGGCTTATTGAAAGTTTCAATGTGCAGCATTTATTGTGGGCTGAGTTAGAAAAGCGAATCCAGTGAAGTGCTTGGGGGGGGCTTGCATCGGGGGTCTAAGGGAAGTAATTCTTGCATTCTTGCAAGGGGCTTGAAAAGACCATAACAAGGTCTGCTGCGCCCCTATTTTCTTAAATGTTTGCCCATTTTCAGTGAAATCTGGCATGTGTGGATGGTGCATGCCTGGCAGTTCGCCAAGGACTGCACAGCAGCCTTTAAAGAAGACTTTAAATCCTTTTTTATGCCGTTTTTTTTCACTGTTTTTTTCGATAAATTATGGCGCCATTTTGGAGCGATTTTGAAGCTCTCTGATTGGCTGTTGAATATCTGATTGGCTGTTGGTTCCCATTCTGATTTTGGCTCTTGGTTCCCATTCTGATTTCCTTAAAGCTTCTCTGATTGGATAATTTCAGAGAGGGAAGAGATTTGATTGGCTGATGGGAAAGGGGCATATCTGTTTATTCTTATTAACCTTTTACCACACAATGACGCCTTTTATTAACACCCCTGAAAGAGAAGGCTTTTGAAAATAATCTGAGGAAAGGAGAAATGCAGGTTACCAGCATTTTCTCCTTTTCCCACAATGTTTTCTACCCTATCAAAGAAAAAAACTGATTTTTAGTTATTCTTACATCTTATTGTATCTTTATGGCCTACTTCTAAATTCTTCAAACAAGAACAAGATTGTTTTATCGGAAAAAGTTTCCGCAACAGCAACCATTTGCTTCTGAATTTTATATTTTTGCGCAGCGATTAAACATAAAATTGACTTTTGACTCGCACGGTCGTCAAAATTGGTTCAATGTTTTCGTGACCCTGGTAAGAAAACAGGGAAAAATTTTGATTACCTTTCTTTGATTTGTTTAACAGGTATCAGTTGCCTCCGAAAGTGTCAAAGTTGATTTTACGATTTTATGCGCAGCACGTATCAGTCAAGTATGGGTGAGATGGTCATCGTAACCAAATCATTGGCCCTAGTGAGAGAAAATGAAAAAGAAAAAATAGAAAAATCCCTATAATTGACTTTAAGCAACAGTTGTCGTCTGCTATAAAAAGTTCCGTAAGTCGATTTTTCATGTTTTCGCGGGTACGTAACCGGCACCTGCGAGACAATAGACAACCTAAATGGGTTTGTTGTCACGGTAAAAAAAGGCTAGAGAAGTAAAAAACAGATATTAGAAATTAAGTTCCCTATATTTGACCTATCAAGCAACAGGTGTCATCTGCTATGAACTGTTCCGTAAGTCGATTTTTCGCGTTTTCACGGATACGTAACCGGCACCTTTGAGACCGTAGTCAACATAAATAGACTTGTCTTCATGGTATAAAGAGATTGGAGGAAAAAAATATACATTACAGATTTTGTTCCATTTGTTTGATTTATGCAATAAGAAGCATTCAGTCTTTTTTTAGCCACTTGTCACATTATTTTCTGGGGTTTTCGCATGAGCGTAACTGGCATATATGAGACGGTAGTCAACGTAACTGGGTTTCTTGTTGCGGTTTGAAGAGATTAGAAAAATTACACTTCAGTTGCCTTTGTTTGATATATGCAATAGGAAGCAACAAAAAGAGTTTTCAGTCTTTTTTTAGCCATTTGTTGCATTAATTTCTGGGGCTTTTTTACACTGTACATTGATCACTTTGGCTTATTGAAAGTTTCAATGTGCAGCATTTATTGTGGGCTGAGTTAGAAAAGCGAATCCAGTGAAGTGCTTGGGGGGGGGGCTTGCATCGGGGGTCTAAGGGAAGTAATTCTTGCATTCTTGCAAGGGGCTTGAAAAGACCATAACAAGGTCTGCTGCGCCCCTATTTTCTTAAATGTTTGCCCATTTTCAGTGAAATCTGGCATGTGTGGATGGTGCATGCCTGGCAGTTCGCCAAGGACTGCACAGCAGCCTTTAAAGAAGACTTTAAATCCACTTTTATGCCGTTTTTTTACTGTTTTTTTCGATAAATTATGGCGCCATTTTGGAGCGATTTTGAAGCTCTCTGATTGGCTGTTGAATATCTGATTGGCTGTTGGTTCCCATTCTGATTTTGGCTCTTGGTTCCCATTCTGATTTCCTTAAAGCTTCTCTGATTGGATAATTTCAGAAAGGGAAGAGATTTGATTTGCTGATGGGAAAGGGGGGATATCTGTTTATTCTTATTAACCTTTTACCACACAATGACGCCTTTTATTAACACCCCTGAAAGAGAAGGCTTTTGAAAATAATCTGAGGAAAGGAGAAATGCAGGTTACCAGCATTTTCTCCTTTTTCCACAATGTTTTCTACCCTATCAAAGAAAAAAACTGATTTTTAGTTATTCTTACATCTTATTGTATCTTTATGGCCTACTTCTAAATTCTTCAAACAAGAACAAGATTTTTTTATCGGAAAAAGTTTCCGCAACAGCAACCAGTTGCTTCTGAATTTTATATTTTTGCACAGCGATTAAACATAAAATTGACTTTTGACTCGCACGGTCATCAAAATTGGTTCAATGTTTTCGTGACCCTGGTAAGAAAACAGGGAAAAATTTTGATTACCTTTCTTTGATTTGTTTAATAGGTATCAGTTGCCTCCGAAAGTGTCAAAGTTGATTTTACGATTTTATGCGCAGCACGTATCAGTCAAGTATGGGTGAGATGGTCATCGTAACCAAATCATTGGCCCTAGTGAGAGAAAATGAAAAAGAAAAAATAGAAAAATCCCTATAATTGACTTTAAGCAACAGTTGTCGTCTGCTATAAAATGTTCCGTAAGTCGATTTTTCATGTTTTCGCGGGTACGTAACCGGCACCTGCGAGACAATAGACAACCTAAATGGGTTTGTTGTCACGGTAAAAAAAGGCTAGAGAAGTAAAAAACAGATATTAGAAATTAAGTTCCCTATATTTGACCTATCAAGCAACAGGTGTCATCTGCTATGAACTGTTCCGTAAGTCGATTTTTCGCGTTTTCACGGAAACGTAACCGGCACCTTTGAGACCGTAGTCAACATAAATAGACTTGTCTTCATGGTATAAAGAGATTGGAGGAAAAAACTATACATTAAAAATTTTGTTCCATTTGTTTGATTTATGCAATAAGAAGCATTCAGTCTTTTTTTAGCCACTTGTCACATTATTTTCTGGGGTTTTCGCATGAGCGTAACTGGCATATATGAGACGGTAGTCAACGTAACTGGGTTTCTTGTTGCGGTTTGAAGAGATTAGAAAAATTACACTTCAGTTGCCCTATTTTGATATATGCCATAGGAAGCAACAAAAAGAGTTTTCAGTCTTTTTTTAGCCATTTGTTGCATTAATTTCTGGGGCTTTTTTACACTGTACATTGATCACTTTGGCTTATTGAAAGTTTCAATGTGCAGCATTTATTGTGGGCTGAGTTAGAAAAGCGAATCCAGTGAAGTGCTTGGGGGGGGCTTGCATCGGGGGTCTAAGGGAAGTAATTCTTGCATTCTTGCAAGGGGCTTGAAAAGACCATAACAAGGTCTGCTGCGCCCCTATTTTCTTAAATGTTTGCCCATTTTCAGTGAAATCTGGCATGTGTGGATGGTGCATGCCTGGCAGTTCGCCAAGGACTGCACAGCAGCCTTTAAAGAAGACTTTAAATCCACTTTTATGCCGTTTTTTTTTCACTGTTTTTTTCGATAAATTATGGCGCCATTTTGGAGCGATTTTGAAGCTCTCTGATTGGCTGTTGAATATCTGATTGGCTGTTGGTTCCCATTCTGATTTTGGCTCTTGGTTCCCATTCTGATTTCCTTAAAGCTTCTCTGATTGGATAATTTCAGAGAGGGAAGAGATTTGATTGGCTGATGGGAAAGGGGCATATCTGTTTATTCTTATTAACCTTTTACCACACAATGACGCCTTTTATTAACACCCCTCAAAGAGAAGGCTTTTGAAAATAATCTGAGGAAAGGAGAAATGCAGGTTACCAGCATTTTCTCCTTTTCCCACAATGTTTTCTACCCTATCAAAGAAAAAAAACTGATTTTTAGTTATTCTTACATCTTATTGTATCTTTATGGCCTACTTCTAAATTCTTCAAACAAGAACAAGATTTTTTTATCGGAAAAAGTTTCCGCAACAGCAACCAGTTGCTTCTGAATTTTATATTTTTGCGCAGCGATTAAACATAAAATTGACTTTTGACTCGCACGGTCGTCAAAATTGGTTCAATGTTTTCGTGACCCTGGTAAGAAAACAGGGAAAAATTTTGATTACCTTTCTTTGATTTGTTTAACAGGTATCAGTTGCCTCCGAAAGTGTCAAAGTTGATTTTACGATTTTATGCGCAGCACGTATCAGTCAAGTATGGGTGAGATGGTCATCGTAACCAAATCATTGGCCCTAGTGAGAGAAAATGAAAAAGAAAAAATAGAAAAATCCCTATAATTGACTTTAAGCAACAGTTGTCGTCTGCTATAAAATGTTCCGTAAGTCGATTTTTCATGTTTTCGCGGGTACGTAACCGGCACCTGCGAGACAATAGACAACCTAAATGGGTTTGTTGTCACGGTAAAAAAAGGCTAGAGAAGTAAAAAACAGATATTAGAAATTAAGTTCCCTATATTTGACCTATCAAGCAACAGGTGTCATCTGCTATGAACTGTTCCGTAAGTCGATTTTTTGCGTTTTCACGGATACGTAACCGGCACCTTTGAGACCGTAGTCAACATAAATAGACTTGTCTTCATGGTATAAAGAGATTGGAGGAAAAAAATATACATTAAAAATTTTGTTCCATTTGTTTGATTTATGCAATAAGAAGCATTCAGTCTTTTTTTAGCCACTTGTCACATTATTTTCTGGGGTTTTCGCATGAGCGTAACTGGCATATATGAGACGGTAGTCAACGTAACTGGGTTTCTTGTTGCGGTTTGAAGAGATTAGAAAAATTACACTTCAGTTGCCTTTGTTTGATATTTGCAATAGGAAGCAACAAAAAGAGTTTTCAGTCTTTTTTTAGCCATTTGTTGCATTAATTTCTGGGGCTTTTTTACACTGTACATTGATCACTTTGGCTTATTGAAAGTTTCAATGTGCAGCATTTATTGTGGGCTGAGTTAGAAAAGCGAATCCAGTGAAGTGCTTGGGGGGGGGGGCTTGCATCGGGGTCTAAGGGAAGTAATTCTTGCATTCTTGCAAGGGGCTTGAAAAGACCATAACAAGGTCTGCTGCGCCCCTATTTTCTTAAATGTTTGCCCATTTTCAGTGAAATCTGGCATGTGTGGATGGTGCATGCCTGGCAGTTCGCCAAGGACTGCACAGCAGCCTTTAAAGAAGACTTTAAATCCACTTTTATGCCGTTTTTTTTCACTGTTTTTTTCGATAAATTATGGCGCCATTTTGGAGCGATTTTGAAGCTCTCTGATTGGCTGTTGAATATCTGATTGGCTGTTGGTTCCCATTCTGATTTTGGCTCTTGGTTCCCATTCTGATTTCCTTAAAGCTTCTCTGATTGGATAATTTCAGAGAGGGAAGAGATTTGATTGGCTGATGGGAAAGGGGGGATATCTGTTTATTCTTATTAACCTTTTACCACACAATGACGCCTTTTATTAACACCCCTGAAAGAGAAGGCTTTTGAAAATAATCTGAGGAAAGGAGAAATGCAGGTTACCAGCATTTTCTCCTTTTCCCACAATGTTTTCTACCCTATCAAAGAAAAAAACTGATTTTTAGTTATTCTTACATCTTATTGTATCTTTATGGCCTACTTCTAAATTCTTCAAACAAGAACAAGATTTTTTTATCGGAAAAAGTTTCCGCAACAGCAACCAGTTGCTTTTGAATTTTATATTTTTGCGCAGCGATTAAACATAAAATTGACTTTTGACTCGCACGGTCGTCAAAATTGGTTCAATGTTTTCATGACCCTGGTAAGAAAACAGGGAAAAATTTTGATTACCTTTCTTTGATTTGTTTAACAGGTATCAGTTGCCTCCGAAAGTGTCAAAGTTGATTTTACGATTTTATGCGCAGCACGTATCAGTCAAGTATGGGTGAGATGGTCATCGTAACCAAATCATTGGCCCTAGTGAGAGAAAATGAAAAAGAAAAAATAGAAAAATCCCTATAATTGACTTTAAGCAACAGTTGTCGTCTGCTATAAAATGTTCCGTAAGTCGATTTTTCATGTTTTCGCGGGTACGTAACCGGCACCTGCGAGACAATAGACAACCTAAATGGGTTTGTTGTCACGGTAAAAAAAGGCTAGAGAAGTAAAAAACAGATATTAGAAATTAAGTTCCCTATATTTGACCTATCAAGCAACAGGTGTCATCTGCTATGAACTGTTCCGTAAATCGATTTTTCGCGTTTTCACGGATACGTAACCGGCACCTTTGAGACCATAGTCAACATAAATAGACTTGTCTTCATGGTATAAAGAGATTGGAGGAAAAAAATATACATTAAAAATTTTGTTCCATTTGTTTGATTTATGCAATAAGAAGCATTCAGTCTTTTTTTAGCCACTTGTCACATTATTTTCTGGGGTTTTCGCATGAGCGTAACTGGCATATATGAGACGGTAGTCAACGTAACTGGGTTTCTTGTTGCGGTTTGAAGAGATTAGAAAAATTACACTTCAGTTGCCTTTGTTTGATATATGCAATAGGAAGCAACAAAAAGAGTTTTCAGTCTTTTTTTAGCCATTTGTTGCATTAATTTCTGGGGCTTTTTTACACTGTACATTGATCACTTTGGCTTATTGAAAGTTTCAATGTGCAGCATTTATTGTGGGCTGAGTTAGAAAAGCGAATCCAGTGAAATGCTTGGGGGGGGGCTTGCATCGGGGGTCTAAGGGAAGTAATTCTTGCATTCTTGCAAGGGGCTTGAAAAGACCATAACAAGGTCTGCTGCGCCCTTATTTTCTTAAATGTTTGCCCATTTTCAGTGAAATCTGGCATGTGTGGATGGTGCATGCCTGGCAGTTCGCCAAGGACTGCACAGCAGCCTTTAAAGAAGACTTTAAATCCACTTTTATGCCGTTTTTTTTTCACTGTTTTTTTCGATAAATTATGGCGCCATTTTGGAGCGATTTTGAAGCTCTCTGATTGGCTTTTGAATATCGGATTGGCTGTTGGTTCCCATTCTGATTTTGGCTCTTGGTTCCCATTCTGATTTCCTTAAAGCTTCTCTGATTGGATAATTTCAGAGAGGGAAGAGATTTGATTGGCTGATGGGAAAGGGGCATATCTGTTTATTCTTATTAACCTTTTACCACACAATGACGCCTTTTATTAACACCCCTGAAAGAGAAGGCTTTTGAAAATAATCTGAGGAAAGGAGAAATGCAGGTTACCAGCATTTTCTCCTTTTCCCACAATGTTTTCTACCCTATCAAAGAAAAAGACTGATTTTTAGTTATTCTTACATCTTATTGTATCTTTATGGCCTACTTCTAAATTCTTCAAACAAGAACAAGATTGTTTTATCGGAAAAAGTTTCCGCAACAGCAACCAGTTGCTTCTGAATTTTATATTTTTGCGCAGCGATTAAACATAAAATTGACTTTTGACTCGCACGGTCGTCAAAATTGGTTCAATGTTTTCGTGACCCTGGTAAGAAAACAGGGAAAAATTTTGATTACCTTTCTTTGATTTGTTTAACAGGTATCAGTTGCCTCCGAAAGTGTCAAAGTTGATTTTACGATTTTATGCGCAGCACGTATCAGTCAAGTATGGGTGAGATGGTCATCGTAACCAAATCATTGGCCCTAGTGAGAGAAAATGAAAAAGAAAAAATAGAAAAATCCCTATAATTGACTTTAAGCAACAGTTGTCGTCTGCTATAAAATATTCCGTAAGTCGATTTTTCATGTTTTCGCGGGTACGTAACCGGCACCTGCGAGACAATAGACAACCTAAATGGGTTTGTTGTCACGGTAAAAAAAGGCTAGAGAAGTAAAAAACAGATATTAGAAATTAAGTTCCCTATATTTGACCTATCAAGCAACAGGTGTCATCTGCTATGAACTGTTCCGTAAGTCGATTTTTCGCGTTTTCACGGATACGTAACCGGCACCTTTGAGACCGTAGTCAACATAAATAGACTTGTCTTCATGGTATAAAGAGATTGGAGGAAAAAACTATACATTAAAAATTTTGTTCCATTTGTTTGATTTATGCAATAAGAAGCATTCAGTCTTTTTTTAGCCACTTGTCACATTATTTTCTGGGGTTTTCGCATGAGCGTAACTGGCATATATGAGACGGTAGTCAACGTAACTGGGTTTCTTGTTGCGGTTTGAAGAGATTAGAAAAATTACACTTCAGTTGCCTTTGTTTGATATATGCAATAGGAAGCAACAAAAAGAGTTTTCAGTCTTTTTTTAGCCATTTGTTGCATTAATTTCTGGGGCTTTTTTACACTGTACATTGATCACTTTGGCTTATTGAAAGTTTCAATGTGCAGCATTTATTGTGGGCTGAGTTAGAAAAGCGAATCCAGTGAAGTGCTTGGGGGGGGGGGCTTGCATCGGGGGTCTAAGGGAAGTAATTCTTGCATTCTTGCAAGGGGCTTGAAAAGACCATAACAAGGTCTGCTGCGCCCCTATTTTCTTAAATGTTTGCCCATTTTCAGTGAAATCTGGCATGTGTGGATGGTGCATGCCTGGCAGTTCGCCAAGGACTGCACAGCAGCCTTTAAAGAAGACTTTAAATCCACTTTTATGCCGTTTTTTTTCACTGTTTTTTTCGATAAATTATGGCGCCATTTTGGAGCGATTTTGAAGCTCTCTGATTGGCTGTTGAATATCTATTTGGCTGTTGGTTCCCATTCTGATTTTGGCTCTTGGTTCCCATTCTGATTTCTTAAAGCTTCTCTGATTGGATAATTTCAGAGAGGGAAGAGATTTGATTGGCTGATGTGAAAGGGGGGATATCTGTTTATTCTTATTAACCTTTTACCACACAATGACGCCTTTTATTAACACCCCTCAAAGAGAAGGCTTTTGAAAATAATCTGAGGAAAGGAGAAATGCAGGTTACCAGCATTTTCTCCTTTTCCCACAATGTTTTCTACCCTATCAAAGAAAAAAACTGATTTTTAGTTATTCTTACATCTTATTGTATCTTTATGGCCTACTTCTAAATTCTTCAAACAAGAACAAGATTTTTTTATCGGAAAAAGTTTCCGCAACAGCAACCAGTTGCTTCTGAATTTTATATTTTTGCGCAGTGATTAAACATAAAATTGACTTTTGACTCGCACGGTCATCAAAATTGGTTCAATGTTTTCGTGACCCTGGTAAGAAAACAGGGAAAAAATTTGATTACCTTTCTTTGATTTGTTTAATAGGTATCAGTTGCCTCCGAAAGTGTCAAAGTTGATTTTACGATTTTATGCGCAGCACGTATCAGTCAAGTATGGGTGAGATGGTCATCGTAACCAAATCATTGGCCCTAGTGAGAGAAAATGAAAAAGAAAAAATAGAAAAATCCCTATAATTGACTTTAAGCAACAGTTGTCGTCTGCTATAAAATGTTCCGTAAGTCGATTTTTCATGTTTTCGCGGGTACGTAACCGGCACCTGCGAGACAATAGACAACCTAAATGGGTTTGTTGTCACGGTAAAAAAAGGCTAGAGAAGTAAAAAACAGATATTAGAAATTAAGTTCCCTATATTTGACCTATCAAGCAACAGGTGTCATCTGCTATGAACTGTTCCGTAAGTCGATTTTTCGCGTTTTCACGGATACGTAACCGGCACCTTTGAGACCGTAGTCAACATAAGTAGACTTGTCTTCATGGTATAAAGAGATTGGAGGAAAAAACTATACATTAAAAATTTTGTTCCATTTGTTTGATTTATGCAATAAGAAGCATTCAGTCTTTTTTTAGCCACTTGTCACATTATTTTCTGGGGTTTTCGCATGAGCGTAACTGGCATATATGAGACGGTAGTCAACGTAACTGGGTTTCTTGTTGCGGTTTGAAGAGATTAGAAAAATTACACTTCAGTTGCCCTATTTTGATATATGCAATAGGAAGCAACAAAAAGAGTTTTCAGTCTTTTTTTAGCCATTTGTTGCATTAATTTCTGGGGCTTTTTTACACTGTACATTGATCACTTTGGCTTATTGAAAGTTTCAATGTGCAGCATTTATTGTGGGCTGAGTTAGAAAAGCGAATCCAGTGAAGTGCTTGGGGGGGGGCTTGCATCGGGGGTCTAAGGGAAGTAATTCTTGCATTCTTGCAAGGGGCTTGAAAAGACCATAACAAGGTCTGCTGCGCCCCTATTTTCTTAATTGTTTGCCCATTTTCAGTGAAATCTGGCATGTGTAGATGGTGCATGCCTGGCAGTTCGCCAAGGACTGCACAGCAGCCTTTAAAGAAGACTTTAAATCCACTTTTATGCCTTTTTTTTCACTGTTTTTTTCGATAAATTATGGCGCCATTTTGGAGCGATTTTGAAGCTCTCTGATTGGCTGTTGAATATCTGATTGGCTGTTGGTTCCCATTCTGATTTTGGCTCTTGGTTCCCATTCTGATTTCCTTAAAGCTTCTCTGATTGGATAATTTCAGAGAGGGAAGAGATTTGATTGGCTGATGGGAAAGGGGCATATCTGTTTATTCTTATTAACCTTTTACCACACAATGACGCCTTTTATTAACACCCCTCAAAGAGAAGGCTTTTGAAAATAATCTGAGGAAAGGAGAAATGCAGGTTACCAGCATTTTCTCCTTTTCCCACAATGTTTTCTACCCTATCAAAGAAAAAAAACTGATTTTTAGTTATTCTTACATCTTATTGTATCTTTATGGCCTACTTCTAAATTCTTCAAACAAGAACAAGATTGTTTTATCGGAAAAAGTTTCCGCAACAGCAACCAGTTGCTTCTGAATTTTATATTTTTGCGCAGCGATTAAACATAAAATTGACTTTTGACTCGCACGGTCGTCAAAATTGGTTCAATGTTTTCGTGACCCTGGTAAGAAAACAGGGAAAAATTTTGATTACCTTTCTTTGATTTGTTTAACAGGTATCAGTTGCCTCCGAAAGTGTCAAAGTTGATTTTACGATTTTATGCGCAGCACGTATCAGTCAAGTATGGGTGAGATGGTCATCGTAACCAAATCATTGGCCCTAGTGAGAGAAAATGAAAAAGAAAAAATAGAAAAATCCCTATAATTGACTTTAAGCAACAGTTGTCGTCTGCTATAAAATGTTCCGTAAGTCGATTTTTCATGTTTTCGCGGGTACGTAACCGGCACCTGCGAGACAATAGACAACCTAAATGGGTTTGTTGTCACGGTAAAAAAAGGCTAGAGAAGTAAAAAACAGATATTAGAAATTAAGTTCCCTATATTTGACCTATCAAGCAACAGGTGTCATCTGCTATGAACTGTTCCGTAAGTCGATTTTTCGCGTTTTCACGGATACGTAACCGGCACCTTTGAGACCGTAGTCAACATAAATAGACTTGTCTTCATGGTATAAAGAGATTGGAGGAAAAAACTATACATTGAAAATTTTGTTCCATTTGTTTGATTTATGCAATAAGAAGCATTCAGTCTTTTTTTAGCCACTTGTCACATTATTTTCTGGGGTTTTCGCATGAGCGTAACTGGCATATATGAGACGGTAGTCAACGTAACTGGGTTTCTTGTTGCGGTTTGAAGAGATTAGAAAAATTACACTTCAGTTGCCTTTGTTTGATATATGCAATAGGAAGCAATAAAAAGAGTTTTCAGTCTTTTTTTAGCCATTTGTTGCATTAATTTCTGGGGCTTTTTTACACTGTACATTGATCACTTTGGCTTATTGAAAGTTTCAATGTGCAGCATTTATTGTGGGCTGAGTTAGAAAAGCGAATCCAGTGAAGTGCTTGGGTGGGGGGGCTTGCATCGGGGGTCTAAGGGAAGTAATTCTTGCATTCTTGCAAGTGCTTGAAAAGACCATAACAAGGTCTGCTGCGCCCCTATTTTCTTAAATGTTTGCCCATTTTCAGTGAAATCTGGCATGTGTGGATGGTGCATGCCTGGCAGTTCGCCAAGGACTGCACAGCAGCCTTTAAAGAAGACTTTAAATCCACTTTTATGCCGTTTTTTTTCACTGTTTTTTTCGATAAATTATGGCGCCATTTTGGAGCGATTTTGAAGCTCTCTGATTGGCTGTTGAATATCTGATTGGCTGTTGGTTCCCATTCTGATTTTGGCTCTTGGTTCCCATTCTGATTTCCTTAAAGCTTCTCTGATTGGATAATTTCAGAGAGGGAAGAGATTTGATTGGCTGATGGGAAAGGGGGGATATCTGTTTATTCTTATTAACCTTTTACCACACAATGACGCCTTTTATTAACACCCCTGAAAGAGAAGGCTTTTGAAAATAATCTGAGGAAAGGAGAAATGCAGGTTACCAGCATTTTCTCCTTTTCCCACAATGTTTTCTACCCTATCAAAGAAAAAAACTGATTTTTAGTTATTCTTACATCTTATTGTATCTTTATGGCCTACTTCTAAATTCTTCAAACAAGAACAAGATTTTTTTATCGGAAAAAGTTTCCGCAACAGCAACCAGTTGCTTCTGAATTTTATATTTTTGCGCAGCGATTAAACATAAAATTGACTTTTGACTCGCACGGTCGTCAAAATTGGTTCAATGTTTTCGTGACCCTGGTAAGAAAACAGGGAAAAATTTTGATTACCTTTCTTTGATTTGTTTAACAGGTATCAGATGCCTCCCAAAGTGTCAAAGTTGATTTTACGATTTTATGCGCAGCACGTATCAGTCAAGTATGGGTGAGATGGTCATCGTAACCAAATCATTGGCCCTAGTGAGAGAAAATGAAAAAGAAAAAATAGAAAAATCCCTATAATTGACTTTAAGCAACAGTTGTCGTCTGCTATAAAATGTTCCGTAAGTCAATTTTTCATGTTTTCGCGGGTACGTAACCGGCACCTGCGAGACAATAGACAACCTAAATGGGTTTGTTGTCACGGAAAAAAGAGGCTAGAGAAGTAAAAAACAGATATTAGAAATTAAGTTCCCTATATTTGACCTATCAAGCAACAGGTGTCATCTGCTATGAACTGTTCCGTAAGTCGATTTTTTGCGTTTTCACGGATACGTAACCAGCACCTTTGAGACCGTAGTCAACATAAATAGACTTGTCTTCATGGTATAAAGAGATTGGAGGAAAAAAATATACATTAAAAATTTTGTTCCATTTGTTTGATTTATGCAATAAGAAGCATTCAGTCTTTTTTTAGCCACTTGTCACATTATTTTCTGGGGTTTTCGCATGAGCGTAACTGGCATATATGAGACGGTAGTCAACGTAACTGGGTTTCTTGTTGCGGTTTGAAGAGATTAGAAAAATTACACTTCAGTTGCCTTTGTTTGATATATGCAATAGGAAGCAACAAAAAGAGTTTTCAGTCTTTTTTTAGCCATTTGTTGCATTAATTTCTGGGGCTTTTTTACACTGTACATTGATCACTTTGGCTTATTGAAAGTTTCAATGTGCAGCATTTATTGTGGGCTGAGTTAGAAAAGCGAATCCAGTGAAGTGCTTGGGGGGGGGGCTTGCATCGGGGGTCTAAGGGAAGTAATTCTTGCATTCTTGCAAGGGGCTTGAAAAGACCATAACAAGGTCTGCTGCGCCCCTATTTTCTTAAATGTTTGCCCATTTTCAGTGAAATCTGGCATGTGTGGATGGTGCATGCCTGGCAGTTCGCCAAGGACTGCACAGCAGCCTTTAAAGAAGACTTTAAATCCACTTTTATGCCGTTTTTTTTACTGTTTTTTTCGATAAATTATGGCGCCATTTTGGAGCGATTTTGAAGCTCTCTGATTGGCTGTTGAATATCTGATTGGCTGTTGGTTCCCATTCTGATTTTGGCTCTTGGTTCCCATTCTGATTTCCTTAAAGCTTCTCTGATTGGATAATTTCAGAGAGGGAAGAGATTTGATTGGCTGATGGGAAAGGGGGGGAATCTGTTTATTCTTATTAACCTTTTACCACACAATGACGCCTTTTATTAACACCCCTGAAAGAGAAGGCTTTTGAAAATAATCTGAGGAAAGGAGAAATGCAGGTTACCAGCATTTTCTCCTTTTCCCACAATGTTTTCTACCCTATCAAAGAAAAAAACTGATTTTTAGTTATTCTTACATCTTATTGTATCTTTATGGCCTACTTCTAAATTCTTCAAACAAGAACAAGATTTTTTTATCGGAAAAAGTTTCCGCAACAGCAACCAGTTGCTTCTGAATTTTATATTTTTGCGCAGCGATTAAACATAAAATTGACTTTTGACTCGCACGGTCGTCAAAATTGGTTCAATGTTTTCATGACCCTGGTAAGAAAACAGGGAAAAATTTTGATTACCTTTCTTTGATTTGTTTAACAGGTATCAGTTGCCTCCGAAAATGTCAAAGTTGATTTTAAGATTTTATGCGCAGCACGTATCAGTCAAGTATGGGTGAGATGGTCATCGTAACCAAATCATTGGCCCTAGTGAGAGAAAATGAAAAAGAAAAAATAGAAAAATCCCTATAATTGACTTTAAGCAACAGTTGTCGTCTGCTATAAAATGTTCCGTAAGTCGATTTTTCATGTTTTCGCGGGTACGTAACAGGCACCTGCGAGACAATAGACAACCTAAATGGGTTTGTTGTCACGGTAAAAAAAGGCTAGAGAAGTAAACAAGAGGACCATGATGGTCCTATATCGCTCACCTGAGTACCAAGCAGCAAAGGTCTACAATAAAGATAAATACCAAATATCAAAGTTCAAGGCTAAATGATAATGAAACAAGAGCAGCGATTTGTCACAATTTGACTTGAGGCTTTGAAGTTCCATTCAAGACAAGCAAGAAATACTGTAAGAATGAAGATCAATGTGGAATTACATGAAGTTCGCACTACGTAGAGTTATTGTTCTTGCGCATTGTACTCTGTAATACTGCAACAAACATGCATACCAAGTTTGAAGTCGTTCTGACTTGAGATGACAAATTTATATTCCAGACAGGCACTAAATGCTGTAAAAATGACATTAAAATGGAAATAACTCGACAGCACGAATTAGAGTTACAATTCTTGTGCACTGCACTTCCAAATATTGCACCAAATAATCATACCCAATTTCAAGTCTTTCCTACTTAAGATGACAACGTTTTGCTCCGGACAAGCAAGAAATGCTATGAAAATGAAATTCAAAGGGGAAATAACTCAAAATTCAAGCTAGGAAGAGTTATGGTTCTTTTGCACTGCACTCCATAAATATACAACGATCATGCATATCAAATTTGAAGATGTTTAGGCTATAGATGACAAAGTTATATTCCAGACGAGCAAAAAATGCTGTAAAAATGATAATCAAAGGGAAATAACTTACAGACAGTATACGGTAGAGTTATGGATCTTTCACATTGCACTCTGCATTATTGCAACAAACACAAATATCAAGTTTCAAGTCAATCAGACTGGAGATGACAAAGTTATGCTCTGGATTAAGAACTATTATAAAGAACTTTCTAATTCAAGGGTAAATAACTCCAGTTGTTTGCCTCCGATTACACCCATAATTAAACTCATCCAAGATCTTATGGTCATATATATTTTGATAAAGTTTGGTGCTGATTGGTAGATATTTATAGATGCTAGAGTGTAAACAAAGTGAAATACAGCAATTTTTCTAATTCAAGGGCAAATAACTCCAGATGTTCTGATCCGATTAGACCCAAAATCGAACTCATCCGAGATCTTATGGTCATATATACTTTGACTAAGTTTGGTGCTGATTGGTTCATATTTGTAGATACTAGAGTGTAAACAAATTGAAATACAGCAATTTTTCTAATTCAAGGGCAAATAACTCCAGATGTTCTGGTCCGATTAGACCCAAAATCAAACTCATCCGAGATCTTATTGTCATATATACTTTGACTAAGTTTGGTGCTGATTGGTTGATATTTGTAGATGCTAGAGTGTAAACAAAGTTAAATACAGCAATTTTTCTAATTCAAGGGCAAATAACTCCAGATGTTCTGGTCCGATAAGACCCAAAATCGAACTCATCCGAGATCTTATGGTCATATATACTTTGACCGAGTTTGGTGCTGATTGGTTGATATTTGTAGATGCTAGAGTGTAAACAAGAAAATGTGAACGGACGGACGGACGGACGGACGGACGACGGACGGACGGACGACGGACGCCGACGGACGGTGAGTGATCACAATAGCTCACTCTGAGCACTTCGTGCTCAGGTGAGCTAAAAACTGATATTAGAAATTAAGTTCCCTATATTTGACCTATCAAGCAACAGGTGTCATCTGCTATAAACTGTTCCGTAAGTCGATTTTTCGCGTTTTCACGGATACGTAACCGGCACCTTTGAGACCGTAGTCAACATAAATAGACTTGTCTTCATGGTATAAAGAGATTGGAGGAAAAAAATATACATTAAAAATTTTGTTCCATTTGTTTGATTTATGCAATAAGAAGCATTCAGTCTTTTTTTAGCCACTTGTCACATTATTTTCTGGGGTTTTCGCATGAGCGTAACTGGCATATATGAGACTGTAGTCAACGTAACTGGGTTTCTTGTTGCGGTTTGAAGAGATTAGAAAAATTACACTTCATTTGCCTTTGTTCGATATATGCAATAGGAAGCAACAAAAAGAGTTTTCAGTCTTTTTTTAGCCATTTGTTGCATTAATTTCTGGGGCTTTTTTTACACTGTACATTGATCACTTTGGCTTATTGAAAGTTTCAATGTGCAGCATTTATTGTGGGCTGAGTTAGAAAAGCAAATCCAGTGAAGTGCTTGGGGGGGGGGGCTTGCATCGAGGGTCTAAGGGAATGAATTCTTGCATTATTGCAAGGGGCTTGAAAAGACCATAACAAGGTCTGCTGCGCCCCTATTTTCTTAAATGTTTGCCCATTTTCAGTGAAATCTGGCATGTGTGGATGGTGCATGCCTGGCAGTTCGCCAAGGACTGCACAGCAGCCTTTAAAGAAGACTTTAAATCCACTTTTATGCCGTTTTTTTTCACTGTTTTTTTCGATAAATTATGGCGCCATTTTGGAGCGATTTTGAAGCTCTCTGATTGGCTGTTGAATATCGGATTGGCTGTTGGTTCCCATTCTGATTTTGGCTCTTGGTTCCCATTCTGATTTCCTTAAAGCTTCTCTGATAGGATAATTTCAGAGAGGGAAGAGATTTGATTGGCTGATGGGAAAGGGGGGGAATCTGTTTATTCTTATTAACCTTTTACCACACAATGACGCCTTTTATTAACACCCCTGAAAGAGAAGGCTTTTGAAAATAATCTGAGGAAAGGAGAAATGCAGGTTACCAGCATTTTCTCCTTTTCCCACAATGTTTTCTACCCTATCAAAGAAAAAAACTGATTTTTAGTTATTCTTACATCTTATTGTATCTTTATGGCCTACTTCTAAATTCTTCAAACAAGAACAAGATTTTTTTATCCGAAAAAGTTTCAGCAACAGCAACCAGTTGCTTCTGAATTTTATATTTTTGCGCAGCGATTAAACATAAAATTGACTTTTGACTCGCACGGTCGTCAAAATTGGTTCAATGTTTTCATGACCCTGGTAAGAAAACAGGGAAAAATTTTGATTACCTTTCTTTGATTTGTTTAACAGGTATCAGTTGCCTCCGAAAATGTCAAAGTTGATTTTACGATTTTATGCGCAGCACGTATCAGTCAAGTATGGGTGAGATGGTCATCGTAACCAAATCATTGGCCCTAGTGAGAGAAAATGAAAAAGAAAAAATAGAAAAATCCCTATAATTGACTTTAAGCAACAGTTGTCGTCTGCTATAAAATGTTCCGTAAGTCGATTTTTCATGTTTTCTCGGGTACGTAACCGGCACCTGCGAGACAATAGACAACCTAAATGGGTTTGTTGTCACGGTAAAAAAAGGCTAGAGAAGTAAAAAACAGATATTAGAAATTAAGTTCCCTATATTTGACCTATCAAGCAACAGGTGTCATCTGCTATGAACTGTTCCGTAAGTCGATTTTTTGCGTTTTCACGGATACGTAACCGGCACCTTTGAGACCGTAGTCAACATAAATAGACTTGTCTTCATGGTATAAAGAGATTGGAGGAAAAAAATATACATTAAAAATTTTGTTCCATTTGTTTGATTTATGCAATAAGAAGCATTCAGTCTTTTTTTAGCCACTTGTCACATTATTTTCTGGGGTTTTCGCATGAGCGTAACTGGCATATATGAGACTGTAGTCAACGTAACTGGGTTTCTTGTTGCGGTTTGAAGAGATTAGAAAAATTACACTTCATTTGCCTTTGTTTGATATATGCAATAGGAAGCAACAAAAAGAGTTTTCAGTCTTTTTTTAGCCATTTGTTGCATTAATTTCTGGGGCTTTTTTACACTGTACATTGATCACTTTGGCTTATTGAAAGTTTCAATGTGCAGCATTTATTGTGGGCTGAGTTAGAAAAGCGAATCCAGTGAAGTGCTTGGGGGGGGGGGCTTGCATCGAGGGTCTAAGGGAAGTAATTCTTGCATTCTTGCAAGGGGCTTGAAAAGACCATAACAAGGTCTGCTGCGCCCCTATTTTCTTAAATGTTTGCCCATTTTCAGTGAAATCTGGCATGTGTGGATGGTGCATACCTGGCAGTTCGCCAAGGACTGCACAGCAGCCTTTAAAGAAGACTTTAAATCCACTTTTATGCCGTTTTTTTTCACTGTTTTTTTCGATAAATTATGGAGCGCCATTTTGGAGCAATTTTGAAGCTCTCTGATTGGCTGTTGAATATCTGATTGGCTGTTGGTTCCCATTCTGATTTTGGCTCTTGGTTCCCATTCTGATTTCCTTAAAGCTTCTCTGATTGGATAATTTCAGAGAGGGAAGAGATTTGATTAGGTCATGGGAAAGGGGGGGGAATCTGTTTATTCTTATTAATCTTTTACCACACAATGACGCCTTTTATTAACACCCCTGAAAGAGAAGGCTTTTGAAAATAATCGGAGGAAAGGAGAAATGCAGGTTACCAGCATTTTCTCCTTTTCCCACAATGTTTTCTACCCTATCAAAGAAAAAAACTGATTTTTAGTTATTCTTACATCTTATTGTATCTTTATGGCCTACTTCTAAATTCTTCAAACAAGAACAAGATTTTTTTATCGGAAAAAGTTTCTGCAACAGCAACCAGTTGCTTCTGAATTTTATATTTTTGCGCAGCGATTAAACATAAAATTGACTTTTGACTCGCACGGTCGTCAAAATTGGTTCAATGTTTTCATGACCCTGGTAAGAAAACAGGGAAAAATTTTGATTACCTTTCTTTGATTTGTATAACAGGTATCAGTTGCCTCCGAAAATGTCAAAGTTGATTTTACGATTTTATGCGCAGCACGTATCAGTCAAGTATGGGTGAGATGGTCATCGTAACCAAATCATTGGCCCTAGTGAGAGAAAATGAAAAAGAAAAATTAGAAAAATCCCTATAATTGACTTTAAGCAACAGTTGTCGTCTGCTATAAAATGTTCCGTAAGTCGATTTTTCATGTTTTCGCGGGTACGTAACCGGCACCTGCGAGATAATAGACAACCTAAATGGGTTTGTTGTCACGGTAAAAAAAGGCTAGAGAAGTAAAAAACAGATATTAGAAATTAAGTTCCCTATATTTGACCTATCAAGCAACAGGTGTCATCTGCTATGAACTGTTCCGTAAGTCGATTTTTTGCGTTTTCACAGATATGTAACCGGCACCTTTGAGACCGTAGTCAACATAAATAGACTTGTCTTCATGGTATAAAGAGATTGGAGGAAAAAAATATACATTAAAAATTTTGTTCCATTTGTTTGATTTATGCAATAAGAAGCATTCAGTCTTTTTTTAGCCACTTGTCACATTATTTTCTGGGGTTTTCGCATGAGCGTAACTGGCATATATGAGACTGTAGTCAACGTAACTGGGTTTCTTGTTGCGGTTTGAAGAGATTAGAAAAATTACACTTCATTTGCCTTTGTTTGATATATGCAATAGGAAGCAACAAAAAGAGTTTTCAGTCTTTTTTTAGCCATTTGTTGCATTAATTTCTGGGGCTTTTTTACACTGTACATTGATCACTTTGGCTTATTGAAAGTTTCAATGTGCAGCATTTATTGTGGGCTGAGTTAGAAAAGCGAATCCAGTGAAGTGCTTGGGGGGGGGGGCTTGCATCGAGGGTCTAAGGGAAGTAATTCTTGCATTCTTGCAAGGGGCTTGAAAAGACCATAACAAGGTCTGCTGCGCCCCTATTTTCTTAAATGTTTGCCCATTTTCAGTGAAATCTGGCATGTGTGGATGGTGCATGCCTGGCAGTTCGCCAAGGACTGCACAGCAGCCTTTAAAGAAGACTTTAAATCCACTTTTATGCCGTTTTTTTTCACTGTTTTTTTCGATAAATTATGGCGCCATTTTGGAGCGATTTTGAAGCTCTCTGATTGGCTGTTGAATATCTGATTGGCTGTTGGTTCCCATTCTGATTTTGGCTCTTGGTTCCCATTCTGATTTCCTTAAAGCTTCTCTGATTGGATAATTTCAAAGAGGGAAGAGATTTGATTGGCTGATGGGAAAGGGGGGGGGAATCTGTTTATTCTTATTAACCTTTTACAACACAATGACGCCTTTTATTAACACCCCTGAAAGAGAAGGCTTTTGAAAATAATCTGAGGAAAGGAGAAATGCAGGTTACCAGCATTTTCTCCTTTTCCCACAATGTTTTCTACCCTATCAAAGAAAAAAACTGATTTTTAGTTATTCTTACATCTTATTGTATCTTTATGGCCTACTTCTAAATTCTTCAAACAAGAACAAGATTTTTTTATCGGAAAAAGTTTCCGCAACAGCAACCAGTTGCTTCTGAATTTTATATTTTTGCGCAGCGATTAAACATAAAATTGACTTTTGACTCGCACGGTCGTCAAAATTGGTTCAATGTTTTCATGACCCTGGTAAGAAAACAGGGAAAAATTTTGATTACCTTTCTTTGATTTGTTTAACAGGTATCAGTTGCCTCCGAAAATGTCAAAGTTGATTTTACGATTTTATGCGCAGCACGTATCAGTCAAGTATGGGTGAGATGGTCATCGTAACCAAATCATTGGCCCTAGTGAGAGAAAATGAAAAAGAAAAAATAGAAAAATCCCTATAATTGACTTTAAGCAACAGTTGTCGTCTGCTATAAAATGTTCCGTAAGTCGATTTTTCATGTTTTCGCGGGTACGTAACCGGCACCTGCAAGACAATAGACAACCTAAATGGGTTTGTTGTCACGGTAAAAAAAGGCTAGAGAAGTAAAAAACAGATATTAGAAATTAAGTTCCCTATATTTGACCTATCAAGCAACAGGTGTCATCTGCTATGAACTGTTCCGTAAGTCGATTTTTTGCGTTTTCACAGATATGTAACCGGCACCTTTGAGACCGTAGTCAACATAAATAGACTTGTCTTCATGGTATAAAGAGATTGGAGGAAAAAAATATACATTAAAAATTTTGTTCCATTTGTTTGATTTATGCAATAAGAAGCATTCAGTCTTTTTTTAGCCACTTGTCACATTATTTTCTGGGGTTTTCGCATGAGCGTAACTGGCATATATGAGACTGTAGTCAACGTAACTGGGTTTCTTGTTGCGGTTTGAAGAGATTAGAAAAATTACACTTCATTTGCCTTTGTTTGATATATGCAATAGGAAGCAACAAAAAGAGTTTTCAGTCTTTTTTTAGCCATTTGTTGCATTAATTTCTGGGGCTTTTTTACACTGCACATTGATCACTTTGGCTTATTGAAAGTTTCAATGTGCAGCATTTATTGTGGGCTGAGTTAGAAAAGCGAATCCAGTGAAGACCTTGGGGGGGGGGGGCTTGCATCGAGGGTCTAAGGGAAGTAATTCTTGCATTCTTGCAAGGGGCTTGAAAAGACCATAACAAGGTCTGCTGCGCCCCTATTTTCTTAAATGTTTGCCCATTTTCAGTGAAATCTGGCATGTGTGGATGGTGCATGCCTGGCAGTTCGCCAAGGACTGCACAGCAGCCTTTAAAGAAGACTTTAAATCCACTTTTATGCCGTTTTTTTTCACTGTTTTTTTCGATAAATTATGGCGCCATTTTGGAGCGATTTTGAAGCTCTCTGATTGGCTGTTGAATATCTGATTGGCTGTTGGTTCCCATTCTGATTTTGGCTCTTGGTTCCCATTCTGATTTCCTTAAAGCTTCTCTGATTGGATAATTTCAGAGAGGGAAGAGATTTGATTGGCTGATGGGAAAGGGGGGGAATCTGTTTATTCTTATTAACCTTTTACAACACAATGACGCCTTTTATTAACACCCCTGAAAGAGAAGGCTTTTGAAAATAATCTGAGGAAAGGAGAAATGCAGGTTACCAGCATTTTCTCCTTTTCCCACAATGTTTTCTACCCTATCAAAGAAAAAAACTGATTTTTAGTTATTCTTACATCTTATTGTATCTTTATGGCCTACTTCTAAATTCTTCAAACAAGAACAAGATTTTTTTATTGGAAAAAGTTTCCGCAACAGCAACCAGTTGCTTCTGAATTTTATATTTTTGCGCAGCGATTAAACATAAAATTGACTTTTGACTCGCACGGTCGTCAAAATTGGTTCAATGTTTTCATGACCCTGGTAAGAAAACAGGGAAAAATTTTGATTACCTTTCTTTGATTTGTTTAACAGGTATCAGTTGCCTCCGAAAATGTCAAAGTTGATTTTACGATTTTATGCGCAGCACGTATCAGTCAAGTATGGGTGAGATGGTCATCGTAACCAAATCATTGGCCCTAGTGAGAGAAAATGAAAAAGAAAAAATAGAAAAATCCCTATAATTGACTTTAAGCAACAGTTGTCGTCTGCTATAAAATGTTCCGTAAGTCGATTTTTCATGTTTTCGCGGGTACGTAACCGGCACCTGCGAGACAATAGACAACCTAAATGGGTTTGTTGTCACGGTAAAAAAAGGCTAGAGAAGTAAAAAACAGATATTAGAAATTAAGTTCCCTATATTTGACCTATCAAGCAACAGGTGTCATCTGCTATGAACTGTTCCGTAAGTCGATTTTTCGCGTTTTCACGGATACGTAACCGGCACCTTTGAGACCGTAGTCAACATAAATAGACTTGTCTTCATGGTATAAAGAGATTGGAGGAAAAATATATACATTAAAAATTTTGTTCCATTTGTTTGATTTATGCAATAAGAAGCATTCAGTCTTTTTTTAGCCACTTGTCACATTATTTTCTGGGGTTTTTGCATGAGCGTAACTGGCATATATGAGACTGTAGTCAACGTAACTGGGTTTCTTGTTGCGTTTTGAAGAGATTAGAAAAATTACACTTCATTTGCCTTTGTTTGATATATGCAATAGGAAGCAACAAAAAGAGTTTTCAGTCTTTTTTTAGCCATTTGTTGCATTAATTTCTGGGGCTTTTTTACACTGTACATTGATCACTTTGGCTTATTGAAAGTTTCAATGTGCAGCATTTATTGTGGGCTGAGTTAGAAAAGCGAATCCAGTGAAGAGCTTGGGGGGAGGGTCTTGCATCGAGGGTCTAAGGGAAGTAATTCTTGCATTCTTGCAAGGGGCTTGGAAAGACCATAACAAGGTCTGCTGCGCCCCTATTTTCTTAAATGTTTGCCCATTTTCAGTGAAATCTGGCATGTGTGGATGGTGCATGCCTGGCAGTTCGCCAAGGACTGCACAGCAGCCTTTAAAGAAGACTTTAAATCCACTTTTATGCCGTTTGTTTTCACTGTTTTTTTCGATAAATTATGGCGCCATTTTGGAGCGATTTTGAAGCTCTCTGATTGGCTGTTGAATATCTGATTGGCTGTTGGTTCCCATTCTGATTTTGGCTCTTGGTTCCCATTCTGATTTCCTTAAAGCTTCTCTGATTGGATAATTTCAGAGAGGGAAGAGATTTGATTGGCTGATGGGAAAGGGGGGGGAATTTGTTTATTCTTATTAACCTTTTACCACACAATGACGCCTTTTATTAACACCCCTGAAAGAGAAGGCTTTTGAAAATAATCTGAGGAAAGGAGAAATGCAGGTTACCAGCATTTTCTCCTTTTCCCACAATGTTTTCTACCCTATCAAAGAAAAAAACTGATTTTTAGTTATTCTTATATCTTATTGTATCTTTATGGCCTACTTCTAAATTCTTCAAACAAGAACAAGATTTTTTTATCGGAAAAAGTTTCCGCAACAGCAACCAGTTGCTTCTGAATTTTATATTTTTGCGCAGCGATTAAACATAAAATTGACTTTTGACTCGCACGGTCGTCAAAATTGGTTCAATGTTTTCATGACCCTGGTAAGAAAACAGGGAAAAATTTTGATTACCTTTCTTTGATTTGTTTAACAGGTATCAGTTGCCTCCGAAAATGTCAAAGTTGATTTTACGATTTTATGCGCAGCACGTATCAGTCAAGTATGGGTGAGATGGTCATCGTAACCAAATCATTGGCCCTAGTGAGAGAAAATGAAAAAGAAAAAATAGAAAAATCCCTATAATTGACTTTAAGCAACAGTTGTCGTCTGCTATAAAATGTTCCGTAAGTCGATTTTTCATGTTTTCGCGGGTACGTAACCGGCACCTGCGAGACAATAGACAACCTAAATGGGTTTGTTGTCACGGTAAAAAAAGGCTAGAGAAGTAAAAAACAGATATTAGAAATTAAGTTCCCTATATTTGACCTATCAAGCAACAGGTGTCATCTGCTATGAACTGTTCCGTAAGTCGATTTTTCGCGTTTTCACGGATACGTAACCGGCACCTTTGAGACCGTAGTCAACATAAATAGACTTGTCTTCATGGTATAAAGAGATTGGAGGAAAAAAATATACATTAAAAATTTTGTTCCATTTGTTTGATTTATGCAATAAGAAGCATTCAGTCTTTTTTTAGCCACTTGTCACATTATTTTCTGGGGTTTTCGCATGAGCGTAACTGGCATATATGAGACTGTAGTCAACGTAACTGGGTTTCTTGTTGCGGTTTGAAGAGATTAGAAAAATTACAATTCATTTGCCTTTGTTTGATATATGCAATAGGAAGCAACAAAAAGAGTTTTCAGTCTTTTTTTAGCCATTTGTTGCATTAATTTCTGGGGCTTTTTTACACTGTACATTGATCACTTTGGCTTATTGAAAGTTTCAATGTGCAGCATTTATTGTGGGCTGAGTTAGAAAAGCGAATCCAGTGAAGAGCTTGGGGGGAGGGGCTTGCATCGAGGGTCTAAGGGAAGTAATTCTTGCATTCTTGCAAGGGGCTTGGAAAGACCATAACAAGGTCTGCTGCGCCCCTATTTTCTTAAATGTTTGCCCATTTTCAGTGAAATCTGGCATGTGTGGATGGTGCATGCCTGGCAGTTCGCCAAGGACTGCACAGCAGCCTTTAAAGAAGACTTTAAATCCACTTTTATGCCGTTTTTTTTCACTGTTTTTTTTCGATAAATTATGGCGCCATTTTGGAGCGATTTTGAAGCTCTCTGATTGGCTGTTGAATATCTGATTGGCTGTTGGTTCCCATTCTGATTTTGGCTCTTGGTTCCCATTCTGATTTCCTTAAAGCTTCTCTGATTGGATAATTTCAGAGAGGGAAGAGATTTGATTGGCTGATGGGAAAGGGGTGGGGGAATTTGTTTATTCTTATTAACCTTTTACCACAAAATGACGCCTTTTATTAACACCCCTGAAAGAGAAGGCTTTTGAAAATAATCTGAGGAAAGGAGAAATGCAGGTTACCAGCATTTTCTCCTTTTCCCACAATGTTTTCTACCCTATCAAAGAAAAAAACTGATTTTTAGTTATTCTTATATCTTATTGTATCTTTATGGCCTACTTCTAAATTCTTCAAACAAGAACAAGATTTTTTTATCGGAAAAAGTTTCCGCAACAGCAACCAGTTGCTTCTGAATTTTATATTTTTGCGCAGCGATTAAACATAAAATTGACTTTTGACTCGCACGGTCGTCAAAATTGGTTCAATGTTTTCATGACCCTGGTAAGAAAACAGGGAAAAATTTTGATTACCTTTCTTTGATTTGTTTAACAGGTATCAGTTGCCTCCGAAAATGTCAAAGTTGATTTTACGATTTTATGCGCAGCACGTATCAGTCAAGTATGGGTGAGATGGTCATCGTAACCAAATCATTGGCCCTAGTGAGAGAAAATGAAAAAGAAAAAATAGAAAAATCCCTATAATTGACTTTAAGCAACAGTTGTCGTCGGCTATAAAATGTTCCGTAAGTCGATTTTTCATGTTTTCGCGGGTACGTAACCGGCACCTGCGAGACAATAGACAACCTAAATGGGTTTGTTGTCACGTTAAAAAAAGGCTAGAGAAGTAAAAAACAGATATTAGAAATTAAGTTCCCTATATTTGACCTATCAAGCAACAGGTGTCATCTGCTATGAACTGTTCCGTAAGTCGATTTTTCGCGTTTTCACGGATACGTAACCGGCACCTTTGAGACCGTAGTCAACATAAATAGACTTGTCTTCATGGTATAAAGAGATTGGAGGAAAAAAATATACATTAAAAATTTTGTTCCATTTGTTTGATTTATGCAATAAGAAGCATTCAGTCTTTTTTTAGCCACTTGTCACATTATTTTCTGGGGTTTTTGCATGAGCGTAACTGGCATATATGAGACTGTAGTCAATGTAACTGGGTTTCTTGTTGCGGTTTGAAGAGATTAGAAAAATTACACTTCATTTGCCTTTGTTTGATATATGCAATAGGAAGCAACAAAAAGAGTTTTCAGTCTTTTTTTAGCCATTTGTTGCATTAATTTCTGGGGCTTTTTTACACTGCACATTGATCACTTTGGCTTATTGAAAGTTTCAATGTGCAGCATTTATTGTGGGCTGAGTTAGAAAAGCGAATCCAGTGAAGACCTTGGGGGGGGGGGGCTTGCATCGAGGGTCTAAGGGAAGTAATTCTTGCATTCTTGCAAGGGGCTTGAAAAGACCATAACAAGGTCTGCTGCGCCCCTATTTTCTTAAATGTTTGCCCATTTTCAGTGAAATCTGGCATGTGTGGATGGTGCATGCCTGGCAGTTCGCCAAGGACTGCACAGCAGCCTTTAAAGAAGACTTTAAATCCACTTTTATGCCGTTTTTTTTCACTGTTTTTTTCGATAAATTATGGCGCCATTTTGGAGCGATTTTGAAGCTCTCTGATTGGCTGTTGAATATCTGATTGGCTGTTGGTTCCCATTCTGATTTTGGCTCTTGGTTCCCATTCTGATTTCCTTAAAGCTTCTCTGATTGGATAATTTCAGAGAGGGAAGAGATTTGATTGGCTGATGGGAAAGGGGGGGAATCTGTTTATTCTTATTAACCTTTTACAACACAATGACGCCTTTTATTAACACCCCTGAAAGAGAAGGCTTTTGAAAATAATCTGAGGAAAGGAGAAATGCAGGTTACCAGCATTTTCTCCTTTTCCCACAATGTTTTCTACCCTATCAAAGAAAAAAACTGATTTTTAGTTATTCTTACATCTTATTGTATCTTTATGGCCTACTTCTAAATTCTTCAAACAAGAACAAGATTTTTTTATTGGAAAAAGTTTCCGCAACAGCAACCAGTTGCTTCTGAATTTTATATTTTTGCGCAGCGATTAAACATAAAATTGACTTTTGACTCGCACGGTCGTCAAAATTGGTTCAATGTTTTCATGACCCTGGTAAGAAAACAGGGAAAAATTTTGATTACCTTTCTTTGATTTGTTTAACAGGTATCAGTTGCCTCCGAAAATGTCAAAGTTGATTTTACGATTTTATGCGCAGCACGTATCAGTCAAGTATGGGTGAGATGGTCATCGTAACCAAATCATTGGCCCTAGTGAGAGAAAATGAAAAAGAAAAAATAGAAAAATCCCTATAATTGACTTTAAGCAACAGTTGTCGTCTGCTATAAAATGTTCCGTAAGTCGATTTTTCATGTTTTCGCGGGTACGTAACCGGCACCTGCGAGACAATAGACAACCTAAATGGGTTTGTTGTCACGGTAAAAAAAGGCTAGAGAAGTAAAAAACAGATATTAGAAATTAAGTTCCCTATATTTGACCTATCAAGCAACAGGTGTCATCTGCTATGAACTGTTCCGTAAGTCGATTTTTCGCGTTTTCACGGATACGTAACCGGCACCTTTGAGACCGTAGTCAACATAAATAGACTTGTCTTCATGGTATAAAGAGATTGGAGGAAAAATATATACATTAAAAATTTTGTTCCATTTGTTTGATTTATGCAATAAGAAGCATTCAGTCTTTTTTTAGCCACTTGTCACATTATTTTCTGGGGTTTTCGCATGAGCGTAACTGGCATATATGAGACTGTAGTCAACGTAACTGGGTTTCTTGTTGCGTTTTGAAGAGATTAGAAAAATTACACTTCATTTGCCTTTGTTTGATATATGCAATAGGAAGCAACAAAAAGAGTTTTCAGTCTTTTTTTAGCCATTTGTTGCATTAATTTCTGGGGCTTTTTTACACTGTACATTGATCACTTTGGCTTATTGAAAGTTTCAATGTGCAGCATTTATTGTGGGCTGAGTTAGAAAAGCGAATCCAGTGAAGAGCTTGGGGGGAGGGGCTTGCATCGAGGGTCTAAGGGAAGTAATTCTTGCATTCTTGCAAGGGGCTTGGAAAGACCATAACAAGGTCTGCTGCGCCCCTATTTTCTTAAATGTTTGCCCATTTTCAGTGAAATCTGGCATGTGTGGATGGTGCATGCCTGGCAGTTCGCCAAGGACTGCACAGCAGCCTTTAAAGAAGACTTTAAATCCACTTTTATGCCGTTTTTTTTCACTGTTTTTTTCGATAAATTATGGCGCCATTTTGGAGCGATTTTGAAGCTCTCTGATTGGCTGTTGAATATCTGATTGGCTGTTGGTTCCCATTCTGATTTTGGCTCTTGGTTCCCATTCTGATTTCCTTAAAGCTTCTCTGATTGGATAATTTCAGAGAGGGAAGAGATTTGATTGGCTGATGGGAAAGGGGGGGAATTTGTTTATTCTTATTAACCTTTTACCACACAATGACGCCTTTTATTAACACCCCTGAAAGAGAAGGCTTTTGAAAATAATCGGAGGAAAGGAGAAATGCAGGTTACCAGCATTTTCTCCTTTTCCCACAATGTTTTCTACCCTATCAAAGAAAAAAACTGATTTTTAGTTATTCTTATATCTTATTGTATCTTTATGGCCTACTTCTAAATTCTTCAAACAAGAACAAGATTTTTTTATCAGAAAAAGTTTCCGCAACAGCAACCAGTTGCTTCTGAATTTTATATTTTTGCGCAGCGATTAAACATAAAATTGACTTTTGACTCGCACGGTCGTCAAAATTGGTTTAATGTTTTCATGACCCTGGTAAGAAAACAGGGAAAAATTTTGATTACCTTTCTTTGATTTGTTTAACAGGTATCAGTTGCCTCCGAAAATGTCAAAGTTGATTTTACGATTTTATGCGCAGCACGTATCAGTCAAGTATGGGTGAGATGGTCATCGTAACCAAATCATTGGCCCTAGTGAGAGAAAATGAAAAAGAAAAAATAGAAAAATCCCTATAATTGACTTTAAGCAACAGTTGTCGTCTGCTATAAAATGTTCCGTAAGTCGATTTTTCATGTTTTCGCGGGTACGTAACCGGCACCTGCGAGACAATAGACAACCTAAATGGGTTTGTTGTCACGTTAAAAAAAGGCTAGAGAAGTAAAAAACAGATATTAGAAATTAAGTTCCCTATATTTGACCTATCAAGCAACAGGTGTCATCTGCTATGAACTGTTCCGTAAGTCGATTTTTCGCGTTTTCACGGATACGTAACCGGCACCTTTGAGACCGTAGTCAACATAAATAGACTTGTCTTCATGGTATAAAGAGATTGGAGGAAAAAAATATACATTAAAAATTTTGTTCCATTTGTTTGATTTATGCAATAAGAAGCATTCAGTCTTTTTTTAGCCACTTGTCACATTATTTTCTGGGGTTTTCGCATGAGCGTAACTGGCATATATGAGACTGTAGTCAACGTAACTGGGTTTCTTGTTGCGGTTTGAAGAGATTAGAAAAATTACACTTCATTTGCCTTTGTTTGATATATGCAATAGGAAGCAACAAAAAGAGTTTTCAGTCTTTTTTTAGCCATTTGTTGCATTAATTTCTGGGGCTTTTTTACACTGTACATTGATCACTTTGGCTTATTGAAAGTTTCAATGTGCAGCATTTATTGTGGGCTGAGTTAGAAAAGCGAATCCAGTGAAGAGCTTGGGGGGAGGGGCTTGCATCGAGGGTCTAAGGGAAGTAATTCTTGCATTCTTGCAAGGGGCTTGAAAAGACCATAACAAGGTCTGCTGCGCCCCTATTTTCTTAAATGTTTGCCCATTTTCAGTGAAATCTGGCATGTGTGGATGGTGCATGCCTGGCAGTTCGCCAAGGACTGCACAGCAGCCTTTAAAGAAGACTTTAAATCCACTTTTATGCCGTTTTTTTTTTCAGTTTTTTTCGGTAAATTATGGCGCCATTTTGGAGCGATTTTGAAGCTCTCTGATTGGCTGTTGAATATCTGATTGGCTGTTGGTTCCCATTCTGATTTTGGCTCTTGGTTCCCATTCTGATTTCCTTAAAGCTTCTCTGATTGGATAATTTCAGAGAGAGAAGAGATCTGATTGGCTGATGGGAAAGGGGGGGCGAATCTGTTTATTCTTATTAACCTTTTACCACACAATGACGCCTTTTATTAACACCCCTGAAAGAGAAGGCTTTTGAAAATAATCTGAGGAAAGGAGAAATGCAGGTTACCAGCATTTTCTCCTTTTCCCACAATGTTTTCTACCCTATCAAAGAAAAAAACTGATTTTTAGTTATTCTTACATCTTATTGTATCTTTATGGCCTACTTCTAAATTCTTCAAACAAGAACAAGATTTTTTTATCGGAAAAAGTTTCCGCAACAGCAACCAGTTGCTTTTGAATTTTATATTTTTGCGTAGCGATTAAACATAAAATTGACTTTTGACTCGCACGGTCGTCAAAATTGGTTCAATGTTTTCATGACCCTGGTAAGAAAACAGGGAAAATTTTTGATTACCTTTCTTTGATTTGTTTAACAGGTATCAGTTGCCTCCGAAAATGTCAAAGTTGATTTTACGATTTTATGCGCAGCACGTATCAGTCAAGTATGGGTGAGATGGTCATCGTAACCAAATCATTGGCCCTAGTGAGAGAAAATGAAAAAGAAAAAATAGAAAAATCCCTATAATTGACTTTAAGCAACAGTTGTCGTCTGCTATAAAATGTTCCGTAAGTCGATTTTTCATGTTTTCTCGGGTACGTAACCGGCACCTGCGAGACAATAGACAACCTAAATGGGTTTGTTGTCACGGTAAAAAAAGGCTAGAGAAGTAAAAAACAGATATTAGAAATTAAGTTCCCTATATTTGACCTATCAAGCAACAGGTGTCATCTGCTATGAACTGTTCCGTAAGTCGATTTTTTGCGTTTTCACGGATACGTAACCGGCACCTTTGAGACCGTAGTCAACATAAATAGACTTGTCTTCATGGTATAAAGAGATTGGAGGAAAAAAATATACATTAAAAATTTTGTTCCATTTGTTTGATTTATGCAATAAGAAGCATTCAGTCTTTTTTTAGCCACTTGTCACATTATTTTCTGGGGTTTTCGCATGAGCGTAACTGGCATATATGAGACTGTAGTCAACGTAACTGGGTTTCTTGTTGCGGTTTGAAGAGATTAGAAAAATTACACTTCATTTGCCTTTGTTTGATATATGCAATAGGAAGCAACAAAAAGAGTTTTCAGTCTTTTTTTAGCCATTTGTTGCATTAATTTCTGGGGCTTTTTTACACTGTACATTGATCACTTTGGCTTATTGAAAGTTTCAATGTGCAGCATTTATTGTGGGCTGAGTTAGAAAAGCGAATCCAGTGAAGTGCTTGGGGGGGGCTTGCATCGAGGGTCTAAGGGAAGTAATTCTTGCATTCTTGCAAGGGGCTTGAAAAGACCATAACAAGGTCTGCTGCGCCCCTATTTTCTTAAATGTTTGCCCATTTTCAGTGAAATCTGGCATGTGTGGATGATGCATGCCTGGCAGTTCGCCAAGGACTGCACAGCAGCCTTTAAAGAAGACTTTAAATCCACTTTTACGCCGTTTTTTTCATTGATTTTTTGATAAATTATGGCGCCATTTTGGAGCGATTTTGAAGCTTTCTGATTGGCTGTTGAATATCTGATTGGCTGTTGGTTCCCATTCTGATTTTGGCTCTTGGTTCCCATTCTGATTTCCTTAAAGCTTCTCTGATTGGATAATTTCAGAGAGGGAAGAGATTTGATTGGCTGATGGGAAAGGGGGGGAATCTGTTTATTCTTATTAACCTTTTACCACACAATGACGCCTTTTATTAACACCCCTGAAAGAGAAGGCTTTTGAAAATAATCTGAGGAAAGGAGAAATGCAGGTTACCAGCATTTTCTCCTTTTCCCACAATGTTTTCTACCCTATCAAAGAAAAAAACTGATTTTTAGTTATTCTTACATCTTATTGTATCTT
Organism: Tridacna crocea; assembly: GCA_943736015.1. Taxonomy (NCBI): domain Eukaryota; kingdom Metazoa; phylum Mollusca; class Bivalvia; order Cardiida; family Cardiidae; genus Tridacna; species Tridacna crocea. The sequence goes on along the minus strand of OX031057.1, from coordinate 55,452,992 downwards.
TATGGCCTACTTCTAAATTCTTCAAACAAGAACAAGATTTTTTTATCGGAAAAAGTTTCCGCAACAGCAACCAGTTGCTTCTGAATTTTATATTTTTGCGCAGCGATTAAACATAAAATTGACTTTTGACTTGCACGGTCGTCAAAATTGGTTCAATGTTTTCATGACCCTGGTAAGAAAACAGGGAAAAATTTTGATTACCTTTCTTTGATTTGTTTAACAGGTATCAGTTGCCTCCGAAAATGTCAAAGTTGATTTTACGATTTTATGCGCAGCACGTATCAGTCAAGTATGGGTGAGATGGTCATCGTAACCAAATCATTGGCCCTAGTGAGAGAAAATGAAAAAGAAAAAATAGAAAAATCCCTATAATTGACTTTAAGCAACAGTTGTCGTCTGCTATAAAATGTTCCGTAAGTCGATTTTTCATGTTTTCGCGGGTACGTAACCGGCACCTGCGAGACAATAGACAACCTAAATGGGTTTGTTGTCACGGTAAAAAAAGGCTAGAGAAGTAAAAAACAGATATTAGAAATTAAGTTCCCTATATTTGACCTATCAAGCAACAGGTGTCATCTGCTATGAACTGTTCCGTAAGTCGATTTTTCGCGTTTTCACGGATACGTAACCGGCACCTTTGAGACCGTAGTCAACATAAATAGACTTGTCTTCATGGTATAAAGAGATTGGAGGAAAAAAATATACATTAAAAATTTTGTTCCATTTGTTTGATTTATGCAATAAGAAGCATTCAGTCTTTTTTTAGCCACTTGTCACATTATTTTCTGGGGTTTTCGCATGAGCGTAACTGGCATATATGAGACTGTAGTCAACGTAACTGGGTTTCTTGTTGCGGTTTGAAGAGATTAGAAAAATTACACTTCATTTGCCTTTGTTTGATATATGCAATAGGAAGCAACAAAAAGAGTTTTCAGTCTTTTTTTAGCCATTTGTTGCATTAATTTCTGGGGCTTTTTTACACTGTACATTGATCACTTTGGCTTATTGAAAGTTTCAATGTGCAGCATTTATTGTGGGCTGAGTTAGAAAAGCGAATCCAGTGAAGAGCTTGGGGGGAGGGGCTTGCATCGAGGGTCTAAGGGAAGTAATTCTTGCATTCTTGCAAGGGGCTTGGAAAGACCATAACAAGGTCTGCTGCGCCCCTATTTTCTTAAATGTTTGCCCATTTTCAGTGAAATCTGGCATGTGTGGATGGTGCATGCCTGGCAGTTCGCCAAGGACTGCACAGCAGCCTTTAAAGAAGACTTTAAATCCACTTTTATGCCGTTTTTTTTCACTGTTTTTTTCGATAAATTATGGCGCCATTTTGGAGCGATTTTGAAGCTCTCTGATTGGCTGTTGAATATCTGATTGGCTGTTGGTTCCCATTCTGATTTTGGCTCTTGGTTCCCATTCTGATTTCCTTAAAGCTTCTCTGATTGGATAATTTCAGAGAGGGAAGAGATTTGATTGGCTGATGGGAAAGGGGTGGGGGAATTTGTTTATTCTTATTAACCTTTTACCACACAATGACGCCTTTTATTAACACCCCTGAAAGAGAAGGCTTTTGAAAATAATCTGAGGAAAGGAGAAATGCAGGTTACCAGCATTTTCTCCTTTTCCCACAATGTTTTCTACCCTATCAAAGAAAAAAACTGATTTTTAGTTATTCTTATATCTTATTGTATCTTTATGGCCTACTTCTAAATTCTTCAAACAAGAACAAGATTTTTTTATCGGAAAAAGTTTCCGCAACAGCAACCAGTTGCTTCTGAATTTTATATTTTTGCGCAGCGATTAAACATAAAATTGACTTTTGACTCGCACGGTCGTCAAAATTGGTTCAATGTTTTCATGACCCTGGTAAGAAAACAGGGAAAAATTTTGATTACCTTTCTTTGATTTGTTTAACAGGTATCAGTTGCCTCCGAAAATGTCAAAGTTGATTTTACGATTTTATGCGCAGCACGTATCAGTCAAGTATGGGTGAGATGGTCATCGTAACCAAATCATTGGCCCTAGTGAGAGAAAATGAAAAAGAAAAAATAGAAAAATCCCTATAATTGACTTTAAGCAACAGTTGTCGTCTGCTATAAAATGTTCCGTAAGTCGATTTTTCATGTTTTCGCGGGTACGTAACCGGCACCTGCGAGACAATAGACAACCTAAATGGGTTTGTTGTCACGTTAAAAAAAGGCTAGAGAAGTAAAAAACAGATATTAGAAATTAAGTTCCCTATATTTGACCTATCAAGCAACAGGTGTCATCTGCTATGAACTGTTCCGTAAGTCGATTTTTCGCGTTTTCACGGATACGTAACCGGCACCTTTGAGACCGTAGTCAACATAAATAGACTTGTCTTCATGGTATAAAGAGATTGGAGGAAAAAAATATACATTAAAAATTTTGTTCCATTTGTTTGATTTATGCAATAAGAAGCATTCAGTCTTTTTTTAGCCACTTGTCACATTATTTTCTGGGGTTTTCGCATGAGCGTAACTGGCATATATGAGACTGTAGTCAACGTAACTGGGTTTCTTGTTGCGGTTTGAAGAGATTAGAAAAATTACACTTCATTTGCCTTTGTTTGATATATGCAATAGGAAGCAACAAAAAGAGTTTTCAGTCTTTTTTTAGCCATTTGTTGCATTAATTTCTGGGGCTTTTTTACACTGTACATTGATCACTTTGGCTTATTGAAAGTTTCAATGTGCAGCATTTATTGTGGGCTGAGTTAGAAAAGCGAATCCAGTGAAGTGCTTGGGGGGGGCTTGCATCGAGGGTCTAAGGGAAGTAATTCTTGCATTCTTGCAAGGGGCTTGAAAAGACCATAACAAGGTCTGCTGCGCCCCTATTTTCTTAAATGTTTGCCCATTTTCAGTGAAATCTGGCATGTGTGGATGGTGCATGCCTGGCAGTTCGCCAAGGACTGCACAGCAGCCTTTAAAGAAGACTTTAAATCCACTTTTATGCCGTTTTTTTTCAGTTTTTTTCGATAAATTATGGCGCCATTTTGGAGCGATTTTGAAGCTCTCTGATTGGCTGTTGAATATCTGATTGGCTGTTGGTTCCCATTCTGATTTTGGCTCTTGGTTCCCATTCTGATTTCCTTAAAGATTCTCTGATTGGATAATTTCAGAGAGAGAAGAGATCTGATTGGCTGATGGGAAAGGGGGGGCGAATCTGTTTATTCTTATTAACCTTTTACCACACAATGACGCCTTTTATTAACACCCCTGAAAGAGAAGGCTTTTGAAAATAATCTGAGGAAAGGAGAAATGCAGGTTACAAGCATTTTCTCCTTTTCCCACAATGTTTTCTACCCTATCAAAGAAAAAAACTGATTTTTAGTTATTCTTACATCTTATTGTATCTTTATGGCCTACTTCTAAATTCTTCAAACAAGAACAAGATTTTTTTATCGGAAAAAGTTTACACAACAGCAACCAGTTGCTTTTGAATTTTATATTTTTGCGCAGCGATTAAACATAAAATTGACTTTTGACTCGCACGGTCGTCAAAATTGGTTCAATGTTTTCATGACCCTGGTAAGAAAACAGGGAAAAATTTTGATTACCTTTCTTTGATTTGTTTAACAGGTATCAGTTGCCTCCGAAAATGTCAAAGTTGATTTTACGATTTTATGCGCAGCACGTATCAGTCAAGTATGGGTGAGATGGTCATCGTAACCAAATCATTGGCCCTAGTGAGAGAAAATGAAAAAGAAAAAATAGAAAAATCCCTATAATTGACTTTAAGCAACAGTTGTCGTCTGCTATAAAATGTTCCGTAAGTCGATTTTTCATGTTTTCGCGGGTACGTAACCGGCACCTGCGAGACAATAGACAACCTAAATGGGTTTGTTGTCACGGTAAAAAAAGGCTAGAGAAGTAAAAAACAGATATTAGAAATTAAGTTCCCTATATTTGACCTATCAAGCAACAGGTGTCATCTGCTATGAACTGTTCCGTAAGTCGATTTTTCGCGTTTTCACGGATACGTAACCGGCACCTTTGAGACCGTAGTCAACATAAATAGACTTGTCTTCATGGTATAAAGAGATTGGAGGAAAAAAATATACATTAAAAATTTTGTTCCATTTGTTTGATTTATGCAATAAGAAGCATTCAGTCTTTTTTTAGCCACTTGTCACATTATTTTCTGGGGTTTTCGCATGAGCGTAACTGGCATATATGAGACTGTAGTCAACGTAACTGGGTTTCTTGTTGCGGTTTGAAGAGATTAGAAAAATTACACTTCATTTGCCTTTGTTTGATATATGCAATAGGAAGCAACAAAAAGAGTTTTCAGTCTTTTTTTAGCCATTTGTTGCATTAATTTCTGGGGCTTTTTTACACTGTACATTGATCACTTTGGCTTATTGAAAGTTTCAATGTGCAGCATTTATTGTGGGCTGAGTTAGAAAAGCGAATCCAGTGAAGTGCTTGGGAGGGGCTTGCATCGAGGGTCTAAGGGAAGTAATTCTTGCATTCTTGCAAGGGGCTTGAAAAGACCATAACAAGGTCTGCTGCGCCCCTATTTTCTTAAATGTTTGCCCATTTTCAGTGAAATCTGGCATGTGTGGATGATGCATGCCTGGCAGTTCGCCAAGGACTGCACAGCAGCCTTTAAAGAAGACTTTAAATCCACTTTTACGCCGTTTTTTTCATTGATTTTTTGATAAATTATGGCGCCATTTTGGAGCGATTTTGAAGCTTTCTGATTGGCTGTTGAATATCTGATTGGCTGTTGGTTCCCATTCTGATTTTGGCTCTTGGTTCCCATTCTGATTTCCTTAAAGCTTCTCTGATTGGATAATTTCAGAGAGGGAAGAGATTTGATTGGCTGATGGGAAAGGGGGGGAATCTGTTTATTCTTATTAACCTTTTACCACACAATGACGCCTTTTATTAACACCCCTGAAAGAGAAGGCTTTTGAAAATAATCTGAGGAAAGGAGAAATGCAGGTTACCAGCATTTTCTCCTTTTCCCACAATGTTTTCTACCCTATCAAAGAAAAAAACTGATTTTTAGTTATTCTTACATCTTATTGTATCTTTATGGCCTACTTCTAAATTCTTCAAACAAGAACAAGATTTTTTTATCGGAAAAAGTTTCCGCAACAGCAACCAGTTGCTTCTGAATTTTATATTTTTGCGCAGCGATTAAACATAAAATTGACTTTTGACTTGCACGGTCGTCAAAATTGGTTCAATGTTTTCATGACCCTGGTAAGAAAACAGGGAAAAATTTTGATTACCTTTCTTTGATTTGTTTAACAGGTATCAGTTGCCTCCGAAAATGTCAAAGTTGATTTTACGATTTTATGCGCAGCACGTATCAGTCAAGTATGGGTGAGATGGTCATCGTAACCAAATCATTGGCCCTAGTGAGAGAAAATGAAAAAGAAAAAATAGAAAAATCCCTATAATTGACTTTAAGCAACAGTTGTCGTCTGCTATAAAATGTTCCGTAAGTCGATTTTTCATGTTTTCGCGGGTACGTAACCGGCACCTGCGAGACAATAGACAACCTAAATGGGTTTGTTGTCACGGTAAAAAAAGGCTAGAGAAGTAAAAAACAGATATTAGAAATTAAGTTCCCTATATTTGACCTATCAAGCAACAGGTGTCATCTGCTATGAACTGTTCCGTAAGTCGATTTTTCGCGTTTTCACGGATACGTAACCGGCACCTTTGAGACCGTAGTCAACATAAATAGACTTGTCTTCATGGTATAAAGAGATTGGAGGAAAAAAATATACATTAAAAATTTTGTTCCATTTGTTTGATTTATGCAATAAGAAGCATTCAGTCTTTTTTTAGCCACTTGTCACATTATTTTCTGGGGTTTTCGCATGAGCGTAACTGGCATATATGAGACTGTAGTCAACGTAACTGGGTTTCTTGTTGCGGTTTGAAGAGATTAGAAAAATTACACTTCATTTGCCTTTGTTTGATATATGCAATAGGAAGCAACAAAAAGAGTTTTCAGTCTTTTTTTAGCCATTTGTTGCATTAATTTCTGGGGCTTTTTTACACTGTACATTGATCACTTTGGCTTATTGAAAGTTTCAATGTGCAGCATTTATTGTGGGCTGAGTTAGAAAAGCGAATCCAGTGAAGAGCTTGGGGGGAGGGGCTTGCATCGAGGGTCTAAGGGAAGTAATTCTTGCATTCTTGCAAGGGGCTTGGAAAGACCATAACAAGGTCTGCTGCGCCCCTATTTTCTTAAATGTTTGCCCATTTTCAGTGAAATCTGGCATGTGTGGATGGTGCATGCCTGGCAGTTCGCCAAGGACTGCACAGCAGCCTTTAAAGAAGACTTTAAATCCACTTTTATGCCGTTTTTTTTCACTGTTTTTTTCGATAAATTATGGCGCCATTTTGGAGCGATTTTGAAGCTCTCTGATTGGCTGTTCAATATCTGATTGGCTGTTGGTTCCCATTCTGATTTTGGCTCTTGGTTCCCATTCTGATTTCCTTAAAGCTTCTCTGATTGGATAATTTCAGAGAGGGAAGAGATTTGATTGGCTGATGGGAAAGGGGTGGGGGAATTTGTTTATTCTTATTAACCTTTTACCACACAATGACGCCTTTTATTAACACCCCTGAAAGAGAAGGCTTTTGAAAATAATCTGAGGAAAGGAGAAATGCAGGTTACCAGCATTTTCTCCTTTTCCCACAATGTTTTCTACCCTATCAAAGAAAAAAACTGATTTTTAGTGATTCTTATATCTTATTGTATCTTTATGGCCTACTTCTAAATTCTTCAAACAAGAACAAGATTTTTTTATCGGAAAAAGTTTCCGCAACAGCAACCAGTTGCTTCTGAATTTTATATTTTTGCGCAGCGATTAAACATAAAATTGACTTTTGACTCGCACGGTCGTCAAAATTGGTTCAATGTTTTCATGACCCTGGTAAGAAAACAGGGAAAAATTTTGATTACCTTTCTTTGATTTGTTTAACAGGTATCAGTTGCCTCCGAAAATGTCAAAGTTGATTTTACGATTTTATGCGCAGCACGTATCAGTCAAGTATGGGTGAGATGGTCATCGTAACCAAATCATTGGCCCTAGTGAGAGAAAATGAAAAAGAAAAAATAGAAAAATCCCTATAATTGACTTTAAGCAACAGTTGTCGTCTGCTATAAAATGTTCCGTAAGTCGATTTTTCATGTTTTCGCGGGTACGTAACCGGCACCTGCGAGACAATAGACAACCTAAATGGGTTTGTTGTCACGTTAAAAAAAGGCTAGAGAAGTAAAAAACAGATATTAGAAATTAAGTTCCCTATATTTGACCTATCAAGCAACAGGTGTCATCTGCTATGAACTGTTCCGTAAGTCGATTTTTCGCGTTTTCACGGATACGTAACCGGCACCTTTGAGACCGTAGTCAACATAAATAGACTTGTCTTCATGGTATAAAGAGATTGGAGGAAAAAAATATACATTAAAAATTTTGTTCCATTTGTTTGATTTATGCAATAAGAAGCATTCAGTCTTTTTTTAGCCACTTGTCACATTATTTTCTGGGGTTTTCGCATGAGCGTAACTGGCATATATGAGACTGTAGTCAACGTAACTGGGTTTCTTGTTGCGGTTTGAAGAGATTAGAAAAATTACACTTCATTTGCCTTTGTTTGATATATGCAATAGGAAGCAACAAAAAGAGTTTTCAGTCTTTTTTTAGCCATTTGTTGCATTAATTTCTGGGGCTTTTTTACACTGTACATTGATCACTTTGGCTTATTGAAAGTTTCAATGTGCAGCATTTATTGTGGGCTGAGTTAGAAAAGCGAATCCAGTGAAGTGCTTGGGGGGGGGCTTGCATCGAGGGTCTAAGGGAAGTAATTCTTGCATTCTTGCAAGGGGCTTGAAAAGACCATAACAAGGTCTGCTGCGCCCCTATTTTCTTAAATGTTTGCCCATTTTCAGTGAAATCTGGCATGTGTGGATGGTGCATGCCTGGCAGTTCGCCAAGGACTGCACAGCAGCCTTTAAAGAAGACTTTAAATCCACTTTTATGCCGTTTTTTTTCAGTTTTTTTCGATAAATTATGGCGCCATTTTGGAGCGATTTTGAAGCTCTCTGATTGGCTGTTGAATATCTGATTGGCTGTTGGTTCCCATTCTGATTTTGGCTCTTGGTTCCCATTCTGATTTCCTTAAAGATTCTCTGATTGGATAATTTCAGAGAGAGAAGAGATCTGATTGGCTGATGGGAAAGGGGGGGCGAATCTGTTTATTCTTATTAACCTTTTACCACACAATGACGCCTTTTATTAACACCCCTGAAAGAGAAGGCTTTTGAAAATAATCTGAGGAAAGGAGAAATGCAGGTTACCAGCATTTTCTCCTTTTCCCACAATGTTTTCTACCCTATCAAAGAAAAAAACTGATTTTTAGTTATTCTTACATCTTATTGTATCTTTATGGCCTACTTCTAAATTCTTCAAACAAGAACAAGATTTTTTTATCGGAAAAAGTTTACACAACAGCAACCAGTTGCTTTTGAATTTTATATTTTTGCGCAGCGATTAAACATAAAATTGACTTTTGACTCGCACGGTCGTCAAAATTGGTTCAATGTTTTCATGACCCTGGTAAGAAAACAGGGAAAAATTTTGATTACCTTTCTTTGATTTGTTTAACAGGTATCAGTTGCCTCCGAAAATGTCAAAGTTGATTTTACGATTTTATGCGCAGCACGTATCAGTCAAGTATGGGTGAGATGGTCATCGTAACCAAATCATTGGCCCTAGTGAGAGAAAATGAAAAAGAAAAAATAGAAAAATCCCTATAATTGACTTTAAGCAACAGTTGTCGTCTGCTATAAAATGTTCCGTAAGTCGATTTTTCATGTTTTCGCGGGTACGTAACCGGCACCTGCGAGACAATAGACAACCTAAATGGGTTTGTTGTCACGGTAAAAAAAGGCTAGAGAAGTAAAAAACAGATATTAGAAATTAAGTTCCCTATATTTGACCTATCAAGCAACAGGTGTCATCTGCTATGAACTGTTCCGTAAGTCGATTTTTCGCGTTTTCACGGATACGTAACCGGCACCTTTGAGACCGTAGTCAACATAAATAGACTTGTCTTCATGGTATAAAGAGATTGGAGGAAAAAAATATACATTAAAAATTTTGTTCCATTTGTTTGATTTATGCAATAAGAAGCATTCAGTCTTTTTTTAGCCACTTGTCACATTATTTTCTGGGGTTTTCGCATGAGCGTAACTGGCATATATGAGACTGTAGTCAACGTAACTGGGTTTCTTGTTGCGGTTTGAAGAGATTAGAAAAATTACACTTTATTTGCCTTTGTTTGATATATGCAATAGGAAGCAACAAAAAGAGTTTTCAGTCTTTTTTTAGCCATTTGTTGCATTAATTTCTGGGGCTTTTTTACACTGTACATTGATCACTTTGGCTTATTGAAAGTTTCAATGTGCAGCATTTATTGTGGGCTGAGTTAGAAAAGCGAATCCAGTGAAGTGCTTGGGGGGGGGCTTGCATCGAGGGTCTAAGGGAAGTAATTCTTGCATTCTTGCAAGGGGCTTGAAAAGACCATAACAAGGTCTGCTGCGCCCCTATTTTCTTAAATGTTTGCCCATTTTCAGTGAAATCTGGCATGTGTGGATGATGCATGCCTGGCAGTTCGCCAAGGACTGCACAGCAGCCTTTAAAGAAGACTTTAAATCCACTTTTATGCCGTTTTTTTTCACTGTTTTTTTGATAAATTATGGCGCCATTTTGGAGCGATTTTGAAGCTCTCTGATTGGCTGTTGAATATCTGATTGGCTGTTGGTTCCCATTCTGATTTTGGCTCTTGGTTCCCATTCTGATTTCCTTAAAGCTTCTCTGATTGGATAATTTCAGAGAGGGAAGAGATTTGATTGGCTGATGGGAAAGGGGGGGAATCTGTTTATTCTTATTAACCTTTTACCACACAATGACGCCTTTTATTAACACCCCTGAAAGAGAAGGCTTTTGAAAATAATCTGAGGAAAGGAGAAATGCAGGTTACCAGCATTTTCTCCTTTTCCCACAATGTTTTCTACCCTATCAAAGAAAAAAACTGATTTTTAGTTATTCTTACATCTTATTGTATCTTTATGGCCTACTTCTAAATTCTTCAAACAAGAACAAGATTTTTTTATCGGAAAAAGTTTCCGCAACAGCAACCAGTTGCTTCTGAATTTTATATTTTTGCGCAGCGATTAAACATAAAATTGACTTTTGACTCGCACGGTCGTCAAAATTGGTTCAATGTTTTCATGACCCTGGTAAGAAAACAGGGAAAAATTTTGATTACCTTTCTTTGATTTGTTTAACAGGTATCAGTTGCCTCCGAAAATGTCAAAGTTGATTTTACGATTTTATGCGCAGCACGTATCAGTCAAGTATGGGTGAGATGGTCATCGTAACCAAATCATTGGCCCTAGTGAGAGAAAATGAAAAAGAAAAAATAGAAAAATCCCTATAATTGACTTTAAGCAACAGTTGTCGTCTGCTATAAAATGTTCCGTAAGTTGATTTTTCATGTTTTCGCGGGTACGTAACCGGCACCTGCGAGACAATAGACAACCTAAATGGGTTTGTTGTCACGGTAAAAAAAGGCTAGAGAAGTAAAAAACAGATATTAGAAATTAAGTTCCCTATATTTGACCTATCAAGCAACAGGTGTCATCTGCTATGAACTGTTCCGTGAGTCGATTTTTCGCGTTTTCACGGATACGTAACCGGCACCTTTGAGACCGTAGTCAACATAAATAGACTTGTCTTCATGGTATAAAGAGATTGGAGGAAAAAAATATACATTAAAAATTTTGTTCCATTTGTTTGATTTATGCAATAAGAAGCATTCAGTCTTTTTTTAGCCACTTGTCACATTATTTTCTGGGGTTTTCGCATGAGCGTAACTGGCATATATGAGACTGTAGTCAACGTAACTGGGTTTCTTGTTGCGGTTTGAAGAGATTAGAAAAATTACACTTCATTTGCCTTTGTTTGATATATGCAATAGGAAGCAACGAAAAGAGTTTTCAGTCTTTTTTTAGCCATTTGTTGCATTAATTTCTGGGGCTTTTTTACACTGTACATTGATCACTTTGGCTTATTGAAAGTTTCAATGTGCAGCATTTATTGTGGGCTGAGTTAGAAAAGCGAATCCAGTTAAGTGCTTGGGGGGGGCTTGCATCGAGGGTCTAAGGGAAGTAATTCTTGCATTCTTGCAAGGGGCTTGAAAAGACCATAAGAAGGTCTGCTGCGCCCCTATTTTCTTAAATGTTTGCCCATTTTCAGTGAAATCTGGCATGTGTGGATGGTGCATGCCTGGCAGTTCGCCAAGGACTGCACAGCAGCCTTTAAAGAAGACTTTAAATCCACTTTTATGCCGTTTTTTTTCAGTTTTTTTCGATAAATTATGGCGCCATTTTGGAGCGATTTTGAAGCTCTCTGATTGGCTGTTGAATATCTGATTGGCTGTTGGTTCCCATTCTGATTTTGGCTCTTGGTTCCCATTCTGATTTCCTTAAAGCTTCTCTGATTGGATAATTTCAGAGAGGGAAGAGATATGATTGGCTGATGGGAAAGGGGGGGGGAATCTGTTTATTCTTATTAACCTTTTACCACACAATGACGCCTTTTATTAACACCCCTGAAAGAGAAGGCTTTTGAAAATAATCTGAGGAAAGGAGAAATGCAGGTTACCAGCATTTTCTCCTTTTCCCACAATGTTTTCTACCCTATCAAAGAAAAAAACTGATTTTTAGTTATTCTTACATCTTATTGTATCTTTATGGCCTACTTCTAAATTCTTCAAACAAGAACAAGATTTTTTTATCGGAAAACGTTTCCGCAGCAGCAACCAGTTGCTTCTGAATTTTATATTTTTGCGCAGCGATTAAACATAAAATTGACTTTTGACTCGCACGGTCGTCAAAATTGGTTCAATGTTTTCATGACCCTGGTAAGAAAACAGGGAAAAATTTTGATTACCTTTCTTTGATTTGTTTAACAGGTATCAGTTGCCTCCGAAAATGTCAAAGTTGATTTTAAGATTTTATGCGCAGCACGTATCAGTCAAGTATGGGTGAGATGGTCATCGTAACCAAATCATTGGCCCTAGTGAGAGAAAATGAAAAAGAAAAAATAGAAAAATCCCTATAATTGACTTTAAGCAACAGTTGTCGTCTGCTATAAAATGTTCCGTAAGTTGATTTTTCATGTTTTCGCGGGTACGTAACCGGCACCTGCGAGACAATAGACAACCTAAATGGGTTTGTTGTCATGGTAAAAAAAGGCTAGAGAAGTAAAAAACAGATATTAGAAATTAAGTTCCCTATATTTGACCTATCAAGCAACAGGTGTCATCTGCTATGAACTGTTCCGTAAGTCGATTTTTCGCGTTTTCACGGATACGTAACCGGCACCTTTGAGACCCTAGTCAACATAAATAGACTTGTCTTCATGGTATAAAGAGATTGGAGGAAAAAAATATACATTAAAAATTTTGTTCCATTTGTTTGATTTATGGAATAAGAAGCATTCAGTCTTTTTTTAGCCACTTGTCACATTATTTTCTGGGGTTTTCACATGAGCGTCACTGGCATATATGAGACTGTAGTCAACGTAACTGGGTTTCTTGTTGCGGTTTGAAGAGATTAGAAAAATTACACTTCATTTGCCTTTGTTTGATATATGCAATAGGACGCAACAAAAAGAGTTTTCAGTCTTTTTTTAGCCATTTGTTGCATTAATTTCTGGGGCTTTTTTACACTGTACATTGATCACTTTGGCTTATTGAAAGTTTCAATGTGCAGCATTTATTGTGGGCTGAGTTAGAAAAGCGAATCCAGTGAAGTGCTTGGGGGGGGGGGCTTGCATCGAGGGTCTAAGGGAAGTAATTCTTGCATTCTTGCAAGGGGCTTGAAAAGACCATAACAAGGTCTGCTGCGCCCCTATTTTCTTAAATGTTTGCCCATTTTCAGTGAAATCTGGCATGTGTGGATGGTGCATGCCTGGCAGTTCGCCAAGGACTGCACAGCAGCCTTTAAAGAAGACTTTAAATCCACTTTTATGCCGTTTTTTTTCAGTTTTTTTCGATAAATTATGGCGCCATTTTGGAGCGATTTTGAAGCTCTCTGATTGGCTGTTGAATATCTGATTGGCTGTTGGTTCCCATTCTGATTTTGGCTCTTGGTTCCCATTCTGATTTCCTTAAAGCTTCTCTGATTGGATAATTTCAGAGAGAGAAGAGATTTGATTGGCTGATGGGAAAGGGGGGGCGAATCTGTTTATTCTTATTAACCTTTTACCACACAATGACGCCTTTTATTAACACCCCTGAAAGAGAAGGCTTTTGAAAATAATCTGAGGAAAGGAGAAATGCAGGTTACCAGCATTTTCTCCTTTTCCCACAATGTTTTCTACCCTATCAAAGAAAAAAACTGATTTTTAGTTATTCTTACATCTTATTGTATCTTTATGGCCTACTTCTAAATTCTTCAAACAAGAACAAGATTTTTTTATCGGAAAAAGTTTCCGCAACAGCAACCAGTTGCTTCTGAATTTTATATTTTTGCGCAGCGATTAAACATAAAATTGACTTTTGACTCGCACGGTCGTCAAAATTGGTTCAATGTTTTCATGACCCTGGTAAGAAAACAGGGAAAAATTTTGATTACCTTTCTTTGATTTGTTTAACAGGTATCAGTTGCCTCCGAAAATGTCAAAGTTGATTTTACGATTTTATGCGCAGCACGTATCAGTCAAGTATGGGTGAGATGGTCATAGTAACCAAATCATTGGCCCTAGTGAGAGAAAATGAAAAAGAAAAAATAGAAAAATCCCTATAATTGACTTTAAGCAACAGTTGTCGTCTGCTATAAAATGTTCCGTAAGTCGATTTTTCATGTTTTCGCGGGTACGTAACCGGCACCTGCGAGACAATAGACAACCTAAATGGGTTTGTTGTCACGGTAAAAAAAGGCTAGAGAAGTAAGAAACAGATATTAGAAATTAAGTTCCCTATATTTGACCTATCAAGCAACAGGTGTCATCTGCTATGAACTGTTCCGTAAGTCGATTTTTCGCGTTTTCACGGATACGTAACCGGCACCTTTGAGACCGTAGTCAACATAAATAGACTTGTCTTCATGGTATAAAGAGATTGGAGGAAAAAAATATACATTAAAAATTTTGTTCCATTTGTTTGATTTATGCAATAAGAAGCATTCAGTCTTTTTTTAGCCACTTGTCACATTATTTTCTGGGGTTTTCGCATGAGCGTAACTGGCATATATGAGACTGTAGTCAACGTAACTGGGTTTCTTGTTGCGGTTTGAAGAGATTAGAAAAATTACACTTCATTTGCCTTTGTTTGATATATGCAATAGGAAGCAACAAAAAGAGTTTTCAGTCTTTTTTTAGCCATTTGTTGCATTAATTTCTGGGGCTTTTTTACACTGTACATTGATCACTTTGGCTTATTGAAAGTTTCAATGTGCAGCATTTATTGTGGGCTGAGTTAGAAAAGCGAATCCAGTGAAGTGCTTGGGGGGGGGGCTTGCATCGAGGGTCTAAGGGAAGTAATTCTTGCATTCTTGCAAGGGGCTTGAAAAGACCATAACAAGGTCTGCTGCGCCCCTATTTTCTTAAATGTTTGCCCATTTTCAGTGAAATCTGGCATGTGTGGATGGTGCATGCCTGGCAGTTCGCCAAGGACTGCACAGCAGCCTTTAAAGAAGACTTTAAATCCTTTTTTATGCCGTTTTTTTTCACTGTTTTTTTCGATAAATTATGGCGCCATTTTGGAGCGATTTTGAAGCTCTCTGATTGGCTGTTGAATATCTGATTGGCTGTTGGTTCCCATTCTGATTTTGGCTCTTGGTTCCCATTCTGATTTCCTTAAAGCTTCTCTGATTGGATAATTTCAGAGAGGGAAGAGATTTGATTGGCTGATGGGAAAGGTGGGGGGGAATCTGTTTATTCTTATTAACCTTTTACCACACAATGACGCCTTTTATTAACACCCCTGAAAGAGAAGGCTTTTGAAAATAATCTGAGGAAAGGAGAAATGCAGGTTACCAGCATTTTCTCCTTTTCCCACAATGTTTTCTACCCTATCAAAGAAAAAAACTGATTTTTAGTTATTCTTACATCTTATTGTATCTTTATGGCCTACTTCTAAATTCTTCAAACAAGAACAAGATTTTTTTATCGGAAAAAGTTTCCGCAACAGCAACCAGTTGCTTCTGAATTTTATATTTTTGCGCAGCAATTAAACATAAAATTGACTTTTGACTCGCACGGTCGTCAAAATTGGTTCAATGTTTTCATGACCCTGGTAAGAAAACAGGGAAAAATTTTGATTACCTTTCTTTGATTTGTTTAACAGGTATCAGTTGCCTCCGAAAATGTCAAAGTTGATTTTACGATTTTATGCGCAGCACGTATCAGTCAAGTATGGGTGAGATGGTCATCGTAACCAAATCATTGGCCCTAGTGAGAGAAAATGAAAAAGAAAAAATAGAAAAATCCCTATAATTGACTTTAAGCAACAGTTGTCATCTGCTATAAAATGTTCCGTAAGTCGATTTTTCATGTTTTCGCGGGTAAGTAACTGGCACCTGCGAGACAATAGACAACCTAAAAGGGTTTGTTGTCACGGTAAAAAAAGGCTAGAGAAGTAAAAAACAGATATAAGAAATTAAGTTCCCTATATTTGACCTATCAAGCAACAGGTGTCATCTGCTATGAACTGTTCAGTAAGTCGATTTTTCGCGTTTTCACGGATACGTAACTGGCACCTTTGAGACCGTAGTCAACATAAATAGACTTGTCTTCATGGTATAAAGAGATTGGAGGAAAAAAATATACATTAAAAATTTTGTTCCATTTGTTTGATTTATGCAATAAGAAGCATTCAGTCTTTTTTTAGCCACTTGTCACATTATTTTCTGGGGTTTTCGCATGAGCGTCACTGGCATATATGAGACTGTAGTCAACGTAACTGGGTTTCTTGTTGCGGTTTGAAGAGATTAGAAAAATTACACTTCATTTGCCTTTGTTTGATATATGCAATAGGAAGCAACAAAAAGAGTTTTCAGTCTTTTTTTAGCCATTTGTTGCATTAATTTCTGGGGCACATTGGCTTATTGAAAGTTTCAATGTGCAGCATTTATTGTGGGCTGAGTTAGAAAAGCGAATCCAGTGAAGTGCTTGGGGGGGGGCTTGCATCGAGGGTCTAAGGGAAGTAATTCTTGCATTCTTGCAAGGGGCTTGAAAAGACCATAACAAGGTCTGCTGCGCCCCTATTTTCTTAAATGTTTGCCCATTTTCAGTGAAATCTGGCATGTGTGGATGGTGCATGCCTGGCAGTTCGCCAAGGACTGCACAGCAGCCTTTAAAGAAGACTTTAAATCCACTTTTATGCCGTTTTTTTTTTCACTGTTTTTTTCGATAAATTATGGCGCCATTTTGGAGCGATTTTGAAGCTCTCTGATTGGCTGTTGAATATCTGATTGGCTGTTGGTTCCCATTCTGATTTTGGCTCTTGGTTCCCATTCTGATTTCCTTAAAGCTTCTCTGATTGGATAATTTCAGAGAGGGAAGAGATTTGATTGGCTGATGGGAAAGGGGGGGAATCTGTTTATTCTTATTAACCTTTTACCACACAATGACGCCTTTTATTAACACCCCTGAAAGAGAAGGCTTTTGAAAATAATCTGAGGAAAGGAGAAATGCAGGTTACCAGCATTTTCTCCTTTTCCCACAATGTTTTCTACCCTATCAAAGAAAAAAACTGATTTTTAGTTATTCTTACATCTTATTGTATCTTTATGGCCTACTTCTAAATTCTTCAAACAAGAACAAGATTTTTTTATCGGAAAAAGTTTCCGCAACAGCAACCAGTTGCTTCTGAATTTTATATTTTTGCGCAGCGATTAAACATAAAATTGACTTTTGACTCGCACGGTCGTCAAAATTGGTTCAATGTTTTCATGACCCTGGTAAGAAAACAGGGAAAAATTTTGATTACCTTTCTTTGATTTGTTTAACAGGTATCAGTTGCCTCCGAAAATGTCAAAGTTGATTTTAAGATTTTATGCGCAGCACGTATCAGTCAAGTATGGGTGAGATGGTCATCGTAACCAAATCATTGGCCCTAGTGAGAGAAAATGAAAAAGAAAAAATAGAAAAATCCCTATAATTGACTTTAAGCAACAGTTGTTGTCTGCTATAAAATGTTCCGTAAGTTGATTTTTCATGTTTTCGCGGGTACGTAACCGGCACCTGCGAGACAATAGACAACCTAAATGGGTTTGTTGTCACGGTAAAAAAAGGCTAGAGAAGTAAAAAACAGATATTAGAAATTAAGTTCCCTATATTTGACCTATCAAGCAACAGGTGTCATCTGCTATGAACTGTTCCGTAAGTCGATTTTTCGCGTTTTCACGGATACGTAACCGGCACCTTTGAGACCGTAGTCAACATAAATAGACTTGTCTTCATGGTATAAAGAGATTGGAGGAAAAAAATATACATTAAAAATTTTGTTCCATTTGTTTGATTTATGCAATAAGAAGCATTCAGTCTTTTTTTAGCCACTTGTCACATTATTTTCTGGGGTTTTCGCATGAGCGTAACTGGCATATATGAGACTGTAGTCAACGTAACTGGGTTTCTTGTTGCGGTTTGAAGAGATTAGAAAAATTACACTTCATTTGCCTTTGTTTGATATATGCAATAGGAAGCAACAAAAAGAGTTTTCAGTCTTTTTTTAGCCATTTGTTGCATTAATTTCTGGGGCTTTTTTACACTGTACATTGATCACTTTGGCTTATTGAAAGTTTCAATGTGCAGCATTTATTGTGGGCTGAGTTAGAAAAGCGAATCCAGTGAAGTGCTTGGGGGGGGCTTGCATCGAGGGTATAAGGGAAGTAATTCTTGCATTCTTGCAAGGGGCTTGAAAAGACCATAACAAGGTCTGCTGCGCCCCTATTTTCTTAAATGTTTGCCCATTTTCAGTGAAATCTGGCATGTGTGGATGGTGCATGCCTGGCAGTTCGCCAAGGACTGCACAGCAGCCTTTAAAGAAGACTTTAAATCCACTTTTATGCCGTTTTTTTTTTCACTGTTTTTTTCGATAAATTATGGCGCCATTTTGGAGCGATTTTGAAGCTCTCTGATTGGCTGTTGAATATCTGATTGGCTGTTGGTTCCCATTCTGATTTTGGCTCTTGGTTCCCATTCTGATTTCCTTAAAGCTTCTCTGATTGGATAATTTCAGAGAGGGAAGAGATTTGATTGGCTGATGGGAAAGGGGGGGAATCTGTTTATTCTTATTAACCTTTTACCACACAATGACGCCTTTTATTAACACCCCTGAAAGAGAAGGCTTTTGAAAATAATCTGAGGAAAGGAGAAATGCAGGTTACCAGCATTTTCTCCTTTTCCCACAATGTTTTCTACCCTATCAAAGAAAAAAACTGATTTTTAGTTATTCTTACATCTTATTGTATCTTTATGGCCTACTTCTAAATTCTTCAAACAAGAACAAGATTTTTTTATCGGAAAAAGTTTCCGCAACAGCAACCAGTTGCTTCTGAATTTTATATTTTTGCGCAGGGATTAAACATAAAATTGACTTTTGACTCGCACGGTCGTCAAAATTGGTTCAATGTTTTCATGACCCTGGTTAGGGTAGAAAACATTGTGGGAAAAGGAGAAAATGCTGGTAACCTGCATTTCTCCTTTCCTCAGATTATTTTCAAAAGCCTTCTCTTTCAGGGGTGTTAATAAAAGGCGTCATTGTGTGGTAAAAGGTTAATAAGAATAAACAGATTCCCCCCCACCTTTCCCATCAGCCAATCAAATCTCTTCCCTCTCTGAAATTATCCAATCAGAGAAGCTTTAAGGAAATCAGAATGGGAACCAAGAGCCAAAATCAGAATGGGAACCAACAGCCAATCAGATATTCAACAGCCAATCAGAGAGCTTCAAAATCGCTCCAAAATGGCGCCATAATTTATCGAAAAAAACAGTGAAAAAAAACGGCATAAAAGTGGATTTAAAGTCTTCTTTAAAGGCTGCTGTGCAGTCCTTGGCGAACTGCCAGGCATGCACCATCCACACATGCCAGATTTCACTGAAAATGGGCAAACATTTAAGAAAATAGGGGCGCAGCAGACCTTGTTATGGTCTTTTCAAGCCCCTTGCAACAAAAAGAGTTTTCAGTCTTTTTTTAGCCATTTGTTGCATTAATTTCTGGGGCTTTTTTACACTGTACATTGATCACTTTGGCTTATTGAAAGTTTCAATGTGCAGTATTTATTGTGGGCTGAGTTAGAAAAGCGAATCCAGTGAAGTGCTTGGGGGGCGGGGCTTGCATCGAGGGTCTAAGGGAAGTAATTCTTGCATTCTTGCAAGGGGCTTGAAAAGACCATAACAAGGTCTGCTGCGCCCCTATTTTCTTAAATGTTTGCCCATTTTCAGTGAAATCTGGCATGTGTGGATGATGCATGCCTGGCAGTTCGCCAAGGACTGCACAGCAGCCTTTAAAGAAGACTTTAAATCCACTTTTATGCCGTTTTTTTTCACTGTTTTTTTCGATAAATTATGGCGCCATTTTGGAGCGATTTTGAAGCTCTCTGATTGGCTGTTGAATATCTGATTGGCTGTTGGTTCCCATTCTGATTTTGGCTCTTGGTTCCCATTCTGATTTCCTTAAAGCTTCTCTGATTGGATAATTTCAGAGAGGGAAGAGATTTGATTGGCTGATGGGAAAGGGGGGGAATCTGTATATTCTTATTAACCTTTTACCACACAATGACGCCTTTTATTAACACCCCTGAAAGAGAAGGCTTTTGAAAATAATCTGAGGAAAGGAGAAATGCAGGTATGCAGCATTTTCTCCTTTTCCCACAATGTTTTCTACCCTATCAAAGAAAAAAAACTGATTTTTAGTTATTCTTACATCTTATTGTATCTTTATGGCCTACTTCTAAATTCTTCAAACAAGAACAAGATTTTTTTATCGGAAAAAGTTTCCGCAACAGCAACCAGTTGCTTCTGAATTTTATATTTTTGCGCAGCGATTAAACATAAAATTGACTTTTGACTTGCACGGTCGTCAAAATTGGTTCAATGTTTTCATGACCCTGGTAAGAAAACAGGGAAAAATTTTGATTACCTTTCTTTGATTTGTTTAACAGGTATCAGTTGCCTCCGAAAATGTCAAAGTTGATTTTACGATTTTATGCGCAGCACGTATCAGTCAAGTATGGGTGAGATGGTCATCGTAACCAAATCATTGGCCCTAGTGAGAGAAAATGAAAAAGAAAAAATAGAAAAATCCCTATAATTGACTTTAAGCAACAGTTGTCGTCTGCTATAAAATGTTCCGTAAGTCGATTTTTCATGTTTTCGCGGGTACGTAACCGGCACCTGCGAGACAATAGACAACCTAAATGGGTTTGTTGTCACGGTAAAAAAAGGCTAGAGAAGTAAAAAACAGATATAAGAAATTAAGTTCCCTATATTTGACCTATCAAGCAACAGGTGTCATCTGCTATGAACTGTTCCGTAAGTCGATTTTTCGCGTTTTCACGGATACGTAACCGGCACCTTTGAGACCGTAGTCAACATAAATAGACTTGTCTTCATGGTATAAAGAGATTGGAGGAAAAAAATATACATTAAAAATTTTGTTCCATTTGTTTGATTTATGCAATAAGAAGCATTCAGTCTTTTTTTAGCCACTTGTCACATTATTTTCTGGGGTTTTCGCATGAGCGTCACTGGCATATATGAGACTGTAGTCAACGTAACTGGGTTTCTTGTTGCGGTTTGAAGAGATTAGAAAAATTACACTTCATTTGCCTTTGTTTGATATATGCAATAGGACGCAACAAAAAGAGTTTTCAGTCTTTTTTTAGCCATTTGTTGCATTAATTTCTGGGGCTTTTTTACACTGTACATTGATCACTTTGGCTTATTGAAAGTTTCAATGTGCAGCATTTATTGTGGGCTGAGTTAGAAAAGCGAATCCAGTGAAGTGCTTGGGGGGGGGCTTGCATCGAGGGTCTAAGGGAAGTAATTCTTGCATTCTTGCAAGGGGCTTGAAAAGACCATAACAAGGTCTGCTGCGCCCCTATTTTCTTAAATGTTTGCCCATTTTCAGTGAAATCTGGCATGTGTGGATGGTGCATGCCTGGCAGTTCGCCAAGGACTGCACAGCAGCCTTTAAAGAAGACTTTAAATCCACTTTTATGCCGTTTTTTTCACTGTTTTTTTCGATAAATTATGGCGCCATTTTGGAGCGATTTTGAAGCTCTCTGATTGGCTGTTGAATATCTGATTGGCTGTTGGTTCCCATTCTGATTTTGGCTCTTGGTTCCCATTCTGATTTCCTTAAAGCTTCTCTGATTGGATAATTTCAGAGAGGGAAGAGATTTGATTGGCTGATGGGAAAGGGGGGGAATCTGTTTATTCTTATTAACCTTTTACCACACAATGACGCCTTTTATTAACACCCCTGAAAGAGAAGGCTTTTGAAAATAATCTGAGGAAAGGAGAAATGCAGGTTACCAGCATTTTCTCCTTTTCCCACAATGTTTTCTACCCTATCAAAGAAAAAAACTGATTTTTAGTTATTCTTACATCTTATTGTATCTTTATGGCCTACTTCTAAATTCTTCAAACAAGAACAAGATTTTTTTATCGGAAAAAGTTTCCGCAACAGCAACCAGTTGCTTCTGAATTTTATATTTTTGCGCAGCGATTAAACATAAAATTGACTTTTGACTCGCACGGTCGTCAAAATTGGTTCAATGTTTTCATGACCCTGGTAAGAAAACAGGGAAAAATTTTGATTACCTTTCTTTGATTTGTTTAACAGGTATCAGTTGCCTCCGAAAATGTCAAAGTTGATTTTAAGATTTTATGCGCAGCACGTATCAGTCAAGTATGGGTGAGATGGTCATCGTAACCAAATCATTGGCCCTAGTGAGAGAAAATGAAAAAGAAAAAAATAGAAAAATCCCTATATATGACTTTAAGCAACAGTTGTCGTCTGCTATAAAATGTTCCGTAAGTTGATTTTTCATGTTTTCGCGGGTACGTAACCGGCACCTGCGAGACAATAGACAACCTAAATGCGTTTGTTGTCACGGTAAAAAAAGGCTAGAGAAGTAAAAAACAGATATTAGAAATTAAGTTCTCTATATTTGACTTATCAAGCAACAGGTGTCATCTGCTATGAACTGTTCCGTAAGTCGATTTTTCGCGTTTTCACGGATACGTAACCGGCACCTTTGAGACTGTAGTCAACATAAATAGACTTGTCTTCATTGTATAAAGAGATTGGAGGAAAAAAATATACATTAAAAATTTTGTTCCATTTGTTTGATTTATGCAATAAGAAGCATTCAGTCTTTTTTTAGCCACTTGTCACATTATTTTCTGGGGTTTTCGCATGAGCGTAACTGGCATATATGAGACTGTAGTCAACATAACTGGGTTTCTTGTTGCGGTTTGAAGAGATTAGAAAAATTACACTTCATTTGCCTTTGTTTGATATATGCAATAGGAAGCAACAAAAAGAGTTTTCAGTCTTTTTTTAGCCATTTGTTGCATTAATTTCTGGGGCTTTTTTACACTGTACATTGATCACTTTGGCTTATTGAAAGTTTCAATGTGCAGCATTTATTGTGGGCTGAGTTAGAAAAGCGAATCCAGTGAAGTGCTTGGGGGGGGGGCTTGCATCGAGGGTCTAAGGGAAGTAATTCTTGCATTCTTGCAAGGGGCTTGAAAAGACCATAACAAGGTCTGCTGCGCCCCTATTTTCTTAAATGTTTGCCCATTTTCAGTGAAATCTGGCATGTGTGGATGGTGCATGCCTGGCAGTTCGCCAAGGACTGCACAGCAGCCTTTAAAGAAGACTTTAAATCCACTTTTATGCCGTTTTTTTTCACTGTTTTTTTCGATAAATTATGGCGCCATTTTGGAGCGATTTTGAAGCTCTCTGATTGGCTGTTGAATATCTGATTGGCTGTTGGTTCCCATTCTGATTTTGGCTCTTGGTTCCCATTCTGATTTCCTTAAAGCTTCTCTGATTGGATAATTTCAGAGAGGGAAGAGATTTGATTGGCTGATGGGAAAGGGGGGGAATCTGTTTATTCTTATTAACCTTTTACCACACAATGACGCCTTTTATTAACACCCCTGAAAGAGAAGGCTTTTGAAAATAATCTGAGGAAAGGAGAAATGCAGGTTACCAGCATTTTCTCCTTTTCCCACAATGTTTTCTACCCTATCAAAGAAAAAAACTGATTTTTAGTTATTCTTACATCTTATTGTATCTTTATGGCCTACTTCTAAATTCTTCAAACAAGAACAAGATTTTTTTATCGGAAAAAGTTTCCGCAACAGCAACCAGTTGCTTCTGAATTTTATATTTTTGCGCAGCGATTAATTATAAAATTGACTTTTGACTCGCACGGTCGTCAAAATTGGTTCAATGTTTTCATGACCCTGGTAAGAAAACAGGGAAAAATTTTGATTACCTTTCTTTGATTTGTTTAACAGGTATCAGTTGCCTCCGAAAATGTCAAAGTTGATTTTACGATTTTATGCGCAGCACGTATCAGTCAAGTATGGGTGAGATGGTCATCGTAACCAAATCATTGGCCCTAGTGAGAGAAAATGAAAAAGAAAAAATAGAAAAATCCCTATAATTAACTTTAAGCAACAGTTGTCGTCTGCTATAAAATGTTCCGTAAGTTGATTTTTCATGTTTTCGCGGGTACGTAACCGGCACCTGCGAGACAATAGACAACCTAAATGGGTTTGTTGTCACGGTAAAAAAAGGCTAGAGAAGTAAAAAACAGATATAAGAAATTAAGTTCCCTATATTTGACCTATCAAGCAACAGGTGTCATCTGCTATGAACTGTTCCGTAAGTCGATTTTTCGCGTTTTCACGGATACGTAACCGGCACCTTTGAGACCGTAGTCAACATAAATAGACTTGTCTTCATGGTATAAAGAGATTGGAGGAAAAAAATATACATTAAAAATTTTGTTCCATTTGTTTGATTTATGCAATAAGAAGCATTCAGTCTTTTTTTAGCCACTTGTCACATTATTTTCTGGGGTTTTCGCATGAGCGTCACTGGCATATATGAGACTGTAGTCAACGTAACTAGGTTTCTTGTTGCGGTTTGAAGAGATTAGAAAAATTACACTTCATTTGCCTTTGTTTGATATATGCAATAGGACGCAACAAAAAGAGTTTTCAGTCTTTTTTTAGCCATTTGTTGCATTAATTTCTGGGGCTTTTTTACACTGTACATTGATCACTTTGGCTTATTGAAAGTTTCAATGTGCAGCATTTATTGTGGGCTGAGTTAGAAAAGCGAATCCAGTGAAGTGCTTGGGGGGGGCTTGCATCGAGGGTCTAAGGGAAGTAATTCTTGCATTCTTGCAAGGGGCTTGAAAAGACCATAACAAGGTCTGCTGCGCCCCTATTTTCTTAAATGTTTGCCCATTTTCAGTGAAATCTGGCATGTGTGGATGGTGCATGCCTGGCAGTTCGCCAAGGACTGCACAGCAGCCTTTAAAGAAGACTTTAAATCCACTTTTATGCCGTTTTTTTTCACTGTTTTTTTCGATAAATTATGGCGCCATTTTGGAGCGATTTTGAAGCTCTCTGATTGGCTGTTGAATATCTGATTGGCTGTTGGTTCCCATTCTGATTTTGGCTCTTGGTTCCCATTCTGATTTCCTTAAAGCTTCTCTGATTGGATAATTTCAGAGAGAGAAGAGATTTGATTGGCTGATGGGAAAGGGGGAGCGAATCTGTTTATTCTTATTAACCTTTTACCACACAATGATGCCTTTTATTAACACCCCTGAAAGAGAAGGCTTTTGAAAATAATCTGAGGAAAGGAGAAATGCAGGTTACCAGCATTTTCTCCTTTTCCCACAATGTTTTCTACCCTATCAAAGAAAAAAACTGATTTTTAGTTATTCTTACATCTTATTGTATCTTTATGGCCTACTTCTAAATTCTTCAAACAAGAACAAGATTTTTTTATCGGAAAAAGTTTCCGCAACAGCAACCAGTTGCTTCTGAATTTTATATTTTTGCGCAGCGATTAAACATAAAATTGACTTTTGACTCGCACGGTCGTCAAAATTGGTTCAATGTTTTCATGACCCTGGTAAGAAAACAGGGAAAAATTTTGATTACATTTCTTTGATTTGTTTAACAGGTATCAGTTGCCTCCGAAAATGTCAAAGTTGATTTTACGATTTTATGCGCAGCACGTATCAGTCAAGTATGGGTGAGATGGTCATCGTAACCAAATCATTGGCCCTAGTGAGAGAAAATGAAAAAGAAAAAATAGAAAAATCCCTATAATTGACTTTAAGCAACAGTTGTCGTCTGCTATAAAATGTTCCGTAAGTCGATTTTTCATGTTTTCGCGGGTACGTAACCGGCACCTGCGAGACAATAGACAACCTAAATGGGTTTGTTGTCACGGTAAAAAAAGGCTAGAGAAGTAAGAAACAGATATTAGAAATTAAGTTCCCTATATTTGACCTATCAAGCAACAGGTGTCATCTGCTATGAACTGTTCCGTAAGTCGATTTTTCGCGTTTTCACGGATACGTAACCGGCACCTTTGAGACCGTAGTCAACATAAATAGACTTGTCTTCATGGTATAAAGAGATTGGAGGAAAAAAATATACATTAAAAATTTTGTTCCATTTGTTTGATTTATGCAATAAGAAGCATTCAGTCTTTTTTTAGCCACTTGTCACATTATTTTCTGGGGTTTTCGCATGAGCGTAACTGGCATATATGAGACTGTAGTCAACGTAACTGGGTTTCTTGTTGCGGTTTGAAGAGATTAGAAAAATTACACTTCATTTGCCTTTGTTTGATATATGCAATAGGAAGCAACAAAAAGAGTTTTCAGTCTTTTTTTAGCCATTTGTTGCATTAATTTCTGGGGCTTTTTTACACTGTACATTGATCACTTTGGCTTATTGAAAGTTTCAATGTGCAGCATTTATTGTGGGCTGAGTTAGAAAAGCGAATCCAGTGAAGTGCTTGGGGGGGGCTTGCATCGAGGGTCTAAGGGAAGTAATTCTTGCATTCTTGCAAGGGGCTTGAAAAGACCATAACAAGGTCTGCTGCGCCCCTATTTTCTTAAATGTTTGCCCATTTTCAGTGAAATCTGGCATGTGTGGATGGTGCATGCCTGGCAGTTCGCCAAGGACTGCACAGCAGCCTTTAAAGAAGACTTTAAATCCACTTTTATGCCGTTTTTTTTCACTGTTTTTTTCGATAAATTATGGCGCCATTTTGGAGCGATTTTGAAGCTCTCTGATTGGCTGTTGAATATCTGATTGGCTGTTGGTTCCCATTCTGATTTTGGCTCTTGGTTCCCATTCTGATTTCCTTAAAGCTTCTCTGATTGGATAATTTCAGAGAGGGAAGAGATTTGATTGGCTGATGGGAAAGGTGGGGGGGAATCTGTTTATTCTTATTAACCTTTTACCACACAATGACGCCTTTTATTAACACCCCTGAAAGAGAAGGCTTTTGAAAATAATCTGAGGAAAGGAGAAATGCAGGTTACCAGCATTTTCTCCTTTTCCCACAATGTTTTCTACCCTATCAAAGAAAAAAACTGATTTTTAGTTATTCTTACATCTTATTGTATCTTTATGGCCTACTTCTAAATTCTTCAAACAAGAACAAGATTTTTTTATCGGAAAAAGTTTCCGCAACAGCAACCAGTTGCTTCTCAATTTTATATTTTTGCACAGCAATTAAACATAAAATTGACTTTTGACTCGCACGGTCGTCAAAATTGGTTCAATGTTTTCATGACCCTGGTAAGAAAACAGGGAAAAATTTTGATTACCTTTCTTTGATTTGTTTAACAGGTATCAGTTGCCTCCGAAAATGTCAAAGTTGATTTTACGATTTTATGCGCAGCACGTATCAGTCAAGTATGGGTGAGATGGTCATCGTAACCAAATCATTGGCCCTAGTGAGAGAAAATGAAAAAGAAAAAATAGAAAAATCCCTATAATTGACTTTAAGCAACAGTTGTCATCTGCTATAAAATGTTCCGTAAGTCGATTTTTCATGTTTTCGCGGGTACGTAACTGGCACCTGCGAGACAATAGACAACCTAAAAGGGTTTGTTGTCACGGTAAAAAAAGGCTAGAGAAGTAAAAAACAGATATAAGAAATTAAGTTCCCTATATTTGACCTATCAAGCAACAGGTGTCATCTGCTATGAACTGTTCAGTAAGTCGATTTTTCGCGTTTTCACGGATACGTAACTGGCACCTTTGAGACCGTAGTCAACATAAATAGACTTGTCTTCATGGTATAAAGAGATTGGAGGAAAAAAATATACATTAAAAATTTTGTTCCATTTGTTTGATTTATGCAATAAGAAGCATTCAGTCTTTTTTTAGCCACTTGTCACATTATTTTCTGGGGTTTTCGCATGAGCGTCACTGGCATATATGAGACTGTAGTCAACGTAACTGGGTTTCTTGTTGCGGTTTGAAGAGATTAGAAAAAATACACTTCATTTGCCTTTGTTTGATATATGCAATAGGAAGCAACTAAAAGAGTTTTCAGTCTTTTTTTAGCCATTTGTTGCATTAATTTCTGGGGCTTTTTTACACTGTACATTGATCACTTTGGCTTATTGAAAGTTTCAATGTGCAGCATTTATTGTGGGCTGAGTTAGAAAAGCGAATCCAGTGAAGTGCTTGGGGGGGGGGGCTTGCATCGAGGGTCTAAGGGAAGTAATTCTTGCATTCTTGCAAGGGGCTTGAAAAGACCATAACAAGGTCTGCTGCGCCCCTATTTTCTTAAATGTTTGCCCATTTTCAGTGAAATCTGGCATGTGTGGATGGTGCATGCCTAGCAGTTCGCCAAGGACTGCACAGCAGCCTTTAAAGAAGACTTTAAATCCACTTTTATGCCGTTTTTTTTTCACTGTTTTTTTCGATAAATTATGGCGCCATTTTGGAGCGATTTTGAAGCTCTCTGATTGGCTGTTGAATATCTGATTGGCTGTTGGTTCCCATTCTGATTTTGGCTCTTGGTTCCCATTCTGATTTCCTTAAAGCTTCTCTGATTGGATAATTTCAGAGAGGGAAGAGATTTGATTGGCTGATGGGAAAGGGGGGGAATCTGTTTATTCTTATTAACCTTTTACCACACAATGACGCCTTTTATTAACACCCCTGAAAGAGAAGGCTTTTGAAAATAATCTGAGGAAAGGAGAAATGCAGGTTACCAGCATTTTCTCCTTTTCCCACCATGTTTTCTACCCTATCAAAGAAAAAAACTGATTTTTAGTTATTCTTACATCTTATTGTATCTTTATGGCCTACTTCTAAATTCTTCAAACAAGAACAAGATTTTTTTATCGGAAAAAGTTTCCGCAACAGCAACCAGTTGCTTCTGAATTTTATATTTTTGCGCAGCGATTAAACATAAAATTGACTTTTGACTCGCACGGTCGTCAAAATTGGTTCAATGTTTTCATGACCCTGGTAAGAAAACAGGGAAAAATTTTGATTACCTTTCTTTGATTTGTTTAACAGGTATCAGTTGCCTCCGAAAATGTCAAAGTTGATTTTACGATTTTATGCGCAGCACGTATCAGTCAAGTATGGGTGAGATGGTCATCGTAACCAAATCATTGGCCCTAGTGAGAGAAAATGAAAAAGAAAAAATAGAAAAATCCCTATAATTGACTTTAAGCAACAGTTGTCGTCTGCTATAAAATGTTCCGTAAGTTGATTTTTCATGTTTTCGCGGGTACGTAACAGGCACCTGCGAGACAATAGACAACCTAAATGGGTTTGTTGTCACGGTAAAAAAAGGCTAGAGAAGTAAAAAACAGATATTAGAAATTAAGTTCCCTATATTTGACCTATCAAGCAACAGGTGTCATCTGCTATGAACTGTTCCGTAAGTCGATTTTTCGCGTTTTCACGGATACGTAACCGGCACCTTTGAGACCGTAGTCAACATAAATAGACTTGTCTTCATGGTATAAAGAGATTGGAGGAAAAAAATATACATTAAAAATTTTGTTCCATTTGTTTGATTTATGCAATAAGAAGCATTCAGTCTTTTTTTAGCCACTTGTCACATTATTTTCTGGGGTTTTCGCATGAGCGTAACTGGCATATATGAGACTGTAGTCAACGTAACTGGGTTTCTTGGTGCGGTTTGAAGAGATTAGAAAAATTACACTTCATTTGCCTTTGTTTGATATATGCAATAGGAAGCAACAAAAAGAGTTTTCAGTCTTTTTTTAGCCATTTGTTGCATTAATTTCTGGGGCTTTTTTACACTGTACATTGATCACTTTGGCTTATTGAAAGTTTCAATGTGCAGCATTTATTGTGGGCTGAGTTAGAAAAGCGAATCCAGTGAAGTGCTTGGGGGGGGGCTTGCATCGAGGGTCTAAGGGAAGTAATTCTTGCATTCTTGCAAGGGGCTTGAAAAGACCATAACAAGGTCTGCTGCGCCCCTATTTTCTTAAATGTTTGCCCATTTTCAGTGAAATCTGGCATGTGTGGATGGTGCATGCCTGGCAGTTCGCCAAGGACTGCACAGCAGCCTTTAAAGAAGACTTTAAATCCACTTTTATGCCGTTTTTTTTCACTGTTTTTTTCGATAAATTATGGCGCCATTTTGGAGCGATTTTGAAGCTCTCTGATTGGCTGTTGAATATCTGATTGGCTGTTGGTTCCCATTCTGATTTTGGCTCTTGGTTCCCATTCTGATTTCCTTAAAGCTTCTCTGATTGGATAATTTCAGAGAGGGAAGAGATTTGATTGGCTGATGGGAAAGGGGGGGAATCTGTTTATTCTTATTAACCTTTTACCACACAATGACGCCTTTTATTAACACCCCTGAAAGAGAAGGCTTTTGAAAATAATCTGAGGAAAGGAGAAATGCAGGTATCCAGCATTTTTTCCTTTTCCCACAATGTTTTCTACCCTATCAAAGAAAAAAAACTGATTTTTAGTTATTCTTACATCTTATTGTATCTTTATGGCCTACTTCTAAATTCTTCAAACAAGAACAAGATTTTTTTATCGGAAAAAGTTTCCGCAACAGCAACCAGTTGCTTCTGAATTTTATATTTTTGCACAGCGATTAAACATAAAATTGACTTTTGACTTGCACGGTCGTCAAAATTGGTTCAATGTTTTCATGACCCTGGTAAGAAAACAGGGAAAAATTTTGATTACCTTTCTTTGATTTGTTTAACAGGTATCAGTTGCCTCCGAAAATGTCAAAGTTGATTTTACGATTTTATGCGCAGCACGTATCAGTCAAGTATGGGTGAGATGGTCATCGTAACCAAATCATTGGCCCTAGTGAGAGAAAATGAAAAAGAAAAAATAGAAAAATCCCTATAATTGACTTTAAGCAACAGTTGTCGTCTGCTATAAAATGTTCCGTAAGTCGATTTTTCATGTTTTCGCGGGTACGTAACCGGCACCTGCGAGACAATAGACAACCTAAATGGGTTTGTTGTCACGGTAAAAAAGGCTAGAGAAGTAAAAAACAGATATTAGAAATTAAGTTCCCTATATTTGACCTATCAAGCAACAGGTGTCATCTGCTATGAACTGTTCCGTAAGTCGATTTTTCGCGTTTTCACGGATACGTAACCGGCACCTTTGAGACCGTAGTCAACATAAATAGACTTGTCTTCATGGTATAAAGAGATTGGAGGAAAAAAATATACATTAAAAATTTTTTCCATTTGTTTGATTTATGCAATAAGAAGCATTCAGTCTTTTTTTAGCCACTTGTCACATTATTTTCTGGGGTTTTCGCATGAGCGTAACTGGCATATATGAGACTGTAGTCAACGTAACTGGGTTTCTTGTTGCGGTTTGAAGAGATTAGAAAAATTACACTTCATTTGCCTTTGTTTGATATATGCAATAGGAAGCAACAAAAAGAGTTTTCAGTCTTTTTTTAGCCATTTGTTGCATTAATTTCTGGGGCTTTTTTACACTGTACATTGATCACTTTGGCTTATTGAAAGTTTCAATGTGCAGCATTTATTGTGGGCTGAGTTAGAAAAGCGAATCCAGTGAAGTGCTCGGGGGGGGGCTTGCATCGAGGGTCTAAGGGAAGTAATTCTTGCATTCTTGCAAGGGGCTTGAAAAGACCATAACAAGGTCTGCTGCGCCCCTATTTTCTTAAATGTTTGCCCATTTTCAGTGAAATCTGGCATGTGTGGATGGTGCATGCCTGGCAGTTCGCCAAGGACTGCACAGCAGCCTTTAAAGAAGACTTTAAATCCACTTTTATGCCGTTTTTTTTTCACTGTTTTTTTCGATAAATTATGGCGCCATTTTGGAGCGATTTTGAAGCTCTCTGATTGGCTGTTGAATATCTGATTGGCTGTTGGTTCCCATTCTGATTTTGGCTCTTGGTTCCCATTCTGATTTCCTTAAAGCTTCTCTGATTGGATAATTTCAGAGAGGGAAGAGATTTGATTGGCTGATGGGAAAGGGGGGGAATCTGTTTATTCTTATTAACCTTTTACCACATAATGACGCCTTTTATTAACACCCCTGAAAGAGAAGGCTTTTGAAAATAATCTGAGGAAAGGAGAAATGCAGGTTACCAGCATTTTCTCCTTTTCCCACAATGTTTTCTACCCTATCAAAGAAAAAAACTGATTTTTAGTTATTCTTACATCTTATTGTATCTTTATGGCCTACTTCTAAATTCTTCAAACAAGAACAAGATTTTTTTATCGGAAAAAGTTTCCGCAACAGCAACCAGTTGCTTCTGAATTTTATATTTTTGCGCAGCGATTAATTATAAAATTGACTTTTGACTCGCACGGTCGTCAAAATTGGTTCAATGTTTTCATGACCCTGGTAAGAAAACAGGGAAAAATTTTGATTACCTTTCTTTGATTTGTTTAACAGGTATCAGTTGCCTCCGAAAATGTCAAAGTTGATTTTACGATTTTATGCGCAGCACGTATCAGTCAAGTATGGGTGAGATGGTCATCGTAACCAAATCATTGGCCCTAGTGAGAGAAAATGAAAAAGAAAAAATAGAAAAATCCCTATAATTGACTTTAAGCAACAGTTGTCGTCTGCTATAAAATGTTCCGTAAGTCGATTTTTCATGTTTTCGCGGGTACGTAACCGGCACCTGCGAGACAATAGACAACCTAAATGGGTTTGTTGTCACGGTAAAAAAAGGCTAGAGAAGTAAAAAACAGATATTAGAAATTAAGTTCCCTATATTTGACCTATCAACCAACAGGTGTCATCTGCTATGAACTGTTCCGTAAGTCGATTTTTTGCGTTTTCACAGATATGTAACCGGCACCTTTGAGACCGTAGTCAACATAAATAGACTTGTCTTCATGGTATAAAGAGATTGGAGGAAAAAAATATACATTAAAAATTTTGTTCCATTTGTTTGATTTATGCAATAAGAAGCATTCAGTCTTTTTTTAGCCACTTGTCACATTATTTTCTGGGGTTTTCGCATGAGCGTAACTGGCATATATGAGACTGTAGTCAACGTAACTGGGTTTCTTGTTGCGGTTTGAAGAGATTAGAAAAATTACACTTCATTTGCCTTTGTTTGATATATGCAATAGGAAGCAACAAAAAGAGTTTTCAGTCTTTTTTTAGCCATTTGTTGCATTAATTTCTGGGGCTTTTTTACACTGTACATTGATCACTTTGGCTTATTGAAAGTTTCAATGTGCAGCATTTATTGTAGGCTGAGTTAGAAAAGCGAATCCAGTGAAGTGCTTGGGGGGGGGCTTGCATCGAGGGTCTAAGGGAAGTAATTCTTGCATTCTTGCAAGGGGCTTGAAAAGACCATAACAAGGTCTGCTGCGCCCCTATTTTCTTAAATGTTTGCCCATTTTCAGTGAAATCTGGCATGTGTGGATGGTGCATGCCTGGCAGTTCGCCAAGGACTGCACAGCAGCCTTTAAAGAAGACTTTAAATCCACTTTTATGCCGTTTTTTTTCACTGTGTTTTTCGATAAATTATGGCGCCATTTTAGAGCGATTTTGAAGCTCTCTGATTGGCTGTTGAATATCTGATTGGCTGTTGGTTCCCATTCTGATTTTGGCTCTTGGTTCCCATTCTGATTTCCTTAAAGCTTCTCTGATTGGATAATTTCAGAGAGGGAAGAGATTTGATTGGCTGATGGGAAAGGGGGGGAATCTGTTTATTCTTATTAACCTTTTACCACACAATGACGCCTTTTATTAACACCCCTGAAAGAGAAGGCTTTTGAAAATAATCTGAGGAAAGGAGAAATGCAGGTTACCAGCATTTTCTCCTTTTCCCACAATGTTTTCTACCCTATCAAAGAA
Source organism: Tridacna crocea (assembly GCA_943736015.1). Classification (NCBI taxonomy): domain Eukaryota; kingdom Metazoa; phylum Mollusca; class Bivalvia; order Cardiida; family Cardiidae; genus Tridacna; species Tridacna crocea. Next base: position 55,419,535 of record OX031057.1, on the reverse strand, counting down.
AAAAACTGATTTTTAGTTATTCTTACATCTTATTGTATCTTTATGGCCTACTTCTAAATTCTTCAAACAAGAACAAGATTTTTTTATCGGAAAAAGTTTCCGCAACAGCAACCAGTTGCTTCTGAATTTTATATTTTTGCGCAGCGATTAAACATAAAATTGACTTTTGACTCGCACGGTCGTCAAAATTGGTTCAATGTTTTCATGACCCTGGTAAGAAAACAGGGAAAAATTTTGATTACCTTTCTTTGATTTGTTTAACAGGTATCAGTTGCCTCCGAAAATGTCAAAGTTGATTTTACGATTTTATGCGCAGCACGTATCAGTCAAGTATGGGTGAGATGGTCATCGTAACCAAATCATTGGCCCTAGTGAGAGAAAATGAAAAAGAAAAAATAGAAAAATCCCTATAATTGACTTTAAGCAACAGTTGTCGTCTGCTATAAAATGTTCCGTAAGTCGATTTTTCATGTTTTCGCGGGTACGTAACCGGCACCTGCGAGACAATAGACAACCTAAATGGGTTTGTTGTCACGGTAAAAAAAGGCTAGAGAAGTAAAAAACAGATATTAGAAATTAAGTTCCCTATATTTGACCTATCAAGCAACAGGTGTCATCTGCTATGAACTGTTCCGTAAGTCGATTTTTCGCGTTTTCACGGATACGTAAACGGCACCTTTGAGACCGTAGTCAACATAAATAGACTTGTCTTCATGGTATAAAGAGATTGGAGGAAAAAAATATACATTAAAAATTTTGTTCCATTTGTTTGATTTATGCAATAAGAAGCATTCAGTCTTTTTTTAGCCATTTGTCACATTATTTTCTGGGGTTTTCGCCTGAGCGTAACTGGCATATATGAGACTGTAGTCAACATAACTGGGTTTCTTGTTGCGGTTTGAAGAGATTAGAAAAATTACACTTCATTTGCCTTTGTTTGATATATGCAATAGGAAGCAACAAAAAGAGTTTTCAGTCTTTTTTTAGCCATTTGTTGCATTAATTTCTGGGGCTTTTTTACACTGTACATTGATCACTTTGGCTTATTGAAAGTTTCAATGTGCAGCATTTATTGTGGGCTGAGTTAGAAAAGCGAATCCAGTGAAATGCTTAGGGGGGGCTTGCATTGAGGGTCTAAGGGAAATAATTCTTGCATTCTTGCAAGGGGCTTGAAAAGACCATAACAAGGTCTGCTGCGCCCCTATTTTCTTAAATGTTTGCCCATTTTCAGTGAAATCTGGCATGTGTGGATGGTGCATGCCTGGCAGTTCGCCAAGGACTGCACAGCAGCCTTTAAAGAAGACTTTAAATCCACTTTTATGCCCTTTTTTTTCACTGTTTTTTTCGATAAATTATGGCGCCATTTTGGAGCGATTTTGAAGCTCTCTGATTGGCTGTTGAATATCTGATTGGCTGTTGGTTCCCATTCTGATTTTGGCTCTTGGTTCCCATTCTGATTTCCTTAAAGCTTCTCTGATTGGATAATTTCAGAGAGGGAAGAGATTTGATTGGCTGATGGGAAAGGGGGGGGAATCTGTTTATTCTTATTAACCTTTTACCACACAATGACGCCTTTTATTAACACCCCTGAAAGAGAAGGCTTTTGAAAATAATCTGAGGAAAGGAGAAATGCAGGTTACCAGCATTATCTCCTTTTCCCACAATGTTTTCTACCCTATCAAAGAAAAAAACTGATTTTTAGTTATTCTTACATCTTATTGTATCTTTATGGCCTACTTCTAAATTCTTCAAACAAGAACAAGATTTTTTTATCGGAAAAAGTTTCCGCAACAGCAACTAGTTGCTTCTGAATTTTATATTTTTGCGCAGCGATTAAACATAAAATTGACTTTTGACTCGCACGGTCGTCAAAATTGGTTCAATGTTTTCATGACCCTGGTAAGAAAACAGGGAAAAATTTTGATTACCTTTCTTTGATTTGTTTAACAGGTATCAGTTGCCTCCGAAAATGTCAAAGTTGATTTTACGATTTTATGCGCAGCACGTATCAGTCAAGTATGGGTGAGATGGTCATCGTAACCAAATCATTGGCCCTAGTGAGAGAAAATGAAAAAGAAAAAATAGAAAAATCCCTATAATTGACTTTAAGCAACAGTTGTCGTCTGCTGTAAAATGTTCCGTAAGTCGATTTTTCATGTTTTCGCGGGTACGTAACCGACACCTGCGAGACAATAGACAACCTAAATGGGTTTGTTGTCACGGTAAAAAAAGGCTAGAGAAGTAAAAAACAGATATTAGAAATTAAGTTCCCTATATTTGACCTATCAAGCAACAGGTGTCATCTGCTATGAACTGTTCCGTAAGTCGATTTTTCGCGTTTTCACGGATACGTAACCGGCACCTTTGAGACCGTAGTCAACATAAATAGACTTGTCTTCATGGTATAAAGAGATTGGAGGAAAAAAATATACATTAAAAATTTTGTTCCATTTGTTTCATTTATGCAATAAGAAGCATTCAGTCTTTTTTTAGCCACTTGTCACATTATTTTCTGGGGTTTTCGCATGAGCGTAACTGGCATATATGAGACTGTAGTCAACATAACTGGGTTTCTTGTTGCGGTTTGAAGAGATTAGAAAAATTACACTTCATTTGCCTTTGTTTGATATATGCAATAGGAAGCAACAAAAAGAGTTTTCAGTCTTTTTTTAGTCATTTGTTGCATTAATTTCTGGGGCTTTTTTACACTGTACATTGATCACTTGGGCTTATTGAAAGTTTCAATGTGCAGCATTTATTGTGGGCTGAGTTAGAAAAGCGAATCCAGTGAAGTGCTTGGGGGGGGGGCTTGCATCGAGGGTCTAAGGGAAGTAATTCTTGCATTCTTGCAAGGGGCTTGAAAAGACCATAACAAGGTCTGCTGCGCCCCTATTTTCTTAAATGTTTGCCCATTTTCAGTGAAATCTGGCATGTGTGGATGGTGCATGCCTGGCAGTTCGCCAAGGACTGCACAGCAGCCTTTAAAGAAGACTTTAAATCCACTTTTATGCCGTTTTTTTTTCACTGTTTTTTTCGATAAATTATGGCGCCATTTTGGAGCGATTTTGAAGCTCTCTGATTGGCTGTTGAATATCTGATTGGCTGTTGGTTCCCATTCTGATTTTGGCTCTTGGTTCCCATTCTGATTTCCTTAAAGCTTCTCTGATTGGATAATTTCAGAGAGGGAAGAGATTTGATTGGCTGATGGGAAATGGGGGGGGGAATCTGTTTATTCTTATTAACCTTTTACCACACAATGACGCCTTTTATTAACACCCCTGAAAGAGAAGGCTTTTGAAAATAATCTGAGGAAAGGAGAAATGCAGGTTACCAGCATTTTCTCCTTTTCCCACAATGTTTTCTACCCTATCAAAGAAAAAAACTGATTTTTAGTTATTCTTACATCTTATTGTATCTTTATGGCCTACTTCTAAATTCTTCAAACAAGAACAAGATTTTTTTATCGGAAAAAGTTTCCGCAACAGCAACCAGTTGCTTCTGAATTTTATATTTTTGCGCAGCGATTAAACATAAAATTGACTTTTGACTCGCACGGTCGTCAAAATTGGTTCAATGTTTTCATGACCCTGGTAAGAAAACAGGGAAAAATTTTGATTACCTTTCTTTGATTTGTTTAACAGGTATCAGTTGCCTCCGAAAATGTCAAAGTTGATTTTACGATTTTATGCGCAGCACGTATCAGTCAAGTATGGGTGAGATGGTCATCGTAACCAAATCATTGGCCCTAGTGAGAGAAAATGAAAAAGAAAAAATAGAAAAATCCCTATAATTGACTTTAAGCAACAGTTGTCGTCTGCTGTAAAATGTTCCGTAAGTCGATTTTTCATGTTTTCGCGGGTACGTAACCGACACCTGCGAGACAATAGACAACCTAAATGGGTTTGTTGTCACGGTAAAAAAAGGCTAGAGAAGTAAAAAACAGATATTAGAAATTAAGTTCCCTATATTTGACCTATCAAGCAACAGGTGTCATCTGCTATGAACTGTTCCGTAAGTCGATTTTTCGCGTTTTCACGGATACGTAACCGGCACCTTTGAGACCGTAGTCAACATAAATAGACTTGTCTTCATGGTATAAAGAGATTGGAGGAAAAAAATATACATTAAAAATTTTGTTCCATTTGTTTGATTTATGCAATAAGAAGCATTCAGTCTTTTTTTAGCCACTTGTCACATTATTTTCTGGGGTTTTCGCATGAGCGTAACTGGCATATATGAGACTGTAGTCAACATAACTGGGTTTCTTGTTGCGGTTTGAAGAGATTAGAAAAATTACACTTCATTTGCCTTTGTTTGATATATGCAATAGGAAGCAACAAAAAGAGTTTTCAGTCTTTTTTTAGCCATTTGTTGCATTAATTTCTGGGGCTTTTTTACACTGTACATTGATCACTTGGGCTTATTGAAAGTTTCAATGTGCAGCATTTATTGTGGGCTGAGTTAGAAAAGCGAATCCAGTGAAGTGCTTGGGGGGGGGGCTTGCATCGAGGGTCTAAGGGAAGTAATTCTTGCATTCTTGCAAGGGGCTTGAAAAGACCATAACAAGGTCTGCTGCGCCCCTATTTTCTTAAATGTTTGCCCATTTTCAGTGAAATCTGGCATGTGTGGATGGTGCATGCCTGGCAGTTCGCCAAGGACTGCACAGCAGCCTTTAAAGAAGACTTTAAATCCACTTTTATGCCGTTTTTTTTTCACTGTTTTTTTCGATAAATTATGGCGCCATTTTGTAGCGATTTTGAAGCTCTCTGATTGGCTGTTGAATATCTGATTGGCTGTTGGTTCCCATTCTGATTTTGGCTCTTGGTTCCCATTCTGATTTCCTTAAAGCTTCTCTGATTGGATAATTTCAGAGAGGGAAGAGATTTGATTGGCTGATGGGAAATGGGGGGGGAATCTGTTTATTCTTATTAACCTTTTACCACACAATGACGCCTTTTATTAACACCCCTGAAAGAGAAGGCTTTTGAAAATAATCTGAGGAAAGGAGAAATGCAGGTTACCAGCATTTTCTCCTTTTCCCACAATGTTTTCTACCCTATCAAAGAAAAAAACTGATTTTTAGTTATTCTTACATCTTATTGTATCTTTATGGCCTACTTCTAAATTCTTCAAACAAGAACAAGATTTTTTTATCGGAAAAAGTTTCCGCAACAGCAACCAGTTGCTTCTGAATTTTATATTTTTGCGCAGCGATTAAACATAAAATTGACTTTTGACTCGCACGGTCGTCAAAATTGGTTCAATGTTTTCATGACCCTGGTAAGAAAACAGGGAAAAATTTTGATTACCTTTCTTTGATTTGTTTAACAGGTATCAGTTGCCTCCGAAAATGTCAAAGTTGATTTTACGATTTTATGCGCAGCACGTATCAGTCAAGTATGGGTGAGATGGTCATCGTAACCAAATCATTGGCCCTAGTGAGAGAAAATGAAAAAGAAAAAATAGAAAAATCCCTATAATTGACTTTAAGCAACAGTTGTCGTCTGCTATAAAATGTTCCGTAAGTCGATTTTTCATGTTTTCGCGGGTACGTAACCGGCACCTGCGAGACAATAGACAACCTAAATGGGTTTGTTGTCACGGTAAAAAAAGGCTAGAGAAGTAAAAAACAGATATTAGAAATTAAGTTCCCTATATTTGACCTATCAAGCAACAGGTGTCATCTGCTATGAACTGTTCCGTAAGTCGATTTTTCGCGTTTTCACGGATACGTAAACGGCACCTTTGAGACCGTAGTCAACATAAATAGACTTGTCTTCATGGTATAAAGAGATTGGAGGAAAAAAATATACATTAAAAATTTTGTTCCATTTGTTTGATTTATGCAATAAGAAGCATTCAGTCTTTTTTTAGCCATTTGTCACATTATTTTCTGGGGTTTTCGCCTGAGCGTAACTGGCATATATGAGACTGTAGTCAACATAACTGGGTTTCTTGTTGCGGTTTGAAGAGATTAGAAAAATTACACTTCATTCGCCTTTGTTTGATATATGCAATAGGAAGCAACAAAAAGAGTTTTCAGTCTTTTTTTAGCCATTTGTTGCATTAATTTCTGGGGCTTTTTTACACTGTACATTGATCACTTTGGCTTATTGAAAGTTTCAATGTGCAGCATTTATTGTGGGCTGAGTTAGAAAAGCGAATCCAGTGAAGTGCTTTGGGGGGGCTTGCATTGAGGGTCTAAGGGAAGTAATTCTTGCATTCTTGCAAGGGGCTTGAAAAGATCATAACAAGGTCTGCTGCGCCCCTATTTTCTTAAATGTTTGCCCATTTTCAGTGAAATCTGGCATGTGTGGATGGTGCATGCCTGGCAGTTCGCCAAGGACTGCACAGCAGCCTTTAAAGAAGACTTTAAATCCACTTTTATGCCGTTTTTTTTCACTGTTTTTTTCGATAAATTATGGCGCCATTTTGGAGCGATTTTGAAGCTCTCTGATTGGCTGTTGAATATCTGATTGGCTGTTGGTTCCCATTCTGATTTTGGCTCTTGGTTCCCATTCTGATTTCCTTAAAGCTTCTCTGATTGGATAATTTCAGAGAGGGAAGAGATTTGATTGGCTGATGGGAAATGGGGGGGGGAATCTGTTTATTCTTATTAACCTTTTACCACACAATGACGCCTTTTATTAACACCCCTGAAAGAGAAGGCTTTTGAAAATAATCTGAGGAAAGTAGAAATGCAGGTTACCAGCATTTTCTCCTTTTCCCACAATGTTTTCTACCCTATCAAAGAAAAAAACTGATTTTTAGTTATTCTTACATCTTATTGTATCTTTATGGCCTACTTCTAAATTCTTCAAACAAGAACAAGATTTTTTTATCGGAAAAAGTTTCCGCAACAGCAACCAGTTGCTTCTGAATTTTATATTTTTGCGCAGCGATTAAACATAAAATTGACTTTTGACTCGCACGGTCGTCAAAATTGGTTCAATGTTTTCATGACCCTGGTAAGAAAACAGGGAAAAATTTTGATTACCTTTCTTTGATTTGTTTAACAGGTATCAGTTGCCTCCGAAAATGTCAAAGTTGATTTTACGATTTTATGCGCAGCACGTATCAGTCAAGTATGGGTGAGATGGTCATCGTAACCAAATCATTGGCCCTAGTGAGAGAAAATGAAAAAGAAAAAATAGAAAAATCCCTATAATTGACTTTAAGCAACAGTTGTCGTCTGCTATAAAATGTTCCGTAAGTTGATTTTTCATGTTTTCGCGGGTACGTAACCGGCACCTGCGAGACAATAGACAACCTAAATGGGTTTGTTGTCACGGTAAAAAAAGGCTAGAGAAGTAAAAAACAGATATTAGAAATTAAGTTCCCTATATTTGACCTATCAAGCAACAGGTGTCATCTGCTATGAACTGTTCCGTAAGTCGACTCTCGCGTTTTCACAGATACGTAACCGGCACCTTTGAGACCGTAGTCAACATAAATAGACTTGTCTTCATGGTATAAAGAGATTGGAGGAAAAAAATATACATTAAAAATTTTGTTCCATTTGTTTGATTTATGCAATAAGAAGCATTCAGTCTTTTTTTAGCCACTTGTCACATTATTTTCTGGGGTTTTCGCATGAGCGTAACTGGCATATATGAGACTGTAGTCAACATAACTGGGTTTCTTGTTGCGGTTTGAAGAGATTAGAAAAATTACACTTCATTTGCCTTTGTTCGATATATGCAATAGGAAGCAACAAAAAGAGTTTTCAGTCTTTTTTTAGCCATTTGTTGCATTAATTTCTGGGGCTTTTTTACACTGTACATTGATCACTTTGGCTTATTGAAAGTTTCAATGTGCAGCATTTATTGTGGGCTGAGTTAGAAAAGCGAATCCAGTGAAGTGCTTGGGGGGGGGCTTGCATCGAGGGTCTAAGGGAAGTAATTCTTGCATTCTTGCAAGGGGCTTGAAAAGACCATAACAAGGTCTGCTGCGCCCCTATTTTCTTAAATGTTTGCCCATTTTCAGTGAAATCTGGCATGTGTGGATGGTGCATGCCTGGCAGTTCGCCAAGGACTGCACAGCAGCCTTTAAAGAAGACTTTAAATCCACTTTTATGCCCTTTTTTTTCACTGTTTTTTTCGATAAATTATGGCGCCATTTTGGAGCGATTTTGAAGCTCTCTGATTGGCTGTTGAATATCTGATTGGCTGTTGGTTCCCATTCTGATTTTGGCTCTTGGTTCCCATTCTGATTTCCTTAAAGCTTCTCTGATTGGATAATTTCAGAGAGGGAAGAGATTTGATTGGCTGATGGGAAAGGGGGGGAATCTGTTTATTCTTATTAACCTTTTACCACACAGTGACGCCTTTTATTAACACCCCTGAAAGAGAAGGCTTTTGAAAATAATCTGAGGAAAGGAGAAATGCAGGTTTCCAGCATTTTCTCCTTTTCCCACAATGTTTTCTACCCTATCAAAGAAAAAAACTGATTTTTAGTTATTCTTACATCTTATTGTATCTTTATGGCCTACTTCTAAATTCTTCAAACAAGAACAAGATTTTTTTATCGGAAAAAGTTTCCGCAACAGCAACCAGTTGCTTCTGAATTTTATATTTTTGCGCAGCGATTAAACATAAAATTGACTTTTGACTCGCACGGTCGTCAAAATTGGTTCAATGTTTTCATGACCCTGGTAAGAAAACAGGGAAAAATTTTGATTACCTTTCTTTGATTTGTTTAACAGGTATCAGTTGCCTCCGAAAATGTCAAAGTTGATTTTACGATTTTATGCGCAGCACGTATCAGTCAAGTATGGGTGAGATGGTCATCGTAACCAAATCATTGGCCCTAGTGAGAGAAAATGAAAAAGAAAAAATAGAAAAATCCCTATAATTGACTTTAAGCAACAGTTGTCGTCTGCTATAAAATGTTCCGTAAGTCGATTTTTCATGTTTTCGCGGGTACGTAACCGGCACCTGCGAGACAATAGACAACCTAAATGGGTTTGTTGTCACGGTAAAAAAAGGCTAGAGAAGTAAAAAACAGATATTAGAAATTAAGTTCCCTATATTTGACCTATCAAGCAACAGGTGTCATCTGCTATGAACTGTTCCGTAAGTCGATTTTTCGCGTTTTCACGGATACGTAAACGGCACCTTTGAGACCGTAGTCAACATAAATAGACTTGTCTTCATGGTATAAAGAGATTGGAGGAAAAAAATATACATTAAAAATTTTGTTCCATTTGTTTGATTTATGCAATAAGAAGCATTCAGTCTTTTTTTAGCCACTTGTCACATTATTTTCTGGGGTTTTCGCATGAGCGTAACTGGCATATATGAGACTGTAGTCAACGTAACTGGGTTTCTTGTTGCGGTTTGAAGAGATTAGAAAAATTACACTTCATTTGCCTTTGTTTGATATATGCAATAGGAAGCAACAAAAAGAGTTTTCAGTCTTTTTTTAGCCATTTGTTGCATTAATTTCTGGGGCTTTTTTACACTGTACATTGATCACTTTGGCTTATTGAAAGTTTCAATGTGCAGCATTTATTGTGGGCTGAGTTAGAAAAGCGAATCCAGTGAAGTGCTTGGGGGGGGGGCTTGCATCGAGGGTCTAAGGGAAGTAATTCTTGCATTCTTGCAAGGGGCTTAAAAAGACCATAACAAGGTCTGATGCGCCCCTATTTTCTTAAATGTTTGCCCATTTTCAGTGAAATCTGGCATGTGTGGATGGTGCATGCCTGGCAGTTCGCCAAGGACTGCACAGCAGCCTTTAAAGAAGACTTTAAATCCACTTTTATGCCCATTTTTTTCACTGTTTTTTTCGATAAATTATGGCGCCATTTTGGAGCGATTTTGAAGCTCTCTGATTGGCTGTTGAATATCTGATTGGCTGTTGGTTCCCATTCTGATTTTGGCTCTTGGTTCCCATTCTGATTTCCTTAAAGCTTCTCTGATTGGATAATTTCAGAGAGGGAAGAGATTTGATTGGCTGATGGGAAAGGGGGGGAATCTGTTTATTCTTATTAACCTTTTACCACACAATGACGCCTTTTATTAACACCCCTGAAAGAGAAGGCTTTTGAAAATAATCTGAGGAAAGGAGAAATGCAGGTTACCAGCATTTTCTCCTTTTCCCACAATGTTTTCTACCCTATCAAAGAAAAAAACTGATTTTTAGTTATTCTTACATCTTATTGTATCTTTATGGCCTACTTCTAAATTCTTCAAACAAGAACAAGATTTTTTTATCGGAAAAAGTTTCCGCAACAGCAACCAGTTGCTTCTGAATTTTATATTTTTGCGCAGCGATTAAACATAAAATTGACTTTTGACTCGCACGGTCGTCAAAATTGGTTCAATGTTTTCATGACCCTGGTAAGAAAACAGGGAAAAATTTTGATTACCTTTCTTTGATTTGTTTAACAGGTATCAGTTGCCTCCGAAAATGTCAAAGTTGATTTTACGATTTTATGCGCAGCACGTATCAGTCAAGTATGGGTGAGATGGTCATCGTAACCAAATCATTGGCCCTAGTGAGAGAAAATGAAAAAGAAAAAATAGAAAAATCCCTATAATTGACTTTAAGCAACAGTTGTCGTCTGCTATAAAATGTTCCGTAAGTTGATTTTTCATGTTTTCGCGGGTACGTAACCGACACCTGCGAGACAATAGACAACCTAAATGGGTTTGTTGTCACGGTAAAAAAAGGCTAGAGAAGTAAAAAACAGATATTAGAAATTAAGTTCTCTATATTTGACCTATCAAGCAACAGGTGTCATCTGCTATGAACTGTTCCGTAAGTCGATTTTTCGCGTTTTCACGGATACGTAACCGGCACCTTTGAGACTGTAGTCAACATAAATAGACTTGTCTTCATGGTATAAAGAGATTGGAGGAAAAAAATATACATTAAAAATTTTGTTCCATTTGTTTGATTTATGCAATAAGAAGCATTCAGTCTTTTTTTAGCCACTTGTCACATTATTTTCTGGGGTTTTCGCATGAGCGTAACTGGCATATATGAGACTGTAGTCAACATAACTGGGTTTCTTGTTGCGGTTTGAAGAGATTAGAAAAATTACACTTCATTTGCCTTTGTTTGATATATGCAATAGGAAGCAACAAAAAGAGTTTTCAGTCTTTTTTTAGCCATTTGTTGCATTAATTTCTGGGGCTTTTTTACACTGTACATTGATCACTTTGGCTTATTGAAAGTTTCAATGTGCAGCATTTATTGTGGGCTGAGTTAGAAAAGCGAATCCAGTGAAGTGCTTGGGGGGGGGGGCTTGCATCGAGGGTCTAAGGGAAGTAATTCTTGCATTCTTGCAAGGGGCTTGAAAAGACCATAACAAGGTCTGCTGCGCCCCTATTTTCTTAAATGTTTGCCCATTTTCAGTGAAATCTGGCATGTGTGGATGGTGCATGCCTGGCAGTTCGCCAAGGACTGCACAGCAGCCTTTAAAGAAGACTTTAAATCCACTTTTATGCCGTTTTTTTTCACTGTTTTTTTCGATAAATTATGGCGCCATTTTGGAGCGATTTTGAAGCTCTCTGATTGGCTGTTGAATATCTGATTGGCTGTTGGTTCCCATTCTGATTTTGGCTCTTGGTTCCCATTCTGATTTCCTTAAAGCTTCTCTGATTGGATAATTTCAGAGAGGGAAGAGATTTGATTGGCTGATGGGAAATGGGGGGGAATCTGGTTATTCTTATTAACCTTTTACCACAGAATGACGCCTTTTATTAACACCCCTGAAAGAGAAGGCTTTTGAAAATAATCTGAGGAAAGGAGAAATGCAGGTTACCAGCATTTTCTCCTTTTCCCACAATGTTTTCTACCCTATCAAAGAAAAAAACTGATTTTTAGTTATTCTTACATCTTATTGTATCTTTATGGCCTACTTCTAAATTCTTCAAACAAGAACAAGATTTTTTTATCGGAAAAAGTTTCCGCAACAGCAACCAGTTGCTTCTGAATTTTATATTTTTGCGCAGCGATTAAACATAAAATTGACTTTTGACTCGCACGGTCGTCAAAATTGGTTCAATGTTTTCATGACCCTGGTAAGAAAACAGGGAAAAATTTTGATTACCTTTCTTTGATTTGTTTAACAGGTATCAGTTGCCTCCGAAAATGTCAAAGTTGATTTTACGATTTTATGCGCAGCACGTATCAGTCAAGTATGGGTGAGATGGTCATCGTAACCAAATCATTGGCCCTAGTGAGAGAAAATGAAAAAGAAAAAATAGAAAAATCCCTATAATTGACTTTAAGCAACAGTTGTCGTCTGCTATAAAATGTTCCGTAAGTCGATTTTTCATGTTTTCGCGGGTACGTAACCGGCACCTGCGAGACAATAGACAACCTAAATGGGTTTGTTGTCACGGTAAAAAAAGGCTAGAGAAGTAAAAAACAGATATTAGAAATTAAGTTCCCTATATTTGACCTATCAAGCAACAGGTGTCATCTGCTATGAACTGTTCCGTAAGTCGATTTTTCGCGTTTTCACGGATACGTAACCGGCACCTTTGAGACCGTAGTCAACATAAATAGACTTGTCTTCATGGTATAAAGAGATTGGAGGAAAAAAATATACATTAAAAATTTTGTTCCATTTGTTTGATTTATGCAATAGGAAGCATTCAGTCTTTTTTTAGCCACTTGTCACATTATTTTCTGGGGTTTTCGCATGAGCGTAACTGGCATATATGAGACTGTAGTCAACGTAACTGGGTTTCTTGTTGCGGTTTGAAGAGATTAGAAAAATTACACTTCATTTGCCTTTGTTTGATATATGCAATAGGAAGCAACAAAAAGAGTTTTCAGTCTTTTTTTAGCCATTTGTTGCATTAATTTCTGGGGCTTTTTTACACTGTACATTGATCACTTGGGCTTATTGAAAGTTTCAATGTGCAGCATTTATTGTGGGCTGAGTTAGAAAAGCGAATCCAGTGAAGTGCTTGGGGGGGGCTTGCATCGAGGGTCTAAGGGAAGTAATTCTTGCATTCTTGCAAGGGGCTTGAAAAGACCATAACAAGGTCTGCTGCGCCCCTATTTTCTTAAATGTTTGCCCATTTTCAGTGAAATCTGGCATGTGTGGATGGTGCATGCCTGGCAGTTCGCCAAGGACTGCACAGCAGCCTTTAAAGAAGACTTTAAATCCACTTTTATGCCGTTTTTTTTCAGTTTTTTTCGATAAATTATGGCGCCATTTTGGAGCGATTTTGAAGCTCTCTGATTGGCTATTGAATATCTGATTGGCTGTTGGTTCCCATTCTGATTTTGGCTCTTGGTTCCCATTCTGATTTCCTTAAAGCTTCTCTGATTGGATAATTTCAGAGAGGGAAGAGATTTGATTGGCTGATGGGAAATGGGGGGGGGAATCTGTTTATTCTTATTAACCTTTTACCACACAATGACGCCTTTTATTAACACCCCTGAAAGAGAAGGCTTTTGAAAATAATCTGAGGAAAGTAGAAATGCAGGTTACCAGCATTTTCTCCTTTTCCCACAATGTTTTCTACCCTATCAAAGAAAAAAACTGATTTTTAGTTATTCTTACATCTTATTGTATCTTTATGGCCTACTTCTAAATTCTTCAAACAAGAACAAGATTTTTTTATCGGAAAAAGTTTCCGCAACAGCAACCAGTTGCTTCTGAATTTTATATTTTTGCGCAGCGATTAAACATAAAATTGACTTTTGACTCGCACGGTCGTCAAAATTGGTTCAATGTTTTCATGACCCTGGTAAGAAAACAGGGAAAAATTTTGATTACCTTTCTTTGATTTGTTTAACAGGTATCAGTTGCCTCCGAAAATGTCAAAGTTGATTTTACGATTTTATGCGCAGCACGTATCAGTCAAGTATGGGTGAGATGGTCATCGTAACCAAATCATTGGCCCTAGTGAGAGAAAATGAAAAAGAAAAAATAGAAAAATCCCTATAATTGACTTTAAGCAACAGTTGTCGTCTGCTATAAAATGTTCCGTAAGTTGATTTTTCATGTTTTCGCGGGTACGTAACCGGCACCTGCGAGACAATAGACAACCTAAATGGGTTTGTTGTCACGGTAAAAAAAGGCTAGAGAAGTAAAAAACAGATATTAGAAATTAAGTTCCCTATATTTGACCTATCAAGCAACAGGTGTCATCTGCTATGAACTGTTCCGTAAGTCGATTTTTCGCGTTTTCACGGATACGTAACCGGCACCTTTGAGACCGTAGTCAACATAAATAGACTTGTCTTCATGGTATAAAGAGATTGGAGGAAAAAAATATACATTAAAAATTTTGTTCCATTTGTTTGATTTATGCAATAAGAAGCATTCAGTCTTTTTTTAGCCACTTGTCACATTATTTTCTGGGGTTTTCGCATGAACGTAACTGGCATATATGAGACTGTAGTCAACATAACCGGGTTTCTTGTTGCAGTTTGAAGAGATTAGAAAAATTACACTTCATTTGCCTTTGTTCGATATATGCAATAGGAAGCAACAAAAAGAGTTTTCAGTCTTTTTTTAGCCATTTGTTGCATTAATTTCTGGGGCTTTTTTACACTGTACATTGATCACTTTGGCTTATTGAAAGTTTCAATGTGCAGCATTTATTGTGGGCTGAGTTAGAAAAGCGAATCCAGTGAAGTGCTTGGGGGGGGGGCTTGCATCGAGGGTCTAAGGGAAGTAATTCTTGCATTCTTGCAAGGGGCTTGAAAAGACCATAACAAGGTCTGCTGCGCCCCTATTTTCTTAAATGTTTGCCCATTTTCAGTGAAATCTGGCATGTGTGGATGGTGCATGCCTGGCAGTTCGCCAAGGACTGCACAGCAGCCTTTAAAGAAGACTTTAAATCCACTTTTATGCCGTTTTTTTTCACTGTTTTTTTCGATAAATTATGGCGCCATTTTGGAGCGATTTTGAAGCTCTCTGATTGGCTGTTGAATATCTGATTGGCTGTTGGTTCCCATTCTGATTTTGGCTCTTGGTTCCCATTCTGATTTCCTTAAAGCTTCTCTGATTGGATAATTTCAGAGAGGGAAGAGATTTGATTGGCTGATGGGAAAGGGGGGGAATCTGTTTATTCTTATTAACCTTTTACCACACAATGACGCCTTTTATTAACACCCCTGAAAGAGAAGGCTTTTGAAAATAATCTGAGGAAAGGAGAAATGCAGGTTTCCAGCATTTTCTCCTTTTCCCACAATGTTTTCTACCCTATCAAAGAAAAAAACTGATTTTTAGTTATTCTTACATCTTATTGTATCTTTATGGCCTACTTCTAAATTCTTCAAACAAGAACAAGATTTTTTTATCGGAAAAAGTTTCCGCAACAGCAACCAGTTGCTTCTGAATTTTATATTTTTGCGCAGCGATTAAACATAAAATTGACTTTTGACTCGCACGGTCGTCAAAATTGGTTCAATGTTTTCATGACCCTGGTAAGAAAACAGGGAAAAATTTTGATTACCTTTCTTTGATTTGTTTAACAGGTATCAGTTGCCTCCGAAAATGTCAAAGTTGATTTTACGATTTTATGCGCAGCACGTATCAGTCAAGTATGGGTGAGATGGTCATCGTAACCAAATCATTGGCCCTAGTGAGAGAAAATGAAAAAGAAAAAATAGAAAAATCCCTATAATTGACTTTAAGCAACAGTTGTCGTCTGCTATAAAATGTTCCGTAAGTCGATTTTTCATGTTTTCGCGGGTACGTAACCGGCACCTGCGAGACAATAGACAACCTAAATGGGTTTGTTGTCACGGTAAAAAAAGGCTAGAGAAGTAAAAAACAGATATTAGAAATTAAGTTCCCTATATTTGACCTATCAAGCAACAGGTGTCATCTGCTATGAACTGTTCCGTAAGTCGATTTTTCGCGTTTTCACGGATACGTAAACGGCACCTTTGAGACCGTAGTCAACATAAATAGACTTGTCTTCATGGTATAAAGAGATTGGAGGAAAAAAATATACATTAAAAATTTTGTTCCATTTGTTTGATTTATGCAATAAGAAGCATTCAGTCTTTTTTTAGCCACTTGTCACATTATTTTCTGGGGTTTTCGCATGAGCGTAACTGGCATATATGAGACTGTAGTCAACGTAACTGGGTTTCTTGTTGCGGTTTGAAGAGATTAGAAAAATTACACTTCATTTGCCTTTGTTTGATATATGCAATAGGAAGCAACAAAAAGAGTTTTCAGTCTTTTTTTAGCCATTAGTTGCATTAATTTCTGGGGCTTTTTTACACTGTACATTGATCACTTTGGCTTATTGAAAGTTTCAATGTGCAGCATTTATTGTGGGCTGAGTTAGAAAAGCGAATCCAGTGAAGTGCTTGGGGGGGGGGCTTGCATCGAGGGTCTAAGGGAAGTAATTCTTGCATTCTTGCAAGGGGCTTGAAAAGACCATAACAAGGTCTGCTGCGCCCCTATTTTCTTAAATGTTTGCCCATTTTCAGTGAAATCTGGCATGTGTGGATGGTGCATGCCTGGCAGTTCGCCAAGGACTGCACAGCAGCCTTTAAAGAAGACTTTAAATCCACTTTTATGCCGTTTTTTTTCACTGTTTTTTTCGATAAATTATGGCGCCATTTTGGAGCGATTTTGAAGCTCTCTGATTGGCTGTTGAATATCTGATTGGCTGTTGGTTCCCATTCTGATTTTGGCTCTTGGTTCCCATTCTGATTTCCTTAAAGCTTCTCTGATTGGATAATTTCAGAGAGGGAAGAGATTTGATTGGCTGATGGGAAAGGGGGGGAATCTGTTTATTCTTATTAACCTTTTACCACACAATGACGCCTTTTATTAACACCCCTGAAAGAGAAGGCTTTTGAAAATAATCTGAGGAAAGGAGAAATGCAGGTTACCAGCATTTTCTCCTTTTCCCACAATGTTTTCTACCCTATCAAAGAAAAAAACTGATTTTTAGTTATTCTTACATCTTATTGTATCTTTATGGCCTACTTCTAAATTCTTCAAACAAGAACAAGATTTTTTTATCGGAAAAAGTTTCCGCAACAGCAACCAGTTGCTTCTGAATTTTATATTTTTGCGCAGCGATTAAACATAAAATTGACTTTTGACTCGCACGGTCGTCAAAATTGGTTCAATGTTTTCATGACCCTGGTAAGAAAACAGGGAAAAATTTTGATTACCTTTCTTTGATTTGTTTAACAGGTATCAGTTGCCTCCGAAAATGTCAAAGTTGATTTTACGATTTTATGCGCAGCACGTATCAGTCAAGTATGGGTGAGATGGTCATCGTAACCAAATCATTGGCCCTAGTGAGAGAAAATGAAAAAGAAAAAATAGAAAAATCCCTATAATTGACTTTAAGCAACAGTTGTCGTCTGCTATAAAATGTTCCGTAAGTCAATTTTTCATGTTTTCGCGGGTACGTAACCGGCACCTGCGAGACAATAGACAACCTAAATGCGTTTGTTGTCACGGTAAAAAAAGGCTAGAGAAGTAAAAAACAGATATTAGAAATTAAGTTCTCTATATTTGACCTATCAAGCAACAGGTGTCATCTGCTATGAACTGTTCCGTAAGTCGATTTTTCGCGTTTTCACGGATACGTAACCGGCACCTTTGAGACTGTAGTCAACATAAATAGACTTGTCTTCATGGTATAAAGAGATTGGAGGAAAAAAATATACATTAAAAATTTTGTTCCATTTGTTTGATTTATGCAATAAGAAGCATTCAGTCTTTTTTTAGCCACTTGTCACATTATTTTCTGGGGTTTTCGCATGAGCGTAACTGGCATATATTTGACTGTAGTCAACGTAACTGGGTTTCTTGTTGCGGTTTGAAGAGATTAAAAAAATTACACTTCATTTGCCTTTTTTTGATATATGCAATAGGAAGCAACAAAAAGAGTTTTCAGTCTTTTTTTAGCCATTAGTTGCATTAATTTCTGGGGCTTTTTTACACTGTACATTGATCACTTTGGCTTATTGAAAGTTTCAATGTGCAGCATTTATTGTGGGCTGAGTTAGAAAAGCGAATCCAGTGAAGTGCTTGGGGGGGGGCTTGCATCGAGGGTCTAAGGGAAGTAATTCTTGCATTCTTGCAAGGGGCTTGAAAAGACCATAACAATGTCTGCTGCGCCCCTATTTTCTTAAATGTTTGCCCATTTTCAGTGAAATCTGGCATGTGTGGATGGTGCATGCCTGGCAGTTCGCCAAGGACTGCACAGCAGCCTTTAAAGAAGACTTTAAATCCACTTTTATGCCGTTTTTTTTCACTGTTTTTTTCGATAAATTATGGCGCCATTTTGGAGCGATTTTGAAGCTCTCTGATTGGCTGTTGAATATCTGATTGGCTGTTGGTTCCCATTCTGATTTTGGCTCTTGGTTCCCATTCTGATTTCCTTAAAGCTTCTCTGATTGGATAATTTCAGAGAGGGAAGAGATTTGATTGGCTGATGGGAAAGGGGGGGAATATGTTTATTCTTATTAACCTTTTACCACACAACGACGCCTTTTATTAACACCCCTGAAAGAGAAGGCTTTTGAAAATAATCTGAGGAAAGGAGAAATGCAGGTTACCAGCATTTTCTCCTTTTCCCACAATGTTTTCTACCCTATCAAAGAAAAAAACTGATTTTTAGTTATTCTTACATCTTATTGTATCTTTATGGCCTACTTCTAAATTCTTCAAACAAGAACAAGATTTTTTTATCGGAAAAAGTTTCCGCAACAGCAACCAGTTGCTTCTGAATTTTATATTTTTGCGCAGCGATTAAACATAAAATTGACTTTTGACTCGAACGGTCGACAAAATTGGTTCAATGTTTTCATGACCCTGGTAAGAAAACAGGGAAAAATTTTGATTACCTTTCTTTGATTTGTTTAACAGGTATCAGTTGCCTCCGAAAATGTCAAAGTTGATTTTACGATTTTATGCGCAGCACGTATCAGTCAAGTATGGGTGAGATGGTCATCGTAACCAAATCATTGGCCCTAGTGAGAGAAAATGAAAAAGAAAAAATAGAAAAATCCCTATAATTGACTTTAAGCAACAGGTGTCATCTGCTATGAACTGTTCCGTAAGTCGATTTTTCGCGTTTTCACGGATACGTAAACGGCACCTTTGAGACCGTAGTCAACATAAATAGACTTGTCTTCATGGTATAAAGAGATTGGAGGAAAAAAATATACATTAAAAATTTTGTTCCATTTGTTTGATTTATGCAATAAGAAGCATTCAGTCTTTTTTTAGCCACTTGTCACATTATTTTCTGGGGTTTTCGCATGAGCATAACTGGCATATATGAGACTGTAGTCAACGTAACTGGGTTTCTTGTTGCGGTTTGAAGAGATTAGAAAAATTACACTTCATTTGCCTTTGTTTGATATATGCAATAGGAAGCAACAAAAAGAGTTTTCAGTCTTTTTTTAGCCATTTGTTGCATTAATTTCTGGGGCTTTTTTACACTGTACATTGATCACTTTGGCTTATTGAAAGTTTCAATGTGCAGCATTTATTGTGGGCTGAGTTAGAAAAGCGAATCCAGTGAAGTGCTTGGGGGGGGGGGCTTGCATCGAGGGTCTAAGGGAAGTAATTCTTGCATTCTTGCAAGGGGCTTGAAAAGACCATAACAAGGTCTGCTGCGCCCCTATTTTCTTAAATGTTTGCCCATTTTCAGTGAAATCTGGCATGTGTGGATGGTGCATGCCTGGCAGTTCGCCAAGGACTGCACAGCAGCCTTTAAAGAAGACTTTAAATCCACTTTTATGCCGTTTTTTTTCACTGTTTTTTTCGATAAATTATGGCGCCATTTTGGAGCGATTTTGAAGCTCTCTGATTGGCTGTTGAATATCTGATTGGCTGTTGGTTCCCATTCTGATTTTGGCTCTTGGTTCCCATTCTGATTTCCTTAAAGCTTCTCTGATTGGATAATTTCAGAGAGGGAAGAGATTTGATTGGCTGATGGGAAATGGGGGGGGGGGAATCTGGTTATTCTTATTAACCTTTTACCACACAATGACGCCTTTTATTAACACCCCTGAAAGAGAAGGCTTTTGAAAATAATCTGAGGAAAGGAGAAATGCAGGTTTCCAGCATTTTCTCCTTTTCCCACAATGTTTTCTACCCTATCAAAGAAAAAAACTGATTTTTAGTTATTCTTACATCTTATTGTATCTTTATGGCCTACTTCTAAATTCTTCAAACAAGAACAAGATTTTTTTATCGGAAAAAGTTTCCGCAACAGCAACCAGTTGCTTCTGAATTTTATATTTTTGCGCAGCGATTAAACATAAAATTGACTTTTGACTCGCACGGTCGTCAAAATTGGTTCAATGTTTTCATGACCCTGGTAAGAAAACAGGGAAAAATTTTGATTACCTTTCTTTGATTTGTTTAACAGGTATCAGTTGCCTCCGAAAATGTCAAAGTTGATTTTACGATTTTATGCGCAGCACGTATCAGTCAAGTATGGGTGAGATGGTCATCGTAACCAAATCATTGGCCCTAGTGAGAGAAAATGAAAAAGAAAAAATAGAAAAATCCCTATAATTGACTTTAAGCAACAGTTGTCGTCTGCTATAAAATGTTCCGTAAGTCGATTTTTCATGTTTTCGCGGGTACGTAACCGGCACCTGCGAGACAATAGACAACCTAAATGGGTTAATTGTCACGGTAAAAAAAGGCTAGAGAAGTAAAAAACAGATATTAGAAATTAAGTTCCCTATATTTGACCTATCAAGCAACAGGTGTCATCTGCTATGAACTGTTCCGTAAGTCGATTTTTCGCGTTTTCACGGATACGTAACCGGCACCTTTGAGACCGTAGTCAACATAAATAGACTTGTCTTCATGGTATAAAGAGATTGGAGGAAAAAAATATACATTAAAAATTTTGTTCCATTTGTTTGATTTATGCAATAGGAAGCATTCAGTCTTTTTTTAGCCACTTGTCACATTATTTTCTGGGGTTTTCGCATGAGCGTAACTGGCATATATGAGACTGTAGTCAACGTAACTGGGTTTCTTGTTGCGGTTTGAAGAGATTAGAAAAATTACACTTCATTTACCTTTGTTTGATATATGCAATAGGAAGCAACAAAAAGAGTTTTCAGTCTTTTTTTAGCCATTTGTTGCATTAATTTCTGGGGCTTTTTTACCCTGTACATTGATCACTTGGGCTTATTGAAAGTTTCAATGTGCAGCATTTATTGTGGGCTGAGTTAGAAAAGCGAATCCAGTGAAGTGCTTGGGGGGGGCTTGCATCGAGGGTCTAAGGGA
This sequence comes from Tridacna crocea, assembly GCA_943736015.1. Lineage (NCBI taxonomy): Eukaryota > Metazoa > Mollusca > Bivalvia > Cardiida > Cardiidae > Tridacna > Tridacna crocea. Next base: position 55,398,318 of record OX031057.1, on the reverse strand, counting down.
AGTAATTCTTGCATTCTTGCAAGGGGCTTGAAAAGACCATAACAAGGTCTGCTGCGCCCCTATTTTCTTAAATGTTTGCCCATTTTCAGTGAAATCTGGCATGTGTGGATGGTGCATGCCTGGCAGTTCGCCAAGGACTGCACAGCAGCCTTTAAAGAAGACTTTAAATCCACTTTTATGCCGTTTTTTTTCACTGTTTTTTTCGATAAATTATGGCGCCATTTTGGAGCGATTTTGAAGCTCTCTGATTGGCTGTTGAATATCTGATTGGCTGTTGGTTCCCATTCTGATTTTGGCTCTTGGTTCCCATTCTGATTTCCTTAAAGCTTCTCTGATTGGATAATTTCAGAGAGGGAAGAGATTTGATTGGCTGATGGGAAATGGGGGGGGAATCTGTTTATTCTTATTAACCTTTTACCACACAATGACGCCTTTTATTAACACCCCTGAAAGAGAAGGCTTTTGAAAATAATCTGAGGAAAGTAGAAATGCAGGTTACCAGCATTTTCTCCTTTTCCCACAATGTTTTCTACCCTATCAAAGAAAAAAACTGATTTTTAGTTATTCTTACATCTTATTGTATCTTTATGGCCTACTTCTAAATTCTTCAAACAAGAACAAGATTTTTTTATCGGAAAAAGTTTCCGCAACAGCAACCAGTTGCTTCTGAATTTTATATTTTTGCGCAGCGATTAAACATAAAATTGACTTTTGACTCGCACGGTCGTCAAAATTGGTTCAATGTTTTCATGACCCTGGTAAGAAAACAGGGAAAAATTTTGATTACCTTTCTTTGATTTGTTTAACAGGTATCAGTTGCCTCCGAAAATGTCAAAGTTGATTTTACGATTTTATGCGCAGCACGTATCAGTCAAGTATGGGTGAGATGGTCATCGTAACCAAATCATTGGCCCTAGTGAGAGAAAATGAAAAAGAAAAAATAGAAAAATCCCTATAATTGACTTTAAGCAACAGTTGTCGTCTGCTATAAAATGTTCCGTAAGTTGATTTTTCATGTTTTCGCGGGTACGTAACTGGCAGCTGCGAGACAATAGACAAACTAAATGGGTTTGTTGTCACGGTAAAAAAAGGCTAGAGAAGTAAAAAACAGATATTAGAAATTAAGTTCCCTATATTTGACCTATCAAGCAACAGGTGTCATCTGCTATGAACTGTTCCGTAAGTCGATTTTTCGCGTTTTCACGGATACGTAACCGGCACCTTTGAGACCGTAGTCAACATAAATAGACTTGTCTTCATGGTATAAAGAGATTGGAGGAAAAAAATATACATTAAAAATTTTGTTCCATTTGTTTGATTTATGCAATAAGAAGCATTCAGTCTTTTTTTAGCCACTTGTCACATTATTTTCTGGGGTTTTCGCATGAGCGTAACTGGCATATATGAGACTGTAGTCAACATAACCGGGTTTCTTGTTGCGGTTTGAAGAGATTAGAAAAATTACACTTCATTTGCCTTTGTTCGATATATGCAATAGGAAGCAACAAAAAGAGTTTTCAGTCTTTTTTTAGCCATTAGTTGCATTAATTTCTGGGGCTTTTTTACACTGTACATTGATCACTTTGGCTTATTGAAAGTTTCAATGTGCAGCATTTATTGTGGGCTGAGTTAGAAAAGCGAATCCAGTGAAGTGCTTGGGGGGGGGGCTTGCATCGAGGGTCTAAGGGAAGTAATTCTTGCATTCTTGCAAGGGGCTTGAAAAGACCATAACAAGGTCTGCTGCGCCCCTATTTTCTTAAATGTTTGCCCATTTTCAGTGAAATCTGGCATGTGTGGATGGTGCATGCCTGGCAGTTCGCCAAGGACTGCACAGCAGCCTTTAAAGAAGACTTTAAATCCACTTTTATGCCGTTTTTTTTCACTGTTTTTTTCGATAAATTATGGCGCCATTTTGGAGCGATTTTGAAGCTCTCTGATTGGCTGTTGAATATCTGATTGGCTGTTGGTTCCCATTCTGATTTTGGCTCTTGGTTCCCATTCTGATTTCCTTAAAGCTTCTCTGATTGGATAATTTCAGAGAGGGAAGAGATTTGATTGGCTGATGGGAAAGGGGGGGAATCTGTTTATTCTTATTAACCTTTTACCACACAATGACGCCTTTTATTAACACCCCTGAAAGAGAAGGCTTTTGAAAATAATCTGAGGAAAGGAGAAATGCAGGTTTCCAGCATTTTCTCCTTTTCCCACAATGTTTTCTACCCTATCAAAGAAAAAAACTGATTTTTAGTTATTCTTACATCTTATTGTATCTTTATGGCCTACTTCTAAATTCTTCAAACAAGAACAAGATTTTTTTATCGGAAAAAGTTTCCGCAACAGCAACCAGTTGCTTCTGAATTTTATATTTTTGCGCAGCGATTAAACATAAAATTGACTTTTGACTCGCACGGTCGTCAAAATTGGTTCAATGTTTTCATGACCCTGGTAAGAAAACAGGGAAAAATTTTGATTACCTTTCTTTGATTTGTTTAACAGGTATCAGTTGCCTCCGAAAATGTCAAAGTTGATTTTACGATTTTATGCGCAGCACGTATCAGTCAAGTATGGGTGAGATGGTCATCGTAACCAAATCATTGGCCCTAGTGAGAGAAAATGAAAAAGAAAAAATAGAAAAATCCCTATAATTGACTTTAAGCAACAGTTGTCGTCTGCTATAAAATGTTCCGTAAGTCGATTTTTCATGTTTTCGCGGGTACGTAACCGGCACCTGCGAGACAATAGACAACCTAAATGGGTTTGTTATCACGGTAAAAAAAGGCTAGAGAAGTAAAAAACAGATATTAGAAATTAAGTTCCCTATATTTGACCTATCAAGCAACAGGTGTCATCTGCTATGAACTGTTCCGTAAGTCGATTTTTCGCGTTTTCACGGATACGTAAACGGCACCTTTGAGACCGTAGTCAACATAAATAGACTTGTCTTCATGGTATAAAGAGATTGGAGGAAAAAAATATACATTAAAAATTTTGTTCCATTTGTTTGATTTATGCAATAAGAAGCATTCAGTCTTTTTTTAGCCACTTGTCACATTATTTTCTGGGGTTTTCGCATGAGCGTAACTGGCATATATGAGACTGTAGTCAACGTAACTGGGTTTCTTGTTGCGGTTTGAAGAGATTAGAAAAATTACACTTCATTTGCCTTTGTTTGATATATGCAATAGGAAGCAACAAAAAGAGTTTTCAGTCTTTTTTTAGCCATTTGTTGCATTAATTTCTGGGGCTTTTTTACACTGTACATTGATCACTTTGGCTTATTGAAAGTTTCAATGTGCAGCATTTATTGTGGGCTGAGTTAGAAAAGCGAATCCAGTGAAGTGCTTGGGGGGGGGGCTTGCATCGAGGGTCTAAGGGAAGTAATTCTTGCATTCTTGCAAGGGGCTTGAAAAGACCATAACAAGGTCTGCTGCGCCCCTATTGTCTTAAATGTTTGCCCATTTTCAGTGAAATCTGGCATGTGTGGATGGTGCATGCCTGGCAGTTCGCCAAGGACTGCACAGCAGCCTTTAAAGAAGACTTTAAATCCACTTTTATGCCGTTTTTTTTCACTGTTTTTTTCGATAAATTATGGCGCCATTTTGGAGCGATTTTGAAGCTCTCTGATTGGCTGTTGAATATCTGATTGGCTGTTGGTTCCCATTCTGATTTTGGCTCTTGGTTCCCATTCTGATTTCCTTAAAGCTTCTCTGATTGGATAATTTCAGAGAGGGAAGAGATTTGATTGGCTGATGGGAAAGGGGGGGAATCTGTTTATTCTTATTAACCTTTTACCACACAATGACGCCTTTTATTAACACCCCTGAAAGAGAAGGCTTTTGAAAATAATCTGAGGAAAGGAGAAATGCAGGTTACCAGCATTTTCTCCTTTTCCCACAATGTTTTCTACCCTATCAAAGAAAAAAAACTGATTTTTAGTTATTCTTACATCTTATTGTATCTTTATGGCCTACTTCTAAATTCTTCAAACAAGAACAAGATTTTTTTATCGGAAAAAGTTTCCGCAACAGCAACCAGTTGCTTCTGAATTTTATATTTTTGCGCAGCGATTAAACATAAAATTGACTTTTGACTCGCACAGTCGTCAAAATTGGTTCAATGTTTTCATGACCCTGGTAAGAAAACAGGGAAAAATTTTGATTACCTTTCTTTGATTTGTTTAACAGGTATCAGTTGCCTCCGAAAATGTCAAAGTTGATTTTACGATTTTATGCGCAGCACGTATCAGTCAAGTATGGGTGAGATGGTCATCGTAACCAAATCATTGGCCCTAGTGAGAGAAAATGAAAAAGAAAAAATAGAAAAATCCCTATAATTGACTTTAAGGAACAGTTGTCGTCTGCTATAAAATGTTCCGTAAGTTGATTTTTCATGTTTTCGCGGGTACGTAACCGGCACCTGCGAGACAATAGACAACCTAAATGGGTTTGTTGTCACGGTAAAAAAAGGCTAGAGAAGTAAAAAACAGATATTAGAAATTAAGTTCCCTATATTTGACCTATCAAGCAACAGGTGTCATCTGCTATGAACTGTTCCGTAAGTCGATTTTTCGCGTTTTCACGGATACGTAACTGGCACCTTTGAGACCATAGTCAACATAAATAGACTTGTCTTCATGGTATAAAGAGATTGGAGGAAAAAAATATACATTAAAAATTTTGTTCCATTTGTTTGATTTATGCAATAAGAAGCATTCAGTCTTTTTTTAGCCACTTGTCACATTATTTTCTGGGGTTTTCGCATGAGCGTAACTGGCATATATTTGACTGTAGTCAACGTAACTGGGTTTCTTGTTGCGGTTTGAAGAGATTAAAAAAATTACACTTCATTTGCCTTTTTTTGATATATGCAATAGGAAGCAACAAAAAGAGTTTTCAGTCTTTTTTTAGCCATTTGTTGCATTAATTTCTGGGGCTTTTTTACACTGTATATTGATCACTTTGGCTTATTGAAAGTTTCAATGTGCAGCATTTATTGTGGGCTGAGTTAGAAAAGCGAATCCAGTGAAGTGCTTTGGGAGGGCTTGCATTGAGGGTCTAAGGGAAGTAATTCTTGCATTCTTGCAAGGGGCTTGAAAAGACCATAACAAGGTCTGCTGCGCCCCTATTTTCTTAAATGTTTGCCCATTTTCAGTGAAATCTGGCATGTGTGGATGGTGCATGCCTGGCAGTTCGCCAAGGACTGCACAGCAGCCTTTAAAGAAGACTTTAAATCCACTTTTATGCCGTTTTTTTTCACTGTTTTTTTCGATAAATTATGGCGCCATTTTGGAGCGATTTTGAAGCTCTCTGATTGGCTGTTGAATATCTGATTGGCTGTTGGTTCCCATTCTGATTTTGGCTCTTGGTTCCCATTCTGATTTCCTTAAAGCTTCTCTGATTGGATAATTTCAGAGAGGGAAGAGATTTGATTGGCTGATGGGAAAGGGGGGGAATCTGTTTATTCTTATTAACCTTTTACCACACAATGACGCCTTTTATTAACACCCCTGAAAGAGAAGGCTTTTGAAAATAATCTGAGGAAAGGAGAAATGCAGGTTACCAGCATTTTCTCCTTTTCCCACAATGTTTTCTACCCTATCAAAGAAAAAAACTGATTTTTAGTTATTCTTACATCTTATTGTATCTTTATGGCCTACTTCTAAATTCTTCAAACAAGAACAAGATTTTTTTATCGGAAAAAGTTTCCGCAACAGCAACCAGTTGCTTCTGAATTTTATGTTTTTGCGCAGCGATTAAACATAAAATTGACTTTTGACTCGCACAGTCGTCAAAATTGGTTCAATGTTTTCATGACCCTGGTAAGAAAACAGGGAAAAATTTTGATTACCTTTCTTTGATTTGTTTAACAGGTATCAGTTGCCTCCGAAAATGTCAAAGTTGATTTTACGATTTTATGCGCAGCACGTATCAGTCAAGTATGGGTGAGATGGTCATCGTAACCAAATCATTGGCCCTAGTGAGAGAAAATGAAAAAGAAAAAATAGAAAAATCCCTATAATTGACTTTAAGCAACAGTTGTCGTCTGCTATAAAATGTTCCGTAAGTCAATTTTTCATGTTTTCGCGGGTACGTAACCGGCACCTGCGAGACAATAGACAACCTAAATGCGTTTGTTGTCACGGTAAAAAAAGGCTAGAGAAGTAAAAAACAGATATTAGAAATTAAGTTCTCTATATTTGACCTATCAAGCAACAGGTGTCATCTGCTATGAACTGTTCCGTAAGTCGATTTTTCGCGTTTTCACGGATACGTAACCGGCACCTTTGAGACTGTAGTCAACATAAATAGACTTGTCTTCATGGTATAAAGAGATTGGAGGAAAAAAATATACATTAAAAATTTTGTTCCATTTGTTTGATTTATGCAATAAGAAGCATTCAGTCTTTTTTTAGCCACTTGTCACATTATTTTCTGGGGTTTTCGCATGAGTGTAACTGGCATATATGAGACTGTAGTCAACATAACTGGGTTTCTTGTTGCGGTTTGAAGAGATTAGAAAAATTACACTTCATTTGCCTTTGTTTGATATATGCAATAGGAAGCAACAAAAAGAGTTTTCAGTCTTTTTTTAGCCATTTGTTGCATTAATTTCTGGGGCTTTTTTACACTGTACATTGATCACTTTGGCTTATTGAAAGTTTCAATGTGCAGCATTTATTGTGGGCTGAGTTAGAAAAGCGAATCCAGTGAAGTGCTTGGGGGGGGGCTTGCATCGAGGGTCTAAGGGAAGTAATTCTTGCATTCTTGCAAGGGGCTTGAAAAGACCATAACAAGGTCTGCTGCGCCCCTATTTTCTTAAATGTTTGCCCATTTTCAGTGAAATCTGGCATGTGTGGATGGTGCATGCCTGGCAGTTCGCCAAGGACTGCACAGCAGCCTTTAAAGAAGACTTTAAATCCACTTTTATGCCGTTTTTTTTCACTGTTTTTTTCGATAAATTATGGCGCCATTTTGGAGCGATTTTGAAGCTCTCTGATTGGCTGTTGAATATCTGATTGGCTGTTGGTTCCCATTCTGATTTTGGCTCTTGGTTCCCATTCTGATTTCCTTAAAGCTTCTCTGATTGGATAATTTCAGAGAGGGAAGAGATTTGATTGGCTGATGGGAAAGGGGGGGAATCTGTTTATTCTTATTAACCTTTTACCACACAATGACGCCTTTTATTAACACCCCTGAAAGAGAAGGCTTTTGAAAATAATCTGAGGAAAGGAGAAATGCAGGTTACCAGCATTTTCTCCTTTTCCCACAATGTTTTCTACCCTATCAAAGAAAAAAAACTGATTTTTAGTTATTCTTACATCTTATTGTATCTTTATGGCCTACTTCTAAATTCTTCAAACAAGAACAAGATTTTTTTATCGGAAAAAGTTTCCGCAACAGCAACCAGTTGCTTCTGAATTTTATATTTTTGCGCAGCGATTAAACATAAAATTGACTTTTGACTCGCACGGTCGTCAAAATTGGTTCAATGTTTTCATGACCCTGGTAAGAAAACAGGGAAAAATTTTGATTACCTTTCTTTGATTTGTTTAACAGGTATCAGTTGCCTCCGAAAATGTCAAAGTTGATTTTACGATTTTATGCGCAGCACGTATCAGTCAAGTATGGGTGAGATGGTCATCGTAACCAAATCATTGGCCCTAGTGAGAGAAAATGAAAAAGAAAAAATAGAAAAATCCCTATAATTGACTTTAAGCAACAGTTGTCGTCTGCTATAAAATGTTCCGTAAGTTGATTTTTCATGTTTTCGCGGGTACGTAACCGGCACCTGCGAGACAATAGACAACCTAAATGGGTTTGTTGTCACGGTAAAAAAAGGCTAGAGAAGTGAAAAACAGATATTAGAAATTAAGTTCCCTATATTTGACCTATCAAGCAACAGGTGTCATCTGCTATGAACGGTTCCGTAAGTCGATTTTTCGCGTTTTCACGGATACGTAACTGGCACCTTTGAGACCGTAGTCAACATAAATAGACTTGTCTTCATGGTATAAAGAGATTGGAGGAAAAAAATATACATTAAAAATTTTGTTCCATTTGTTTGATTTATGCAATAAGAAGCATTCAGTCTTTTTTTAGCCACTTGTCACATTATTTTCTGGGGTTTTCGCATGAGCATAACTGGCATATATGAGACTGTAGTCAACGTAACTGGGTTTCTTGTTGCGGTTTGAAGAGATTAGAAAAATTACACTTCATTTGCCTTTGTTTGATATATGCAATAGGAAGCAACAAAAAGAGTTTTCAGTCTTTTTTTAGCCATTTGTTGCATTAATTTCTGGGGCTTTTTTACACTGTACATTGATCACTTTGGCTTATTGAAAGTTTCAATGTGCAGCATTTATTGTGGGCTGAGTTAGAAAAGCGAATCCAGTGAAGTGCTTGGGGGGGGGGGCTTGCATCGAGGGTCTAAGGGAAGTAATTCTTGCATTCTTGCAAGGGGCTTGAAAAGACCATAACAAGGTCTGCTGCGCCCCTATTTTCTTAAATGTTTGCCCATTTTCAGTGAAATCTGGCATGTGTGGATGGTGCATGCCTGGCAGTTCGCCAAGGACTGCACAGCAGCCTTTAAAGAAGACTTTAAATCTACTTTTATGCCGTTTTTTTTCACTGTTTTTTTCGATAAATTATGGCGCCATTTTGGAGCGATTTTGAAGCTCTCTGATTGGCTGTTGAATATCTGATTGGCTGTTGGTTCCCATTCTGATTTTGGCTCTTGGTTCCCATTCTGATTTCCTTAAAGCTTCTCTGATTGGATAATTTCAGAGAGGGAAGAGATTTGATTGGCTGATGGGAAAGGGGGGGAATCTGTTTATTCTTATTAACCTTTTACCACACAATGACGCCTTTTATTAACACCCCTGAAAGAGAAGGCTTTTGAAAATAATCTGAGGAAAGGAGAAATGCAGGTTACCAGCATTTTCTCCTTTTCCCACAATGTTTTCTACCCTATCAAAGAAAAAAACTGATTTTTAGTTATTCTTACATCTTATTGTATCTTTATGGCCTACTTCTAAATTCTTCAAACAAGAACAAGATTTTTTTATCGGAAAAAGTTTCCGCAACAGCAACCAGTTGCTTCTGAATTTTATATTTTTGCGCAGCGATTAAACATAAAATTGACTTTTGACTCGCACGGTCGTCAAAATTGGTTCAATGTTTTCATGACCCTGGTAAAAAAACAGGGAAAAATTTTGATTACCTTTCTTTGATTTGTTTAACAGGTATCAGTTGCCTCCGAAAATGTCAAAGTTGATTTTACGATTTTATGCGCAGCACGTATCAGTCAAGTATGGGTGAGATGGTCATCGTAACCAAATCATTGGCCCTAGTGAGAGAAAATGAAAAAGAAAAAATAGAAAAATCCCTATAATTGACTTTAAGCAACAGTTGTCGTCTGCTATAAAATGTTCTGTAAGTCGATTTTTCATGTTTTCGCGGGTACGTAACCGGCACCTGCGAGACAATAGACAACCTAAATGGGTTTGTTGTCACGGTAAAAAAAGGCTAGAGAAGTAAAAAACAGATATTAGAAATTAAGTTCCCTATATTTGACCTATCAAGCAACAGGTGTCATCTGCTATGATCTGTTCCGTAAGTCCATTTTTCGCGTTTTCACGGATACGTAACCGGCACCTTTGAGACCGTAGTCAACATAAATAGACTTGTCTTCATGGTATAAAGAGATTGGAGGAAAAAAATATACATTAAAAATTTTGTTCCATTTGTTTGATTTATGCAATAAGAAGCATTCAGTCTTTTTTTAGCCACTTGTCACATTATTTTCTGGGGTTTTCGCATGAGCGTAACTGGCATATATGAGACTGTAGTCAACGTAACTGGGTTTCTTGTTGCGGTTTGAAGAGATTAGAAAAATTACACTTCATTTGCCTTTGTTTGATATATGCAATAGGAAGCAACAAAAAGAGTTTTCAGTCTTTTTTTAGCCATTTGTTGCATTAATTTCTGGGGCTTTTTTACACTGTACATTGATCACTTTGGCTTATTGAAAGTTTCAATGTGCAGCATTTATTGTGGGCTGAGTTAGAAAAGCGAATCCAGTGAAGTGCTTGGGGGGGCTTGCATCGAGGGTCTAAGGGAAGTAATTCTTGCATTCTTGCAAGGGGCTTGAAAAGACCATAACAAGGTCTGCTGCGCCCCTATTTTCTTAAATGTTTGCCCATTTTCAGTGAAATCTGGCATGTGTGGATGGTGCATGCCTGGCAGTTCGCCAAGGACTGCACAGCAGCCTTTAAAGAAGACTTTAAATCCGCTTTTATGCCGTTTTGTTTCACTGTTTTTTTTTCGATAAATTTTGGCGCCATTTTGGAGCGATTTTGAAGCTCTCTGATTGGCTGTTGAATATCTGATTGGCTGTTGGTTCCCATTCTGATTTTGGCTCTTGGTTCCCATTCTGATTTCCTTAAAGCTTCTCTGATTGGATAATTTCAGAGAGGGAAGAGATTTGATTGGCTGATGGGAAAGGGGGGGGGAATCTTTTTATTCTTATTAACCTTTTACCACACAATGACGCCTTTTATTAACACCCCTGAAAGAGAAGGCTTTTGAAAATAATCTGAAGAAAGGAGAAATGCAGGTTACCAGCATTTTCTCCTTTTCCCACAATGTTTTCTACCCTATCAAAGAAAAAAACTGATTTTTAGTTATTCTTACAACGTATTGTATCTTTATGGCCTACTTCTAAATTCTTCAAACAAGAACAAGATTTTTTTATCGGAAAAAGTTTCCGCAACAGCAACCAGTTGCTTCTGAATTTTATATTTTTGCGCAGCGATTAAACATAAAATTGACTTTTGACTCGCACGGTCGTCAAAATTGGTTCAATGTTTTCATGACCCTGGTAAGAAAACAGGGAAAAATTTTAATTACCTTTCTTTGATTTGTTTAACAGGTATCAGTTGCCTCCGAAAATGTCAAAGTTGATTTTACGATTTTATGCGCAGCACGTATCAGTCAAGTATGGGTGAGATGGTCATCGTAACCAAATCATTGGCCCTAGTGAGAGAAAATGAAAAAGAAAAAATAGAAAAATCCCTATAATTGACTTTAAGCAACAGTTGTCGTCTGCTAAAAAATGTTCCGTAAGTCGATTTTTCATGTTTTCGCGGGTACGTAACCGGCACCTGCGAGACAATAGACAACCTAAATGGGTTTGTTGTCACGGTAAAAAAAGGCTAGAGAAGTAAAAAACAGATATTAGAAATTAAGTTCCCTATATTTGACCTATCAAGCAACAGGTGTCATCTGCTATGAACTGTTCCGTAAGTCAATTTTTCGCGTTTTCACGGATACGTAACCGGCACCTTTGAGACCGTAGTCAACATAAATAGACTTGTCTTCATGGTATAAAGAGATTGGAGGAAAAAAATATACATTAAAAATTTTGTTCCATTTGTTTGATTTATGCAATAAGAAGCATTCAGTCTTTTTTTAGCCACTTGTCACATTATTTTCTGGGGTTTTCGCATGAGCGTAACTGGCATATATGAGACTGTAGTCAACGTAACTGGGTTTCTTGTTGCGGTTTGAAGAGATTAGAAAAATTACACTTCATTTGCCTTTGTTTGATATATGCAATAGGAAGCAACAAAAAGAGTTTTCAGTCGTTTTTTAGCCATTTGTTGCATTAATTTCTGGGGCTTTTTTACACTGTACATTGATCACTTTGGCTTATTGAAAGTTTCAATGTGCAGCATTTATTGTGGGCTGAGTTAGAAAAGCGAATCCAGTGAAGTGCTTGGGGGGGGGGGCTTGCATCGAGGGTCTAAGGGAAGTAATTCTTGCATTCTTGCATGTGGCTTGAAAAGACCATAACAAGGTCTGCTGCGCCCCTATTTTCTTAAATGTTTGCCCATTTTCAGTGAAATCTGGCATGTGTGGATGGTGCATGCCTGGCAGTTCGCCAAGGACTGCACAGCAGCCTTTAAAGAAGACTTTAAATCCGCTTTTATGCCGTTTTTTTTCACTGTTTTTTTCGATAAATTATGGCGCCATTTTGGAGCGATTTTGAAGCTCTCTGATTGGCTGTTGAATATCTGATTGGCTGTTGGTTCCCATTCTGATTTTGGCTCTTGGTTCCCATTCTGATTTCCTTAAAGCTTCTCTGATTGGATAATTTCAGAGAGGGAAGAGATTTGATTGGCTGATGGGAAAGGGGGGGGAATCTGTTTATTCTGATTAACCTTTTACCACACAATGATGCCTTTTATTAACACCCCTGAAAGAGAAGGCTTTTGAAAATAATCTGAGGAAAGGAGAAATGCAGGTTACCAGAATTTTCTCCTTTTCCCACAATGTTTTCTACCCTATCGAAGAAAAAAACTGATTTTTAGTTATTCTTACATCTTATTGTATCTTTATGGCCTACTTCTAAATTCTTCAAACAAGAACAAGATTTTTTTATCGGAAAAAGTTTCCACAACAGCAACCAGTTGCTTCTGAATTTTATATTTTTGCGCAGCGATTAAACATAAAATTGACTTTTGACTCGCACAGTCGTCAAAATTGGTTCAATGTTTTCATGACCCTGGTAAGAAAACAGGGAAAAATTTTAATTACCTTTCTTTGATTTGTTTAACAGGTATCAGTTGCCTCCGAAAATGTCAAAGTTGATTTTACGATTTTATGCGCAGCACGTATCAGTCAAGTATGGGTGAGATGGTCATCGTAACCAAATCATTGGCCCTAGTGAGAGAAAATGAAAAAGAAAAAATAGAAAAATCCCTATAATTGACTTTAAGCAACAGTTGTCGTCTGCTATAAAATGTTCCGTAAGTCGATTTTTCATGTTTTCGCGGGTACGTAACCGGCACCTGCGAGACAATAGACAACCTAAATGGGTTTGTTGTCACGGTAAAAAAAGGCTAGAGAAGTAAAAAACAGATATTAGAAATTAAGTTCCCTATATTTGACCTATCAAGCAACAGGTGTCATCTGCTATGAACTGTTCCGTAAGTCGATTTTTCGCGTTTTCTCGGATACGTAACCGGCACCTTTGAGACCGTAGTCAACATAAATAGACTTGTCTTCATGGTATAAAGAGATTGGAGGAAAAAAATATACATTAAAAATTTTGTTCCATTTGTTTGATTTATGCAATAAGAAGCATTCAGTCTTTTTTTAGCCACTTGTCACATTATTTTCTGGGGTTTTCGTATGAGCGTAACTGGCATATATGAGACTGTAGTCAACGTAACTGGGTTTCTTGTTGCGGTTTGAAGAGATTAGAAAAATTACACTTCATTTGCCTTTGTTTGATATATGCAATAGGAAGCAAC